>CM039522.1:4062911-4218880 GCA_022433055.1 Begonia peltatifolia
GAAAGTTATATGTAACGCTACGAAAACCTACCCGTTTCTGGTTCGTTTACTTCTACTACTCACTCACTATGCTCAAAAGAATTTGAATAAAATCTAAAACTTTTGTTGCTCGGTTTAAAATGTTGTTTTTGAAAGTATTTTAAACGACATCGCAGCTGAAAAATTAATTAAAATCAGTTTGAATAAAACTCCATTTTAAGAAACATAAAAATCGAGACACCGGTCCACACCTACGAACGCCGGTCGACACCTGGGATGTCTCGGGTTTTTCATTGGTCGACACTGGCAAAAGCCGGATGACACCACGTTTCTCCTGGATCTTCCCCTCGGTCGACACCGGGAACACCGATCGACACTTCTACGCTCATCTCAGAGAGTGGTCGACACCTGCTTTTACAGGTCAACACCTTTATCCTTTTTGCCCGCGCAGATCGAACCCCGCGATCGACACCCTCACTGATTTTACACTAACTGGTCGACACCCACGGTCGCCGATCGACACCTCATTGATCTCTGCCCGCACAATTTGAACCTCACGATCGACACTCAGATTCCATTTTACATGGACCGGTCGACACCTATGGACTTCGGTCGACACTTTGCACCAGCAGCCCAAAAATAATAGCAGTTCAAAAGAAAACGGATATGAAAACTTCCACGATTAAAACCACCGATTCGAAACCTAAATTGTTCAATCAAACTCTTTCAAATAGTTTAAAAATGCGCCTATACATCAATCTCGACTGTTAACATTCACACTCATCTATGCGTCAAAATCTATACACTCGACATAGACCTCTCAAAACACAACTCCCAGAACCTACCTCCCAGCATGACTCCACGGGTCGGGCCGCCGCAACAATCTCCACCTACCAACACACGGTAGTACTCGGCCAACCGCTTACTCATCCTATCTAGGCTCTTACAACTCACCCACTGTAATCTTTGCACCTACACCACGGAACACACAACATAAGTATAACACTCAGTAAGTAGTGCAATATAAAACGTAAAACGACAATGCAATCCTATCACATGCAGTCTCTACATTCTTACTCATGTTGTCACAACTGGTGCCGCGTGGTACGGCCGCACCATGGTTAGCCTAGACTCTCTCACCACCTCACACCCTAGCACGTCGCCATCGTCCCGGTTTCTCCAGCAATGCAGCCCTCAAACCGTACCCACGCGTCACTTTATGCATCCCAACCATTCTAGGGTGAGGTTGGACGCACTCGTCACACCACCCCCTAGCACGTCGCTATCGTCCGGGTTCCTCCAGCAACGAGGCCGTAGTTTCCCACCACCACACACACACCGCAACAGCCATCCCAGGCTGACGCTGGACACACTCGCCACACCGCCCCTGGCACGTCACCACCATCCCGGTTTCTCCAGCAACGGGGCCGAAGCTGCCTACACACGCATCGTACTCACCACCGCACATCGCACTTCATATTTGCTAATAAAACCATAATCAAATTCTTTTTCGTTACACTTTTCAAAACATGATGCATGACTGAACGCAAACAGGCAAAACACACAATACATCCCTACCGTCCCATGGTGTAGGCCCGTAAGAGCAATGCACATGCGCACACTATTCACATTACTTACTTGGCGTCTTAGCTTTCTGTGGTGCTCGTTTCACCAAAAACTGGCTCAACCTACAGCAAAATCATTTTCCCGTCAAAACTCATCCCACTATTATACTTACGCACTAAAATCACCATACTAGCACAACATTTCATGAACTCACCAAAATCACTCGCTAACCTATCTCGGCTCCAAAAACCCGATGTCGGGTTATCAGAATCACTTGATTACAATGGCCAAACGCTCCAATCGTAACCTAGTTTAACATATCAAAATAGAATTTAAAACCATTAATCGGAGCTAAGCCAGAATTTCGAAAATACAGTAGGCCTTAGGGTTAAAATCCCCCTCCTCAGCCTTTCAGCAAAAACTCAGCACATTCCTCATCAATCTATCACATTTATCGTCAACACTTTTACAACGATCGATAACAACTTCAACGAACTTTCCAACCCTAAAACCCTAATTCCCTATCCATCAAATCTCTCCCCAAACTATCACTTCAACCCCAAAACTAACTATAACTACACAACTTACTTGGAATTGCTGAAGAGAAGAAGGAATCGAGAGCACTATCGACCGGGAGAACGATCGTCGAAGGAGAACTCACACGCAGGAAGGAGAAACCAAAGGGGGGTCACGCGGTGGGGGAGATAAACAACAGAGAAGGGAGAGGGTTTTCTATGCATCCTTCTTCTCTCTGTTAATATTTTATAAATAAAATAATAATACTAATAACAAACTAATTACTATTTCACCCTCGCACTTTAATCTTTTCATCAAACGGCTAATCAATATGTTTCTGGTCAGAATCCTAAAATTTTCTCCCCACCTAACCTTACCAATTTTTTGCTATTCATTCCGACCTGAATCCAGCCGCTAATCACCCCGACAACCAGAAAATTGATACGACTAAAATACGAGGTGTTACATTATGTGCATTGGAAGTTTAAGCTGATTTTGAGCCGAGTTAGATTAGTGAGCGATTTTGGCAAGTTCGTGGAGTGTTGTGCTAGTATGGTGATTTTAGTACGTGAGTAGAGTATTGGGATGAGTTTTGAGCGAAAACGGTTTCTGTTGTAGGTTAAGCAGGTTTTTGGTGAAACGAGCACCACGGAAAGCTAGGACGCCAGGTAAGTAGTGTTGCATGTGCATTGCCCTTACGGCCCTACACCATGGGACGGTAGGGTGGTATTGTGTGCTTTGCCTGTTTTTGTTCAGTCATGCATCATGTTTTGAAAAGTGTAACGAAAATTAACTTGAGCATGGTTTATGTGCAAATGTGAAATGTGATGTGTGGCGGTGATAACGATGTGTGTATGGGCAGCTTTGGCCTTGTTGCTGTAGGAACCGATACGGTGGCGACGTGCCAATTGGATGGTGTGGCAAGTGCGTCCAGCCTCACCCTGGGATTGCTGCTGTGGTGTTTATGTGGTGGTGAGTAACTCTGGCCCCGTTGCTGGAGGAACCGAGACGGCAGCGACTTGTCAGGGGATGGTGTTGCGAGTGCATCCAGTTTCATCTTGGAATGGTTACTGTATGTGAAGTGACACGTGTGTATGGTTTGAGGGCCGCGTTGCAGGAAGAATCGGGGCAATGGCGACGTGCCAGGGTGTGAGATGGCGAGAGAGTCCAGGCTCACCATGGTGCGGCTGTACCATGCAGCACCAATTGTGACAACATTAGCTTGAGTGTAGAGACTGCATGTGATAGGATTGCATTGTCGATTTTACGTTTCATATTGCACTACTTATTGAGCGTTAGGTTTACGTTATGTGTTCTGTGGTGTAGGTACAGAGATTACTGCTAGTGAGTTACGAGAGCTGAGGTAGGATGAGTAGGCGATTGGCGACGTGCTACCATGTGCCAGCAGGTGGAGTTTATCAAGGCTGCCCGACCCGTGGAGCGAAGCCGGATGGTTGGTTCTGAGAGCTGTGTTTTGTAAAGCCTATGTCGACCTGTGCGGGCAAAGAGAATTGAAGTGTCGACCGCTGAACGCAGGTGTCGACTGTTTCTTGTTATGTGCGTGGAAGTGTCGACCATGAAGATCGACCGGGGCGGGCAGAGAGAACTAAGGTGTCGACCGGCGTTTACAGGTGTCGACCGGCTTCTCTATTTTATATTTTAAAAAGTGATGTTTTATTTAATCTGATTTTAATCGAGTCTTCCGCTTCGACGTGTTTAAACCTTTTCAAGGATATTGTTTTAAGTCGAGGAACCAAAGTTCTAAAATTTTGTAAGAAATTTATCGAGAAAATGACTATTGGCGACTCGAGTCCGGGGACGACTCGAGGGCGCTACAGAGGTTGTGACATAACACAGACAGTCGAAAACTACGTGGGTTTCTGGGGCATTACAGTCACCGTAGTACTTTAAGGCTAGACTTTAAGGATGAATTGTCTAGGAAGATTTTAAGTGACTTAACTCCATCATTTATTCTACCGAACAATTTAATATCTTGGTTTTATAGAATTGGATGGAATATAAGTCATACTTTATTTTGTGTTAAATTTTTGTCTTGCATTTATTTTCCTTATTTGCATGTTACTAATGAGCATAATTTTGTTTATTCCTTATTCAAATTTAGTTATGCCATCATACCCTCTTGTGAATTTTCAACTTGTTTCATTATATATGTTTGTAGAGAGTACAACCATTGTTTTATGATGAATCTATTGTTTAGAGATATGAAAGAATCTTTAGTGCATAACATTTTGTTGAACTTCAATACTTTGGAATATTATTGAATTAACATTTAAGGAATTGATGAGCATATAAATATGTGTGATTGGAAATTTATTGTTGACAAATCCGTGCTTATTTTTGTTGATGAATTTAAAGTTGAGAACTTTTTGCCAACTCTTGAATTTGATTTAGCTTGTACCTTACACGTTATATCTAATTGTGAAGCTTTTATATATTGAAATGATGTTAGTATCGCACTAAAGGTACCACCCATTTTGCATGAAAATTTAATGAACTCTTTGAACTTGAATCTTTGGTACAATATCTTTTTATGGTATTATTTTTGTAGGTTCATAAAACTTTTGTTGTTTTTGAGTAACATGAAATCTCTTAGTAAAGTTAGATTTTTCGATTTCGAAGTCAATTATTTTGAAACACGTTTGATATGTTGGTTTAACATGTGTATTGAGCATTTGAATTTTCTACTTAAATATTGTAGCATGTTAACTGATTTGAACTTTACTGGACTTGAAGATTATTATGTTAAGTTCTTTATTAATTTGAAACTTATGCATGAGGCTATTTTATATGGATTGAGAATTGGAATATGTTATCAAGAGGAGAAGAAAATTAGGTTGATTGAATATAATTTTTATGATCAATTTTCTTATCTATCCGAGTTTAATTTTTATATATTGGAAAAGAATTATTTATGTGCTATATCTTCATAAATTGTGAAAAGGAGGAATTCTTTTGGAATCTCATTATTTTCTAAGGACAACTACCATGGAATAACAAAGAAGGTAATTGACACTTCAACATCAAGGTATATACTCTCTAATAGTTTGATTTGCTTATACATTTAAAATTGTTGAGATAGGAAATTATCCTGATAATGATCTTGTTTTGGTTCCTTGAATAGTTATTTTTAACATATATGTGCATGATTCTACTTTATTAATGAAAATTTCGTCATTAGTTATTTGCGAAATTGTGAGCTAGATTTGGTATGTTCCTTGAATCGTTATTCTTGTCGGCATTTGCTTTATGTAGACGATAATTTTGACATGCATAAATTTTGGTTGTCAATTACTAGTGACCAAACCCTATCAATTGGATTAATCCCTCTTGGAAATTATGATCTGTATGATGTGTTCAAGAATGTTTTATCCAATCGTTTAATCACTTGGTTATTTAAGATTAGTTGGATAATGGATTGTGGTGATTGTAGTCTTGATAAGATTTTTGAACTTAGTGATTATAATCCTTCTTTGATAATTAAGTTGTATTGTTAACCCTAAAGCTACACTAGTTGTATGCTAAGTTTTTCAAGTATGAATTTTGACTTGACAGAATTAACTTTCTAGGGCACGTTATCACTAAGAACGATGTTTTTGTCTATCCGACAAAGATACAAGGTTTGATGGACTGGCCACAACTAAGAAACATTGGTGATATACATAGCTTTCTTGGGTTAGCAGGATATTACAGAAGATTTATTGAAGGATTTTCGAAGATAGCTATGCCTCTAACTCGGCTGACAAGGAAAAATGTGAAGTTCTGGTGGTCAATAGATTGTGAGGAAAGTTTTCAGCAATTGAAACAGAAATTGATAAGACCTCCTATTTTGACACTACCAGTTGAATGTGGCAAATTTACTATATATTGTGATGCATCTAAGACTGAACTGGGTTGTGTGCTAATGAAAGAAGGAAGAGTTATTGCTTACACTTTAAGACAATTAAAGAATTATGAGCAAAACTACTCTACTAATGACCTTGAATCGGCAGTAGTCTTATTTGCATTGGAAATATGGAGACATTATATGGACAATAATGTGAGGTATTTTCAGAACAAAAAACTCTAACTACATATTTGTAATGCCCAGAATTGATAGCGGAGAATTTCTATAACCACAGAAAATCCTCTGTGATTCCCAGTCCGCTACCAACTACTACCCGTCACCGTCTCTTATATTCTCTACCAAATATTTCTTAAAAATTGGAAAGCTTTAATTTTTGACTCAAAAGGACTTTTTTTTAACGACTTTCAAAATAAATATATATAAATGCCGCAACGGAAACTCGTTTAAATTCAGTTTAAGTAAATTTCACCATTTTAAAACACAGAAATACAGAGACCAGTCGACACTTGTCAGCACCAGTCGACACCTAAGTCTTCTAGGGTTTTTTCATCAGTCGACACTAGAAACACCGGTCGACACTTTGTCACTCTTGGGTCTTTTCATCGGTCGACACATGGGAACACTAGTAGACACTTTTGTGCTCACCACAGAGAGGGGTCGACACTCGTCTCAACTGGTCGACACTTAAATCCTCTCTGCCCGCGCAAGTCGTTCCCCGTGGTCGACACTGCTATTATTTCTACATGGACCGGTCGACACCTGTAACCAGGGGTCGACACCTGCTTCGGCTTAGCCTATCACAAGTCGAGCCTCGCGGTCGACACTCATTTTACATTTACACTGACCGGTCGACTGCTCTCGACTTCGGTCGAAACCTCACACCAGAATCAGTGAAATCACACCAGTTCATTCGAATACGCACGGCAACCATTACTCTATCACAACCACAAAATAACAACCCATATTTTGACAACAAAATTTCTTCATGCAAGTTTTAAAACAACACACAACGAATACTCCTCGACTAAATCCATGAAGTAAAAGCATAAATTCTGAAAACATAATTTCAAAACATTCATATCCCAATAATCCATGGTACCCTTGGTACACCACCTAAATTCCTCAAAAACCTATACAACTCTATTCAACTCAAAATATTTACAAAATGTCACTCTCTTTACTCGCCATGGTCGTGTCGCCCCAACATTTTCCTGCACCGGCATACGACACCTCCCGCCAACTCTTGACACTAGGTCTGCTCATCACTTAGCAACTCATCTGACAGCACGTCGTCACCTACACAAAGGAACACAAAACGTAAGCCTAATGCTTAGCAAATATGGAATATGAATTCGAAAATTAATGCATAACTCAAACCCCCTACACATGCAGTTTCTATACTCAATTCTGTTTTCTTTTAATTTCATTGTTTTTATCTTCCACTTTCCAGTGTGAGTCAGGCCGGCACCCATCCCTCCACACTCGGGACGGCCAATCCATAACTCACGGAGTGAGGTTAGAGGCACACATCATGTTCGCACTTGCAACGACCCTACGTAACCTCCTCCTAACATCAATCGTTGAACCCTATAGTGCTCTCAATAGTACGTTAACGAAAAGGCGTGCGCAAATTGTGTCACATTACGTACTTTCATCCATGGGAACCCCCTAGTGCTCTCTCAGTAGCACGTTAACGACGAGGCGTTCACCTATGCGTGACAAGTCTTTTCTTATCTGGTTACGTTTCATATATACATTTCAAAACATGCTCAAAACTAGTATTTCGTAATTCAAAACCATGATGCACGACTCAAACAACAAGACAACCAAGTAAGCAAACAAGCAACCCTACCATTCCAAGGTGTAGGCCCAAAGGCAAATCACTTACGTTTCAGCACTTACCTGGCATTTTCAAATTCTTTTCGCGCTTCGTAACTTGTGCTCTAACTGGAATACCTATGAAATTATACCTCTGTCAATTCTAACTCAATTAATTCATAATTTCCCATGCTAAAAGTCCTAACTCATACCAAAACCGACACTCTTCACTAATCCCGAAATCCCGCACAATTTCCGTCCAACTTCGGAAATTCACAACTTTTTCAATACTCGTCCGAATTGGACGATACAAAATACTACGGGTTCCTAAAGACGTCTAGCTTCCTATGGTCCCATCCATTTCCCACTTGGATGTTCACAACTTAATCGAACGTGACCGAACAGACACCATTCCAAACTTCCATGTACTCGGCCAATAAATCACCCAATCTTCCTCACCAATCCCCGAAATCTGCTTCTATTTCTATCCTAGGCACCATCACGCAGACAGAAATAAACTCTACACTCAACTTCTCACATTACCCTACTAAGTTTTTCCACCAATTCGCCCTAACTCTTGCCAAACCCAGTTTTCACCATTAGCAACACTAACGCATCAACTAACTACGTAAAACTAACGAAAACGTACCGTGATTCGAATGAACGGAAGGAGAATCGACCGCCGACCACTTCACGTGGGAGAAGAAGAAACGAGAGAGAGAGAGAGAGAGAGAGAGAGAGAGAGAGAGAGAGCAAATTGCTGGGAAGAAGAACACCGGGTGTTCTTCTTCTAATCCATTATTTATTTATTTTTTCTTTTTTTTTATAATTATCAATTTGCCCTCCACCTTAAACTGTTTCATAATTTCGTAATTTCGTCCGACTCTGATTAGATTCTTTAACTTTTCTCACCACCATTAACTTTAAAACAATCTTTCACTTGGGGGCCGGAATTTTCAGTTATTAATTTGGACCAAAACTCTACCGATTACAAATTACAAAATCTGAAACTAGTTTAAACAGAAATTATGGGTATTACAATTTCTACCATTAGGTAAAAGATTATTTTGAGAATAATGGACAAGATGAATTTATAAGATTTTGACCGAAAATGAACCGATTATCAAATTTATAAAACGGTTGAATGTTGAGGGCAAAATAGTAATTATAATTAATTATATTAAATAATATAATTTTATAAAATAAAAGAAGAAAAAGTAAGCAGGCAGAGAAAACTCCCTTCCCTGAGTGAATTCTTCTTCTTCTCCTGCATGAAACCCTCCCCCGGCGACACTCTTCTCCAGCGACGATTCTCTTCGATTCTACTCCATTTCTTCAAATCAACAGTAACTTTTAGTTGGTTCTGAATAGATAGTTAGTATTTTAGTTGTTTTGAGTGTTAAAAATAAAGTTAGTGAGGGTATTGGATAGTTTGGTAAGAACCTATAAGGTAGATATGAGATTTGGAGGTTTATAGTTGATTTTTATCTGTGTATTGGTGTTTAAACTAGAAGTAAGAATAGATTATGAGTTTATATGGAGAAGATTGAGCGTTTGGATAACCAAATACTCGGATTAGAGAACGGTTTCCATTCAGCCATATTCGACGAAGCTGTAAGTATTGGATTAGGAGTTGGATTATACCATTAGAAATTAGACATTCTCAGAAGTCCGCGACATTTCAAATCATACAAATCGGACGAGTATTGTGATAGTTATGAATTTCCGAAGGATGTTCGGAAATAGAGTTGGATTTTGGGTTTAGTTAGAATAGTTGTTATAGTGTTGTTTTCCCATACAGTTTTATGAATTGGAGGAAGTAAAATTAATGGATGTGTGGTTTTATAGGTTCTCTAGTTAGCAAGTCATATACGGAGTACGAATTGCTAAGACGCTAGGTAAGTAGTGCACCAGTGGAGTACGTGCTTTGCCTTCGACCCTATATCCTAGTTTGTTAGGATGCATGCACGTCTATTTTATGTTATGTTTTCGTGATTATGCATCATGGTTTTAAAATACGACAACAAAACGAAAATGAATTTCTATATTTTTACGAAATGAAACAGTAGGATAAGATGATATGAACGAAATGAGAAGATACCTAAGAAGATAATAAAGGTGGGGTTGAGTGGTATTGTCTTCAGAGGTGGACCACGAAGTGTATCACTTTTTTCCTTGCTTTACGTGGTGGCATTGTCCCAAAAGGTGCACCGCGAGGTGTGTCACTTTACTAGATCAAGGTTGGCCTTGTCTCAAGAGGTGGACCGCGAGGTGTGTTGGATTGATCTAGCACGTAAAGAAAAACCCAGTAGTAAGAAGATAAAGAATATGTAATAAAGAGACGAAAAGAAAAGTAGAGATGAAACTGTAGAAACTGCATATGTTAGGATGTGTTTGTTTACAGTGTTACGTTTTTATGCATTACTAACTTATCATCAGGCTAATAGATGAATTCTGTGATGTAGGTGACGACGCTATAGCAGGTGAGTACTCAGAGCATGTCCAAGACTAGAAGGTGGTTGGAATAGTGCGCTCGTGGACTACCCGGCAAGCTATTATGGCGTTTTGACCATGGTGGGTGTAGGTACGGGTTTTGGAGTGTAGACGAAATGGTTTTGAGTCGTTTTAAGTTGTTTTGAGTCATTTGGATGTATAGACGTATTTCAAACTTTAGTAGTCGCTTTGTTTAGGTAAATAATGATTTTGATCTGATGAAAAAGTGTACGTGTATTGTTTTTAGTGTTGAGTCGAAGTTCGATCATTTTTGGGAAGCTTTAAGGTTTTTAGGAAGAATTCTGTGAAGAAAGTGTTGACCGATAGGTTGAGTGGTCGACCAAGCCTAACAAGTGTCGACCAGTATATAGAAGGTGTCAACCACTCAGTGAGAAAATGCGTGCAGAGTGTCGACCGGCTTGTAAGCGGGTCAACCAAACTCTGTAGGTGTCGACCGCTTGGATCGACCTACGCAGCCAGAGAGAAAGGAAGTGTCGACTGGCGCATGCTAGTGTCGACAAGTAGTATAAATTAAACGGAAGTGTTCACCGGTGCACACAAGTGTCGACCGGTAGTGTAAAATAAATGGAGGTGTTGACCGCAAAGATCGACCGACGCAGGCAGAGAGGATCGAAGTGTCGACCGGTATTCACAAGTGTCGACCGGTCAATGTAATGAGCGGAGAAGTGTCGGCCGATAGTGTCGACTGATGAAAACAGAGACAAATGAGGGTTCAACCAATGCTTGCCGGGGTTGACCGAAAATTTTTTTTTTTTATGTTTTAGAAAACTTGAATTTTATTTAAATGGATTTTAAATCAAAGTCTTCCAATGTGACAATTTTAAACGTTTTTAAAGTTATCGTTTTAAGTTGAGAAACAAAGTTTTAAATTCTTACACGAATTTTACCCAAGTGTGTGTGTGCCTAGTAGAAGAGGGAAAGCGCACCGGAAATCGCCGAGTCGGTTTTGGGTCGCTACAGTTGTGGTATTAAAGTCAAATGGTCAAACCGTTCAAACGATTACTTAATAGCACTGATCGCCACAGGACGTGCTTCGACAACTGTAAGTGTTTAAGTTTAAATTTAGTTATTTGATACTTATAAGAGTAATTAACCCTTGTTTAGGAAATTAGTCAAGATGTCTAGACAACCAGTACGTCCGAGAGTATCGAGAGAGGCAACTGACTCGAGTAGTGAAGATGATTCGATGATAATCAGACAACTGACCGAGTTGGTGAATTGACAGTCTCAGCAGCTAGGAATTCTACTGAATCGAGAGGTTCAAGGAAGTGCTAGCTCTAGCTTTAGTCACGACTATTTGGGTGATAGATTTTGGAGGTTATGACCACCGACGTTTGAAGGACAATCATCGAATCTAACAGCTGCAGAGGAGTGGGTCCATACCATGGAAAGTATGTTCAAGTATGCGAAGGTATACGAGTAGCACAAGGTCTTTCTAGCCACATTTCACTTAGCGAAGGATGCCCAATTTTGGTGGGAGTCTGTGGATACCACCATCGATGCACAACACATGGAATGGGAAAAGTTTAAAGATGCCTTTTATGATAAGTATTTCAATAGTACGGTGCAAGCAGTTAAGAGAATGGAGTTCCTACAGTTGAAACAAATCGGATCGGTAACCGAGTACAATCGACAGTTTGAGTCCTTGTCCAAGTTTGCGAGCAATTTGGTGAGCTGAAATGAGGATAAGGTGTTTCAATTCATACAAGGATTAAAGCCAAAGATATACAAAGATAGTAGGAACTCAAGAACTGTCGTATTCAAAAGTAGTTGCAAAGGCACTAGACATAGAGGAAACTGAAATGAAATGTGTTAAGCAGCGAGAAGCTTCCAGGAGACTTTTTAAGCAGGTTGCCCCACAGCAAAGTAGAAGTGCCTCCCAACAGCAGCAACAAAGGGGCACTAAAAGGTTCAATGAGCGCTTAAGTAGCCAGGGAAGCAGTAAAAAGCCTCAGGGGTCAGTGCAGTACCCCTAGTGCCCTAAGTGCTTGAGATATCACCCGGGCGAATGCAGACTGAATTTGAGAAAGTGCTACAACTGAAACGAAATTAGACATTTAGCTAGAGATTGCCCGAAGCCTAGGGTAACTCGGTGTTTCAATTGCAACAAGGTGGGCCATGTCAGTAGAGATTGTCCAGCTCTGAAGAAGGGTCCAACACGCACAATACCGATGGTATTCGCCATGATCGAGCCGGGTAATAATGACCAGCCAACTGTAGTGTCAGGTACCATATTGATAAATTCTATACCTGTGTATACTTTGATTGACTCTTGTGCAACGCACTCTTTTATTGCAATCGCGTTCGCGGTCAGATTAGATGTATGGCCTGTATGAACAGACTTTAGTTACAAAGTAATGTTTCCTTCTGGTGGCCGTATGCATTCTAATCAATTTGTACGAGATAGTGTACTGTTGGTGTGAAGCAAAAATATATTTATCGATCTCATTGTTATGAGCATAACTAGATATGATGCGATATTGGGAATTGATTGGTTGTTTAAGCACTACGCTTCAATTGGCTGCAGGTCAGGGACAGTGAGTTTTTAACCCCTAGATGGTGAGAAGAACACCTTTCAGGCTGCGAGTAAAGCCCGGCAGATATCTGACACGATTCCACCTCGAATGAGTCGTGTTTCACCCACAAACGAAACGGAAAACAAAAATGAGCAGAAAACCGAATACTGTCCGATGAGCAACCCTTTTAGGCTCTCGGCATAACAATCTTTCGAAGTAAGACGGCAGCAAACGGAATCGGTTTCTTGCCACTCTTTTTGTGTATTCTTCTCTGGAAAAGAGAGAGAAGACGAGTGAAACGACGGCTACTCAAGCAACCTCGGGCTTGAAAGCTCAAGGTGATAAACTCCTTCTCGGTTCTTTACCAAACCGAGCCTTACTGTTCACCAAGATTCAAGCTACTTCAGCTAAACACAAAAGGGACTATTCTCATAGATTCAACAACCTTTACACACACCAATAGCCATATATTTATATACCTAGGGTGGCTGAAGGTTAGAATGGGCTTGGGCTTCGAAGTGTGCCACATGGTTGGCCATTCTTGGTCCACTTGTACACCAGATCACTTTTCAAGATTTGACCCATTTGTTACATCAGTCGGCTGCTAAACTCCAGCCCAATTATTGCTTCTAACCACCATCTAACTTAACATACATCTAATCCTAATGCCTAAGGATGCATGCAACTATAAAACATTATAGGAAGGCGAATGTTTGCCAACAAAAACATAAGGCAAATGTTTACCGAATAAAATTCAATTACAAATTAATTCCGAGAGAGACAAATTCCTTCTTCATGTGCTTCCACCTTTATCTCCCATAATAGCAACTGCAAGGGTTGATCTTTGTCCTTTATGCTCGGGTCCCATTCCAAATCCGCGAAGAGACCTTCGACACCTGTAATTCCTGCAAAAGAATTGAACTTGTTAGTGAACAGTTTTGATAAAGCTTGTGCCTTGGTTTGTGATTAAGTGATGGCCCTCTGGGCACATCATCCTCCCCAGGTGATTGAGGATTTGACATCAAATCCGTTAATGGGGTCGCTTCGATGTCATCATCGTCTCATTTGTATGGTGAGAGGTCTTGGACATTAAAGGTGGAGAAAATTCCGTAGTCGCCGGGTAGCTCTATCTTATAGGCGTTATTGTTGATTCTTTCTAACACCTTGAATGGTCCTTCTGCTCTAGGCATCAACTTGTATTTCCTTTTAGCGGGTAACCGTTCTTTCCTGAGGTACAACCAAACTAAATCTACTTCATTAAAGACATCTCGTCATTCTTTATTAGCGTGTTTGGCGACCTTGTTGTTGCTGTTCTCGATGGCTTTGCATACAGTCTCGTACAATTCCTTAATTCATTCACCCTTGTCCACTCCTGATGGATTAGCTAGGTCTGTAAAAGGTAATGTAACAAGATCTAACGGTGTATATAGATTAAACCCATAGGCAACCTCAAAGGGCGATTGCTGAGTAATGGAATTAGGCAAACTCCAAGCCTGGGAGTACAATATCCCAGTTAGACAATTTCTTATCTACAACAGTGCGTAAGAGGGTATCTAGGGTCCTATTGACGACTTCCGTTTGACCATCGGTTTGGGGATGAAAGGATGTGCTGAAACACAACCTAGTCTCCAACGTTTTCCACAAAATGGTTCAAAAGGCACTCAAAAATTTAGTGTTTCTGTCTAACACGATAGAATGTTGTATACCATGCAGGCGAATGATCTCTTTAAAATATAGGTTAGCAATTAAGACAGAGTCATCGGTCGCGGCATAAGCAAGGAAATGTGCCATCTTTGAGAACCGATCCACGACCACCATTATAGAGTCTTTATTCCAGGCGGTCCGTAGTAGTACTAAAACGAAGTCCATACTAACCTCTACCCAAGGGTGTGATAGGACGGGTAAGTGCATGTATAAGACTTGAGGTAGAACCTTACTCTTAACCTTCTTGCAAATCACGTATGTCTCCACCATGCGATGCACATCTTTCATCATGCAAGGCCAATAGAAGTGTTCCTTAAGCGATTATAGGGTCTTTTTCTCTCCGAAGTGACTTGCTAGGCCTTCGCAATGAGCTTCTTTGACTAGCCATCGTCTTAAGCTGCCTTGGGGAATGCACAACTTTCTCGCTTTAAGTAAATAGTCATCCATGAGGCGATATTCACCTTCGGCTTTGTCCATGCACTTGATGTAATAAGGTCCAAAATTAGAGTCGGTTTCATAGATTTCCTTAATCCATTCAAAGCCAAAGAACCTAACCCCTAATTCGGTGAGTAGAATGCGCTTTCTAGAGAGTGCATTAGCCACGACATTATTCTCTCTTTTCAATCACTTAAGGGTGTATAGAAACCTTTCTAAAAACTCCACCCACTTGGCATGTCTCTTGTTCAGCTTGTGCTGACTCTTGATATGTCTTAGGGCCTGGTGATCAGTGTTGCTCGAGGTAGGAGGTAATGCTGCCAATATTCTAAAGCCAGTATAACTACGTAGAATTCTTTGTCGTAGGTGGAATAATTTAGTATGGGTCCTTTCAACTTTTCGCTAAAGTATACCACGGGTTTGCCATCTTGCATAAGCACTTCTCCTATGCCGACTCCAGATGCATTGCTTTTGACCTCAAAGACCTTATTGAAATCTGGAAGGGCAAGTATAGGGGAATGACATAATCTGTCTTTGAAGAGGTCAAAGCTCTTTTGACACGCCGAGGTCCAAGAGAACTATTTCCCTTTCTTAGTGCAATCGGTAAGCGTAGCAACTATCGCACTGGAGTCTTTGATGAATCGTCTATAAAATGAGGCTAGCCCGTGAAAGCTGCGTATTTCTGTGATAGAATTCGGTATAGGCCAATCTTTGATGTCGTTTATCTTTTCTTCGTCTGCTTCAATCTCATCTTTTGAGATAACAAATCCTAGAAAGTATACCTTGTACTCTGCGAAAAGCATTTTCCTAAGTTACCAAATAGTTTAGCCTTTCTAAGGGTTTGGAAAAGTGAGTAAAGGTGGGAAAAGTGTTGAGGGAGATCCACGCTATATACTAAGATGTCATTGAAATATAACATGATAAATTTTCCTAAGTACTCTTTAAGCACATGGTGCATGAGTCTCATGAAGGTACTTGGAGCGTTAGATATACCAAAAGGCATTACCATCCATTCGAATAATCCATATTTTGTCTTAAAGGCTGTCTTCCATTCGTCGTCTTCCCTCATTCTGATCTAATGGTAGCCGCTTTTAATATCTATTTTAGAGAAAATGGAGGCTCCACTGAGCTCATCCAACATGTCGTCAAGCCTGGGATGAGAAATCTATACTTGACAGTAATTGGGTTCACGGCTCGGCTATCAACACACATCCTCATGGTGCTGTCTTTCTTGGAAACTAATAAAGAGGGTACTGCACAGGGGCTCATGGAATCTCTTATGTAACCTTTATCCAAAAGTTCTTGTACTTGGTCCTGCAGTTTCTTGGTTTCTTTGGGTTTATCCGGTATGCTGGTCTATTAGGCATTACGGCTCCAAGTAGCAAATCAATTTTGTGTTCAATACCACGCAAGGGTGGTAGACCTTGAGGTAAGTCTTCTGGGAACACATCTTGGAATTGGTTAAGTAAAGATTTAACGGTTTGTGTAATAACTCATAGCTCCATAACTCTATCTCAAAAAAGTACCAAAATTAGGGAACCTCCTCTACGCACGGATGTTTCTATCTACTTTTTAGTCATGAGTAAAGTAGCATTATCCTTAGCTTCCTTTCTTGTAGCGTCACCTTTATATATTTGTTCGGGGGTCATGGGAGCAAACTTAAAGGTTTTTTCTTCAAAGTTAAGGGAATAGTAGTTAGTGTAGCCGTCATGGTTTACCCTTCGGTCAAACTGTCAAGGTCGGCCTAGCAGTAAATGACTTGCACTCATGGGCACCACATCGCAGAGCACCGTGTCCTGGTACTTCCCGAGGGCGAATTCAACTTTCACTTGCTTGATAACCTTGACATCATCCCTATCATCTAGCTAACGTATCTTGTAGGGATGGGGGTGAGTGTTGGTCTCTAGGCCTAACTTGGTCACTAACTCCATGGAGGATACATTAGCACAACTCCCTCTGTCAATAATCAGGGAACATAACTTCTTCTTGATGAAACACCTGCTATGAAAGATGTTCTCACGCTGTCAATCTTCTCTAGAATTCTTAGTTACAAGAACACGTCTTCTGACCATAAGCATGGGTCCTTCAGGGGCGTGGAAAACTTCCTCTTGTGAGTCACTGTCCTCCTCATCTTCTTTAATACCTTCTCACTCGTCTTCGCTCGTAAACTCTCTAGTGTCCTCCTGAAGGATCATCACTCATCTATTAGGACACTGAGCCATGAAATGACCTAAGCCATGACACTTAAAGTACTTAAGGTCTCACGATCTAGAGGTATTGGCACTTTTTACTACGGTTTTATTGCTTAATTCCTTGGGTGACCAACTACGTGGAAACATTTTCTTTCCCTCAGCTTTGGTGAAAGTTTTGTTTGGTTCTGGTTACGGAGGGGTGATCTTAGGAGTAGTCTTGAGCGGAAATTTCTGGGTGAAGCTAACGTTTCTCTTCCTACTAAGTTGGCGCTCTACCTTCATAGCCATTTGTACCAACGCATCAAGGTATTCTAGGGGATGCAGTTCAACAGTGTCTCTTATAACTTGTTGCAATCCTCGAATAAATCGTGCAAGCACTTGCTCTTCAGGTTCATTCATATCTCCACGAATCCTAAGGGTCTCAAACTCAGTAAGGTATTCTTCAACAGATCGACCTCTTGTCTCAGATTTTGGATTTGTAGGAAGAGTTCTTGTCGGTATTAGCTGGATATGAATCTCTTGGTCATGAGGGACTTCATCACTCTCTAAGTGATGACAGGGTCATCTCCTATCTTCTGTCTTTGGGATTTAATGTTAGTCCACCAGAGGGTCACGTATCCCGTGAGCTCGACCAAAACTAGTTGGATCTTAACTTTATCCGAATATTCATAGTAGTCAAAGACTTTCTCCACTTTATCTGTCCAATCTAGAAAGTCGTTACCATCATATACGCCATTAAATGACGGAACATGCAACTTAATGTTCCTAAGATTGTCTAAGTCCTTTCGACGGCTAGAACGAAAATTCTCTTCTTCGTCTAGGGTCCACTCATCATCATCATGATAGTCAAAGTTTTGGAACCTGCTTCTTGGGTTAGGTGGCCTCTCACTACTCGAGGAAGGATCCTGGTCGGGGAATCGCCTGGGAGGGTATTCAGATCTCCTAGAGTTATCAGGTCTCATCCTAGGGAGGTCATCTCAAGAGGACTCTCTGGAGTTAATCTTATTGAAGTTATCCATTATGAATTCCATACCAAGGGTTAAGTCTTTGAGTTGTTGGCTTAGATTACTAACTTCTCCATTAAGGCCAGTTAATTGTCCTTGAAGGCTGAACTCTCCCTCTTGGTGGGAACAAGTCTCGGGTTTGGGCACGTCCTTACCCCGGTTTGGTTCTTGAGTCATAGTATTGGGGTTTAAATCTCGGTTGAGTCCACTTCTAGTTTTCATATGACTTCCTAAGATTGTAAGACAGACATGTGTTCTTAAACTAGATCAACCCTAAGTGTTAAGAAGGAGGGCAAAAAGTAGTGGATCTCGGGTGCATAGAACGTGCAGCATGAATTTGAGAGCTTAAATGGCCCTTTTGGGGATGGAACATGGAATTCACAGTCTATTCCTATGACATTGTCGTAGAGCTCTGAGAGAGCTTCGAATCGATATCTTATGGGTGAAAATCTGACTTCCGTAACAAAAGTTATGACCGTTTTAAGTTCAGCAGGTCAAATCTACCAAAACAACTAATGAACTCGACATAAGGTTTTACAAGGCATTAAACATATTCTGATTACAATGTATTTCATTTAGTGCACATATCACATGTCAACTCATTTAACATTTAAAACACATGGTAAGGATACAATAACATAATCACAGTAATTCTAGGGTGTGTGCGCAGATCATATAAGATATCCAATTAGGCAAGTAAAATAGAGATTAACATGGTGTTCTACCAAAGTGGTTATATCAACATGTTAGCAGGCAAGGAATGATGTAGCAGACAACAATATCAGCACAAAACAGGATTAAATCACCAAGTACAGAGCAGCAACAGAATGGTTTTTCCGAATAACGTAATAACATTAGCTGCTACATATCACATCACATGCATAACAACACAAACAAACAATACCAGTGGTCCCGCAACAAACACCTACCACCTGCACCTACCGCCTACACCTATCACCTGTACCTACCACCTGCACCTACCCTCAAATAGCAGCTAAGTTGTAGGGTGTGCTCAGTTTTCACCTGCACCTCCTCTCAAGCAGCAGCAATTAGTTAAGTAAATATTGTGCAGAAAACACAAATACGAAAATGAACATCTAACAGATGAAACATAAGTTCCAAGCGCACTATTCTTGATGTTTCCATTTCATTTGGAAAGATTGAAAGAAGTGAAGGCACTTTGAAGAATAAATGGTTTCGAGTTTCCGATTTTAAATTTTTGTCCAGTAATAACATATCAAAGGTAGTGTTCAAGCTTAAATAGATTCTTATATGTTAGGCACAAAAATAAAAGAATTGGTTTCTGCTTTCTTTCTAAAACCAATTAACCAGAGAAGAAATGGAAGTTTTTTTTTTACATCAAACTAAATGCGTAACAAAGATCAATCCACTCGTTTGCTGAACATTCAGGGGAAGCTATCCATGGCTCTGATACCACATGACATGATTCCAACCCGAATGAGTCGTGTTTCACCCACAAACGAAACGGAAAACAAAAATGAGCTGAAAACCAAACGTTGTCCGATGAGCAACCCTTTTACGCTCTCGGCATAACTATCTTCTGAAGGAAGACGGCAGCAAACAGAACTGGTTTCTTGCCACTCTTTTCGTGTATCCTTCTCTGTAAAAGAGAGGGAAGACGAGTGGAACGATGTCTATTCAAGCAACCTCGGACTTGAAAGCTCAATGAGATGCACTCCTTCTCGGTTCTTAACCGAACCGAGCCTTACCGTTCACCAAACTTCAAGCTACTTCGGCTGAACACAAAAGAGACTATTTTCATAGATTCAACAACCTTTACACACACTAATAGTCATGTATTTATAGACCTAGTGTGGCTGAAGGTTAGAATGGGCTTGGGCTTCGAAATAGGCCACATGGTTGACCATTCTTGGTCCACTTGCACACCAAATCACTCTTCAAGCTTTGGCCCATTTGTTACATTAGTGGGCTGCTAAACTCCGGCCCAATTGTTGCTTCTAACCCCCATCTAACTTAACATACATCTAATCCTAATGCATAAGGATGCATGCAACTATAAAACATTACAGGAAGGCGAATGTTTGTCAACAAAAACATAAGGCGAATGTTTGCCAAATAAAATTCAATTAGAAATTAATTCTGAGGGAGACAAATCTCTTCTTCATGTGCTTCCACCTTTAGCTCCCACGATAGCAAGTGCAAGGGTTGATATTTATTCTTTGTGCTCAGGTCCCATTCCAAATCCGTGAAGAGTCCTTCAACACCCATAATTCCTGCAAAAGAATTGAACTTGTTAGTGAACAGGTTTGATAAAGCTCGTGCCTTGGTTTGTGATCGAGTGATGGCCCTTTGGGGCACATCAATATCTGTCATGCCTGCTGTCAGTGCTCGTCAAATATTGATTGGTGAGTCTGTTGGTTTTCTCACCAATTTTATAGATATACAAATTTCTAGGGATTCAAGGCTAAAGGATGTTTTGATTGTTCAAAATTTCCTTGAAGTTTTTCTAGATAATTTACCTGGTTTGCCTCCAGATCGAAAAATAGAGTTTGCTATAGATGTGTATCCAGGAGTTGAGCCGGTGTCGAAGAATCCTTATAGATTGGCACCAACGGAGCTAAAGGAGTTAAAGAAGCAATTAGAAAAATTAGTGAAAAAAGGATTTATACGCCCTACCTTTTCGCTGTAGGGTGGGCCAATCCTTTTTGTAAAGAAGAAAGATGGATCGTTGCGGATGTGCGTCGACTACAAGGAGTTGAATAAGCTGACGATTAAGAACATGTACCCTCTGTCGAGGATAGACGATCTATTTAATCAACTCAGGGTGCACGAGTGTTTTCAAAGATTGACCTGAGATCGGGTTATTATCTGCTCAAGGTCAGGCCAGAAGATATTCCAAAGACGGCTTTTCGGACGCGATATGGGCATTATGAATTCTTGGTAATGTCTTTCAAACTGACGAATGCCCCAGCCGTCTTTATGGACCTAATGAATATAGTATTCCATGATTATCTTGATAAATTCGTCATAGTGTTTATCGATGATATATTGGTGTACTCTCGTAGTGTTCAGGATCATGAAGATCATTTGAGCTTGGTTTTAGAGACTTTGAAGTGACACCAACTTTGTGGGAAGTTTTCTAAGTGAAAGTTTTGGCTTGATAGGATCCATTTCGTGGGTCATGTCATTTAGAGCAATGGCATATGTGTTGATCCAGCGAAGATTCAGGCAGTCAAAGAGTGACCGCAGCCGAAAAATGTCACGGAGATACGAAGTTTCCTAGGGTTAGCAAGTTATTACAAAAGATTAATTGAAGGATTTTTGAAAATTGCATTGCCTCTGACCCATCTGACGAGGAAGAATGTGAAGTATCTGTGGTCTCCATCTGACGAGGAAGAATGTGAAGTATCTGTGGTCTAAATATTGCGAACACAGTTTCCAGACATTGTAGCAGAAATTAACTACTGCTCCGATTTTGACGCTTCCTGCTGAGTACGGAAGATTTAGTATTTATTGCGATGCTTTCAAAGTAGGTCTTGGATGTGTGCTGATATAGGAAGGAAAGATGGTAGCATATGCTTCTAGGCAATTGAAAACTTACGAGCAGAACTACCCAACGCATGACCTAGAGTTAGTTGTATTAGTTTTCGCACTGAAAATTTGGAGGCATTATTTGTATGGACAGCTGTGCGAGATATATTCAGATCACGAAAGTCTGAAGTATATTTTCACTAAGAAGGAGTATAATATGAGGCAACAGCGGTGGTTAGAGTTCGTCAAGGACTATGCCATTAGCTTTGGATGCAAAGTTTCAGAAGTTCAACTTAGAGGTGTTGTCAAACGTGTCGGCCATGTTGTCGGTTATGTCTCTGCAGCCCACTATTTTGGAGAAGATTAAGCAAGCCCAGAAAGACGACGTACAATGCGAAGAAATTAAATCCAGCATGGCTTCCAATGACAGGTCGGAGTTCAATTACTCAGACGATAGAATTCTCAAGTTTCGGAATAGGTGGTTTGTTACAAATAATGAAGAACTACATAGAGAAATACTGGCTGAATCCCACTTTGTGAGGTTTTCTGTGCACCTAGGGTGTACCAAGATGTACAGGGATCTTAAACAATATTACTGGTGGTCTAATATAAATAGGGTTGTAGCGAAGTACGTTGAGACGTGCTCGATTTGCCAGCAGATTAAGGCTGAACATCAAAGGCCAACAGGGAAATTACAGCCATTACCTGTTCCTAAGTGGAAATTGGAGCAAATATCGATGGACTTTGTCGTCGAGTTGCCTCGAACAACAAAGGGCTATGATGGTATATGGGTGATCGTAGATCGTTTAACCAAATCAGCCCATTTTTGCCAATGAAGATGACATCTTCTATGGATCAATTCGCCAAACTATATGTTCAAGAGATTGTACGATTGCACGGAGTTCCAACTTCGGTTGTATCAGACAGAAACCCTAGATTTACATCAAAGTTTTAGAAGAGTCTGCATAAAGTCATGGCTACTCAATTTTAGTACGGCATTTCATCCTCAGACAGACGGGTAATCTGAGAGTACTATTCAGACGTTGGAGAATATGCTCAGAGCTTGCGTATTGGAATTTCAGAGTTCATGGAGCAAATACCTACCATTGGTGGAGTTTTCTTATAATAACAGCTTTCAGTCTACGATAGGTCTGGCTCCATACGAGAAGATTAAATTTATTAGACAACGAATCTTGAAAGATCAAAACTGACAGAAGAGTTATGCAAATCGTCAGACTAGAGAGCTAGAATTTGAAGTGAACGACGAAGTCTTCTTGAGGATCTCTCCATTCAAAGGAGTTGTAAGATTTGAAAAAAGAGGCAAGTTAAACCCTAGGTACATTGGGTCGTTTCTTATTACGAAAAAATTAGAAAGACAGCTTATCAGCTGCAACTGCCAGCCTCAGTGGATGGGATCCATAATGTGTTCCATTATCTATGTTGAAAAAGTGTATTTGAGATCCCTCTCACGTCGTGGAGCAGCAGCATATAGAGATTCAACCCACTTTGACATATGAGGAAAAGCTAGTGGAGATTTTGGATTATGCAGTAAAGATTTTGCGCAACAAAGAGATTCACTAGTGAAAGTATAATGGCACAACCATAACGTGTAAGAAGCAACTTGGGAGTAGCAGCAGGATATAATAAGGCAATATCAAGAGTTGTTCAGTTAACAAATTTTGAGTACAAAACTTTTTAAAGAGGGTGAAGTGTAATACTCAAAATTTCCGTTGATTAATTTTCAGATTTTCGGAGTGGTAAACGGCGGAGTTCTAGTCGGAATTGAAAGTGCACAATTTCTACCATTAGATAAAAGATTATTTTGATACTAATGGACAAGATGGATTTATAAGATTTTGACCAAAAATGAACCGATTATCAGATTTATTAAACGATTAAAGGTTGAGGGTGAAATAATAATTATAATTAATTATATTAAATAATATAATTTTATAAGAAAAAAAAAAGAAGAAAAAGGAAGGAGGCACAGAAAACCCCTTCCCTCGGTGAATTCTTCTACTTCTCTCGCGTGAAACCCTCACTCGGCGGTACTCTTCTCCAACGACGATTCTCTTCAGGTTTTCTCCGTTTCTTCAAATTAACGGTAAGTTTTAGTTAGTTCTTAATAGATAGTTAGTATTTTAGTTGTTTTGAGTGTTAAAAATAAAGTTAGTGGGGTATTGGATAGTTTGGTAAAAACCTAGAAGTGAGATATGAGATTTGTAGGTTTATAGTTGATTTTTATCCGTGTATTGGTGTTTAAGCTGCAAGTAAGAGTAGATTATGAGTTTATATAGAGAAGATTGAGCGTTTGGATAACCGAATACTCGGATTAGAGAACGATTTCCATTCAGCCCTATTCGACCAAGCTGTAAGTGTTGGATTAGGAGTTGGATTATACCATTAGAAATTAGACATACTTAGAAGTTTGCAGCATTTCGAATCGTCCAAATCAGACGAGTATTGTGATAGTTATAAATTTTTGAAGGGTAGTTGGAAATAGAGTTGGATTTTGGGTTTAGTTAGATTAGTTGTTAGAGTGTTGTTTCCTCTTAGAGTTTTATGAGTTGGAGGAAGTAAAATTAATGGATATGTTGTTTTATAGGTTCTACAGTTAGCGAGTCGTATACGTAGTACGAATTGCTAGGACACCAGGTAAGTAATGTAAGTAGTGTAGTAGGTGCTTTGCCTTCGGGCCTACATCACAGTTCGTTAGTATACATGCACGTCTATTTTATGTTATGCTTTCATGATTATGTATCATGGTTTTAAAATACGAGAACGAAACGAAAATGAATTTTCATGTTTGTACGGAATGAAACAGTAGGATGAGATGGGATAAACGAAATGAGAAGATACGTAAGAAGATAATAAAGGTGGGGCTGAGTGCTATTGTCCCCAGAGGTGCACCACAAGGTGTATCACTTTTTCCCCCGCTTTACGTAGTGTCCTTGTCACGAGAGGTGCACCGCGAGGTGTGTCACTTTACTAAATCGAGGTTGGTCTTGTCCCAAGAAGTGGAACGCGAGGTGTGTCACCTTGATCTCGGACGTAAAGAAGAACCGAGTAGTAAGAAGATAAAGAATATGTAAGAAAGAGACAAAAATGAAAGTAGATACGAAACTGTATAAACTTAATATGTTAGGATGTGTTTGTTTACAGTATTATGTTTTTATGCATTACTTACTTACCAATAGGCTAATAGATGAGTTCTGTAATGTATGTAACGACACTATAGCTGGTGAGTAATCAGAGCATGCCTAGTACTAGAAAGTGGCTACAGGAGTGCGCTCGTGGACCACTCGGCCGGCTGTGGGCATTTTGACCATGGTGGGCGTAGGTACGGGTTTTGGAGTGTAGACAAAATGATTTTGAGTCGTTTTAAATTATTTTGAGTCATTTGGATGTATAGACGAATTTCAAACTTTAGTCGTCACTTTGTTTAGGTAACTAATGATTTTGAGCTGATGGAAAAGTGTACGTGTATTGTTTTTAGTGTTGAGTCGAAGTTCGATCATTTTTGGGAAGTTTGAAGCTTTTTACGCAGAATTCTGTGAAGAAAGTGTCGATCAATAGATTGAGTGGTCGACCAAGCCTAGCAAGTGTCGACCAGTATATTGAAGGTATCAACTACTCAGTGGGAAAATACGAGCAGAGTGTCGACTGGCACGTAAGGGGGTCGACCAAACTCTGTAGGAGTCAACCGGTTAGGTCGACTTACGCGGTCAGGGACAAAGGAAGTGTCGACCGGTGCATGCAAGTGTCGACCGGTAGTGTAAATTAAATGGAAGTGTCGACCTCATAGATTTACTGAGGCGTACAGAGAGAAATGAAGTGTCGTCCGGTGCACGCAAGTGTCGACTGGTAGTGTAAAATAAATGAGAGTGTCGACCACAAAGATTGACCGACGCGGCCAGAGAAAAATGAAGTGTCGACCGATATTCACAAGTGTCGACTGGTCAGTATATTGAGCGGAGAAGTGACGACGGATAGTTTAGACCGATGAAAACAGAGACAAATGAGGTGTCCACCGGTGCTTGCCGAGGTCGACTAAAAATGATTTTTTTTATCTTTTACAAAACTTGAAGTTTATTTAAATGGTTTTTAAATCAAAGTCTTCTGCTGCGATAATTTTAAACATTTTCAAAGGTGTCATTTTAAGTCGAGAAACAAAATTTTAAATTCTTACACGAATTTTACCCGAGTGTGTATGTGTGAGCAGTAGTAAAGAGAAAGCGGACCGAAAATCGATGAGTCGATTTTCGGATCGCTACAATATTTACGCAGAAAGAATTAAATATGAGATAAAGGCAGTGGTTGAATTTGTTAAATATTATGATTTTGAAATCAAGTATCATCCAGGGAAAGCAAATGTCGTGGTTGATGCCTTGAACAGGATGTCTACATCGATGCAACCTACAGTTTTAGCAATGTCAAAAACACTTAAATTAGATATTCAAAGATTTAATGTGGAGATGATTTCAGAGCTGACAGCCATGATTTCTACGATAACGCTAAAGTCGACTATTTTGTACAAAATTAAAGAAGCACAAAAGGAGGATCCAAAATGCAAAAGTTATAAATTGAGTATGACATCTGACTTTTCTTCTTATTTCGATTATTCTGAAGATGATATTTTGAAATTCAGAAACAAGTGGTATGTTTTAAATGACAAAGAACTACAAAAGGAGATACTATCTGAAGCACACTCTTCTACTTTCTCTGTCTATCCCAGAAGTACCAAAATATACAGAGATTTGAAACAACATTTTTAGTGGCCTAACATGAACAGCGATGTAGCAAAGCATATCAAAGCATGCCTTGTGTGTCAATAGGTTAAAGCAGAACATTAAAGTTCAAGAGGAACACTTCAACCCTTAGCAATTCCAGAGTGGAAGTGGGAACATATGTCAATGGATTTCGTTATCGGATTGCCGACTACAACGAAAGGGCATGATGGTATTTGGGTTATTATTGATAGATTAACGAAGTCAGCCCACTTTCTACAAGTAAAGATGACATTTTCCATGAATCAGTATGCAGAGCTGTATATTTAAGAAATTGTCAGATTGCATGGCGTTTCAACATCTATTGTGTCAGACAGGGATCCTATATTTACTTCTGAATTCTAGACGAGTCTAAACAAAGCAATGGGCACTCAATTGAATCTCATAATAGTGTTTCAACCTCAACCAAATAGGCAGACTGAAAGAACAATTCAGATGTTGGAGGATATGTTGATAGCTTGCGTGTTGGAATTCCAAGTTTCATGGAGTAAATATCTATTGTTGGTGGAATTCTCTTACAATAATAGCTAGTCTACGATAGGTGTAGCTACTTATGAAGCATTATACGATAGAAAATGTAAATCTCTTTTGTATTGGGATGAAGTTAGCAAAACAAGGTTAACGAGAATGATGAGGTGTTTCCGAAGGTTTCGTCATTCAAAGGAGTAATGAGGTTTGGAAAAAAAGGAAAGCTTAGCCCTCGATTTATGGACCATTTCCTATTATGAAGAGCATAGGAAAGACAACTTACATGTTGCAATTGCCGTCATCAATGGATGAAATTCACAATGTTTTTCACGTGTCTATGCTAAAGAAGTGCGTACATGATCCATCTCGTGTTGTGGAACAGAGGAGTATCGAGATTCAACCAATATTAACCTACGAAGAGAAACCAGTGAGAATTCTTGAATCAATAATGAATTAGCTACACAATAAGAAAATTCTATTGGTAAAGGTGTGGTGTGATGACTTTTGGTCTTGAATTTTTTTTATCAAGCTTTGTAGATTTTTATACATCTTCTTTGTTTTTGATCTTGTCATTAGTCCTCTAATGTTTTGCAATGGATCTTGGCCTCTGGTCTTGACTTGGCTCTTAATAGGTCCTTGGATTACATCAATTTAACATGACGAGAGAACCCCTGTTGACATTCACAACTCCACCTACAGCACTGTACTTGTACCCTTTCACATCTAGAGTACTCAATGAGATTTAGATTCTTTTTCAATTCAGGAACATGTCGCACATTACCTAGTGTCCTCAATAACTCCATCAAACATCCTGATTCTAATGGTACCAATCACAGGTACCTTATAAGATGTGTTATTGCTCATTAACCCAACACTTTCTGACACTGTCTCATATGTAGAAAACAATTCCGATTGTAAGTCATATGAAATGAACAAGTTGTATCTAAAATCCAATATTTATTTGGCTTTGAATTTTCTTATATAAGATGATCTCCATAACTATAATCTTCTTTTGTGACAAAAGCATCACCAGACATTATCGGTTAATTCCCCTTCTCAGCGGCTCGCTTCACATTCTACAATGCTCGACACTCAGATTTAATGTGCCCCTTCTTCTTATAAAATTAATAGGTTCTATCTCAATTCCTTGATTTTGATCAGCCTTTCGAACCCGAAGCATTATTACTGTCTTTTATGTTTGACTCTTTTATTCTACCTCAAAAAACGAGTCCCTCTCCGCAAGACTCGGATCTAACAACAATCTGCTTCATCTTCTTCTTTGATAACAAAGCGTCATAAACTGCTTTCAAAGCTAGACTTTCTCTACTGTATAAGATCGTATCTTTAAACATACCATATGAAGCAGGCAATGAGCACAATAGAATCATCAACAAATCATCTTTATTGTACTTGCATCTCATAGTCACCAAATCCAAATTAATTCTTTGAATGCGACGAAGTGTTCTTCAAGTGAACTAACTTCCATTAACTGATGATATTATAAATATTGCTTTAAAAGCAACTTACTCGTTATGGTTTTCTTCATATACAATTGCTCTAATTTTACCCATAATTTGGCGGCAATTTTCTTATTCAG
The DNA here is from genome assembly GCA_022433055.1 of Begonia peltatifolia. NCBI lineage: Eukaryota > Viridiplantae > Streptophyta > Magnoliopsida > Cucurbitales > Begoniaceae > Begonia > Begonia peltatifolia. The sequence continues at coordinate 4,091,386 of CM039522.1, forward strand.
AACGTTTTGCAAATTTTGATTTGACAAATGAAGATATATCATAGATAAGGCTTTTCGATCTATTCGAATTTTCTCCTCTTTGACAATGGCATTTTATCGAATCCTAATAATGCATCGTGTAATTCCATCCGTGCGAGCAAATCTTACATCTTCAATTCAAACCTCATATTCCAATCCAATAACGAAATATCAAACTTGAACGAACTCATCACTCAAAAATATCGGCTTTAATAGAATATCCAATTCTTGAATATTTAATTTCAAATATTTGAAGTACAAAAACGATATAGCAACTCAAAAAATCATATCCAAAAAATCAAAAAGTACAAGAATATTCAATAAAAGTATGAAAACCAAACTTGAATCCCCAAATTAATTTTATAATAGAATATCCCAAATCATACATTTTCCCAAGTTTCATTCAAAAACAAATTTTAATTTTATTTGGTCAAAGTCACTTGCGAAACTGTTGCTCCTTTAACACCAGAAGGAAAACAATCGTATCCTTCACACACTAAAGCTACGCGTGGCCAATTGGAGGAAACAACAGAGTGCGATGACGAAGAATTTGATCTGACCAACGAGATGTTGACTGGATCGAACAAAGCAACTTCAGCCAATAGTCAAAGCCTCAGCTTCAGACAAAGCTTGAAGTGCGGTGGTTTCCCTTGGCACTTCTATGCAAGCATAGAGACGAGTTCTAATTGGAGCTCGATCAGAATCTGCGCGATGGAAAGTGCATGTGCAACAAGAGGAGGACAAATCTTCCTCACGACAACAGACTCTATCAATGGTCCGCGTAGCGTGTTCTAAATGGTAGCCTCTTCTCCTTGGACAACAGTGGCGGCAACGAACTGTAGGGTTTACTTCTACCTTTGCTGAAGAAGACCCACGCTACAAAGGAAGAAATTCTTTTTGTTTTTTGTATTTACTTTTTCCTAAATAAAAAATTGCAAATTTCACGCACTGAAATTACAAACCTCAAGTTCGTTTGATTTTGATCCGAGTACAAAACTCTCAACCCTGCTTTGAATTCTCAAGACCAAAAGTCTGATACCAATTATTGAAAATCAAACAATAATAATTGAAAAAAAATAAATACAGAAACACAAAGATACTAAATTTTACTTGGAAGCACATCATATTCTAACAATTCTACTACATAAATAATTATGTGCATTAAATCATAGAAATATAATTGAATCTAAGGGAAGGATCTTCACATGATCTATTTGAGTTAAGCAAACGTATTTAGTTAGATCATCTATGGTACAATTTTGAACTAATACGGCTTCTATAGAAATCTTCTCCCTTGTGGATATTGATAAGTGGCTGTCTTGATACAAACAATAATTAATAGCTACAACATTAGCAATAGATTAACCAGTATTGCAACTCGAGCAATTTTAAGTTGTGGCCTTAGTCGAAATTTATGGCCATAACATTCCTCTTAATTTCAAAAAAAAAATGCAATTGAAAATAAAATAGTCTAATCCAAAATTTAAAAGCTTTCCATTTTTTTTTAGATAAATTTTGTCTAGGGTTAAAAAACTATTATCTTAATATTTTATCTTGGACAACAAATGTCGTGGCACATTCATATATTTTTTTATATACAAATGGTTAATAGAAACTGACAAAGAATCGATGAAAGTATCGTTTTAAACTTTAATAATATTATTTAATTAATATAATTTTTTTATTAATTAATACAATTATTAAATTAGTGTATGACTAAATATTTAGAATTTCACTTTAAAACCATGAAATACATTTACTCAAAGTACTATTTATTGATACAATTATTATGTGTGCTGATCTTTAATTAAGATTTCTAATAGAGATAGATTTAAATATGTAACATATCATTCCTATTACTATTAATTATTGATTGAAAAATTAATTTATAACATTTAACCATTATAAACTAATTACTAGATCCTTAAATTAATATACTAGAAAATTTACGATAATGCAGTCTAGTGTATCAATATTAGCATTAATAACTACTCATTTAATTTACTTTTAAAATATAAAATTATTGTAATGTACCTACTATAAATCTTCCCTAAGTAAATAAAAAACTAAATTAATATCAAATAAGAGTATGCTAAAGACACTAAATTAAAATTATATGATGAATTTAATTTTATTTAATAAAAGTCATAAGGATATAACATCGTATGGATATCTCTTGTATAATCATATTGTATATAATATACATATATATCTTATATGTCATGACATATATAGCTGTGAACCATATTTATAATTTTATATTATTTGAATATTGTTGTCAAACTTACACTAATGATTTATTTAGGTTGTTACTCTTACTTCATCTCACATGTACAAATATATATCTTAACGTAAAGCTTATGTAAATAAGTAAAGACTTCTATAAAAAAAAATATGGTAAATATCAAAATGAACCTCAAAGTAAAGATAATTCTTCAATTGATATCTTAGATTTTTAATTTTGTCAATTGACATATCAAATATTGAGATATTAGCAACAAACACGCTACAATTAAAGTGTCTGTTAAATTATACACGTGAAAATTACTCTGACCTGGAGACGGGCCAAACAAAATTTTTGGTCGGATGACCCGATTCTCAGAGAGTACTCAACAGAAGACTTGAATATAAATCAAAGCTATATGTCCACAATAGTGATTACAAGAAAATATAGTGCGATAAATAAAGTAATAGTTTAACATGATTCGAATATCCAAGTTTAAGTCTATTGAGTCTCGTATAAACCCAAATAAAGAGAAGTTATCACGAAAAATCAAATAGATATTCTAACACATTAAGACATAAAATGGGAAACCCCCATTTAGGATGTGCAACTATCTCAATAGAAAAAGTATACTAAATACAAAGACATGTAAAATTTTTTTTATCTATCATTTCAAAATATGATTAGATAACAAACGGTTTTCTAACATCATTGCAAGAAAACCTATTTCCATTGTTTAAGAAAACATGTTCCACGAGCACCAACAAGGCAATAATCAAAATATTATTGTATACATAGCCAGCTATATAAAAATAAGTCATCATCGTACTTTTCTTTTCAAAATCACCCAAATGAACAAGGGAGAGCTACTCAAGGACCCCTATGACACACTATTAGAGAAAGGTGGCGATCCAAAGATCTACCAGCACCTAATGAGCCAAGAGAAAGTGGAAGATATAACCATCCAAAGACCAACAACGTTACCCTGGTGGCCGGCAAACTAGTCAACGAAAACACCACTCATAAATCGTAATCAATAAACATACTCTGACAAGGTTTAGGGATTCAAAATTCAAGGAAAACATTATCACTACTTTGTTACCCATTTTCGTAACGTACAACAAAACATCTTCACACATCATAAGATGTGTGAGGATATTCTAATGATGCTCCGATACTGGAACTGTTTAAAGCATCAAGAGGATTTACATACACACACACACATCACAAACAATGAAATACTATGATACACATACATATACACGTAAACACATGTTATAGCGATCGGCCTCCGTCGAGTTTTTCCTTGGTGAGAAATCATTAAAACGAGGTTTTAGAAAATAATAATATAATGTAGTGCAAAGAGTATAAATCCCTTACTTCGATGATGATCGCTTTTCTTAAACATAGGAGCCACAACCTCTAGTATTGGCTCGCGATCTGCAAACTCAGTTGCACTTAAAACACAAATCAGGGTTATGACTATTTCACTCAACACTGACATAATCATAGATGAATCCTTTACTGGGACCAGGAATCCAATCCGAAAAAATTATAAATTATTGCAAACTTCGCCGAGGCACATATAAAACTTCCAAAAACAAATGATCATGCGGTCTACCAAAACCCACAAACATTCAACCAAACCTAGCATGGATTGACCATTCTTTGCTAGGGTCAACCTTTGTTCCTCTTGGTTTGGCAATCGTCCAACTCATCTCCAAGTCTAGCCTACGGTTGATCAATCTCCAAAGAGATCGATCCTTAAAGGTGTCGATAGTCCTTCTAAGAAGTTGATTAATGAAGCGCCTTGTGAAGGCATGAACGACCTAATATTTTATTGATTGTAATAGCTCAACCTATATCAGCTGGGGTGCACAATCCCACATCACTTGAGAGAGTTGAAAGTAAATAGTTTATAATTAAAATTTTATTTTCTATCTACTGCAATGCATTTTGGGCTAACCCCAAAAAATTAATTCGTGCACGATCCTACCCAAAGTGGACAATATTGTACTGGTAGCAATAGGGACTCCACGAATGGTATCTAAGCCGAAACTCAACCAGAAGTGTTGTCGACAAGGATGTCAGGCCTCCAAGGGGATATATTGTGAAAGATCACCCTATTAAGACAAGGACGACCCAAGATTCTGCTAATTGTGAGAGTGCAGCCCATACTAATAGGGGGCACAATCTTACATTGCTTGGTAGAGTAGAAAGTAAATGGTTTATAAGTAGAGTTTTCCTCTTTTATTAGTAAAATGTGTTTTAAGCTAACATCAAAAACAAATTTGCACTGACATCAACTCAAAGCAAATAATATTGTATTGAAAGTACCAGTGACTGCACATCGACACTTGATCGTCGTTGTTTTGAGCGGGGGTCGAAGTGTTAACTAGCCTCACGAAACGATCTTCACTTTCGTGATTTCCAGTAACGAAAAGCAGCAAAAATCGTCTCCTTTTGCCATTTCTCACCTCTCATAAAGCAAACTACTTACAAAAATCTTAACCCTTTTATTAAAGTTTCAAAGCTCGAATCCAAATAAAAAAAAAAATATTTTCAAACTTACAAGTGGAAGTAAAAACCAGCTTAACCTTGAAGCTCCTTCAACAAAGTTGTTGCTCTTATCTTGCGAGCACAACTCTGACCTTCAATCGCGATGAATCATTTGTCCAAAAAATCACCTCTCTCTCCTCCCCTAACTCTTTTTTTTTTATTACATTTTTTTTCTTAATTAATTAATTAAATATATTATATATATGAAATCAAATATTAATTCTGATTCAATGAAACACGAACATTATTCAAATTCCTTACCTAAGTAAATTTCCAATGAATCCAAATATTAATTTCCTCCAATTCGAATCACACGGTAACTTTTCAAATTACCAATTTTAGTAAATTATTAAAAATCTAACGAGTCTATAACACGAAAAAACGAGTTAACCCATGATATTTTGACCGCCAATAACATGAGGTTGACACTTGGAATTAAATTAATTATAAAAACATCAATTTTTACAAAAATCATGTGTCCTCAAAAATTTGTTTTAGAAAGGGAGATCGCATTTCTCTTTATTGTTCCCAAGCTTCCTCCGCTCTTCTCTTCCTCTCCCACCAACCCTATCTTCCTCCCCTATTTTCTACATGAAAAATTTGACCATAAAAAAATTTAATTTCTCTTGAGATTACTGGAGTTCCTTAGTTGGAGCTGATAGTTTGAAATGGAAGCTCATTAGTATTCGAATACCAGATACTCACCTCTCTTCCTACAAAGGATTTGGATCTCTCTCTTTGTGAATATTCCTCTCCATTTCCAAGCATCTTTGACCATCTTTACTCTGCCATTGCACAAAGGGTTTGCTTCATTTCAAGTTCTAAAGATTTTTATAGTATAGCTTGACTGATATTTCCTCTTTTCAATCTGGTTCCTTTCCTTCTTCTATCCCACTCTTTGTCAAAATTTACATGAAGATCACATAAAAATAAAAATTACAAAACTTAAGTAAATTCAATAAGTGTTGTGCAGAAAATAATAAAGAGGAGAACAATAATGAGACTCATTCCTAGATGAGCAACAACGACAACATCAACATTCATGATTCTAATATAGGAAAATGAAGGAGAGTTTTGGGGTGAATGACTAATACAGTAGGGAACCATATACTATACTCAATGCATGTGAAATGTGGTTTTATCAATATCTTTCAAAGTCATGATGCATTATAAAAATACAATGCGTGAGTTTACATTAAAAAATATTTTCCTTTCATTTTAAACAAACTACACGAGTTAAGAATTTTCAAATCATTAAATCTTTTATACATTTTTTAATAGACTAAACAAACAATTAGCGGGGCAAGTTTGAAACATTCTACACACTTAGATAGCTATAAATAAAGTAAATCTCCATTGTTTTCATTATAAAAGCGTCTAAGTGAAAATAAAAGTCACTCAATGACCCCTCCAACATAGCTAAGAGATCCAACAACACCTAATGAAATCATAAGGAAACCATGACGGTTATCTGAAGATCCAACAACGTCACCTGGAGGGTCGACGACCAACAGTCTGCCACGCACCACTAATACTATGCACAGCAGAATGCCCAGCAATTAACGTCAACCATGACACCATCCAAGCAAAAACATAACCCTGACTAGATTTAGAGAATCGAAATCCAAGGGAATGCGTCATCACCGCCCTACTACCATTTCGTCTCGTAACAAGAAACAACTTTCATGCAACAAAAGGTGCACATGATATGATTCTAGTTGTTGTGATTGCTCAGCCATTACAACTCTAAACAACTTAAAACTGATACCAAAAAGGCTCGACTAGCCCAAATCATACAATCAGCCCATTAGGTGTACATTTATAAAAAATTGAAAAGAAATATCATGCACTTATAAGATACACGTAAATATATGTAAAAACAGACTTGCTAATGACCAAGCTCTGTCAAGGTTTTTCATAGTTGTCAATCCACCAAAATAGATTTTGTAAAAATAAGTTTTGTAAACTATATAATGCAAAATAATACAATATAGAAACCTCTACATCAATGACGGCCACAGCCTTACCGACAAAGCGACACACGCTGATGAGAAGAGACACTGAAATCGTGAAGATTGTTGAAATCTAAAACGATTTGACATCAAAATCCCAAATTAAAACTGCAGGAATAACAATAAATGTAATAACCCGAGAAATTTCGAATATTAAATCTAATTTCTGAAAATTAAATTAAGTCTCGGTTAGAGTTTTCGGAAAATATTTTAACGGGAAATTTATTTTTGAAACTTGGAATTTAATTCGTAGAATAAATTTCAAGTTTTAAAGTCGGTAGTACGTGAATTTAACGAAGTTTCGAACGGTTATAGTGCTTAAGGGAGATTTAGTAATTTGATTTAATTAAAATAAAAAAATAAAATAAAATAAAATAAAACAACTGAACGGCTTCGCGAGGAAGCTGTTCAGGGTTCTGTTCTTCGGTAAGCATCTGAGAACGATGGGCGATCGAGAGCTGAGATTTAGTCTTCGATCGGTGGCCGACGAGCGCGAGTGTGTGAGGGAAACTGCAGGCGAATGTTGCTTCTCCGACGAACCGAAGTCGTTCAATTTCAGCAACTTGAACTACTGAAGAGAAAGCCCGAACGTTTTCTGCCGACGACCGCAAGGGAGAGTCCCCATTTAGTTCTGTTGCCGGCAACCGAGCACTCTGCTTGCATTCTTCTTCTCTTTTTTCCCACCCGAGTGCAGAACGACACCACTCGGTTGAGGCTTTTTTTGGCAAAGTTTTGTGTCAAGTGAGGTTAGAATGCCAGGTAAGTAGTGCATGCATGTGTTCTGCCTAGGTGGGCCTACACCATGAAACTTTAAGATTTATGTTGTTGATTGTGGTTTGTGCGTGTGTATTGTTTGACGCGCATCATGTTTTAAAAAGAGAAGGAAACTGGTTTTGAACATATTTTGAGTAAGTGGTGAGATGCGTGGCGGTGGTACCGCGGATCTTACTAGTGTGTGGGCTGGTGCGTAACCAACCGCAGATTCTGCTCTAGGAATGGGCTGGTTGGGCCGTCACACGACGTGTATGCGTCGGCAGGGAAGATGATGGACAGTGGTACCGCAGATCTTGCTACTGTGTGGGCCGGTGCAACACCAGTCGAGGATTGCGCTCGAGGAGTGGGCTGCCTGGGCTGTCGTAAAATGTGTGTGTGTGGCAACTGTGGCCCCTTTGCTGGGGAGGTTAGGACGGGGGCGACGTGTCAAGGTGTAGTGTGGCGCGAGATACAACCTCACCCTAATATGGTTGCTATATGGTGATTCGTGTGTATAGCTTGTGGGCCTCGTTGCTGGGGAGTCTGGGACAGTGGCGACGTGTTAGGGTGTATGGTGGCGATAGGTTCATTCTCACCCTAGTGCGGTTGCACTACGCGTCACAGATGTGATAACATGAGTGTGAATGTATAGACTGCATGTGATAAAATTGCATTGTCGGCTTTTATTTTCATATCGCATTACTTACTGAGCGTTAAGCTTATAATGTGTGTTCTATGGTGTAGGTGCTGACGTTATTGTTGGTGAGACCCGAGAGCTTACTCCTGAGGCGTAGGACGGTTAGCGGCGTGGGACCGAGGCATCGGACTGCGAATGGTTAGGGCGACCCGACCCGTGGAGATGGTAAGTGGTGGCTAGACTGTTGGGGTATTTTCTTTTGTTGTGTCGGGATATATAGTTGATCAGACAAGTTTGTATAGGCGTCAATTTTATAGGGGTTCATGGAGTGTTTGTGACTTTTGGTGATGCACGCGTACTCTTTACATGTAGGAGCTTGATAATTCTGTATACTGTGAATTTTCTTCATTTGATAGTTGATGGATTGTTGTAGTTTTATTTCTTTTTAAAACTCTGATTCGGTGGAGATCTCTAGATAGGTATTCTGGGAAGTTTAGTGAACTGTGTGTTGGTTCAGATTTTTGGGATAGCTAATTTTTAGACATTACTCTGCTGAATTTTTGTTGTCTTATTTTTAAAATTACTTTAAATTGTCTTTTCTGCTGCGTATTTTATATTGACGATTTCGTGTTCCCTATTCGGGGCGCGAGTTGTTTTCGAATCGAATTGGAAAATTTTTATACTTACAAATGTTCTTTTGAATATGATTTGAAAATGAAAATAGTATTAAAGTAAGTGAGTTCACGTCGAGTCTCTGTATGTCACAGTGTATAGACATAGTGAGCACACCGGGAACGTGTGAGTTCTCGGGGCGTTACAATAAAATACTCCTAAATCGAGACTTGGAACCCTAGATGGGAGGAAATGATAATCAGACGGTGATAGCTGTCAAACTGGCCAAGGATAAAATGACAATTTATCTACAACAGAACTTTAGAATTTTACTACGCTGGACACTAGAACTATCGGTTTGACCAATTTGACAGAAAAAATTACACGTGACCAGATACCAACGAAGCAAAAGAATTTGAGTCAACGCGAAACAAGTTGAGCTTTGAATTACGTGAAAAAATGACTTAGAAAAATAATGAATAGAAAATTGGTTGATATTAAAATGAACATCTTGAAATTCATTAAAAGAGAAATAAACAAGAATTTCCCATCTCACATAAACATAAACATAAAAAAATAAACAAAATCTCATCTTCTGTGATTAATTATGCAAATCCCAATCTTTGAAAAAATTGCATCATCCTTCTGAGAATCTTTCTACTAAATCTCTAACATTTGTGTATTTGAACAATTGTAAAGAAGCTTGAGTTTGAGTTGCACTAAGCAGCATAGATAAAGAGGAAGCAATTCTTCCACACAGAGAGGAAGGAGAAGATGATTCAAGGGTACCGTGAATGTTCTTACTACTCACAAAATGAAAGTGGAAGAGCTTGAATTGTGCAGAGAGAGTCGAGGAGGGAGATGGAGGTGGTGGGAGGAAGAAAAGAGCGGAGGAAGTTTGGGAACAATTGAGAAAAATGCGATCTCTCCTTTCTTCAACACATTGTGCATGCACGTGATTTTCACGTGTGTCATTTAACGGACGCTCGAACGGTAAAATGTCCATTGCTAAAGCTTCAATGTTTGAGGTATTAATTGACAAAAATAAAATTTAAAATATTAATTGAAAAGCTTCTTTGTTTTAAGCTTTATTTTGATATTTAGGCTAAAAAAATATAAGTTAATTTAAAAATAAAAACTAACAACTAAAATTATTTATTTATTGGCATCCAACACATTGCACCTCTTATATTGTTCTAGATGGTGAGTACATTGCTCCCCAACTTTCGGATTTCGTTTTGGCGTCTCTAGTCTAGAGTCTACCAGATGGGATGCTTACATTTTTTGTTGGTTTTAGTCCGTCTTTAGGGTTTTGGACTCTGTTTATAGGGTTTTAGCTCTATATTGGGAGGACCAAGTCAGTTACTAGATGAGTAGGTCAAAATCTTGAATAAGTTAAAATCCTTCAAAGATAACTCACAAATCCTTTAACGACCACAAGCTCGCAATTTGTTTTATAACCTATAACGTTCCTTTGTTCCTTTCTCCCACTAAAATGTTAAATCTATTTTGGGCGCATGCTAAGTGGATAATTCAATTGACACAGGTCCACTTCTACACTATTACTTGTCCAACTACGGACCTGTCAAGCTGCCAAGCTGCAAGCTTCAAAGAAAAGGTCTGCAATGGCGGACGATATTGTTTCGTCCAACTGACCAGAGAAACAATACCACTCACTACTTTCACCGCTTCCATGGAAATATTTTCTCTCCATCTCAAGGTCCACACTCGTATCCATCACCTGGTTCTTTTCTCCCTGCATCTCTTTTCCTCGCAGTTTCTCTCTCTGGCGTACAATGTTCCGGATAAGTATTTCGTTAATTGCGGATCAAATCGAGATTTGAGTGATGCTGGCCGGAGGTTCGCCGGAGATTTGAACTCCAACAGTTTCTTCCCGGCAAAAGGAAGCAAAGCAGTGGAAGATGACAGCAGGTCTGCCAACTCTTCGTCTATCTACTTTGCGGCGCGAGTTTTCTCCGAGCCATCGCTCTATGAGTTTCAAATCGATAGTCCCGGAACTTATTTGGTACGCCTCCATTTCTATCCGTTTATTTCCTCAATCGATCTATCTACAGCTCTTTTCGGCGTTTCAGCTTCTGGGTACTATTTATTGCAAAATTTTAGCGCCGACAACCATAGATCCTCTCCGTTTATAGAGGAATTCTTTCTCAGAATCACTACTAAAACATTAGAAATATATTTCTTACCTAATTCTCCATCTATCGCTTTTGTAAACGCCATGGAAGTGTTCCTCGCGCCACCTAACCTCATTCCTGATAAAGCCGACCTGATCGGCCCCTCCGGAAGTATAACTTTGTCGAAGAGCATGTCTTCTCTGATTTTTCATACTCTTTACAGGATAAATGTTGGAAAACTTGCGATAAATTCAAGTGATGATAAATTATGGAGAAATTGGGATCTGGACGATGGTTATCTTCTCAATCGTACTGTTGCGAGAAATACAGATGTATACCCAAATAGGCCTTACTACTCGGATGATGATGGAGAGTATGTAGTACCACCCCTGGTCTGCCAGACAGCTAAAGAAATGAACACAGTTTCGGACGAATCGACTTCAGACCTAATTACTTGGTCGTTTTCTGTGAGAAATAATGCTAGACACTTTGTTCGAGCTCACTTCTGCGACATTATCGGCAAATCCATCGGCTTAATTGTCTTCAATCTGTCTATCGACAGAAACTTCAGTAAGAACATAAGAGCTATCGACTTCACTACCCAATTGGCCGTCCCGTTTCATTTTGATTTCTTGGTTGATTCTGGTTCCTCCAGAACTGTAAACATAAGCATAGGTACTGTAAATGATTCAGATGTGAAAAACGCTTATCTGAATGGGCTTGAAATTATGGAATTACTTGAAATACGAGCTTCAGTTCCTGATATTAGTTTCGACAACAGGAAGAAGAGTAGTCATCTTCCTTTAGTGATCGGTGCAGTTGCGGGGGGTTTTGCCGTTTTGTGCATTTTGGGCGCTGTAATTTTGTTAGCTTTGAAATGGATGAAGCCAACAGTTGTTGAGAACTCTGAATGGACATTGGTGTCGATCCATAAAGGAGGAAGTTCCCATAGCAGGGTGACAGAGGCTACTACCCATGGCTCTCCCGTGCCTAATTTAAATCTTGGGCTGACAATTCCTTTTGCTGAAATTCTCACAGCAACAAAGAATTTCCATATCAAATTGTTGATCGGAAAAGGTGGGTTTGGCAATGTCTACCAAGGAACTTTAAGAAACGGTACCAAAGTAGCTGTGAAACGTTGTCATCCAGGATCAAGCCAAGGCCTTCCAGAGTTCGAGAGGGAAGTAATGGTTTTATCCAAAATCCGCCATAAAAATCTAGTTCCCTTGGTTGGTTATTGCGACGAGAGATCAGAAATGATTTTGGTGTATGAATTCATGGAGAATGGGACGCTTAGAGAGCATTTGTACGGGTCGCAGTTGCCGCCATTGTCGTGGACACAGAGGCTTGAGATTTGCATCGGAGCAGCGAAGGGTCTTCATTATCTCCACAAAGGCTCCGCCGGAGGAATTATTCACCGGGACGTTAAATCCACAAACATCTTACTCGATGAAAATCTTTCCGCTAAAGTTGCTGATTTCGGACTCTCAAGAGTCGGTCCGGTAGACGGCACCCATGTGATCACAGCCGTCAAAGGGACTTTCGGCTACCTAGACCCAGAATATTTCAGGACCCAACAACTAACAGAAAAATCAGACGTCTACTCTTTCGGCGTTGTGCTTTTCGAAGTCCTCTGCGCCAGACCTGCCATTAATCCTCTTCTACCGAGGGATCAGATGAATCTGGCTGAGCTAGGAATTCGGAGCACCCAACAAGGATCGCTTGAACAGATCATCGATTCGTTGCTCGATGGCCAGATTAATCCAAGCTCTCTCAGAAAATTTGGTGAGACTGCGGTGAAATGTCTGAGAGATGACGGGGATGATCGGCCTTCCATGGCTGATGTGCTTTGGGACTTGGAATACTCGTTGAAGCTTCAGCAAACTGCTGTGATTGCAGAGCCGTACGATGACAGTACTGTGGACGCCACCGCTAATTTCCACGGTTCTCCGTCGGGTTGTTCAGCAATCAATGTAGAACAGCAAGACATCTAAGTAAGGTAAGAGGAACTGTATTACATTCCCCATCGCATCCTTAAATCTCCATTCCATGTCTTCATATGTTTAATATGATGCACATTCGACATACCCTCTTGGGTGCACTTTGTTTCCTAATTCGTCAAAAAATAAATTTCAAGCTATGACACAATTAAAATTAATCAAGATAATGAAGTGCATAAATGATACGTGTCTTGCTGATTTCTTACTATCTTTAATGTCCCAATTAATTCAGCTAGCAATGTCCAAAAGATGAAAAAAAGATAAAAGAGAAAAATTAGAAGTTGTTTTTAAAAACAGATTGAAGATATAAAAATATTGGTAAAGAGAGAATTAGAGAGTGAAATTGGCATAGAAAAAACGGGTTCTTCTTCCTTTCAACAAACATTTCAGAATGTTTTCCATATCGAATAGATCTACAACAATAGCAGTTCCAATTATTGAAGAGCCAAATTTAATCAGGATGTGTCACCGATCAACTTGATGAAATCGCTGTTTTTCTTTTGTTTGTTGAGATTTTGAATTATTGAGATTAATTACTATTATCGTTATTTTTTCTAGTTTATTGTAAAAATGATTATATGCATCAATTATTTTACAGTAGAAAATCATATCGAATTTTAATTCTGTGGATGTAGGTACATTGTCGAATTACGTTAAATTCGATGTCTGTTATTATTTTTTTTTTATTTTGCATTTTATTATTAACTGTCATAATAATTAATTTTTAATCACATAAATAGAAGAAAAAATATTAGTTGCTACGTAATTGAATTTTATATGGCGTTTTTCCGAAAGATTATCTTACCACGTCGTCCGTGCCCAGAAGAAATTTAGCAAATTTCAAGTCATATTCCCAATTGTGGTTGCTTAAAGTTTGGAGATTTGTTATTCTAAAACATTTGGAAATATCTTTAAAAGTCATCAAAGGTTCTGGCGTTTGAATGAATTTTTCATATATTTAATTAAATTCAATGCAGTTATTGTTAAATTTTGATTTGTTCTTCTCTAGAAATTAAATATAGTTGGTATTTGTGTTGAGGTTGATGAAATTCTTACGATAGACGGCTGCAATACAAATGAAAGCTTTTACGAGGAGTGTCAATCTCATCAATTGTGTCATCATTCCAAGCCTTCTATTATTGACGTGGTCAAGTTTACAGGATTTACTCTGATTTTAAAAGGGTGCGATTTGGATATTTTGTTCTGAAAATAATTTTAGAATATAAATTTGATTTTTAAATTTTTATTAAATATTTTAGATATTTATATTGTTGGACGGATTTATTCAGAATATTTTTGAGTAAAATTCTATTCCTTGATAAAGATGATAGGCGACGATAGTACAGGACACGGTATTGAAAAATTCGTGGGACAGATTTTGCATTCTGGAGATTGCAAATTGAGGACCTCTTCCTCAAACCAAGATGTCCTCTCTTTTCTACATACTCTTCATTTTTTTTCTCCCGGACAATGGAGTGTTGAAAAAATAACAATAAAATCGACCATAATAATAATAATGATAATATTATCACTATAAAATATATAAAGTACTGATCATATAATTTACAAAAAATAATGTTCTTGGTAATTTCTTTTACAGAGAATCATTTTTTCAAATAAATTCTTAGTAAAAGCTGTAAGTTCACAAATGATTCACTTGAATTTTACTATTTTAGACAAAATTTATTTACATAGTATAATTATATCACTAATCAAGCGATAAGAGAAATGATAACAGATGCAATACGAAAAATATCAGAAATATTTTCTCAAAACGTAAAATTATAATAGTAAAAAAGTAAGAGAAATATTGGCTAAAATGAACACTGAGAATTTTACGTAGAAACTCAAATAAAAAAAAACCATGAGTACCAAGTTTAGAAAGATTTCACTATAAAAAGTAGAATTTACAATATTTTTCTACATATTGAATATTTTAAAAAATATTCACTGATAGAAATCACCACTTTTACAACTCTCAATGTCTAAAAAAATTTCTCATCTATTTTTCCATCATACTCTTTCTAAAAAATACTTGCTATTTCTATTTGTCTTCTTCACAGAAGAAAACCTCTTTGTTAGGTTATTCTTCTTATTCTTCTTCAGATGATTTTAGAAGTAAAGAAAGCTTCCCTATTTATAGAGAAGGTTGGCCATAAAATAGCAAACTCAACTTTCTTCTTTGCATTAAATGGAAGGGAGGTGCCCTCTATTTTTGCAATGCAGATCTTAAAGTTTCCATTTTTCTTTACATGTGTCCCCCATCATTAAGGAGGGACCCCACAAATCTCTCTATAGCGTCTTGAAAATTTTCACGTTTCTGATACGCTCACTACTATTACTCACTGCTCTGATACCATCTTTGTAGCGCCCCCGAGTCGTCACCAGATCCAGGTCACTAACTCTGCTCATACACATATATTTGAAAAATTTCGTGTAAAAATTTAAAACTTTGTTTGTCGACTTAAAACGACTTTTTTGAAAACATTTAAAAAACGTCGCAGCGGAAGACCTTTACTAAATCTATTTAAATGAAGTTCCAGTTTTCTAAAACATAAAAATCATTTTTGGTTGACCCCTGCACGCTGCGGTTGACACTTGACCCATGCTGCACCCAACGGGTCAACACCCATACTCACCGGTCAGCACCTCGGATGCCTCTTTTTGCATTGGTCGACCCTAACAGTCGACACCTCCTTGGTCACACGCTAACTGGTCGACACCTGTATGCATAAGTCGACACCTTAATCCTCTCTTTTCGCCCCGGTCGAACCTTGCAGCCGACACCTCTGTCATTTTTACACTATCGGTCGACACCTATAGACACAGGTCAACACTTTAATCTTCTCTGTCTGCCCCAGTCATACCTTGCGATCTACACTCCTACCATTTTTATACTAACCGGTCAACACTTCCACATACAGGTCGACATCTGATATGGTTCTGTTTTCGTAGGTCGACTTTCGCGGTTAACTCCTACCAAGTTTGGTCGACCACTAAGCCAATCGGTCGACACTTCCTTCACAGAATTTGCATAAAAATCTTAAATCTTTCAAAACAACTCGAATTTCGACTCAACGTTAAAAATAACAAAAACGTGCACTTACCACTCAACTCAAAATTGACTTTATACTTCAAAACGACTACTAAAATTTGAAATCCATCTATACATCAAAACGACTCAAAAGATTTGTCACAACTCAAAAACCTTACACATGCCCACCTTGGTCAAAACGCCCTAACAGCCGGCCGGATCGTCCCACGAGCGCACTCCTCCAACTACCTCCTAGTCCTGAGCTCACTCTGAGTACTCAACAGCTATCGCTTTGTCACGTACATCACATAACTCAACTATTAGCCTAATGCTAAGTAAGTAATGCGCATAAAACATAAATACTGAAACAAACATATCCTAACATATGCAGTTTCTACAGTTTCGTCTCTACTTTTGTTTTCATCTATTTCTTATATTTTCTTTATCTTCTTACTACTGCGTTCTTCTTTACGTGCTAGATCAAGGTGATACACCTCGCGATCCACCTCACAGGACAAGGCCAACCTCAATCTAGTAAAATGACACACCTCACGGTCCACCTCTTGGGACAAGGCCACCACGTAAAGCGGGAGAAGAAGTAATACACCTCGAGGTGCACCTCACGGGACAATACCACTCAACCCCACCTTCATTATTTTCTTATGTACATTTTCATTTCGTTCATCATGTCACATCTTACTGTTTCATTTTGTAAAAACATGGAAATTCATTTTTGTTTCCTTCTCGTACTTTAAAACCATGATGCATAATTACTAAAGCATAACTTAAAATAAACGTACATGCAACCTGCCGAACTGTGATGTTGGCTCGAAGGTAAAAACACCTATGTACACTACTTAGCTGGCGTACTTAGCAATTCATATCTTGAAATTCGTAGTTTGCTCGCTAAACCGGGGAACCTATAAAACCACACATCATAAGTTCTACTTTCCTTTCAACTCGAAAAACTTTAAAGGAAATAACAATTTAACATCTAATCTATCTAAACCCGAATTTCACACAATTTTCGACCAAATTCGAAAATGCATAACTTATCCAATACTTTTCTGATTTGAACGATTCGAAATGCTAGGGATTCCATAGAACGTCTAATTTCTAACAGTGTAATCCAATTCCTAATCCAACACCTACAACTTGGTCGAATGTGGCCGAACAGAAATCGTTCCATAACCCGAGTATTTGGTTATCCAAACGCTTAATCTTCTCCATAAAAACCTGTAATCTGCTCCTACTTCCAGCTTAAACACCAACACACGAACAAAAATCGACTTTAACTTCTAAATCTCATATCTCCCTCTTAGGTTTACCAAAACTATCCCAGACTCCCTCTAATTTTAATTTTAAAACTCAAAATAGCTAAAGAACTAATTATCTACTAAAAACTAACTAAAAGTTACCGTAGAAACGGAGAAGAAGTAGGAATCGTTGGTGAATGGAGAAACGTCGAGGGAAGGGGGTGGGGCTCCTACGCGGAGAGAGAGGGGAGAAAACACCGAAGGGGAGGGTTCTCTTTTCTTCTTCCTCTTTTATTTTTTATTTTTAAATTATATTATTTAGTATAAATCCTAATTACCCTTTTACCTTCAATATTTAATCGTTTAGCTAAACTGTTATTCGATTCGTTTTTTGTCAGAATTTTATAATTTTCTATTTCCCATTAGCTTCAAAATAATCTTTTACCTAACCGGCTAAATTTTTTCCCTTTAATTCCGACTAGAATTCTGCCGTTTACCAATACGTAAATCTAAAAATCGATTTAACAGAAAATTCTGGGTGTTATACTCTCCCTCCCGACTTATGATGAGGTATCTCCAATCTATCTGAGCCTATACAGTATTGTTTATTCCTTTGCAAAGCCTTTGTTATCATGTCTGAGTCATTATCATCCCTGTGAATTTTCTCAAGATGTAATCGCTTGTTGTCCAACACATCTCGTATCCCATGATACTTGATCTTTATGCTCTTTGACTTCGAATGAAAGCTCGGGTTCTTGCTTAAATGAATAGCACTTTAACTGTCGGAATACACAATATACTTATCTTGTTTATGACCCAATTCTGTAAGAAATTTTTGCATGCACAAAATTTCTTTACAGGCTTCTGTAGCCGTAATAAACTCAGCTTCTGTCATAGATAATGCCACTGATTTTTGTCACTTAGATTGTCATGAAACTGCTTCCCCTCCAAATGTAACCAAATACTCTGATGCTGATATTCTAGATTCAATGTCTCTAGCCATGTTTGCATCAGTATAGCCTACCAACGAAGACTTCTCACTTCTAAAACACAAATTGAAATCAGAAGTAGTTTTAAAATACCTAAAAATTAACTTCACTGTATTCCAATGCTCTCTGCCTAGATTTGTTAGAAATTGGCTGACTACTCCAACAGAATGTGAAATATCAAATCTCATACAAACCATGACATACATCAAGCTGCCAACTGCTGAGCCATATAGAATTCTCTACATTTATGCTTTTCTTTCTTTAGTGGAAGGACTTTGTTCGGAAATAAATTTGAAATGTTTAGCAAGTGGAGTACTGACCAGATTTGCCTTATCCATATCGAATCAGCTGAGAACTTTCTTGATATACTTCTCCTACTATAGCCATAACTTTCTGTTCTTTCTATCACGAGTGTTAATCATCCCAAGTATCTGTTTTGTCGGTTCTAAGTATTTCATGGCAAAAAACTTTTTAAGTTCATTCTTTAACTTAACAATATTTTCTCTGTCTAGGCCTATAATCAGCATGTCGTCGACATAAAGTAGGAAGATTATTAATGTACCATTCGTGAACTTTTTCACGAACATACAATGATCTGAGGAAATTTTCTTTTATCCTTGATTTTCCATAAAGAAATCAAACTTCTTGTACCATTGTTTCGGGGCTTGCTTTAATCTATACAAATTCTTCTTCGATTTACATACCAGACCATCCTTTCTCTTGACAACGAACCATTCTCGTTGTTCCATATAAATTTCTTCTTATAATTCACCATGCAAGAAGGCGGTCTTGACATCGAGTTGCTCGATCTCCAAACTGGGACTTGAGGTTAATTTAAGTACCACTCATATGGATGACATTATCACAACAGGTGAAATAATTTCCTCAAAGTCAACTCTGTTCTTCTGACCAAAGCCTTTTATGACCAGTCGTGTATTATACTTTGGTTGCGAATTTTCGTCTTTGAGTCTGTATACCCATCAGTGTATTTCTTTCCTTTGGAAGCTGAACCAACTTATAAATATGGTTCTCATGCAATGATTTCATCTCATCTTGGATCGCATCCAACTAGTTCTTCTTCTGTTGATACTTCATAGCTTCCTTATAGTACTAAGGTTTATCACCATCAGTGCTCATCACATACTCGTCTGCAAAGTATTTTCTTGATAGTCGACGATCTCTTATTGACCTTCTTAACTATGGTTTTACAACTGGTTCAAGAGAAGTCTCTGTTTCTCCACGATTAACATCAACAGTTACTTGATCATTGGATTTGCTAGCATCTCCTGTGTCAAAAGTTGATTTCATCTGATCAACTTTTACTAGATGCTCATATGTGATCTACATATTTTTCTTCTTGTATTCAATGGTTTAATTTTCAAAGAAGATAACATCTCGGCTTTTGACAATTTTCTTGTCAACCAGATCTTAAAGCCTATATCTAAATGCATCACTTATGTATCCGAGGAATATGCATTCTGACTTCTGACAATCTTCTTGTCAACCAGATCCCAAAGCCTATATTTGAATGCATCACTTCTTATCTGAGGAGTATGCATTCACATCTGTTTTGTTTCATTTTTTATTTTCAAGGTTCATCAGTCTATCACCAATGGCCATACACAACCATCTCTCCGCAATAGCGTCTTCTTTTTAATTTTCACAGTGAGAAATTATTTCCATTGAATTTTTCAATTTCAAGCTTTTTTGCCATAACAACATTGTTCCGATACCACTTGTTAGGAAAAAATAACATGGAGATGAGGTTGCAAGCATGGCCATCGTTGAGATCTTCTCGGGTGAAAAAACTCTTATAACCACATCTGGCTACATCTTGATACAATTGTCAAAATGGTAATAAGAGATTTGAGAATACGCTTACAGATACTATCTCAATGAAAAATACCACAAATAATGGAAATTTCTACGGTATATCGTATTGTTTAACAATTCAAATACTGTATGTGTGTGTCCTAGCATGCCTCTAATCTACTTTTGACGTTGATCTGACTTTGGATGACTAGGACTAGTTGTCGAAGAGCGTTTCTCTAGGTTCTTATGTTTTTTTATATATGTAGCTTTTGAATATTTGGCTTGTTTTTTTATCATAGCATGATTTTGGAAACTATATTCTGTTGTGGAATTATGAGTAACATGTTTAGCCTGATTTTTGAGTTTTCGATGGAATTAAGATATATTTTGTTGAATTTGCTTCCAAGTACTTTTTACTATCTAAAGAGGAAGAAAATAGAAGGAAAATTATGGCTAAATTTTAAAATATTTATATTCTTTGCTAACAAATTTATTGTGTATGGGGAGAATTATATTTTAATGCATAAGTTGACGAGTGAATACTTAAAAATTTCTCTAGTTAAAATAAATAATTATCATTAAAAATGGATAGATTGTTAGCTTAATATTGGCTTAAGCAAGTAAGTTGACAAATTTGCAATGAGCTAACATTGATAATATTTGTCTTAAAAATTCCCTTGTGATATTATTGAAAATTAATAATGTGTTATTAAGTTGTAAAGAATTTTAAATTATCTTTCAAGATTCGAGTCCAAAAGGTTGACTAAAGCAAATCGACAAGTGACTAGTGTTTAAATAGATTGCATATCATGTTGAAGGACCAAATAACGGTTGACTAGAGCAAATGGCATCAACCAGACTCAGTCACATAATCCTTCACAAATTCAAGGAAAAGATAATGGTCAACCTGATCACATGCACGATCGACTAGGCTAAACACAACTTTGGAAATAATTTTGAAGGCCATATTGCGATCATCTTGACTAGGGAAGCAACCAATGGTCTCGGCACCTAAATCAACACATATTTGATGTTGGAATCGCGGACAGCTAGAGAGAATAACGTATGGAATCGCGAACAACTAGAGAGAATAACGAACGATCTCAACTTGGGCAAATTTATTTGTAAGCAATATTTGAAGTTGACTATATTAGAACTGCAGTCGACTAGCCTTTCAAAAATTAGTCGTAAAGATCATATTGTGGCGGATAAGATAGAAGTAGTGGTCTATTGGCATCACACACAATTTTTGTCGTAGTCATTTCACAGTATATTGTGCAAAATTTACTAGATCTTTGAGCATTCATTTGAGATAACCAGCTTCAATATTTCTAGCCATGACACCTTATTTTCACATACCCATTTTTTTGGGGTAATTACTACTTGTGAGAGTTAGGATGTTATACCAAACTTTTCAAAATCCCATTTATGGTTGAGTTGAGAAAGGGTGCAACCATGGATTAGTAAATTCATGAATGATGCTTTGAAATTCTATCAAGTGTCAAAGGAAAAGCCAAAATCTCATTTGGGAGGCAAGAAAATATACAAATTACTTAAAGAATTCCATATTTAATACTTAAACATGGGCACAACGTGACCATTTGGAAATCGCCTAATTGACACTTAAATAATATCTATCCTGACATGAATCTTACTACAAGGTGAAGTCTTTACCTAGAAAATTATCCATCTCTTCCGCAAAGCTGACTATACCAATCATGTTCACCTTAAACTCTTCGGGAAATTCTCTATGGCTATAAGAGTTATGGTCAGAGTATCCCATATTTAATACTTTTTGGAGATGCACGAGTATCTTCACAGGTTTTTATTTCATCTTTGCATTTCAATATTTCATTCCTATTTTCAATCGCATTTTATAGGTTTTTTTTTTTCTATAGTCTAGAGTGTAATTGTTGGATTGAGAACTCGATTGAACAGGTTAGACGATGCCATTATTATTAAAAAATTTGAGTTCATTTTTATTGTTTGATTGTAATATGTGAATTTCATTTTCATATTTATCAAATGTGTTGTTTTTATATTGAATTAACATTATTTAGTATTATTCTTGTTAATATTGGTTCAAATTTTGTGATTATTCTTTCCAAATTTATGTTAATTATTTCCTTATTAATAATATAATATTTTTATTTCTATATTAGCGAGTGAATAAATTGTAAGGAAATAATAGGAAGAGAATTATAGAATAAATAAGAGGGGCTGGTGGCAGAAAGCTGCTGAGTAGCAAAGAGTGAGGGAATAGTGAGACAATGCTCTCTAGGATTTTCTCCCTTGGTGAGAAATGACATCTCATGTATTAGGTGTGATGTTGTGGATGATACTGCGACATTACAGAAAACTTTTACTTTCTTGATTATTGAATAAAACTTGCTGCTGGGGTTTTGTGTCATGGACAGAAGATAGTTTGGTCTGAACCACGTAAATTATTGTGTCTCAATTTTTCTTTCACTATTATTCTTCAATTCTTGATTGCTTTCTCGCAGTGTGATTGACTTTTAATCATAACAATTGATGCGGTGAGCGTGACTATTTCTTTTGATTTTATCCATGGTAAATTTTGAAGTTGACAAGTTCACGGGCAAGAAAGATTTTATTGTATGGTGAGTCAAGATGAGGGCTTTCTTGGTTCCTTGAGAGTCGTCTACTACTATTAATTGCAAGGTATTTGAGAAGCTTCTATTATCTGACTAGGATAGGGCTTTTGGTATTGAGTCCAAAGCGTGTAGTGCTATTCTGTTAAGTTTGGGAGACAATGTCACGCCCCTAAACACAATACCTAAAAATCTTGTAAATATTTTTTTTCTTTTTATTTGAAATCTTAAGACATCATCATGTAAAACATTAAATCGTTTACAGCGGAATAATAATCTTTTCGTGGAAACCTAGTATAAAGTAAACTTAATTCCAAGTGTTGAAAATAGTAAAACAGGAATTTTGGTCGACACTTGTGGAGACGGGTCGACACTTTATTCCTTTATGTCTTGACATCGGTGGACACCTGCAAAGACAGGTTGACACCCCTTACAAAATTGGTTGCCTGTTATTAAGATAGACCGACACTTCATTCCTCTCTGTTTCACATCGGTCGACACCTGCAAAAACAGGTCGACACTTATTGCAAAATTGATCGACCCTTACTAAGATAGGTCGACACTTTATTGCTCTCTGTTTGACATCAGTTGACAGCTACAAGTACAGGTCGACACTTCTTGCAAAATTGGTCGACCCTTACTAAGATAGGTCGACACTTCATCACCAGAAAACTTAACTGAGACCCTTTAAAAAAACGACCGCAATCATCGTAAACTTTCTAACGGGCACCTATAGCATACTTAACTCTCAATTTCACATTTCTTATTTAAAAAGAAGGCATCCTACCCTTCCATTTACCATTAAACTGATTCACCTATTCAAAATATTCAATATGTATTTAAACATAAAATCATTTAATCAAACTTCTAGACTTCTCCTATCTATACATCCAAAACAATTCAACACCAAAATACTTGACCATATGTCATAACCTTTACACATCACTCCCAAAACACTATCACGTAGCCCACGGGTCAATCACGCTCCGACAGCCACAAGCACTCTCTCACGGCCATCCTTCTTCAACAGCATCATTCGTCGGGTTTAGATAAAACGTACTCACCTTCTTCTAAATCACCTACATCACAGAAACATCTATGAGCTAAACGCTCAGCAAGTCAACGTAAAGGTAAATGCATGCTGTGCGTATGTAGTTCGTAAAAAATGCAGTCATTTCATTTCATTTCGTTACATAGCGGGACGTCACCGGGGGTTTACTCTCACCAGATAGAGAAGACACATCAACCGGTTAGACAACCTTCTCAATCTATCGGGGGAAAAACATGCTCCACCTACGGGACAACCATGTCTGAACCCCACCCTGACATGATCGGGATTACATGCATTCATTTCTTTTCATTAGTTCATTTCTTTTCGTAAAACATGTGTTGAAATTATTTTTCATGCCATTTTTGAAAGAACGTGATGCATGAACAGTTCATAATGTTTCAACGTATAAAACAATCAATGGAAACATACAAGACATTCTATAACTTAAACAACCTAACTACCCGTCCAATTTAAATTAAAACAATCTAAATCCTCAAATCCTCGAAAACGAAATTTCTTGTGGTGCAGGTCCAATCGGCTGAGCAAATCACTAAGACTTACCTCGGGTCTTTTGCAATTATACTTGAAGAACGTTTGCTTTAACTGTGGAATTCAAAAATCCTAACAAAACATCAAATTGAAACACTTAAAATACACACAAGAAACTTTCAGATTTTCTTATAATAGTTTTTTGTCCAATTTCAAACACTTATAACTTTCTCGATATACCTCACAATCGAATAATTCCAAGTGCTATGGACTCCTCTAAGAGCCTACTTTCTAATGGTGCAAGCCATTTACTAAAAGAGAACACATAACTATGCCGAACATCATAAGAATGGAATCTATTCTGTTTTTGGCATCTTCAAAACAGTTTTCTCCTGTTTGCAAACCAATGCACCAATCCATATTACAATTCTATAACAATCCTTAAAACATCATTCAAACACATTTAACTTAACAACCAACAAATTTTCAGGGAGAATTTCATAGGTTAGGGTTTTGAAAAACCAATTCCAAACAAAACCTTAAAAACTCTTAACTATAAACACCAATACTTGCATAATTTCTAACCAACAACCAAACTTACCTTTAATCTTCAATAAGAGGAAGCTAGGGCGTGGAAAGGAAGTACTACAATGGAAGAGAGCTAGAGAAATCATGGAAATGAAAGAGAAGAATGAAGTTTTTTTTTTCATAAACTTTATATAATAAAGTTTAACTTTAGCTTAATTACTCAATCTACACATAACTTCTAACTTCATCAAAATTGACGTTATTTCTTATTTCCAACAATTTTCACTTTTTTCATTTCTTCTTTTCATTTATTTATTTTCCTTTTCTCTTTTACTAATTCTACTTTCTTCCATTGTTATTTCCATCTATCTTTTAAATAATTCATCGAATATTATTATTGTGACAAAATGTACGAAATTGTCGGGTGTTACAAACAAGGTGCTGAAGGAAGTCATTGAAGAAGGTTCGGTGATTTGCCAAGAGGGGCCATCGCTCGATCACGAAGTAAATCTTTGGCCTTTGCTGAACCTGTAACTAATGAGTGTGTCTTTTTTGTAGGTGAAACAACAAATGACTACTAAGGATGAAGCTAAATTCTCAAGACATGGAGAAGCCTTTTCACTTGCTAATATGGGAGTACTCCTCGACCACTCCAAAATTAGTAAAATGAATTTGTCTTTCTTGTGACAATTAATGTAATTTGAACTTAGTTTTATTTCCTTTAAAAATTTAGTATTTTAATGTATTATGTATCATGTAATGGATGAACATATGAAGTTGGGAAGAGTAATTGCATTTTGAAAGAGGAGGGACCATATGAAATTAACCCTTGGAGAGAGAAGGCATTTTCCCAAAATGGCAAAACCATGGTGTACTCAGGTAAGCCATGTGGCCAAGTACCCCTCCCTTTTTTGACCCCCTTCTTTCACTAGTTACCAAACCCTAATTTGTAACAAGAGGCATGCTATTTAAACCATCCTTAAGGCCCCTCTTCAACACTTTTGAATGAAAATTTGCAAAATTGTTTCAGCTTGTTGAAGCTCCCTCACTTCTCCTCCTCCATGAGTCACATTCGAGAATTAGAGTGATTTTTGTGTTTCCATTTTGTGAGAATCAAAGTGGTTACATTTCTTTTGCAACCTTCCTCCTCCCTTTCTTGGCATGGAGAATCATCAGCATGATTGTATCCAACTCTCATGTAAAACTAGAGTGAGTGCCCTTCTTCAAAAACAGTGCCAAACTCAAGAGGTGCTGTTATAACCTCCTCGGATCAGCAAGCAGTGTTTTGTCCATAACTTCTTGACCACAGAGAGTTAGCCTCTGATTTTTGGAGGATATACAGTAGCATAATTGGTAAGAACGTGTTAAAAGTTCAGATCTTTTGGAATTAAAATAAAGGTTTTATGCATATTGGATTTTTGCAAGTGTTCCCAGCAAAAAAATATTATTTTTCGCCAAACCGACTTTGCTTATGTTTACTTTTAAGTTGAACACGTCATTTGGTATAAGAGATATACTCTTTCCTTGCTGTTTTTGTTCTATTTTGTGGTGTACTTTTATGGCCAAATGATGACAAGAAGTTGGGCTATTAACTAACAAAACCAAGAGCCAAATACTCAACCACCTTTAGTATCAAACTCAAGGGAGGGTGAGTCTAGTCTACAAAGACAAATAGATAACTTGAACCTTAAGCTTGGGAATAGAAGCCAATGGATAATGGAGATGAGGATTGAGCGTGTAAGGGTCCCTCAAACTCTTTTGCCTATGAGAAGACCCTAAAATCCTAGAAGGAGATTCAACCAAAACACAACAGACGAAGAGGAATAATCCGAGATACTCCATAGTCTCAAATTTTCCATAGCCCAAAAAACCTAGAAGGTGATTTAACCAAAATCCAACAAATGATGGCTGCTACAGTAGCTAAGAGAGTGTTAAATACCTCCCTCCAATTACAATTAGGGTTCAGCTCACAAAAGAGAAGAAAGAAGGCTCTAGAAGTGGCTTGTTATTCAGCCACCTTATCGGCCGAGTACCATTTTCTCTCCAATGATCTTGTGTACTTTTATTTCTTAAAATGCAGCTCACTCTTTCTCTAAAAAGTGTTCAAAGGCTCTAGAAGTGGCTTGTTATTCAGCCACCTTATCGGCTGAGTACCATTTTCTCTCCCATGATCTTGTGTACTTTTCTTTCTTAAAATGTATCTCACTCTTTCTCTAAAAAGTGTTCAACCATGCATGCAGTGTAAACATAAAAATAAGTTAAGGTGTTTTTGAAAAAAGAAAGCAAAATAGGCTCGGTTACATCAGTTGTCAAAAGAAAAATAAATTCCTCCTTCAACAATTGGTGTGGCCGAAGGTTGCTCCCAAGTTAATACATGGAGAGGCTTCTCTAAGTCTAGGGTGCTTAATTCCTACTTCAAGTATTCAAAATAATCTTCTCTTGCAAAAAAAAAAAAAAACAAAGAAACTTGTTAGAAAGAGTCTCTGCCGAGGCCAAGGCCTTGGCTCGGGATCATGTGAAGGGTCATCTTGGCATATCATCCTCTCTGAGCGATTGAGAATTTGACCTCTAATCCAAGGGTTCACCATTCTATAAGTCGTCATCCTCTACAATGTATCGGAATAGATCTTGAACATTGAAAGTGGCAGATACTCCATAATCTCTTGATAACTCAAGTTTGGAAGCGTCATGTAGTTCTCATCGAGAGCTTTGATTTGATATATTATAGGCGAAATTTTGACATCCATAGCAAAAGTTATGGTCGTTTTAAGTTGGAAGGGTCGAATTCATTAAAAACAGTTTGTGAACATAGCATAAAAGTTACTAGTTTTGGTGATTGCATTAAATCGATCATACATGCATGGATTTCATTTTAGTGTACATACCATACATCCAATTAGCATGAATTTAAGTTCGGTTTTTGTTCAAAACATCGAATGAAAGCGTCATAAAGTAATATACAAAAGTAGACAATTTTAGCTTAAGCACTTTACTTGCTTTTACTACTTTTACCAATGCATTTCAAACGAAAAGTGAACATGCTTTAGCAGATTTGTACTAAATATTAAACATACAACCGTATTATGCATGTTACTAGGTTCACATGTAATAAATAACACTCATTAATTCATACAGGTTCACGGTTTTAACACAACCATAACAGAACAAATTTAACACTTCAGTTGCTCTTGGTTTTATCAAGTTAATGTTCCAAATTTTCATGCCATGCATGAACAGGTTAAATCATCATACATGTGAACACTTTAGCTAGAAAATAAAGCAATAAACAGATAGAGAGGTGTTACTAATTGGTCCAAAAGTTGGAGCAAATCAGATGTCCCAAATGAGTATCAATCGACCATTTTCATTTTTTGCAAAACATCAACCAATCGTGAGGAATAAATTCAAATAGCAAGCCAATCACCTTATTCAGAGCTTATACTATAATACTTATGAAGGGAACATGCTTTGATGAGGGCTAGAACAGTGAATCACAGCAACACAAGTAGGGATACCCAAAATGAAAACAAAAAACAGCAAATACACTATTAGTTGGACAATGTTTATCCAAAAGAAGAAGCAACTTGCAGCATGAAAATGGTGAAGAAAAATACTAAACTTTCATGCTCAAATATGTAAACATCTAATTAAACATGCTGGTGGTGCTCTTTTAAGAAAAGAAAATGGAATAAAATATAAAACAGCAAGAAAACAAAAACCAGAAAAGTTGGTGCGGTTGAACCCGGTTTTCTGCAAACAGTTTTGGACAACTAAATGGGTTTGGAAAACCAAACCAACCTGGTTTCCAACACCTCAAGCAAGCTATCTGAGCTCTAATACCAAATGTTCTGATTCAACTCTTCGTTCTTGAGCTTGTCTTGCAAGCTAGGATCAGAACATCCTATAGGGTACACGAAATCTTTACACCACCTCGAATGGGATCATTTGAGTAGAGGAATGAGTGCTCCTATTATAAGTGAATTCAATGTATAGGAGTTGAACATCTCAATCGGTGAGTCTCTTGCCCACTATACTCCTCATCAGAGTTCCCAATGTTCGATTCACTACTTCAGTTTAACTATCTTTGAGGGTGAAATGAAGTAATAAAAAGTAGTTTTATGCCTAGTTTCCTCCATACGGTCTTCCAGAAAGAGCTCAAAAACTTAGTGTTTACGTCCGACACGATAGATTTGGGAACTCCATACAAACTGACCACTTCTTTGAAAAACCACTCGGCTATGAGGATGAAATCCTCTTTCTTGGAGCATGCTATGAAATGGGCCATTTTTGAGAATCGGTATATGACCACCATAATTGATTCCTTAGCCCAAGTAGTGGGAGGAAGCCCCTAAGTAAAATCTATGCTAATTTCTACCCAAGGATGACTCGGCATGGGAATTGATAAATAGAGCCCTAGAGAAAGTACTCAGCTCTTGGCTTTCTTGCAAACAATAAACTTGTCTAATACCCGATGCATATCTCATAGTAGATGAGACAAATAGAAATGCTCTTTGACCATATCCAAGGTCTTCATCTCTCCAAAATTACTTGATAATCCACCACCATGAGCTTCCTTGATTAGGGGCTCCCGAATTCTTTCATCAGGAACACACAATTTACCTCCCTTGAAGAGGTAGCCATGCAGTAAGTGGTAGTCACTCTCGGCCTTGTCTTGACACTTCACATACTAAAGGCCAAAGTTTTGATTCTCTATATAATTGTTTTTGATCCATTTAAAGCTAAAAAACTTAGTGCTTAGCTCGTCGGGCCAAGGGCTGCCCCCTCTTCCCCTCACTCTCCGCCTTTTTGACAAGGAAAGGCAATGATGAACGCGGGGCCAGCCAGCCTCAAGAGAACATACCTTCTAGATAAGGTCTCGACCACCACATTAATCTATCTCTTCTTATATTTGTTGATGTAAGGGTATCGTTCAAGGAACTCTACAAATTTGGGATGCCTTCCATTCAACTTGCCTTGACTCTTTATGTGCTTAAGCGCTTGATGATCGGTGTGGATGATGAATTCCCTGGAAAAGAGATAATGTTGCCACACTTCTAGGACTCGAATAACGAAGAACTCCTTATCATACGTCGAATAGTTAAGGGTGGCTCCTTTGAGCTTCTCAGCAAAGTATGCAAATGGTTTACCCTCTTGCATGAACACTACTCCAATTCTCAACCCAGACATATCGTTTTCTATTTCAGAAACTTTATTGAAGTCAGATAGTATAAGAATGAGGGCATGACAAAGTTTTTCCTTGAACACCTTGAAACTTCGTTGACAAGTGGGTGTCCATTGAAATGCCTTCCTCTTCTTAGTACAAACCGTGATAGAAGCCATAATCGAGCTAAAATCCTTAATGAATCTCTGACAAAAAGATGCTAGTCCATTAAAACTCTGCACTTTCGAAATCCCTTTTGGCCATTCCTTGATTGCTACTTAGATTCATCCACCTTCATACCATTCTTTGTAGTGATAAATCCGAGGAAATATACTCTCTCTTGAGCAAAAGAGCACTTCTTTAGTTTTCCAAAAAGTTTAGCACTCCTAAGACTCTAAAAATTGACACTAAATGCTCCAAATACTATGCACGATCAGCACTATAAACCAATATGTCATCAATATAGACAACGATAAACTTTTTTAGAAACTCCTTGAGAACATAATGCGTTAGCCTCACGAAGGTGCTTCGAACATTTGAAAGGCCGATGGCATTACCAACCATTCGAAAAGGTTGTACTTGGTCTTAAATGTTGTCGCCTTTTATCGCCTTCCTTCATTCGAATTTAGTGATAGCTACTTTTTAAATCCACCTTGGAAAAATAGGAAGCTACGCTAAGCTCATCTAGCATGTCTTCAAGCTGCCAAATAGGAAATTGGTACTTGATGGTGATTTGGTTGATGGGTCGGTTATCCATAGATATTCTCATTTAGTCATCCTTTTTTGACACTAGAAGGGTAGGTACAGCACACGGGCTCATTGATTCCCGGATGTAACCCATCTCTAGCAATTCCTTAACTTGACTTTGCAACACTAGTTTCCTTTGGCAGGGCAGTATAGAAGGACAACCCCCGATTGTAGATTTGTTTGGTGCTCAATATCTCGAAGGAGTGGTAGGCCTTGTTGTAGCTCTTTCAGAAATACATCTTTAAATTGGTTGAAGAGATCTCTAACTTCCATGAGAAGCTCTCCTAACTCTTTCATCGTTTCCCGAAACAATAAGAGATTTAGATCCCCACCCCCCCAAGGAAAAGAGACTTCTTCAATTCCTTCTTAGACATGAAAAGACTAGATTGGTCTTTTCCCTTCTTTCTTACTTCTTTATCTTTAGCCACTCGTTCCGGCTTGAGTGGGGCTAACTTAATCATTTTCCCTCGAATTTTAAATAGTAGAAATTAGAGTATCCATCATGAGAGACTTTGACGTCATCCTGATTATTCAACCACCTTAGCTTGTAGGGGTTTGGATGTGTAGTGGTTTCCAACCCAAGTTTTTTGATGTGCCTCAAGGTGCAATTACAAGATCAAGAGCCAAGAAGCTAATAAACCACTATATTCATTTCAGGTGACATGTTCAAACTTAGAAAGGAGCTTACACTTAACATGGAAGACAAAGGAAGGTCATTTCATGCGTTATCATGGAAACAACCCAGGGAGATCAATAACATTGAAGAAGGAGTTTGTTCTCCTTAAATCAACTTATGTAATTTAGTTTAATTTATGTTTTTACTAAAGTACTTAGTAGTTTACATTTAAATAAAGAGTTGCATTGTTGAATACCAGAGAGAAACATGTCATTGCATGGCTGCATGCGAAGGAGGGAAAAAGGGGAAAATTACTCATGCAGAAGCAACCCCCGAGTGAGTGCCTGCGGCCGAAGCGGTATCCAAAACCCTTCCCTTTTCTCTCATATTATTTAACCTTAGTTTTAGAAAATTTTTCTAAATTAGAGTTTTAGAAAAAATTTTTAATTATAGTTTAGAAAAATTTCTTAATTATAGTTTAGAAAGCTTTCATATTTATAGTTTTAGTAAGATTTCCTAATTATAATTATAGAAAGTTTTCCTATTTATAGTTTTAGTGAGGTTTCCTAATTATTGTTTTATTAAGGAGATGTGCTATTTAAGCATCCTTATATAATGACATTCGCCATTGGAATTTGAATTGTTATTATTGATGCTAATGCTCTCAAAACCCTCACCTACACCTACTTTCAAACAGCAGCTAAACTGTAGGGTGTTCTGTTCTCACCTGCACTTTCCGTCAAACAGCAGCCAATCACAATATGAATATGAACATACAAATATGAAAAGATCAACACATAAGTTTTCGGCTTTAAAGACTAAATGGTTTCGAGTTTTTGGTTTTTAAATTTTGTCCATTAATAACATATCTACGGTAGTGTTCAAGATTATCCTTATATGTTAAACACAAAATTAATAGAATCGGATTCTGCCTTTTTCCAAAACCAACGAACCAGAGAAGAAATGAAAAGTTTGCAGCAAACAAAATGTGTAACAAGATCAATCCACTCGTTTGCAGACATTCAGGGGAAGCTATCCATGGCTCTGATACCACTTGACACGATTCCACATCGAATGAGTCGTGTTTCACTCACAAACGAAACAGCAAAACAAAATAGAAGCAGAAAACCGATTGCTGTCCGATGAGCAACCTTTTAGGCTCTCGGCATAATGATCTTCCGAAGGAAGACGGCAGCAAACAGGACCGGTTTCTGGCCACTCTCTTCGTGTATCCTTCTCTGGAAAAGAGAGAAATACGAGTGGAACGATGACTATTCAAGCAATCTCGGGCTTGAAAGCTAAAGGAGATGCACTCCTTCTCGGTTCTTAACCAAACCGATTCTTACCGTTCACCAAGCTTCGAACTACTTCGGCTGAACACAAAAGGGCTATTTCTCATATATTCAACAACTTTTACACACACCAATAGCCATGAATTTATAGACCTAGGGTGGCTGAAGGTTAGAATGAGCTTGAGCTTCAAAATAGGCCAAATGGTTGGCCATTCTTGGTCCACTTGCACACCAGATCACCTTCAAGATTTGGCCCATTTGTTGCATCAGTGTGTTGCTAAACTACGGCCCAATTATTGCTTCTAACCACCATCTAACTTAACGTACATCTAATCCTAATGCCTAAAGATGCATGCAATTATAAAATATTACAGGAAGGCGAATGTTTGCCAACAAAAACATAAGGCGAATGTTTGCAAAATAAAATTCAATTACAAATTAATTCCGAGGGGGACAAATCTCTTCTTCATGTGCTTCCACCTTTAGCTCCCACGATAACAAGTGCAAGGGTTGATCATTGTCCTTTGTGCTCGGTTCCCATCCCAAATCCGCGAAGAGGCATTCGACACCTGTAATTCCTGCAAAAGAATTAAATTTGTTAGTGAACAGTTTGGATAAAGCTCGTGCCTTGGTTTGTGATCGAGTGACGGCCCTCTGGGGCACATCAGATACCTAAGGGAGTACATGAGTCTTTGCGCTGTTCCAACACTTTTGGTGCCAAAGAAAGATGGTTTCATGTGAAACTTAAAAAAAAAGAAATCATGAAAACTTAAGTTTCAACGTTTGGGGCATTGTCTCATGACTGGTACAACATCCCTAGGTTTAAATCCATGGTGTAATCTTCCTTATTTTGGAATGTTCTTCGTCCAAGTTAGTAATCTTGATTTTGGTGAATATTTTGAAAATCAAATTAATTTACAACTTTGATAGCTTCCAGATATGTGATTTGAATTACAGTAATTGTCTAATAATTTACCTATAACCGGGATGACTATTGTGCTTGAGCATTATTGCATTATGATAGGATGCAAGGCACCGAATAGTGCATTGTGCCCAAGCATTATTGCATGATGATGGCGATTACATTGGCATGGCTAAAGTGGCAAGGCACGGTGGCTGAAAGGTGACATCAAGCTCACATCACTTCAAATCCCTTACGATAAAGTAGAATAACTAAACATGACTCATATACATTTTGTTCTTTAAGCATAGAGATAATATAAAAATACATATTTCTGCATAAGTGTATATCCATTTTGTATGTAGTCATTGCTTAATATAAAGCAATGACTATATACAAAATGGATACCAAAGTGTTGCTTTATATTAGGCATTGCTCGAAAAAGCTCAATGAAGTCTAAGTGGTATTTTTTATCGCCCAACAACCACCTGGGCTAGGCATGCAACCATGCTAGGCATGGCGCGCCCACTGTGTCTTACCTCCCAACCCTTAGACCACCATGCTTTGCCACCCTGGCCATGCCAATGCAGTAGTCATCATCATGTAATAATGCTTGGGCACACGCACTATTCAGTGCCACGTTTTGGATTGCCACCTTGAACTTTTATGTTTTGCTTTGAAAATGCTTAAATTAAACATTTTAACTGAAGCAAATATGAACCTTTATGTCATTTATAACTATGGTATGATGAGGGACTTTTCTATAAGCTAAAACCAAAAGGTATAGCTTAATCAAATATTTAATTTTTATCATAATATTTGAACAATGTCAAAATCAAATTAACGTTGAAACATTATTATTAATAGGATTAGGTAATTAAATTTAATAATGTTTAGTTCTACCACTCCATATGTTTATTAAATTAAGATGAGGATTAACAATAATGTAATCCTGCATATTGAGTCATTATAAAATAATCTTTATGTTTAATTTAATTGTTCACTTTTATTTGATAATCAAAGTAACATGATTAAATGCACAAGCAAAAGAAGTTGGGAGAATCACTCATCGATGGATTTATTATTTATGTCATCATGATTTATGACATTCTCATTAATCCCATGATGTCGACATTTGCACATTTCACTAGTGGTTTTGGTTATGGTTCTCCCTCTGCCACTTCAAAGTCAAATAAGGATAGTTGTAACACCTAAATTTTTTTCCGCTAAAACCCTTATGTCATTGTAATCGGCAGAATTTTGGTCGGAATCGACAACGGAGAATTTCTACCATTAAGTAAAAGATTATTTCGAAACTAATAGAAAAGAGAATATTTTAAGAATCCAACCAGAATCGAACCGAATAACAAATTTATTAACTGGTAGAAAGTTAAGGGTGGTTTAGTAATTTGGTTATTATTATTATTATTAAAAAAAACATAACATAAAACACCATTGGGTGTTTCTTCTTCTCCACTGAAGTTTTTCCTCTCCTTCTGCGTTCTCCCTTCCAGCGACTGTCGATTTTCTCCGTTTCTTGCCAATCTTTAGATTTTC
Source organism: Begonia peltatifolia (assembly GCA_022433055.1). Lineage (NCBI taxonomy): Eukaryota > Viridiplantae > Streptophyta > Magnoliopsida > Cucurbitales > Begoniaceae > Begonia > Begonia peltatifolia. The sequence goes on from CM039522.1 coordinate 4,126,381, forward strand.
GGTAACTTTGAGTTAATTTTTGAATAGATAGTTAATCCTTTAGTTGTTTTGAGCGACAAAAATATAGAGGGAGTATTGGGTAGTTTGGTGAAAACCTAGCAGGGAGATACGAGAATTTGAAGTTAGAATTGATTTTTATCCGTATGTTGGTGTTTAAGCTGGAAGTATGAGTAGATTACGGGATTTTATAGGAAAGATTGAGCGTTTGGATAGCCGAATACTCAAATTATGGAACGGTTTCCATTCAGCAACATTCGTCCAAGCTGTAGGTGTTGAAATTTGATTAGACCATTAGAAATTGGACGCCTTCAGAAGTCCATAGCATTTCGAATCATCCAAATTGGACGAGTATTGGATAAGTTATGCAATTTCCAAGTTGGTCAGAAATTGTGTAGGATTTCGAGTTAGATAGATTAGATGTAAAATTGTGATTCCCTTTAAAGTTTTACGAGTTGGACAAAGAAGAATTAATGGATGTGTGGTTTTTATAGGTTCTCCAGTTAGCAAGCCGTATACGGAGTACGAATTGCTAGGACACCAGGTAAGTAGTGTAGTAGGTATTTTGCCCTCGGGCCTACATCACAGTTCGTTAGGATGCATGCGCGTTTATTTTATGTTATACTTTAGTGATTATGAATCATGGTTTTAAAATACGAGAACAAAACAAAAATGAATTTTCATGTATTTACGGAATGAAGCAGTAAGATGAGATGTGATGAACGAAATGAGAAGATACGTAAGAAGATAATAAAGTGGGGTTGAGTAGTCTTGTTCCCAGAGGTGAGCCGTGAGGTATATCACTTCTTCCCCCGCTTTACATGGTAGTCTTGTCTCGAGAGGTGGACTGTGAGGTGTGTTACTTTATTAGATTGAGGTTGGCCTTGTCCGGAGAGGTGGACCGCGAAGTGTGTCACCTTGATCTAGCACGTAAAGAAGAAACCAGAAGTAATAAGATAAAGAAAATGTAAGAAAGAAACGAAAACGAAAGTAGAGACGAAACTATAGAAACTGCATATATTAGGATGTGTTTGTTTACAGTGTTATGTTTTTATGCATTACTTATTTAACATTAAACTAATAGATGAGTTATGTGATGTAGGTGACAACGCTATAGCTGGTGAGTAATCTGAGCGTGCCCAAGACTAGTAGGCGATTTGAGGAATGCGCTCAGTGGACGGTGCAACCTGCTGTTGGGGCGTTTTGACTAGAGCGGGGGTATGTGAGGGAGTTAGTTTATTTTAGTTTTTTCGAAACCGTTTTGAGTCGTTTTTAGTTGTTATGAGTCGATTTGAGTCATGTGGATCTATAGATGGATTTCAAATTTTAGTAGTCATTTTTCTGTGTAATTAATTATTTTAAGTTGATAGAAAAGTATACTTTTCATTATTTTATCATTGAGTCGAATTTCGGTGTTTTCTTTGAAATATTAAGGTTTTTAGGCAAGACTTTAGTGAATGAAGTGTCAACCTATAGGCTGAGTGGTAGACCAAGCCTAGCAAGTGTTGACGAGTATTTAGAAGGTGTCAATCGCTTATTGGGAAAATGCGTACAGTGTAACACCCCGAGAAACCCCGCGTTCTCGGTGCGCTACAGTGCATCTACACACTACACACACACTAACACACACTAGTAGGATCCGCGTACGGTGTAACACCCCGCGACTGGTGTTGCACCGGCCCACACACTAGTAGGATCCGCGGTACCACTGCCCATATCCTCACCGTCAACACATTCACGCCGCATGACGGCCCAGCCGGCCCACCCCTCGAGTAGGATCCGCGACTGGTGAAGCACCGGCCCACACACTAGCGGGATCCGCGGTACCACCGCCACACGTCTCACCTCATACATCAAAGCATGCTAAAAATCATTTTCGTTCCCGTTTTTTTTTTAAAATATGATGCATATCACACAATACGCACACACCGCAATCAAACACATAAACACTAAAGTTCTACAGTGTAGGCCCACTTGGGCAAAACACATGCATGCACTACTTACCTGGCATACTAAGCTCGCTCGATACACAGCTTCGCCAACAGAAAGCCTCAACCTAAAACACAACCAATTTCTCATCAGTATTTCTCCCAACATTTACCAATTAGCTAAAAATAACCTTATCTAACTACACTCATTAAATTCCAACTAAAACGGTCCATTGATTTGGTTTGGCCGAATACCAGCTCAACGTTCGGATGCGTATAACTTTTGCGTCTGTCAACGGAATCAAACGATTCATGTGGCTAAACGTTCCCTTAGGAACTAGTTTAACATCCTAAAATGGATTTTAAATCGGTAGGCCGCAGATAGGCGAAAAAAACGCCAATAACCGAATTTGCCATTTTTATTAAAATTTCACATTTTCACTTCTCTTCAACCAAAACTCACTCTCAACTAGTTATATGCATCAAAATGGCTATGCTACTCTCACACGTCGAATTTCCACGAAACACGGTCACTAATTTGACTTAAACCAAAATTTCGCATAAACTTCCGACGCGCATAATTTTTGCGTCAGATATCGGAATCAAACGATTCCAGCGCCTATAGGTTCCCCCAACCACCTAATTTATTCCACAAAAACAGAATTTAAAATGATCAGCCAAACGTAGGCCAAAACGGCCAAAAACAGAACTACCTCCAAACAAAAAAAAAACGTCCGATTCATGATCCAAATTCGAATTTCACAACTCCTATATAGAATTGGTCATATCCCACTTATACATTCCGGTCAACCTTGCCAGAATTGAAAGGAGGCCGAGTACCAAACTTGGCCAACAACAGGGAAACCGACAGGGCTCGCCTTCGGTTTCCCCCCTCCAAATTCCCGGCACTTCCCCCCTCAACACTTCAGCTAAAATTACCGAAAATGGAGGGGGAAGGGGGCCGAGTCTTACACTCGGCCAAACCGAACAGAACAGACAGAGGGAGGAAGAGAGGCTTACCGAGCAAATGGAGTTCTGCGTGCCCCGGAAAAAAAATATTCCAGTAAGGCGCCCAAATCGTCGATGGCAGAGTTGGTCAGCAACCCGGCCTTCGCGGTCGTCAGCAGAACACGTTCGGGCTCGTTACCTTCGGAAATTTGAGCTACAGCAACCAAACGACTCCGAATCGCCGGAGAAGAACCACTCGGCCGCGGTTTCGCTCACACCCTCGAGTTCGACGTCCACCGATTGAAGATCGCACCCTCCACTCCCGATCGCCCTCTCTCCCTCGCGCCACTCCCCTGCTTCCCTCGGTGGCAAGTGAAAATAGCCGAATGGCTTCTTCCCGAAGCCATTCGGTTGTTATGTGATGTTTTTTTTTTTTTTTAAAATTATAAAATAAATACAAATTACCAAATTGCCCTCACGTGCTTCAATCGTCCGAAATTTCGTAACTTTCTCGACTTCCCGACTTTAAATTTCGAAAAACATCGCAAAAGCAGGCTCTGAGTCTTATAATTCAAATCTTTCCCGTTGAAATATTTCTCAAGACTCCGACCGGGATTAAACTAAAAATTCCAAAAATTAAAGATAAAATTCGAAATTCCCGGGTTATTACATACAGAGCGTCGACCTGCATGTAAAAGGGTCGACCAAACTCTGTAGGTGTCAACCGCAAGGATCGACCGACGCGGAAAGAGAGAAACGTAGTGTCGACCGGTGCATATAAGTGTCGACTGGTAGTGTAAAATGGATGGGAGTGTCGACCTTAAGGATCGATCAACCCGAACAGAGAGAAATGTAGTGTCAAACAGTGCACGGGAGTGTCAACCTCAGGGATCGATCAACCCGGACAGATATAGAGAAACGTAGTGTCGACCGGTGCACGCAAGTGTCGATTGGTAGTGAAAAATTAATGGGAGTGTCGACTGGTGTTTACCGAGGTCGACCAAAAATGCCTTTAGTGTTTGAAAACTTAAATATTATTTAAACTAATTTTACTCAAGTCTTTCGCTGCGACGATTTTAAAAAGGTCGTTTTAAGCCAAGGAGCGAAAGTTTCAAATTTTTACTCTAATTTTTTTTAGCGTGTTTGTGAGAGTAGTAGCAGTGACCGTACCGGGAAACATGAGGGTTTTTAGGTTGCTATAGGGATGGTATCAGAACAGTAAGAAGCGTACCAGGAACCGTGTGGGTTTTTGGGTCACTACAGTTGTGGTATCAGAGCCAAATGGTCAAACTATTCAAACGATTACCTAATAGTACCGATCGCCGCACGATATGCTTTGACAACTGTAAGTGCTTAAGTTTAGTGTTATTTAGTAGATGCTTATGAGAGTAATTAACCCTTGTTAAGGAAATTAGTCAAGATATATAGACGACTAGAATGTCCGAGGGTACCGAGAGAGACAACTGACTCAATGAACGAGGATGACTCGATGACGATTAGACAGTTGACGGAGTTGGTGAACAGACAGTCTCAGCAATTAGGAATTTTGCTGAATCGAGAGGTTCAAGGAAGTGCAAGTTTTAGCTCTAGCCATAATCAGTTAGGTGACAGATTTAGGAGGTTACGACCACCGACGTTTGAGGGGCAGTCAACAAACCCGACAGCTACAGAGGAGTTGGTCTATACCATGGAAAGTCTGTTTAAATATGTGAAGGTAGACGAGGAGGACAAAGTCTTGTTAGCCACATTTCATCTAGCGAAAGACGCTAGGTTTTGGTCGGAATCTGTGGAGACCACCATCATTGCACAGCACTTGACATGGGAGAAGTTTAAAGAAGCCTTTTATGACAAGTATTTCAACAGTACGATGTATGCAGCTAAGAGGATGGAGTTCCTACAGTTGAAGCAAACTGGATAGGTGACCGAGTACAGCTGGCAGTTTGAGTCCTTGTCCCGGTTGGCTAGCAATTTGGTGAGCCGGAATAAAGATAAGGTGTTTTAACTTGTATAAGGATTAAAGCTGGAGATATACAAAGGAGTAAAAATAGCAGTAACTCAAGAGGTGCCATATCCAAAAGTGGTGGCAAAGGCGCTAAAGGTGGAGGAAGCCGAAATGAAATGTGTTAGACAACGAGAAGCTTCCAAGAGATTTTTCAAGAAAGTTGCCCCACAGCATAGTAGAAGTGCCTCCCAGTAGCAACAACAGAGGGGCACTAAGAGGTTTAGCGAAAGTTCAAGTCGCCAGGGCAGTAGTAAAAAGCCTCTAAGGTCAGTGCAGTACCCCTAGTGCCCTAAGTGTTTGAGATATCACCCGGGCGAATACACACTGAACTCGGGAAGGTGCTACAACTGAAACAAAGCTGGATATTTAGCTAGAAATTGCCTGAAACCAAAGGTGACTCAGTGATTCAATTGTAACGAGGTGGGCCACGTCAGCAGAGATTGCCCAGCTCTGAAGAAGGGTCCGACGCGCACAACACCGTGAGCATTCGCCATGATCCAGTCAGGCAATGATGGCCAGCCAGCTGTAGTGTCAGGTACCATATTGATAAATTCTTTACCTGCGTATACTTTAATTGACTGTAGTGCAACACACTATTTTATTACAACCTCTTTCGCGGTTAGATTAGACGTATGACTTGTATCAATAGACTGTAGTTACGAAGTGATGTTGCCTACTGGTGAGCGTATGCATTTTAATCAAGAGTACGAGATGGTGTAGTATCGGTGAGAAGCAAAAATTTATTAGTCGATCTCATTATTATGGGCATAACTGGATATGATGCGATATTGGGAATGGATTGACTGTTGAAGCACTACACTACAATTGACTGTAGTACGGGAACAGTGAGTTTTCAACCCCCAGATGGTAAGAAGCACACTTTTTAGGCAGCGAGAAATGCCTGGAAGATATTTGTCATGACGTCTGTTAGTGATCGTCAAGTTTTGATTGGTGAGTTTTTTGGTTTTATTGACAGCTCAGGGATTTGAAGCCTCAAGATGTTTTGATTGTTCAAGACTTCCTTGAAGTTTTTCTAGATGATTTACCCAGTTTGCCTCTAAATCGAGAAATAGAGTTTGCTATAGATGTATATCAAGGAGCTGAACTGGTGTTGAAGAATCCTTATAGATTGGCACCAACGGCGCTAAAGAAATTAAAGAAACAATTAGAAGAGTTGGTGGAGAAAGGATTTATACGCCCCAGCTTTTCGCCGTAGGGTGCCGCGATCCTTTTCGTCAAGAATAAGGATGGATTGTTACAGATGTGCATCGACTACAGGGAGTTGAATAAGCTGACGATTAAGAACAAGTACCTTCTGCCGAGGATAGACGATCTATTTGATCAACTACAAGGTGCACGAGTGTTTTCAAAGATTGATCTGAGATCGGGTAATTATCAGCTGAAAGTCAGGCCAGAAGATATTCTGAATACGACTTTTTGAACGGGATATAAGCATTATGAATTCTTGGTAATGTCTTTCGAACTGACGAATGCCCCAACCGCCTTCATGGATCTGATGAACAGGGTATTCCATGATTATCTCGATAAATTTGTTAGAGTGTTTATCGATGATATATTGGTGTACTCTCATAGTGACGAGTATCATAAAGAGCACTTGAGGTTGGTGTTGGAGACTTTGAAGCAACACTAAATTTATGCAAAGTTTTCTAAGTCCGAGTTTTAGCTGGATAGGATTCAGTTTCTGAGACATGTTATCTCGAGTGATGGCATATCTGTTGATCCAGCAAAGATACAGGCAGTTAAGGAGTGGGCACAACCAAAGGATGCCACTGAAATACAGAGTTTCTTCGGATTAGCGGGTTATTATAGAAGATTCATTGAACGATTTTTGAAGATTGCAGTGCCTCTGACCCGTTTGACGAGGAAAAATGTGAGATATCTGTGGTTAGAAAATTACGAACACAGTTTCCAGACATTGAAGCATAAATTAACTACTGCTCCAATTTTGACGCTTCCTGGGGAGGACGAAAGATTTAGTATTTATTGCGATGCTTCAAATATAGGTCTTGGATGTGTGCTGATGCAAGAACGGAAAGTGATAGCATATGTCTCTAGGCAATTGAAAACTTACAAGAAGAACTACCCAACACATGACCTGTAATTAGCCACGGTAGTTTTTGCGCTGAAAATTTGGAGGCATTATCTGTATGGACAGCCGTGCGAGATATATTCAGACCACGAAATTCTAAAGTATATTTTCACTCAGAAGGAATTGAATATGAGGCAGCGGCGGTGGTTACAGTTTGTGAAGGACTATGACTTCGAAATTAAATACCACCCCGGCAAGGCAAATATAGTGGCCGATGCTTTGAGCAGAGTGACGGCATCCAATTCAGCTGTGACTTCAGGCATGCCATTATCTTTGGATGCGGAGTTTCAAACATTCAACTTAGAGGTGGTGTTGAACGTATCGACCATGTTGTTGGCTATGTCTCTATAACCCACTATTTTAGAGAAGATTAAGCAAGCCTAGAAGGATAACGCTAAATGCGAAGAAATTAGATCCAGCATGGCTTCCAATGATAGGTCAGAGTTCAGTTATTTGGATGACGGGGTTCTTAAGTTTCGAAATAGGTGGTTCGTTCCGAGTAATGAAGAACTACAGAGAGAAATACTGGCTGAAGCCCATTCTTCGAGGTTTTCTGTATATCCAGGGAGTACCAAGATGTACACGGACCTTAAATAACATTACTGGCAACCTAATATGAAGAGCATTGTAGCAAAGTACGTTGAGATGTGCTCGATTTGCTAGCAGATTAAGACTGAGCATCAAAGGCTAGCAGGGAAATTACAGCCATTACCTGTTCCTGTGTGAAAATGGGAGCAAATATCGATTGACTTTGTTGTCGGATTGCCTCAGACAACAAAGATCTATGATGGTATATGGGTGATTGTGGATTGGTTAACCAAATCAGCCCATTTTCTACCAGTGAAGATGACATACTCTATGGACCAATTTGCCTAACTATATGTACAAGAGATCGTACGGTTGCATGGAGTTCCAACTTTGATTATATCAGACAGAGACCCTAGATTTACATCAAAGTTTTGGAAGATTATGCACAAAGCCATGGGTACGCAAGTCAATTTTAGTACGACATTTCATCCTCACACGGACAGTCAATCTGAGAGCACCATTCAGACACTGAAGGATATGTTTCGATGTTGTGTATTGGAGTTCCAAGGTTCATGGAGCAAATACCTACCATTGGTGGAATTTTCTTATAATAACAACTTTCAGGCTACGATAGGTATGGCTCTATACGAGGCTCTATATGGGTGAAAGTGCAGGTCTCCGTTATATTGGTACGAAGTTGGCGAATCACAATTGATTGGCCCACATATTCTGCAACAAATTGCAGAAAAGATTGCATTTATTAGATAACGGATCTTAATAGCTTAAAGCCGACAGAAGAGTTATGCAGATCGTCGAAGGAGAGAGCTAGAATTTGAAGTGAACGTCGAAGTATTCCTGAGGATCTCTCCATTCAAAGGAGTTGTAAGATTGAGAAAATGAGGCAAGTTAAATCCTAGGTACATTGGGCCATTTCTTATTACGTAGAAAATAGGGAAGACAGCTTACCAGCTACAACTACTAGCTTCAATGGATGAGATTCACAATGTATTCCACGTGTCCATGTTGAAGAAGTGTATACGAGATACCTCTCACGTTATGTAACAGCAAGATATGGAGATTCAACCCACTTTGACATATGAGGAGAAACCAATAGAGATTCTGGATTATGTAGTGAAGATTTTACGCAACAAGGAGATTCCACTGGTGAAGATATTATGGCGCAACCATAACGTGAAAGAAGCAATCTGAGAGCGGCAGCAGGACATGACAAACCAATATCTAGAGTTGTTCAGCTAACAAATTTTGAGAACAAAATTTTTTTAAGCAGGGTGGAATGTAACACCTAGATTTTTTTTCGGTAAAACTAATTTTTGGATTTACGTAATTGTAATCGGTAGAGTTTTGATCGAAATCGAAAGTGCAGAATTTCTACCATTAAGTAAAAGATTATTTCAAGATTAATGCAGAAGAGAATATTTTAAGAATCCAACAAGAATCGAACCAAATAACAGATTTATTAAACAGTAAAAGGTTGAGGGCAGTTTCGTAATTAGGTTATTAATATTATTAAAAAAAACAAAACATAAAACATCATCGGGTGTTTCTTCTTCTCCACCAAAGTTTTTCCCCTCCTTGTGCGTTCTCCCTTCCAGCGACAGCCGATTCTCTCCGTTTCTTGCCAATCTTCAGATTTTCGGTAAGTTTGAGTCAGTTTTTGAGTAGATAGTTAGTCATTTAATTGTTTTGAGCGATAAAAGTAAAAGTATAGGGAGTATTGGGTATTTTGGTGAAAACCTAGGAGGGAGATACGGTAATTTGAAGTTAGAGTTGATTTTTATCCGTATGTTGGTGTTTAAGCTGGAAGTAGCAGTAGATTACGGGATTTTATGGGAAAGATTGAGCGTTTGGATAGCCGAATACTCGAACGGTGGAATGGTTTCCGTTCAGCTACATTCGGCCAAGCTGTAGGTGTTGATTAGGAATTTGATTAGACTATTAGAAATTAGACACCCTCAGAAGTCTATAGCATTTCGAATCATCCAAATCGGACGAGTATTGCATAAGTTATGCAATTTCGAAATTGGTCAGAAATTGTGTAGGATTGCGGGTTAGATAGATTAGATGTAAAATTGTCATTCCCTTTAGAGTTTTATGAGTTGCACGAAAAAGAACTAATATATGTGTAGTTTTTATAGGTTCTCTAGTTAGCGAGCCGTATACAGAGTACGAATTGCTAGGACACCAGGTAAGAGTGTAGTAGTGTACTAGGTGTTTTGCCCTCGGGCCTACATCATAGTTCGTTAGGATGCATGCACGTTTATTTTAAGTTATGCTTTAGTGATTATGCATAATGGTTTTAAAATACGAGGACGAAACGAAAATGAATTTCTATGTTTTTACGTAACGAAACAGTAAGATGAGATGTGATTAACGAAATGAGAAGATGTGTAAGAAGATAATAAAGGTGGGTTGAGTGGTCATGTCCCTTAAGGTGGATCGCGGGGTATATCACTTCTTTCGCCGCTTTACGTGGTGGCCTCGTCCCGAGAGCTGGACCGCAAGGTCTGTCACTTTAGTAGATTGAGGTTGGTCTTGTCCCTAAAGGTGGACTACGAGGTGTGTCACCTTGATCTAGCACGTAAAGAAGAACTCAGTAGTAATAAGATAAAGAAGATGTAATAAAGAGACGAAAACAAAAGTATAGATGAAACTGTAGAAACTGCATATGTTAGGATGTGTTTGTTTACAGTATTATGTTTTTATGCATTATTTACTTAGTATTAGGCTAATAGATGTGTTTTGTGATGTAGATGACGACGCTATAGCTGTTGAGTACTCAGAGCATGACTAGTACTAGAAGGCAGTTGCAGGTGTGCGATCGTAGATGGTCTGCCCGGCTGTTGGGGCGTTTTGACTAGGGTGGGGGTATATGAGAGAGTTAGTTTATTTTTGTAATACTCGGGAATTTTTCGTTAGAAAGTTAAGTCGGATTTTCGTGAATTTTAATCGGCGGAGTTTTGGTCCGAATTAATGACGAAGAATTTTGGCCCCTAAGTGAAAGTTTATTTTAAGGCTAATGGAGTAAAGAGAAATTTAAGAATTTAACTGAATTCGGACGAAATCACGAAATTGTGAAACGGTTTAAGAAGGAGGACAATTTGGTAATTATGAATAAAATAATAAAATAAAAATAAAAATAAAAATAAAAATAAAAACTGAGCGGTGTTATTCTCCCCCAGCAAGCCCCTCCCCCTCCTCTCTTCTCTCCCGCGAAGCCCGTCGACCTCTCTTTGTGCCATTTGATCGATTCTTTTTCCGTTATTCCGAAGTCACGGTAAGTTTTCGTTAGTTTTACGTAGTTAGTTGATGCGTTAGTGTTGCTAGTGGCAAAATCCGAGTTTGGCAACGGTTAGGGCGAGTTGGTGGAAAACCTAGGAGGGTAAAGTGAGGAATTGAGTGTAGAGCTTATTTCTGTACGCGTGATGGTGCTTAGGGTAGAAATAGGAGCAGATTATGGAGATTGGTGAGGAAGATTAGGTGATTTATTGGCCGAGTACATGAAAGTTTGGAACGGTGTCGGTTCGATCACGTTCGGTTAAGTTGTGAGCATCTGAGTGGAAATGAATGGGAGCATAGGAAGCTAGACGTCCTTAGGAACCCATAGTATTTTGTATCGTGCAATTCGGACGAGTATTGAAGAAGTTGTGAATTTATGAAGTTGTACGGAAATTGTGCGGTATTTCGGGATTAGTGAAGAGTGTCGGTTTTGGTATGAGTTAGGCCTTTTAGTGTAAGAAATTATGAATTTAATGAGTTAGAATTGACAGAGGTATAATTTTATAGGTATTCCAATTAGAGCACCAAGTTACGAAGCGTGAAAAGAATTCGAGAACGCCAGGTAAGTGGTGGAACATATGTGATTTGCCTTCGGGCCTACACCTTGGAATGGTAGGATTGCTTGTTTGCTTACTTATTTGTGTTGTTGTTGAGTCATGCATTTGTGATTGTCATGCATCATGATTTTGAACTACAAAACACGAGTTTTAAGCATGTTTTGAAATGTGTATGTGAAACGTAATCAGATAAGAAAAGACTTGCAACGCATGGGTGAACGTCTCGTCGTTAACGTGCTAGTGAGAAAGCACTAGGGGGTTCCCATGGATGAAACTACATGATGTGACACGATTTGCGAATGCCTCGTTGTTAACGTGCTATTGAGAGCACTAGAGATTTCAACGATTGATGTTAGGAGGAGGTTACGTAGGGTCGTTCCGTGTGCGAACATGATGTGTGCCTCTAACCTTGCTCCGTGAGTTATTAATTGGCCGTCCCGAGTGTGGAAGGGATGGGTGCCGGCCTGGTTCACACCAGAAAATGAAAGATGTAAATAACGAAATGAAAAGAAAACAGAGTTGAGTATAGAAACTGCATGAGTAGGGGTTGAGTTATGCATTGGTTTTCGAATTCATGTTTCCATACTTGCTAAGCATTAGACTTACGTTTTGTGTTTTTTGGTGTAGGTGACGACGCGCTGTCAGGTGAGTTGCTAAGTGACGAGCAGGCCTAGTGTTAGAGTTGGCGGGAGGTGTCGCATGCCGGTGCAGAAAAATGTTGGGGCGACACGACCATGGCGAGTAAAGAGAGTGACATTTTGTAAGTGTTTTGAGTTGAATAGAGTTGTATAGGTTTTTGAGAAATTTAGGTGGTGTACCAAGGGTACCATGGATTATTGGGATATGAATGTTTTGAAATTATGTTTCAGAATTTAAGCTTTTACTTCGTGGATTTAATCGAGGAGTATTCGTCGTTTGTTGTTTTGAAACTTGTATGAAGAAATTTTGTTGCCAAAATATGAGATTTTATATTGTAGTTGTGATAGAGTAGTGGTTGCCGTGCGTATTTGAATGAACTGGTGTGATTTCACTGATTCTGGTGTGAGGTGTCGACCAAAGTCGAGAGGTGTCGACCGGTCAATGTAAATGTAAAGGGAGTGTCGACCCCGAGGCTCGATCTGTGACAGGCCGAGCCGAAGCAGGTTCGACCCCTGGCTACAAGTGTCGACCGGTCCATGTAGAAATGGCAGCAGTGTCGACCGCGGGGAACGACCTGCGCAAGCAAAGAGGATTTAAGTGTCGACTAGTGGAGACGGGTGTCGACCCCTCTCTGTGGTGAGCACAAAAGTGTCGACCGGTCTTCCCATGTGTCGACCGATGAAAAGACCCGAGAGTGACAAAGTGTCAACCGGTCGGTGTCGACCGATGAGAAAACCCGAGAAGACTTAGGTGTCGACCGGTGCTTAGAAGTGTCGACCGGTCTCTGTATTTCTGTGTTTTAAAATGGTGAATTTTACTTAAACTAAATTTAAATGAGTTTCCGCTGCGGCATTTATATATATTTCTTTTGAAAGTCGTTTAAAAAAAAAAAAAGTCCTTTTGAGTCAAAAGGTAGAGCTTTCCAATTTCTAAGAAGTACTTGGTAGAGTATATGAGGGACAGTGACGGGTAGTACTTGGTAGCGGACCGGGAATCACAGAAGATTTTCGAGTCGTCACAATTTTAGTTTTGTCGAAACTGTTTTGAGTCAATTTGAGTCATGTGGACGTATAGATGGATTTCAACTTTTAGTAGTCGTTTTTCTATATAAATGATGATTTTGAGTTGATGGAAAAATGTACTTTTCGTTGTTTATCGTTGAGTCGAATTTCGGTGTTTTCTTTGAAGCATTAAGGTTTTTAGGCAAGATTTTAGTGAAGGAAGTGTCGACCTATAGGCTGAGTGGTCGACCAAGCCTAGCAAGTGTCAACCAATATTTAGAAGGTGTCGACCGCTTATTGGGAAAATGCATACAGAGTGTCGACCTGCAAGTGAAAAGGTTGACCAAACTCTGTAGGTGTCGACTGCAAGGATCGACCGATGCAAACAGAGAGAAACGTAGTGTCCACGGGTAGTGTAAAATGGACGGGAATGTCGACTTCAATGATCGACTGACGCGGCCAGAGAGAAAAATAGTGTCGACCGATGCACACAAGTGTTGACCGGTAGTGTAAAATGGATGGGAATGTCGACCTCAGGGATCAACCGACGCGGACAAAGAGAAACATAGTGTCAACCGGTAGTGAAAAATTAATGGAAGTGTCCACTAGTGTTTACCGGGGTCGACCGAAAATGCCTGGAGTGTTTGTAAACTCAAATTTTATTTAAACTAATTTTAGTCAAGTTTTCTACCGCGACGATTTTAAATATTTTTAAAAATGTCGTTTTAAGTCAAAGAACAAAAGTTTTAAATTTTTACTCGAATTTTTCCTAGCTTGTCTGTGGGAGTAGTAGCAGTGAGCGTACTGGGAACCGTGAGAGTTTTCGAGTCTCTATAGGGATGATATCAGAACAGTAGGGAGTGTAAAGGGAACCGTGTGGGTTTTCTGATCGCTACAACAGTGATGCAATGATTGCACAATATGGTGTTATAGAGTCGCTTACAAAAGAAATAGTTGACTCATCTCGTAGTGCTGTAAAAGCACTTCATGTCAAGGCTCGACATAGTGTTTCTTATAATAAATGAAGATAACAGGTTGGCTACTCCTGTTTTGTCGTTATCGGCTTCAACCTGAGACCTATCAATGACATGTAATTAAGACTAAGGGACTTCTTTGAATCCTCGATTAATCAACCATAATTAAATTATAATATATGTTCCACAATATCTTGTTGAACATATATTGTTCAATATGTTAATTTCATATTAGGTTAAAACTTGTGGTTAGATCACAAATATGAACCTTTATGTCGCTTAACTTAAGCATTGTTCAGTATTTTTTAACTTAATACCCTTTTAGCTAGTTTGGACTCGGTTATAGTTGAGCTAGGTTTTATCAATGATGAGTACTTCAGTTTGGTAAGGTTCAAGCTTCTTTCCTTGAAAACTTTGATTCTTTCAGCAAAGTTCAATTTGGGTCAAGTTCTTCAGGCATGATTCAAATGAGTTTCTACGTCTTAATTTCTGGTTGTAGAAAGGTCTCGAGTTCTCAATACCATGCTTCTCACACTTCAAGTTAAAACTTAGAAGATAAAATTGATAGCTTTGGTTATAACCACAAATTCAGTTGTGGTCAAACTCCTTTACTTGTTAACATTGGTTCTGTCGGCAAAATTCATTTGAGATCAAGTCCCTCGTACTTGATTCAAAGGCCTTACTAAGTCTCAAGTACGCATCATTGAAAGGTCTCATATTCTCAATAACTAAGGTTATCATCACTTTAAGTTAAGAGGTGGAAGATTCAATTGATAACTTTGGTTCTAACCACTAGTTCGATTAGAGTCAAACTCTTTTGCTCGATAACTTAAGTTTTGTTGATAAAGTTCAATTAGGTTTAAGTCCATCATACATGATTCAAAAGCATTCCTAAGTCTCAATTACGCGTTGTTTAAGGATCTCAAGTTCTCAATACATTTGGTTCTCATCTCTTCAAGTTAAAACCAGGAAGATCAAATTGATAATTTTTTTTCTAACCACAAGTTCGGTAGGGGTCAAGCTCATTTTCTTTATAACTTTGACTTATGTCGACAAATTTTGATCGTGACAATTATTAAAATCACAAATAGGAGACAGTTAATGGGGTCTTACGAATTTGTAAAATAACATAGGCGTAATTAATACTAGGATTTTTAGAGAATTATTGCACATATTATATGTAACCTAGCCTTTGAATCAAGTACGAGTAACTTGAATCCAATCAAACTCTGCCAGAGGAACCTATGTTATCAAGTAAAGGAGCTTGACAATAATTAGACTTGTGATTATGATTAAAACTATCAATTTGATCTTCCAGATTTTAACATGAAGTTATGAGAATAACGGTTATTTATAACTCGAGACCCTTCAACGTCTCGTAAATCTTAAATTACTGAAGCTGGGGAGGTAAACTCGATTTTGTTATCCATTTTTGTTAGGTCAATCTCCTATTCTTACCAAACTTGAGGTTATTTTATTATGGTTATCTTTTTAACCATAATAAAATAACCACAGTCACGACTAAAAGCTCTAATCGATGGAGACTTTGAGTCGTGTTCTCTTTTTAAAACCAATTTATAAGGAACACAATTTATTATGTCATTATTATATAAAATATTAATTATATTTAATCTCTTATATAATAAAAGTCATCTCTTGATAAATTAACATTATAATCCTAATTTTAATTAATATTGAGCTAAAGAGGTGCCTTTGTTATCGTCTAAGCTTTTACAAGTTTCTTGATCCTTACATTGAACATCATATTGCGCCAGTTATTCGTGATAGAACAAAAACTGCAATTTGATTTTGATTCACCTATTAAAATAAGCCAGATCATATGACATCATTCGAAAGGTTTACCATTATTTTTGTTTTAACATATTTTATGTTTAGTAAACCCTAGCATTTGGTAAACTTTAGTATTCTTTGATTGTAATTGGCCAAACTTGTAGCCTTATTATTGTTTAGAATATTTGTCTATTTTGTTTAGATTTAGGAATGTTTGAGTGATCAATGATTGACTTAAAAGAGAAGATGTTGATCAAGTGATGGGCACGCGCAGCAAGGAACCAAGCAGTAGCAGCGGGCACGTGGTACGAATTTGGGCGCAGCAGGGCGTGCATGGGACAGGACGCCACGGCCGAGCAGGCGGGCGTAGCAGTAATAGATGCACACATGCAGCAGTAGCAGCTAGAGCGCACGAACGAGGGCTAGACCGAATGCGCGCATGTGCATACAGGTAGTAGTGCACGCATGTGGCCGTACCGAACTCCAACGGCTATATTTTCACAATGGCTCTTTTCTTCCTTCCTCTTTTGGATTTTTCCAGCAGTGTTCTTCTCCTCTACTTAAGCTTATGCTGAACCTTTTCTAAGGGATTTTGGCAAATTTTAATCAAAGGGAACTTATCTTCAATAAAAAAGAAGGCCACTGTGAGAGTTTCTCACCTTCTTTGTCTTCGGTGCATGGCATCTGAAGGTTATCTATTGCCACTAAGTTCAAGGTTACTTGGCTGGTTTTTAACTCTATCCTTCTCTTCTCACTCTCTAGAGTAGGAACTAAGAATAAGGTGGGAAAATTGTCCCCAATGCTGCTATTTCTTTCCTTAGAAAGAAACATTAATCGAAAGCTCCACAATTGCTTATCGACCAACCACAAGTTGTTCTTTCCAATTTCTGTTCGTTGGCACCTTCTAAGGTAGGAAAACAGGTTTGCTCTCTTACTCATATCCCAGAAAGCTCCATTCTAATCCTGAACCACTAGACGATGGGGGCATACTTGCCCCAAGAACTACGAGATCGCCCCTTTCATTCTGGGGCTGGTAATAATTCTAAAAAAGACTATTAGTTCTGCAACAATTCTATATTAATGATCACACGAAGATAAAAATATGAATGTAATAAATTTTCATGTGTTATTCTCTGTTTTACGTGCTTTTAGTGTCTGTTTTGGGGTGCTCTTTGAGCACCAAACTCAGTTTATTATTTTCATCTTCCGCATGCATTTGGAGGGTCCATTTTAACATCAATAACTTAGTCTATTTTTTCTAACTATCTAGTGTAGATTCTATTAATATATTATATTGTTGCAAAAAAAAGAAACTCTATTGTGCATGGAAAAATTAACTGACGAAATTTGGAAAGTTATCTGTACTAATTGGTAAGAGACTTTGGATTAAAAAATCTAACAAAAATTGCAAATTCAAATGAAAAACACATTTGCTAGGAACATTAGAAAGCTTCTAAATTGGAACACAACGATAGGAAAAAATCCAAGATTTTGGAAGATTTGTAAATCGAGAGATTTCCTAAATCTCGCCCATGTTAACTTCAACAGTTTTAAGTTTAATATACTTTGATGATGAATACGTTATTTGTGATTAAATTATGTCTAAGTTTCTTATTGGTGTATTATGATTTTACTTTGACATGTGTTAGTTATGGATATGATAAGTAAAGTATTTGATACTAATTTGAATAATTTTATCCTTGCTCTCATTGAAAAAACCTTTATGAGGGGTATTTGAATGACTAACAAGTGTGTTTAAGTATTTTCAAACAACAATGAAGTGCATAGAACTTGGTTTAACAACTATGCATAAATCAATTTGAATTTTTTTCTTTGTTAAAAGTGTCGACTGCACAGAAGATAGTGTCGACTGCATGGTCAAATTCAGAAATTCCCAAGAACTTGAAAGTGTCGATCGCATGACCAAATTCAAAAATTCTTGAGAGCTTGAAAGTGTCGATCAAACTATCAAAGTGTCGATCCCATGATGGAATTCAAAAATTCCCGAGAACTTGAAAGTGTCTACCATGAGAAGAAAGTGTGGACCACACAACATTTATCACCGAGAGCTCAAAGTGTCAACCGTGAGAACAAAGTGTCAACTGTTTGGTCTATCATAGTGTCGACTAAGTTGTTGAACGACATTCAAGTTAAAACACAATGATGTACAAGTGTCGACTGACCAAAATGAAGTGTTGACCGAGGCGTTGTTTGTTTTAAAACAACTATTAATAGAGAATAACAGCTTTGTGCAAACTACTAAACTGGAGAACCTTATCGAAGTGCTGCCCATTTTTTTCCTAAACATCAAGTCTTCAATACATACTTGATGTGCCACAGAAACCTAACCCAAAACAAATACAATGGAGGCTAACCTTATGTCTTAGTGCTCTTTATTTTTATAGGAAAAATAGTTTGCAAAGAAGGAAAGGAGAGCCTCCACCATGAATTCATAAATAGATGCTAAAGTTCACACCTTGGAGAAGAGGAAGAGGAGGAAAGGGGGCATCAATCGGATTTGAGATACCACCTTTGAAGATCAACTAGAGGCCGAGCCTAGCACACAAGACAATGAAAGGTCTTTTCATCTAATTACATGGGAACAACCCTCATCCACATCAAGCATTGGAGAAAGTGGAAGAAACTTTCTCGAGTTAAATTATTGTAATCCTTTTCAGTTGTCTTTGAATTTTAGACTTTAGTGTGTTTTTTTTATTATGTGTTGGCATGTTTGGTAGGCCAAACTAAATCACCAGCCAAGGAAGTCTAGGGCTGTGTTTTGGTGGAAGAAGAATCACCTTGAAAGAGACTTTGGAGAGAGAACGAGAATTGCCCAAATTGGCAAACAGCTCTTGTACTTGGCCATGTGGTTGGCCAAATGCTCCTCTTTTTTGGGCTCTATCTTCAGCTAAGCTTTGGCCATGATTTTTAACCCTAATTTGCTGAAAGGGGAGGTATTTAAACCATCCTTAACACCTTCTTCAGCCCTAGTTTTTGTAGAATGAAAAACCAGAAGCTTTGCTTGGTGTTCTTCATTTCGATCAGTGAGTCAAAATATAGAGAGTAGAGTGAGTGTGTGTTTAATTCCACTTTGTTATGAGCCAAACTGGTTTCTTCTTGATGCAACCTTCTTCCATTGTTTCTTAGGCTTGGACAAACCAAAGTAAGATGGTATAAACTCTCCTCTAAAGCTTGTTGGAGTACACTTCTTCAAAGAAGAAGCCAAATCTCAAAAGGTGCCATTTTCACCTGCTAGAAACAGCAGAGCGATTTTAATCATATCTTTTCCATTCCATCAATTCATCCTCTCATTTTTACGCACAACCATTCTCACATCCACAGCTTAAATCTGTAATCCTATAATTTCATTTTCACATAACAGAGTTACACCTCTCCAAAGTTGACATTTTATTCTCGACCGAAGAAGTAAATTGAGCTCCAGCGACCCTCTGTATTTTGGCCATAACTTTTCATTCACACTTAGTTAGCCACTAAAATTTGAGAGGATATCTTGTCCACACAAAAAGTAAGAAAGTATTAAAATTTCAGCTCATTTGGTTTAGAATCTTGAAAGTTATACATTCTGCAAGTTGGTCTACTTTCAAACCATAATCTCCTATATTTGGGAAATGAGCATTTGTTGAGTTTGCTAATTTTAGTGCTTCCATTTAATTATCAACTTGAGGCACGTCAATACCACACCTCTCCTATTATAATTTAAAATACCTATCTTGGAGAGTGTTTGAGATTTAAAAATCTATACAAAAATTCACTCTACTATTCATTGTTGAACAAGTAAAGGAGGATGCCCTAAAACACGATGTTGTTGAACGAGCAAAGGGTGCCTCTCCAACTCCTTCATATGGACCTTTTTAGATCCATCCAAAACCCCTAGTTTATATGATGAACATTATGCATATGTTATTGTTGATGACTTCTCTAGATTCATATATGTTTTTTTTCTAAGGTAAAAGGATGAAACCCCTGATACTTTTTATAGCTTTAGGAAGAATGTTTAAAACAAATAGGATCTCTCTATAGTAGCTATTCGTAGTAATCATGGTGGAGAATAAAAAGTTTGAGCTTCTTTGTCTAAAATGTCATATTGAGCATAATTTCTGTTCACCAAGAATACCTCAACAAAATGTGGTTGTTGAAAGAAAGAATATATCCCTCCAAGAGCTAGGTAGAAGTGTGAAACCGCTTGTTAAGTACTTAATCTGGTCTTCATGAGACCCATTCTTGAGAAACCACCTATGAGCTTTAGAATGGTAGAACTCTAAGCGTCAAACATTTTAGAGCCTTTTGTTGTAAGTGTTTCATCTTTAATACAAAAGACAATTTAAGCAAGTTTGAATCCAAGAAAGACTATAAGATATTTCTAGGTTATTCCCTAACTAGCAAGGCTTATAGAGTCTTCAATAAAAGAACTATAATTGTGAAAAAATTTATGCATGTAACATTTGATGAAATTTCACAACCGTTAAACATTGAACAACTAAATGATAGCTTTGAAAAGAAGTTGGGCTGTTTAGACTTGGATAGAAATGACTGTTCAAATCATGGGAGTCCGTCTCTAGAACAACCTTCTAAGGATTTAGAGACTAATTCAATCAAGAATGTAAATGATGATTTGCTTAAGGATTCGAGAGATGCAAAAAGTCATCTAATAGACAATATTCTAGGTGATCCCTCTCTAGGAATCAAAACTTGAGTCTCTCTTAGGAATTATTGTGCCAATGTAGCCTTCATCTCACAAATAGAATCTAAGTACTTTAATGAAGACAAAATATATGAAAATTATATTATGGCCATGCAAGAAGAGTTAAACCAATTCGAAAAAAAAAAAAACAATGTTTGAGAACTTGTTCCATAGCCAAAAAATACTCCATAATTTAAACCAAATGGGTATTCAAGTAAAAATTAGATGAAAATGGAGTTATTGTTAGGAACAAACTAATGCACCACCAAAAAGGAAAGGTTCCTCTTAGGTGCACGGGTTGCGAAATATGCTAGTTATGCGCTCCTTGGCTTTTGGCGACAAGATTGTTTCAGCCATTCACTTCCTTTAGAAGGAAAGTGGATAGGATTGAAGTGATGAACAAGGCAAGAATAATGTATAGAAAAGATTCCTAAAAAAGACAAATAATCAGCTGATAAAAGAAACTAAAAGGTAACCGCAAATTGGTCTAAGGGATGCTAGATTGGCATCACTTCACTTCTATGAACTCCTTCAGACAAGAAGACACTTTAATGAGGGGGTTGTGATGATTGTTGCAACTTTGTGAAAGAGTACACTACTTAGGAAAGTAACGAGAAAGAAGCAATATAGGATCAATTCAGCGAAATATCAAATATCAAATGAAAGGATAGCATAACTCCATAATTTGGAAAGAACCAGAGGAGAAATGTTTGGTGATTGGAAAAATCCAAACAACCCTAGGGTTTGATCAAAATTCTAAGTTAGCCGTTCAAGGTCCTAAGAAGATAATATATAATCTCTAATGAAATGACCTTGGACCTAGACCAACCAACCAAAGAAGACCAAATGTGTTCTTACAATAAATACAAAAACGAAATATAGAGAGATAGGGGGTTTTCTCAGCCAAGGACAAGGGGCTGAGAACACACCAAAACAAAAAAACCTAAACAACAATGAGCAAGGTTCTAGGAATTTAAACAACATAATAAAAGAACATAACAAGGCTTTGAGCATGGATGACAAGCGAGTTCAACATGCAAGGATGCGTGGCCCATCCTTCAATCGTTTGTGGTCGTGCGCTCAAATCCACCAAGCTCAAGTCCACAACTTCATGTTGCATAGTCCAACAGAAGACATGTCAATGTTTATCCACATCTAGTTCCAAAGGATGTTGCGTCAATGAGTTATGGAAGTCATCACTTGCAAAATACAACAAACTAGTAATGTTAGCTCCTTGTGGTACATCACAAAGCAAGGTTGGTTGTTAAGGGTTATAATAAAAAAAAAGATTGATTTTGAGGAAACTTTTGCTTTGGTAGCGAGGCTATAATGTATTTGTATACTTTTAGATTTTTCCTACTTTAAAAACTTTACACTTAGTTAATCTGCTCGTGCCAAGTGTCCGCCCACTTGGCCCATTAGGCCCCCTCTCGGCCACTATGTGCTGCTCGTGTGGAGCCAACTAACCACATCGTGCTAACTACCAGCGTTGTGTGTCGGCATCGTGTGCCAAGCACTCAACCCACTCAGCGTCCCGCTTACCACTCAGCCACGTTGTGCTGATCGTGTGTCCGTGCCTACCGCATCACTTAGCCCACTCGACATCCTCCTCGGTCACTAAGTGCCCCGCCCGTCAGTTATGCCACGTAGTGCTGAACTGCCCACGTCCAGCACATGCAACCCCGACACTCTCGCTTGTCTCAGCCAGCTTGCCCGAGAATCTCGGAGCTTGTCTGAACCCCACGTGTCTCGGCTGTCTGGCTTCGCTCAGCGCAATGCCCGTGCGCCATTCTCGTTTGCCTGTCTGACCGGGAATGTCAGAGCTTGTCTTAACCAGCGTGTCTCGATCGTCAGCGCAACGCCCGACTGTCGAGACCGTGCTCCACTCAACCCACATGGTCTACTCTGCATGCGCGCTCCATGATTGTCTTTAATGTGCACAGCCTAGCTCTACACACTACTTGTGCGCGCACCCATTTGCTGTTGCGTGCGCACCCATTCGTAGGGCTTACAAACCTCCCCCACCCACTGAAGTCGATGCCCTCATCGACTGAGCTGATAAATAATTATGCACCAACTCTTCAAACTGCCACAAGGTAGTGTCCCGCTCCCAAGTAGCATCGGCTGGCCCACTTCCCTTCCATTGAACTAGGTAATCCGTCCGTCTATTGATTTTACTCGCCCCATGCGTGCGGTGATTGAGAATGCACTTGGCCTCCTTCTCAAATTTTTTTCGAATAGTCGGTGGTGCCCGTTTGGGTTGCTCCCTACTTGTTGAATCTTCATAAAATGGTTTCAAAAAGCTTACATGGAAGGTAGGATGTACCTTTTTCCTCTAGGGTAGCTGCAATTTATAAGCAACCTTGACCACCCTCTTGATTACCTCAAATGGTCCATCATATCTCTGAACCAACACTTTGTGAAACCGTTTGCTCGTGATCTTTTTTCGAATTTGAAGTGTAAGTTTAAGCATCACTTGATCTCCCACTTGAAATTTGAGATCTCTCCTTGTCTGGTCTGCGTATTTCTTCATTCGCCGCGACGCCTTGGCCAAGCTATCCCTTGCCTAGTCAATAAGCTCTTGTTGGTCCTGGCCAAATCTATAAGCTGTTGGGCAACGTCCTTGCTGCTTGGAATATGCGATCTCAAGTGGAGTAGTTGGGCTGCTGAACCAACACAAGTTCTGCTGGAATCATTTCTATTGACGAGGACCGGTGTATGTTGTAGCAAAACTGTGAAACATCCAGCAATTCTACCCAGTTTCGCTGTCTCGCCATAACATAATGCCTCAAATATTCTTCCACAAGCGCATTGATGTGTTCGGCCTGTCCATCCGTCTGTGGGTGGTTGGCTGTGGAGAATTTTAATTCTGTTCCCATCAGATTAAACAAAGCTGTCCAGAATTTGCCTGTGAATCGAGCGTCTCTGTCACTCATAATGTCATTAGGCAAACCAAAATACTTTACCACATTTTTTAACAGCAACATCTGCCGGGCAAGCATGCGGTGCAGCCATGAAGACCGCATACTTAGAAAATCAATCAACCACCACAAAGATAGAACGCATCCCATTCACCATTGGAAATCCCGTTATGAAATCCATGGAAATGGACTCCCAAGGCCGCTCGGGAGTGGGAAACGGTTGTAGCAGACTTGCTGCCCTTTTTCTTTCGGTCTTGTCCTGTTGACACACCATGCATGTCTTCACATACAACTCGACGTCATCCAACATATTTGGCCAAACATAGATTTTACTGAGCAGCGCCATCATCCTCTCCACCCTAGGATGACCCGTCCATTTGCTATCGTGTGTCTCCTCTAGTAAGTCCTGCCTCAGCCCACCTGAGCTAGGCACAAAAATTTTCCCACCCTTAGCATATAAGAGATCGGAATCGAGCCAGTACCTTTTAATAATGCCGTCCCGCACATTTTGTACTAGCTTCAAGTATGTCAGGTCTGTTTGCGCATGATCCCTAACTCGTTCGAGCATCATGGACTGCACCAACGTTAATGCTGCTACATACTCATGCACTTCTTTCCGTGATAGCGCATCAGCCATTTGGTTCTGCCTTCATGGCTTATGCTCCCACACAAAATCAAACTCAGCAAGAAACTCCTGCCAGCGCGCCTGTTTCGGGGTCAACGTTTTCTGAGTTTTGAAATAGGTGTTGGCTACATTGTCGGTCACTACCGTGAATTTGGTTCCCAATAGGTAGTGTCTCCAAGTGTCCTGGCAATGAATAACTGCCGCCATTTCCTTCTCATGAGTTGAGTATCGCTACTTGACATTCTTCAGCTTACGACTCTCATAGGCAACTAGATGCCCATCTTGCACCAAAACCCCTCCCATGGCTCGGTCTGATGCATCTGTATGAACTTCAAAGGGCTTCCCAAAGTCCAGAAGTTTCAGCACCGGTTTTGTTGAGACAGCTTCTTTGAGGTTTTCGAAGGCAACTTGACATTTCTCGGTCCATGTCCACCCTTGATCCTTCTTGAGTAGATCCGTCAATGGGCTTGTTTTTTTGGAATAGCCCTGAATAAATCTACGATAGTAATTCGCTAACCCCAAGAATGATCGAAGTTTAGGTACCTTGGTGGGTGGGGGCCAATCGATGATGGCTTGCACCTTGTGTTCATCCATCCAAATCTCCCCATGGCTCACCCAGTGTCCCAAAAACATGATCTCCTTGTTAGAAAACTGACATTTCTCCTTCTTGACATACCGATCATATTTCCTTAGCTGTGAAAACACCTGCCTCAAATGTCTCACATTCTCTTCTAAGTTAGCCGAGTAAATTTCAATGTCGTCGAGGTACACAACAACAAACTTGTCTAGCATTTCATAAAGAACGTCATTCATCAAGTTACAAAATGATTCAGGGGCATTAGTCAACCCGATAGGCATAACCAAAAACTGATAAGAACCATACCGAGTTACGCAAGTTGTTTTGGACTCATACCCCTTAGCAATCCTCACTTGCCAATACCCCGATCGTAAGTCTAACTTGGTAAAGTACCTCGCCTTGGCCAAGCGATTGAACAAGTCTGCTACATTCGGGACCGGATACTTGTTCTTTACTGTCACCTTGTTGAGGGCCCGATAGTTCACACACATTCGCAACGAACCATCTTACTTTTTCTGAAAAAGTACTAGGGCACCATAAGGCGCCTTTGATGGTTGGATGAACCCTGAGGCCAGCAACTCATCCAATTGTTTACGAATTTTCATTAGCTCTGCTGGTGCCAGTCTGTATGGGGCTTGGGCTGGCGGTAGAGCTCCTGGCTCGAGCTTTATTCTATGATCAATAGCATGCCTAGGTGGGAGATGCTGAGGTAGTTTAGTGGGCATCATATCACTAAACTCGTGCAACACCTTAGCCACTTCATCTGGCACCTCCACAATCTGATTTGGTTTTATCTCGATCAAGCCTGCCACATATGTCATTTTCCCTTTCTTCAGGCTTGTCTTGAGCTGTTTGGCCGACAGCTCCTGCTCATTTTGCCCAGCTTGCCCTACTTATGTAGCTGGAACAAAACAAGGTGCTTTCTCTTCGTTGATAATGAGGCCACACAGATGTGACATTAGTGTCACCTTAGCACTAATAAAGAAATTTATTCCCAAGATTAACTCAAAATCGTCAAGTGAAACAATAGTAAGTTGAACATCACCTGACCATAGCCCGAGTTCGAGCTTCGTTGAGGCCGTACCATAGACCGGCATAGCACCCGAATTGATTGTCTTCATTTTACAAGTGCTTTCACTCATTGTGATGCCGAGTCTTCCCACAACTTTTTCTGATAAGAAATTGCTAGTTGCACCTGTGTCCAGCATAGCTCAAACATCTCGACCATTTAGCTTTACCATCAAATACATTAGCCCTCTTGGCTGACTTTGTTGTTATGTAGAAATCGCATTTAGCAACTGAACTGGATTCACCCTTGACACCTCTTCGGCTCTATGCGTTGAAGTTTGGCCTTCTTCCAACCAATGCGTTTAATCTTTCTCTCTTTAGGCACTCCTTCGCCTGGTGAGGTCCGTCACATACAAAACAACCCTTGTTGCTTTTATTAAAAGTGTTTCCCCCACCTGTGGACTTACCAGCATCCTTTGGCTTCGAGCTCTTGCCATCGAACTTCTTGCCATTTCTCTTAGGAAAAGCTTTGGCGTTCTTCTCTCTTTTCTTTTTATCTCCGGTGCTAGGTTCCATCGAGGACTGTTTGATATCCACTAGGCTATCAGCCGTCGCAATTGCTGAAGGAAGGTGCTTCAACCTTTGCCGCCTTAACTCTGCATGTGCCCACAATTGTAAGCCAGAAAGAAAATTGAACAACTTATCTGCCTCGGACATGTCTCTGATATCTAGCATCAAGGAGCTAAATTCCTTGACATAATCTCTTAAGGAGCCTGTATGCTTCAGCTTCTTGAGGGAATCCCTCGCCACCCATGCAGTATTGAGAAGGAGAAATTTATCTTTGAGTTCTTTTGCCAGCCTGCTACAGGTATCAATCTTTGCCCTACCCGCAGTTAGATAGTCAGCTAGTCGTGTTCACCACCATAACTTGGCATCACCTGCCAAGTACATACTTGTCATGGTCACCTTTTCTGTTTCAGGAATACGAGCAGCTAGGAAGTACTGCTCCATATCCCATATGAAGTTCTCCAACTCTTTGGAATCCCGACGCCCATTGAAGGACTTCGGTTCTGGAACCTTGAACTTTTGAGACACGCCATGCTCCACTGGAACACTCAAAGCGCGCTTGATTATGGACACCTCCACCTCAAGTGCTTGGACATTAACATTAACATCCTTGATGGTATGCTCAAAACCATCATTCTTGAGCTTCACCGTAACAATCAAGGCACGAAATTCTGTCATGAAATCGCCAAATCGAGTCTCTATATCTCGCACTACAGCATCATGAGACTTCTCGATTATCTGGATCCGCTCTACGAGTCGTCCTGTGCATGCAGCTAGGCTGTCTACTTATTCATCATCTTCCGAAGCACCAACCCGCTGCTCCAAAACAGACA
Organism: Begonia peltatifolia; assembly: GCA_022433055.1. Classification (NCBI taxonomy): domain Eukaryota; kingdom Viridiplantae; phylum Streptophyta; class Magnoliopsida; order Cucurbitales; family Begoniaceae; genus Begonia; species Begonia peltatifolia. Next base: position 4,153,386 of record CM039522.1, read on the forward strand.
ATCTCTCTTTGATGTCATTCATTTTTTGCAGTTCCCAATCCCTTTGAACCTGACTCTAATACCAAATTGTCACAAGGTCAAATCGATCCCCAATTTTTGCCGAGTGATGGCAACAAAGTCTCACTACTTAGCTAAGCCACACAAGTAGGTCTAAGTGTAAAAGCACTCAAACAAAGATGAACAACGTGTTTACGAGAAACAATCTCAACCTTTCTATTACTCACGAAAGGAACATACAACACAAAGTCGTAAAAATGACAAAGGACTCACACAACTTGTGGTCTCAATGTCTTGCAAGCCGTCTATTTATAAAGCTCACAAAATATAGTTAACAAACCCACCCATGAGGCTTAGTTAATCTGCCCGTGCCAAGTGTCCACCCACTTGGCCCATTAGTGCCCCCTCTCGGCCACTATGTGCTGCTTGTGTGCAGCCAACTACCCACATCGTGCTAATTGCCCGCGTCGTGTGTCGGCATCGTGTGCCAAGCACTTGGCCCACTTCGCGTCTCACTTGCCACTCAGCCACGTTGTGTTGATTGTGTGTCCATGCCTGCCGTATCACTTGGCCCACTCGGCGTCCTCCTTGGTCACTAAGTGCCCCGCCCGTCAGTTATGTCACGTAGTGCTAAACTGCCCACATCCAGCACACGCAAGCCCGACACTCTTGCTTGTCTCGGTCAGCTTGGCCGAGAATGTCGGAGCTTGTCTGAACCGCGTGTCTCTGTTGTCTGGTTCCGCCCAGCGCAACGCCCGCGTGCCATTCCCGTTTGCCTGTTTGACCGGGAATGTCAGAGCTTGTCTTAACCAGCATGTCTCGATCGTCAGCGCAACGCCCGACTGTCGAGACCGTGCTCCACTCAACCCATGTGGTATACTCTGCGTGCGCGCTCCATGACTGTCTTTAATGTGCGCAGCCCAGCTCTGCACACTAGTTGTGCGTGCACCCATTTGCTGTTGCCCGAGCGCCCATTCGTGGGGCTTACAGAAGAGGTGTATGTAAAGTAACTCTTAGGATTCGAGGTCCGTGACAAGCTTGAGCATGTCTATAAGCTTAACGATGCTCTTTATGATTTTAACCAAGCACCTTGAGCTTGATATGAGAGATTAGGTAAGTTTCTTCTTGATAAAGGTTTCAAAATGGGAAATTGCTTCTACCTTGTTTACTAAATTGAAAGTAGAAGACTTGCTCATTGTTCAAATTTATGTTGATGAGTGTATTTTTAGTGCATCAAATAATTCCCTTTCTAACGAGTTTGCTATGATGATCCAAAGTGAATTTGAGATAAGCATGATGGGTCAATTTAAGATATTTTCTTGGTTTTCAACATAAGCAATCAAATGATGGCATTTTCTTAAGTTAAGAGAAATAAGTTAAGTAGCTACTTAAGAAATTTAAATTAGATAGTTCAAAACCATCTTGTACTCCCATGAGCACCACTACTAAATTCGATAAGGATGAAAATGAAAAAGTATAGATATAAAGCAACATTGTTTCATGATTTGTTCTCTTTTGAACTTAACCCAAGTAGACTTGATATTCGCTTTAATGTGTGTTTGTGTGCTAGATTTCAAGCATCTCTCAATAAATGTCATTTAAATGAGGTGAAAAGGATATTTAAAATATTTAAGGGGGACATTTGATTTGGACTTATGATATCCTAAAGGAACTTCTTTCAACTTGGTGGGATATTCCAACTTCGATTATGCTAATAGCTAGTCAATAGAAGAAGCACAAGTGGTACTTATCAATTTCTTGAAGAATCTTTGGAATCTTGGTTTTCTAAGAAACAAAAATGTGTGGCTCTTTCAATGGTAAAAGTAAGTATATAGCTGCCAGGAGTTGTTATGCGTAAATGCTTTGATGAAGAAAATTTTAAGAGAGTTATGGACAATCTTATCAAAAAACTCCCATTAGCTGTGATAATACAAGGCATATAAATATCTCAAAGAACCCCATGTAATAGCCTCGAACCAAGCATATAGAGATCCATCATAATGTTATACGAGACCATGCTCCAAAAGAAGATGTGCTTGAATTCGTTAACTTCGTTGACCAATTAGCCAATATTTTCATTAAGCCCTCAGATGAGAAATGTAGCGCCTGCGGTCACGCCGTGCTCCCGCACACACTACCACTCCCTTTGCGTCTCACCGCGCACATCTTGACCTATTCCGTACCCTCTCGAGTGCATGTCATTTCTCTCGAAAATTCAATGGAGTAATGCCTAAAAATTGGCTATCCAAAAATTTAAACCCTACACACAGTTCACTAGAAAACTAAAAAATATCCATCCATCAAACTATCTATAGAATCCCCATAACAAAATCAAAGTTTAAAAATGACGAAATTCATCAATTACAAATAAAGAAAGTCCACAGTATCGAGCAATGTCATACTCTAACATATAAAAGTACACACGGATCTCCAAAACACCACAATACTCTATACAATCCTGTACAACTTACGCCTATACGAACTCATCTGACCACATAAATATCCTGACACAAAGTAACAACCCGAGTAAATCTCACCACCACCTACTATCTCCACGGGTCGGATCGCCCTAACACTCCACCGTCCAGTGCATCGGTCGCACGCCGCCAACCGTCCTGCACCTCAGGACTAAGCTCTCGGGGCTCACCACCAACAATGTCTGCACCTACACTATAGAACACACATCATAATCCTACCGCTCAGTAAGTAATGTGACATGAAAGTAAAAACAACAATGCAATCCTATCACATGCAGTATCTACACTCACACTTATGTTGTCACATCTGTGACGCGTAGTGCAGCTACACCACGGTGAAAATGAACCTAGTGCCACCCTACATCCTGACACGTCGCCACCGTCCCAGACTCCCCAGCAACGAGGCCCACAAGCTACACACACGCATCACCACACAGCAACCACATCAGGGTGAGGGTGAACCTCGCGTCACATTACACCCAGACACGTCACCCCGTCCCAGCCTCCCTAGCAACAGGTCTACAATTGCTACACACACCTATTTTGCGAAAGCCCAGCAAGCTCACTCCTCGAGGGGAATCAGCGACTGGTGTTGCACCGGTCCACACAATAGTAGCATTCGCGGTACCACTGTCCATCATTCTCACCGCAAACACATACACGCCGCATGACGGCCAAGCCAGCCCACTGCTCGAGCGGAATCCACTGTTGGTTATGCACCGGCTCACACACTAGCAGAATCCACGATACCACCACCACGCGTCTCACCACTTACTCAAAATATGTTAAAAACTATTTTTGTTTCGTTTTTAAAAACATGATGCATGTCAAACAATACGCACACACATTACAATCAATAACATAAATCCTAAAGTTCCACGGTGTAAGCACACCTGGCCAAAACACATGCATGCACGACTTACCTGGCGTACTAAGCTTACTCGACGCACAGCTTGCCAAAACGCCTCAACCTAAATCATGAAAAATTGCCCATCAATCGTCGCATTAAAATTCACTAAATACGCTAATAATTACATCTCTAAACTAAATCCATAAAATTACAACTAAAACGGGTCACTAATTCGGTTCGGCCAAAAACCCGCTTACACTTCGGATGCACATAACTTTTGCGTCCGTTATCGAAATTGAGCGATTCAAGAGGCTACACGCTCCTCTAGGAACTGATTTAAACATAGTAAGACGGATTTTAAAATGCTAAGACGCAGCTAGGTGAAAAAAAACAAAAAACCGAATCTGTCGTTCACTCAAACATTTCACATTTTCGATTTTTCAACAAAACTCACTCAAAACTCGTCTTATGCACTAAAATCCTCCACACTAACATCATACGTCACGAATCCATAAAAAACACTCCCTAATACGACTCGGCCAAAAATCCGACATAAACTTTTGACGCGCAACTTTCGCGTCGGGCATCGAAATCGAACGATTCTGGTGGCCAAACATTCCACTAACAACCTTATTTAACCCACTAAAATAGAATTTAAAACGAATAATTGAAGCTAGGCCGAAGTGGCCAAAAATAGAACCTGTTTTTCACCAAAAAGAAATCGAATTTTGACCTCAGCCTGATTCCCACCAATTTCTCCTTCAATTTATCACATTCTAATCTAATAAGTATAATTTAGCACAATTCGAAGCTCACATCAACCCTCCACTCGGTTGCCAGAACAGCAGAAGAGCGAGAGACTTACCAAGGTAGTCATTATGCACCCGGCCGGGAGGAGAAAGGGAAAAAGAATGCAAGGAGAGCATTCGGTTGCTGGCAACAAAGCTGAACGGAGACTTTCCCTTGTGGTAATCGGTAGAAAGCGCTCAGGCTCTCTGTTCGAAAGTTCGAGATACTAAAACCGAATGACTTTGGTTCGTTAGAGAAGTAACACTCGCCTGCGGTGTCCCTCTCACACTCACTTTCGTCAGCCGCCGATTGAAGCCCAAATTCCAGCTCTCGATCGCCCTTCGCTTCGCTCTCAGATGCTTGGCGAAGAACAGAACTCTGAATGGCTTCCTCGCAAAGTCATTCAGTTGTTTTATTTTTTTCAAATTAAATCAATAAATCAAATTACTAAATCGCCTTTACGCACTATAACCGTCTTAAACTTCGTTAAATTCGTCTACTCCCGACTTTAAAACTTGAAATTTCTTCTACGAATCAAATTCCAAGTCTCAAAAATAAATTTCCTGCTAAAACCTTTCCGAAAACTCTAACCGAGACTTAATTTAAATTTCTGAAATTAAATCTAAGATTCAAAATTTCTTGGATTATTACATCCCCCCCACCTTATAAGAAGTTTGTTCCCAAAATTTACGTATCGAATAGTTCATGATACTGTTGCTACATGTCCTGTCGCCGCTCCCAGGTGGTCTCCTCCACGCCATGATTGTGCCACAACATCTTGACGAAAGGGATCTCCTTCTTCCGCAGTACTTTCACAGCAGACCCCAAGATACTCACTAGCTTCTTCTTATATGACAGCATCGGCTGTATCTCTATATCCTGCTGTGGCATTACCTGAGAGGGATCGCGCATACACTTCCTCAGCATCGAGACATGGAAAACATCATGGATGACATCCATCGACGAAGGCAACTGGAGCTGGTAAGTAGTTCTCTCAATCCTCTTGACAATCGGGAATGGCCTCATAAATTGAGAGTTGAGCTTTCCTCGCTTTCCGAACCTAACCATTCCCTTGAATGGTGAGATTTTCAGAAATATCTCGTCGCCCTCACTAAACTCCAACTTCTGATGCCTCTAATCTACATAAATCTTCTGTCAACTCTAAGCTGCTTCAATCCTCTTCCGTATCACAGCAATCTTATCGACTATCTGCTGTAAAGTCTCAAGACCTATCAACTTGGCTTCTCCAACCTCGTCCCAATAAAGTGGTGACCTGCACTTCCTCCCGTAGAGAGCCTCGTACGGTGCCATACCAATGGTGGCCTGGTAGCTGTTATTATACGAGAACTCCACCAACGGCAAGAACTTACCCCAAGCCGCCTGAAACTCCAACACACAGGCGCTGGGCATAACGTCCAGAATCTGTATAATGCGCTCTGACTGCCCGTCGGTCAGAGAATGAAAGGCCATACTGAAATCTAATCTGGTGCCCATGACCTTATGCAGACTCCTCCAAAACTTAAACTTGAATATGAGGTGTCAGTCTGAAACAATCGACATTGGAATCCTATGAAGCTTGAGTATCTCCTGAATATAAAACTGGGCAAACTGATCCACGGTATTAGTCATTGTCACAGGTAAAAAGTGAGATGACTTCGTCAACCGGTCTACAATCACCCAGATAGCATCGTGGCCCTTGGCAGTCCTTGGCAGTCCGACCACAAAATCCATAATAATCTGCTCCCACTTCCACTTTGGTATTGGCAATGGTTGGAGCATCTCAAACGGTCGCAGATTTGCTCCCGTCATTTGCTGGCAGACTACCCAGGTTTCAACATACTCGGCCACTGCTCACTTCATGTTAGGCCACCAATAGTGCTGCTTCAAATTCCTGTACATCTTAGTGCTTCCGGTATGCACAGAGAAAGAAGATGAATGGGCCTCTGATAAAATCTCCTTCCTCTGTTCCTCAACCTTCGGGATGTACCACCTATCCTGAAATTTTAAAATCCTGTCCTCCGAATAGCTGAGCTTAGAATTAAGAGTGGCCTCCTTACTCGCCTTTAGCTTGCTACACTCTGAGTAAGCCGCCTGTGCCTGCTTAATCCTGTCCAGAATAGTCAACCTCAACGACAAAGCCGAAAGGGTGGCTGCTAAGTCAGAAACTACCTCCAGGCCCAAACTGTGCATCTCTGTCATCAACCCAACAGGTACTGTCGAAGTCCTGGCAAAAGTCAAAGCTGTCACTCGGTTCAATGCGTCCGCCACCACATTCGCTTTTCGCGGGTGGTACTTGATCTCCACATTGTAATGCTTGACCAACTCGAGCCATCTCCTCTGTCTCAAATTCAACTCCTTTTGTGTGAAAATGTACCTCAAGCTCTGATGATCTGAGAAAATCTCGCACTGCTGCCCATATAGATAATGTCTCCAAATCTTGAGTGCGAAAACAGCTGCTGCCAGCTACAAATCATGAATGAGATAATTCTGCTCATAAGTCTTCAACTGCTTGGAGACATAGGCAATAACTCTCCCACTTTGCATCAAAACGCACCCCAACCCAATCCTAGAGGCATTGCAATAAATACAGAACTTCTCCCCTTCCACCGACAACATCAACACAGGAGCTGCCGTCAACTTCCGCTTCAGTGTTTGAAAACTGTCCTCACAATTGTCAGTCCATTCGTACCTTACACTCTTTCTGGTCAGCCGTATCAAAGAAGCTGAAATCTTGAAAAATCCCTCAATGAACCTCCAATAATATTAAGCCAACCCCAGAAACTGCGTATCTTACTATCACTGGTCAGTCGCGGCCACTTCTTTACAGCCTGAACTTTCACCGGATCAACTGAAATGCCCTCAGAGGAAATAACATGTCCCAAGAAGTGGATCTTGTACAGTCAAAACTCGCACTTAGAGAACTTAGCATACAACTGATGCTGGCTCAGAATAGTCAATACGACCCTCAAATGCTCTCTGTTCTCCTACTCATTTCTCGAGTAAATCAGGATGTCATCAATAAACACGATCACAAACTTGTCCAGGTACTCACTGAACACTCGGTGCATCATATCCATAAACGCTGCAGGGGCGTTGGCTAGCCCGAAGATCATAACTAGGAACTCAAAATGTCTGTACCTCGTCCTGAAGGTCGTCTTCGGTACATCCTCTCCCTTTACCTTAAAGTGATGATAGCCGGACCTCAGGTCGATCTTAGAAAACACCCAGTTACCCTGTAGCTGATCAAACAAATTGTCAATCCTTGGCAATGGATAACTGTTATTCACCGCCATCTTATTCAGCTCCCGACAGTCGATACACATATGTAGAGATCCGTTCTTTTTCTTGACAAACAGAACGGGAGTGCCCCAAGGTGAAAAACTAGGGCGTGTTAAACCCTTATCAGTCAATTCCTCCAACTGAGCTTTCAACTCCTTGAGTTCGGTAGGTGCTAACCTGTACGGGTTCTTGCACACTAGTTCGACACCTGGGAAAATATCTATTTCGAACTCGATCTCCCTGTCAGGGGGCAGCCCTGGTAAATCATCTCAGAACACCTTTGGGAACTCTTGCACAACTGGGATATCCTGTAACCAAGTATCATCTCGTGGCTGTGCATCCCCGACACTCGCCAGAAATCCCTGACAACCCCCATACAACATCTGCAGCGTCTGCGGAGAAAATATAGCGAAAACTTTGGCAAGACCCTTACCTGCTCTGAAAGTGTAGTTTTCCCCGCCTGGTGGCCGAAAATGAACCTCTCCGGTTCTACAGTCAATCGTGGCATGATGTCTGAACAGCCACTACATTCCTAAGATTACCTCATAACCGCTCATATGAAGTATGACTAGCTCGGCATACAACTGCTTTTTTCCCACTGTCACCACATTGCCCTGCACCACCTGTTCTGAATATAGATATTCCCCTGACGGCAAGATCATATCATAATGCTGCCCAGCGGTACTGAATTCCAAATTTGCCTTAACAACGAAATTCGTCGATACAAACGAGTGCGTAGCACCCGTATCAATCAAGGTATAAGCTGACATACTAGAAACAAAAATGTTACCTGCAATCACTGATGGTTGGGCAGTATCATCCGCTCAAAAAGGGCAAAAACCCTCGGTGTAACTCTCGCTGACGTCTTGCTCGCAACCGAGCATCTGTTGGCAAAGTGTCCCACCTTATTGCAGTTGAAGCAACGGTTTTGACGTGGCTTCTGGCACTCTCTAGACATGTGGCCCACCTCGCCACAGTTATAACACCGCACTAGTCCCACTCTTCACTCGCCAGGGTGACTCATCTGACACTTCGGCCACACCGGATATTGTCTCAACCCCTATGGCCACTTGTTGCTTCCTTGGCTACTGGAACTATCACTAGGCCTCTTCAGGCCTTTCTCCAGGGACACTCCCTCCCCACTCGACTGTGATAGTGACTCCCTGAATGATCTCTAAAGCTGCTCCTTAGATACCTCTCTATAACTAAGAAGATTCGTCCGAGCCTGCTCAATATCCACGGCCTTCACTACCACCTCCTCGTATGGCATGCCTCGAGTCCCCGCATTCTGCATACCCATATAGATATCTAACTTCAGTCTCTGTACAAACTTGTGTACCTTATTTTTGTCGAGGCTCACCAAATGCCCCGCAAACCGCGACAAGGCCTCAAACTGTCGAACATACTTAGCCACAGTACCTATCTGCCTCAGCTGTGCAAACTCCACCATCTTCCGTGTCCTGATATAATGGCTAAAATACTTACCAAAAAACACTGTCTTGAACTTCTCCCAGGTCATAGTCCCCACCTCCCTCGTGGGCACCACAGTATCTCACCAATGGTTAGCATCCTTGGCCAGATAGAATGCTACACTAGACACCTTGTCCTGTCCTCCACCTTGGTATAACTCATCATCCTCTCCATGCTCCGTATCCACTCCTCAGCATTGAAAGAATCGAGAGACGACCCGTCAAAAGTCAGCGGTCTAAGTCTGTGCAGCCTATCGCCCCCTCTGTAGACAAACCCAGAGCACTAGACTGACCCTGGTCGTCCCTGCTCATAAACCTCTCTAATTGCTGAGACTGACGGTGGACTAACTCGGTAAGCTGCCGGACGGTGTCGTCCATGTCTCCCATAGCTCTATACGTCTCCCGTCGTGGTCGACCACTTCCTCTAGCCTCTTCTGACATTTTCTACCTTTAAAATATACAAACCCACATTATTCTTACAATAAATCAAATCTAAACACTTACAGTTGGTGGAGCGCTCTCGTACAGCGGTTGGCGGTGTTAGGTAATCCTCTGAACGGCGTCGACCCCTTGGCTCTGATACCATAACTATAGCACCCCGAGAACCCACACATTCCCGGTGCGCTCACTACGTCTACACACTGTGACATACAGAGACTCGACGCGAACTCACTTAATTTAATACCAGTTTAATTTTCAAATCATATTCAAAAGAACATTTGTAAATGTAAAAAAAATTTCGACTCGATTCGAAAACAACTCACGCCCCGAATAGCGAACACGAAATCTTCAATATAAAATACGCATCGAAAAAAATAATTTAAAGTAATTTTAAAAATAAGACAATAACACTCGAAATTCTATGAAGGAGTCCAACACAAGCCTCGTGCTACCCAACACAATGCCGCGCACCCGAATAACGGCACCTAGCGCCTTGGCCTGGCGCTGCGCGCCCATGGTCCCGCACCACTCACCACGCACGTGCACACTCGATCTGGCGCCGCGCACTTCTCGGCCTGCAAGTCGCGTGCCTACATCTCGCGCGCACCCAATAGGCGCCGCGCACGCCAACTCGACATCGCCGCATCACGCATAACCCCACAGGGCCGCGTGGCCAACGCACCCTTCCTCTGTGCAGCACATCCGCAGGCACGCTCTCGGTGCCGCGCGCACCCTCTCGGTACCGCGTGTGCCAACTCGACATCGCGGTGTCACGCGCACGCCCACAGCGTCGCGTGCCCCACGCACCCTGCCTCCGTGCAGCACGTCCGCACGCACGCCCTCAACCAACGTCGTACGACCCGTGCGCACTCACAGGACCGCATGCCCTGCTCGTTTGCGGTCACGCTGCGCTCCCGTGCACACCGTCACTCCTTTCGCGCCTCATCGCGCACACCCGGACGTATTCCGTACCCTCTCGAGTCCCTGTCCTTTCTCCCAAAAATTCAGAAGAGTAACGCCTAAAAATTAACTATCAAAAATTTAAACCCTGCACACAGTCCACTAGAAAACTTAAAAATATTCATCCATCAAACTATCCAGAGAATCCCCATAACAAAATCGAAGTTTAAAGACAACGAAATCCATCAATTACAAATGAAAAAAATCCACAATATAGAGCAATGTCATACTCAAATTTATAAAAGTACACACGCGTCTCCAAAACACCACAACGCTCTATAGAATCTTGTACAACCGATGCCTATACGAACTCATCTGACCACATAAATATCCTGATACAAAGCAGCAACCCGAGTAAATCTCACCACCACCTACCATCTCCACGGGTCGGGTCACCCTAACAATACGACGTCCGGTGCCTCGGTCATGCGTCGCCAACCATCCTACACCTCAGAACTAGACTCTCGGAGCTCACCAGCAACAATGTCCGCACCTACACCATAGAACACATATCATAAATCTAACGCTCAGCAAGTAATGCGATATGAAAGTAAAAACGACAATGCAACCTATCACATGCAATCTCTACACTCACACTCATGTTCTCATATCTGTGACGCGTAGCGCAGTCGCACCACGGTGAGAATGAACCTAGCGCCATCCTACACCCTAAGACGTCACCACCGTACAAGACTCCTCTGTAACGAGGCCCACAAGCTACACACACGCATCACCACACAGCAACCACATCAAGGTAAGAGTAAACCTCGTGCCACACTACACCCTAACATGTTGCCCCCATTCTAGCCTCACCAGCAACGGGGCCACAGTTGCTACACATACTCATTTCGTAACAGCCTAGCCAGCCCACTACTCGAGCGAAATTCCTAACTAGTGTTGCACCGGCTCACACACTAATATCATCTGCGGTACCACTGTCCATCATCCTCATCGCCAACACATACACGCCGCCTAACAATTCAGTCGGCCCACTGCTCGAGCAGAATCCGTGGTTGGTTACGCACAGGCCCACACACTAGCAGGATCCGCAGTACCAGCGCCACGCGTCTTCACCACTTACTCAAAATATGTTCAAAACCACTTTCGTTCCCTTTTTATAAACATGATACATGTCAAAAAATACGCACACACAGCACAATCAACAAAATAAATCATAAAGTTCCACGGTGTAGGCCCACCTGGGCAAAACACATGCATGCACTACTTACCTGGCGTCTTAAGCTTACTCAACGCACAGCTTGCCAAAACGCCTCAACCTAAATCATGAAAAATTGTCCATCAATCTTTGCATCAAAATTCACTAAATACGCTGAGCATCACATCTCTCAACTAAATCCATGAAATTCCAACTAAAACGGGTCACTAGTTCAGTTCGGCCGAAAACCCGCTTACACTTTGGATGCGCATCACTTTTGCATCAGTTATTGAAATTAAACTATTCAAGAGGTTACACACTCCTCTAGGAACTTATTTCAACATACTATGACGGATTTTAAAACGGTAAGCCGCAGCTAGGTGAAAAAAACACCAAAAACCGAATCTGCCGTTCACTCAAAAATTTCACATTTTCAGTTTTTGAACAAAACTCACTCAAAGCTCGTCTTACGCACTAAAATCCTCCTTACTAACATCATATGTCATGATCACATAAAAAAATGCTCCCTAATACGACTTGGCCAAAAATCTGACATAAATTTCTGACGCGCAACTTTCGCATCGGACATCAAAATCTAACGATTCCAGCAGCCAAACGTTCCACTAACAACTTTATTAACCCACTAAAACAAAATTTAAAACGAATAATTGAAGTTAGGCCGAAGCGGCCAAAAACAGAACCTGTTTTTCACCAAAAAGAAACTGAATTTTGACGTCAACCTGATTCCCACCAATTTCTCCATCAATCTATCACATTCTAATCTACTAAGTATAATCTAGCACAATTCGAAGCTCACATCAACCTTCCACTCAGTTGCTAGAATAGAACAGAACAGCAGAAGAGGGAGAGACTTACCAAGGGAGTCGTTCTACACCAGGCCGGGAGGAGAAAGGGAAAAAGAATGCAAGGAGAGCATTCGGTTGTCGGCAACAGAGCTTAACGGAGACTGTCCCTCGTGATCATTGGCAGAAAGCGCTCGGGCTCTCCCTTCGGGAGTTTGAGCTGCTGAAACTGAATGACTTCGGTTTGCCGGAGAAGCAACACTAGCCTGCAGTTTCCCTCTCACATTCACGTTCGTCGGCCGCCGATCGAAGCCCAAATTCCAGCCCTCGATCGCCATTTGCTCTTGGATGCTCGACAAAGAACAGAACACTGAATGGCTTCCTCGCAAAGCCATTCAGTTTTTTTTATTTTTATTTTTAAACTAAATCAATAAATCAAATTACTAAATTGCCCTTACACACTATAACCGTCTGAAAATTTGTTAAATTCGCGTCATGCCGACTTTAAAACTTGAAATTTCTTCTACAAATTAAATTTTAAGTCTCAAAAATAAATTTCCTGCTAAAACCTTTCCGGAAACTCTAACCGAGACTTAATTTAAATTTCAGAAATTAAATATAAGATTCGAAATTTCTCAGGTTATTACAAGAAAACTTTCAATAGCATTAGAATGCGTTTAGGGCTAATTGCGGCTGACGAAAGTTGATCATTTTTTAGTCTTTTCTATGCAAGTGTCGACTTACGGAGTGTGCGGTCGACATCTCAAAGTCTCTGTAAAAATCAAGTTTCGCACTAAGTGTCGATCGATGGATGCAGTTGTTGACACCTTGAAGTCTTTGTAAAACCTAAATTTGCACTACTGGTCCACACTTGAATGGGAAGTGTTGATCGTCCACTCGCGATTATTTATTCTAAGTGTCCTCCCAACCTTAATCCGCACCGTTTCTCTCCAATTTTCTCTCGATGTTTGTCATGATTCTCATCAATTCTCACTTCATCTAGCCAACAACTTCACATTTTCTCATTCCTGATGGCATCTTCCTCACGAACCGATGCTTGACATGCGAAGCAAAAAAAAGGTACTCTGGGAAAAGCTTCAAACAACCCTCCTCCCTCTAAATGACCAACTCTACTCTTTTGTAATGCAGACTCTAAAGATAAGTATGACAAATATTTTAAATTCAAGCTTTTGATTCTATCTTGACAAGTTTCATTTCACGGTATCCGAGTATTAGAATTGGAAGAACCATGTCATTTTTTAGTCTCTTTCTCCTATGCAAATAAGAGGGTCTGAACTTTGAAACACCTATTAGAATGTTCCATGCTAACATGGAATATACCCCTCCATTGAAAATTTTGAGTTATGTGTATGCAAAACACATTACCTTGACCCCTCAATCCTTGAGTGAAATGTTGAACTGTGAAGTGCATGACACTATTGAAACCTATTATGATCCCAAGGATCCTGATTTTGGTGCACTTATAAAGGTGTTGATTTTTTAAGGTCGGTTGTGAAGAACCTAAATTGTCCTCTTCCCTTTAAACCAAAGGCCAAGGATTTGAATGTCCTTGCTAGAGTTTTTCACCATATGCTTACATGCAACCTCTTGTTTAGAGATGGTCATTGGGATCATATCAGTTGTATAGATCTCTACTTTCTCTACATGTTTTTTCAAACAAGAACTCTTCGAAGTGGGTTATATCATTTTTTATCGAATGCTGAATGTTTTCAACAATCCAACCAAGTCCCTCCTATTCAATCTCCTCTTGATGAAAGTGTTCATATTAAATGGGGTTGAGATTCCTCCTTCTAAAATCCTGCAATCCCTAGAGAAAGTAGACACCTACACTAAGTTTACTCTTGCTAGGATGGCATTGCACATAACGAGGATGGGGAGTGGTTTTTCAAAACTATTCATCAAGGTTCCTCCTCTACTAGTCCATTTGCCCTCACTGTTGAGCCGCCCCATCATGAGATGCTTGATGCTTCGAATCTTGGTTCAGACTCTCCCTCAAATTATCCTAAGGGTAGCCTTTCAAGATTTAAGGAGAAGATTGACACCATTTCTCTATGTCTCTCCAGTTTGTCCACCTTTTTCGTCGACCATCAGGTTTTGACTTCATTGCAATTGGATAAGATTGAGTGGAGACTTGAAGACTTCTCTCAATGCCTCCGGTCAAATACATTCACCGATGAGCCTTCCTCCTCTTCTCAAAATTACGATCTTCCTCTGACCCCTGATGATGCTTCTCCACATCAATGACTTTAGTTGAGACTTATATCGTTTCTTGTATTTTTTGTTGGACTTAGTTTATCCTTTTGTAATTTTCATTTTTAGTTTTAATATGTAATGTTTTGTGATACATTTATTGCTCATGCCTGCCTTTCCCATTATGATCAGGTACTTTTTTACTATTTCATATTTCTCTAGTTTTGAGAATTTGTGCATATTGAATTTTGTCTTAAATACTTTGTTGGATAATGGGAAGCCTAAAATCATGTAATTCTATGCCCGTTTTTAGGATGACAAAGGGGAAAAACTACTTGCGTGGGAGGGGAGAAGAAAGAGAGAGATTGTCAAATTACAGTGTTTTAAGTTTAATATATTTCAATGATGAGTATGTTAATTGTGATTAGAATTTTGTCCAAGTTGCTAGGAATATTTTTTGAAAAGATTATTTGCTTATACTAAGAGGGACGACAAACTCAAAACAATTTAAAAAATTATATTTGTTGTCATCATCAAAAAGGAGGAAATTGTCAACTTAAAGTGTTTAAAATTAAATAAATTTTGTTGATGAGTACATTATTTCTAATTAGAATTATGTCTAAGTTGCTTATTGGTGTATTATGATTAAAATGATTGTGATTATGATTTCCAGTTATTCATTTGGATATGTGTTAGTTATGGATATAATAAATAAAATGCTTGATATTAATTTAAATAATATTATCATTGATCTCATTGGAAAAACTTTGAAGAGAGGTATTCGAATGATTAACAAGTGCGTATAAGTATTTTTAGTCAACAATGAAGCACATAGAACTTGGGTAAATAAGTTTGCAAAAATTAATTTGAAATTTTTTTTGTTAAGGTGCCGACCACATAGAAGATATTGTCGACTACACGTCCAAATTAAAAAATTCCTGAGAGCTTGAAAATGTCGATCGAATTATCATAGTGTCAACTGCATGACCAAATTAAGAAGTTCTCAATATTTTGAAAGTGTCAACCGAACTATCATAGTGGCAATCGCATGACAAAATTTAGAAATTCTTGAGAGCTTATATGTGTTAACCATAAGAAGAAAGTGCCGAACACACAACATTTGCAAAAACCAATGAGAGTGATGTGAATCCCACATTAGTTCCAGAGGGTCGCCTACGCTAATATATATATTGGGTCCAAATCTCCACTCTTGAGCGCGCTTTAATAGTGGAGTTAGGGATTATCATATCATTTGTTATTAGAGCCACCACTCTGCTGTTCGACTGGTGTCACTCGAGGTTCGATGGATCTTTGATCGAGGCAGTCAGGTCTTAAGATGGTGGGGATGAAACGTCCCACATCGGTTGTGGAGTGCCTTCTGGGCTGGGTTATAAGACTAGGGTCAAATCTTCACTCTTGAGCTAGCTTTTGGGTGTAGTTAGGGTTCAGACTTTAGCATTTGGTACTAGAGCCACCACTTTGTGTTCAACTGGTGTTGCTTGGGGTTCAATGGATGGTCGATCGAGACAGTCAGGTCTCAAGGTGGTGGGGATGATACGTCCCATATTGGTTGTGGAGTGCCTCTTGGGCTGGGTTATAAGTCTAGAGTCAAAACTTCACTCTTCAACTAGCTTTTGGGTGGACAGAGAGCTCAAGGTGTCGACAACGAGAATAAAGTGTCTTCCTTGTGCTTTATCATAGTGTCGACCGAGTTGTTGAACTACATTGAAATTGACACACACTGGTGTACAAGTGTCGACCGACAGAATGAAGTGTCGACCGAGCACTATTTGTTTTAGGACATCTATAACTAGAGAAGACCAGCCTTGTGCAAACTACCGAACTTGAGAACCTTATTGAAGTGCTATCCAATTTTTTGCTAAACATCAAGTCTTCAATATATACCACACCTCTCCTATTATAATTTGAAATATCTATCTTAGAGAGTGTGTGAGATTTGGAAATTTGTACAAAAATTCACTCTATTATTCAATGTCAAACAAGCAAAGGGTGACGCCCTAAGAAATAGTCATGTAAAGGCATTGGATTGCTGACTAAAATTTCAATTCATTGAATCGAAATGTGGAAGTAGGAAAAAAATCTCCAAGGAGGATCCTTGGAGCATGGACGTAGGTAGGATTTGCCCAAACTACATTAACAAATTGTTCGCATTTCTTTCTCTCTTAACTCTTGCTTATTGCTTCATAAAATTATTGCATATTAGAACAAGTCTATTTAGTTAAGAGAATTGAACTTATTAAAAGTTTGCAAAAGAGTATTAATTTAATCACGAAAAGCTACAATAACCTAATTCACCAAAGGAGTAGTAGATTGAAATTTTTTCGATTTCAGAATGGAACTAGGAAACTCGAATCCCTTGGGTATTTTGGTGTCATTTTGTTAGATTTCGAGTTTATGCAGGTTGTAGCATCGATTGGAGGCAAAAATTGGCAAGGAAGGCTGGATTTTGAACTTACCGTCATTGGAAACTGACACAACAGTTGACACTTGTTGATTAAGTGTCAACTAATGGTGATGGCAAAGTCGAGTAAGGGTTCACACCTCGGAAAGTGTCAACCCGTAGTGTCGACCGGACAGTCGACACTTGCAATACCTGAGGAGGTCAAAGGTCGACCTTTGGTCAAGTTTTCGACCCTTCCCAACCTTAAAACCCCTAAGGTCAAACATTTGATTAAGGTGTTGATCTCTGTACTAAGGTGTCGACTGCTTGGGTTAGTGGTCGACCCTTGGTGGAAACCTAAGGGGAGAGGTGTCGACTGTTAGAATCGAGCTGGTCAACCCATGTTGTGTCTTGTGTGGAGCAAAGGTCAACCCTTGCTTGGAGCGGTCGAAGCCTGTAGGAATTTTGCACCCTGCACTAATTTTATTTGAGGTGAAAACTTTATCAACTCAACTTTTCTCGCCTTGCATGGTAGAGATGGAATATTAATCGCTTCGTGTGAGTTCCTAGTTTTGATTTAGGATTCCTCTAGTGATATCCCTTGTCTTGTGATTTGGGATTTTGATATTGGTTAGTTAAAGGTTTCGATAATGTTTTTGTTTTCGACATCTTGAATTCGATGTCTTACTACAAATGTCTGATCCCGCTAGCATGTTTCCATTGAAGGTTAGGTTTTGGTAGACGTTTTCTATAATATATTTATAATGAACCGGAAATTTTAGATTTTAAATTTAATTTCGGAAACTTTTAATTTAAGTTCGGTTGTAATTTCGAAAAATATTTAACGGGAAAATTAAATTATAAAACTCGGAGTCTACTTTTGTAATAGTTTTCGAAATTTAAAGTCGGGAGGTCGTGAATTCAACGAGATTACGGACGATAAAAACACGTGAGGGCTATTTGGTAATCTTTTATTTTAAAAAAAAAAAGAAATTGTTATAACAACCGAATGGCTTTGGGAGGAAGCCATTCGGCTGTTACACCTTGGCACCGAGAGAACCGAGAGGGAGACGTGAGGGAAGGAGGAATTTCGAGCTCCGATCTTCGGCCGACGAACGTGAGCGTGGGAGAAACGACCGGCGACGAGGTACTCGGTTGTGTCTTGTTCTCCCTTCGACCGAGTGCACAACGACGCCGGGGTAAGCCCTTCCCCTTTTGCTGCGTTTTTTTTTTCTGTTTTTCTGTTTTGGCCGAGCTTAGTTCTCGGCCTGCTCTCATTGTCGAGGAAATTGGCCGCAATGTTGGAATGGATAAGAAGGAAGTGACGTGAATTGAAGGGAAACCGAAAATGAGCCCTGTCGGTTTCCCTGTTTTGGCCGAGCTTGGTGCTCGGCCTTTTTTGAATTCCGGTGAGCTTGGTCGAGGTGTATAAGTGGAAGGTACCTAGTTGTGCATAGAAATTGTGAAATTTGAATTGAAATCAAGAATCGGACCTCTGTTTTGTGTAGGGGCAGTTTCTATTTTTGGCCTTTTCGGCCTAGGTTTGGTTGATCGTTTCAAATTCTATTTTTGTGGGATAAATTAGGTTCTTAGAGGGATGTATGGCCGCTAGAATTGTTCGATTCCGATGTCTGACGCAAAAGTTATGCGTCGGAAGTTTATGTCGGATTTTGGTCCAAGTCAAATTAGTGAGCGTTTTTCATAGAATTTTGGCGTGTGATAGTGGCATGGCTGTTTTTGGTGCGTAAACCTAAATTTGAGTGAGTTTTGGTTGAATAAAAATGAAAATGTGAAATTGGATAAAAATGGCAGATTCTGTTTTTGGTGTTTTTCACCTGTCTGCAGCCTACCGTTTTAAAATCTGTCTTACTATGTTAAACTAGGTTTCTAAGAGGACGTTTAGCCACTTGAATCGTTCGATTCCGTTAACTGACACAAAAGTTATGAGCGTCCGAACTTTAGGCTGGTTTTCGGCCAAACCAAATTAGTGACCCGTTTTAATTGGAATTTCATGGGTTTCATTAAAAGATGTCATTGTTAGCTATTTGATGAATTTTGAAGCGAGATTGATAAGTGTTTGTTTGTGTTTTAGGTTGAGACACTTTTTGGCAAAGCCGTGCGTCGAGTGAGCGTAAGACGCCAGGTAAGTAGTGCATGCATGTGTTTTGCCCAAGTGGGCTTACACTGTAGAACTTTAGAATTTTATGTTGTTGATTGTAGTGTGCGTACGTATTGTTTGACATGCATCATTTTTTTAAAACGGGAACGAAAATTGTTTTGAGCATATTTTTAGTAGGTGGCGAGACGCGTGGCTGTGGTACCGCGGATCCTGCTAGTGTGCGGGCCGGTGCTTCACCAGTCGCGGATTCTACTGGAGTAGTGGGCCAGTTGGGCCGTCACATGGCGTGAATGTTTTGACGGTAAGGGTGATGGGCAGTGCTACCACGGAATCTACTAGTGTGTGGGCCGGTGCAACACTAGTCGCGGATTCCGCTCGAACAGTGGGCCGGCTGGGCTGTCGCGAAACGTGTGTGTGTGGCAACTGTGACTCCGTGCTGGGGAGGCTTGGACGGGGGCGACGTGTCAGGGTGTAGTGTGCCGCGAGCTACACCCTTACCCTAATGTGGTTGCCGTGTAGTGATGCGTGTGTGTAGCTTGTGGGCCTCGTTGCTAGGGAGTCAGGGACAATGGCGACGTGTTAAGGTGTAGGGTGGCGTCAGGTTCCTCCTTACCCTGGTATGCCTACACTACGCGTCACAGATGTGACAACATAAGTGTCAGTGTAGAGACTGCATGTGATAGAATTGTATTGACGGCTTTTTACTTTCATATTGTACTACTTACTGAGCGTTAGGCTTATGATGTGTGTTCTATGGTGTAGGTCCTGACGACCTTGCTAGTGAGCCTCGAGAGCCTAGTTCTGAGGCGTAGGATGGTTGGCAGCATGCGACCGAGCACCGGACGGCGAATTTTATTAGGGCGACCCGACCCGTGGGGATGGTAGGTGGTGGCTTGGTTTGTTTGCGGGTATTTTTCTTTTGCTGTGATGATGTACAGTCGATGAGATGAGTTGTATATGCGTCAGTGTGTAGGTGTATATGGAGTGCGTGTGATTTTGGCGACGTACGCATATATTTTACATGTAGGAGCTTAGAATTGCTCTATACTGTGAATTTTCTTCATTTGTATTTGATGGATTTTCGTCGTCTTCATACTCTGATTTTGTTATGGTAACTTCTCTGCATGGTTGATAGATGAATACTATTAGTTTTTGGTGAACTGTGTGCAGGTTTAAATTTTTGGGATAGCCAGTTTTTAGGCATTACTCTGCCGAAATTTCAGGAGAGAGGTTGGGAGTCGAGGGAATATGGAATAGGTCGGGATGTGTACAGCGAGTGTTAGAAAAGTGTGGATGGGAGTGGGTGTGCGGCGTTGTCGCAGGTGCGCGGGGCACGCGGCCCTGCGGGTGCTTACGGGTTGTGCGGCGTCAGGTGAGGGCGTGCGTACGGACGTGTGGTACGGAGGCAGAGTGCGTGGGGCACGCGGCGCTGTGAGCTTGCGCGCGACGCGGTGATGTTGAGTTGGCACGCGCGGCACCGCGAGGCTGCGCGCGGGGTTTTGAAGTGGGGACGTGAGTGCGCGGCACCAGATTGTGTAGTTCGAAGGGTGCGTTGGATTCTTTCCTAGGATTTCGAGTCTTGTCGTTTTATCTTAAACTATTTCTAAATTGTTTCTTTTTCGCAGCGTATTTTATATTGAGGATGTCGTATTCCCTTTTCGGGCCGCGAGTTGTTTTCGAATCGAGTTGAAAATTTTATACTCACAAATATTTTTTTTTAATATGATTTGAAAACGAAATGGGATTAAATTGAGTGAGTTGTGTAAAGTCTTAGTGTGCATACTGTGCAGATATACTGTAGCGCACCGGGAACATGTTTCTCGGGGCGTTACAATATTTCCTTTGTATTGTATGATTTTTAAAACCATATTTTGGTGGATTGACACCTATGAAAACCCTGATGGAACCTGGTCACCAGCATGCCAATTTTTAAATATATAACGTAAGTTTTACACATTTAATTTTCAAAGGCATGGTATTTCATTTTAAATTGTTATATATGCAAGCCCAATGGGCTGATTCTTGACTAAGGTTGATTGAACTTTTTTTATATATGATTTTTAGTTGTTTTGGATTGTATCTAAGCTGAGCGACTAAAACAATCAGAGTCAGATATAATGATTTTTTGGGGCTGATAGAACCTTTTAACATCGACCTCCGGTTGTTTTGGGTTGTATCTTGCTAACCAACCGAATCAAGATGAGTCGGATTATATGCACTTTTGGTTGCATGAAGGTTGTTGTTTAAACATTACAAAAATGAGTAATAGGGCGCTTATTGGGTTTCAAATCTCTAAACCTGGCTAGGGTGTTTTTGATTGATATGATTTTGCAAGTGGTGTCCCAGTCTGGTCTTAGAATCGTCTATCATGCTTGTTGATATGATTTTGTAGGTGGTATTGCTGCTTAGCTTTTGAATCGCCGACCACCCTTTGATTTTTTGGTTTTACAGTTGCAGAGTTATTGCCAGTAGCCTGGGTGACGTATTGGATCTTGGAATCGTTGCACCTTTCATCTTCTTCCTAGCTCATAAGGTGTTACCAGATCTACAATTCCTTACCTTTTTGTGATAGTGTGCTAGAGAATTCCTTAAGCAATCCTCCTTTTTCACTGAGATTTTTTTCAAATGAAAAGTGTCATCTATGACTTGATAAGTCAAATTTTTTTTAAATGGTAGTAAGGATTTGATTATTTGTAAAATTCTTTGCCCGTGGAGCTAATTTAAAATTATAAGAAAATTATTTGAATATAAGTCAATGCACTCCATTCTTATAATTATTTATGATTTTGAAAGAAAAAGATAAAAGAAATTTTATATATACATTTGAGTATAGTATAGGTTCCCTACTGAGTTAATTGCTCACTCCAAAGATATCTCTCCATTTCTTATGATAGAATAGTGAAAATTGGTGTTGTTGTCGCTCGTGAGCAGTGGATCTCCTACTTCGTCCTCCTCTTTATTTTCTGGCGCTCTATTATTTGTCCTAACGAAGAAATTCTTTAAATCTATTATTTTTCTTCTTTGGTTTGGTATATTGTTTCCTATTCATTGTTTTATTGCATCCTTTAAGTTTTTGCATTATCTTATTATTTTGTAATCGTTATGTGGACTTTGATCCATTTTTTATGGTCAGAACTCAGTTTATTTTAAAGTATTTTGCTGTCAAATCTAGTCTTGGGCTGAGCAATTGAGTTCTCTTTATTGATCAAGTTACTCAACTCATTGTTTCTGTTTAGCCTCACTTCTGGGTCATGACATTTTGTGGGAGATCCGCCAAAAATTTACTGAATAAAAATTTCGTATAATTTTTTTCGCAAAATTTTAATGTATATTTAAACAGAGTGCGGCATACAAATTTTTAGTTACGCATGGCACGTGCATGTAATGTAAAACATTAAGCAAAGACTTGTCGCTAGCGATCGCGTAATCTAAGTAAATTAATTCACGGGTAAATGGCGTTGAAATTTAACGAATGAATTATTCGAAAAAATTCAAGAATCAAAAAATCGAAACTATTAAATGAAATTAATATTAATAAAATAAATAAAATAGATAAAATAAACAAAATAAAAATAAATTTATTTAATTAAAAGATAAGGTTTTCAGAAGAAAACCTCAGCTTCTCGTTTTGGTTTTCAGAAAGAGAAAGGGAGAGAGAAACGACTGAGAGAGGGTGAAGAAGTGATGCCAGCCAAACGATCTCTGTTCATAGCGATTTTTGTGTCAAACTCTTCGTCTTGAAAAGTAGATCAACGTTCGTGAAGAATGTTTTCGAAGGAAATGACCAAATTTAAGATTTGGAGGAATTTGTTGAGTTTGAGATGATTCCTGAGCAGTCACCGACTGCCGAGGTTAGGAAGACTCGTCACAGAGGTATGAGTTATTATACTTATTACGTTATAGCTACCCCAGCATGCACGTCGTCGGCATTTTTATGAGCATGTACATTATACATTGTTTAGGCATGTACACATTTTGCTGGATTTATACTGCCTAGTTGAGTTTGTATGTCATGTTCTACTCGCCCTTGCCGACGGGCTCGATTTGAGATTTATTGTGAGATTTGTTATATTGCCATCCATATGTGTTTTATTCATGCATTGGTTTTATCACGCACACCATTGTTTTCTTATGTGTATTAGAGTTAGTTCTGGAGATAATCATCTAACACTCTTAGCTAGGCCCATACGCTAAGAGTATCAGTGGATTTTATGATACGCACCCGTGTTTGAGAGTTATAGTGGTACTCCACACACTTGTTTTAAATATGGGCCAGGGGTTGATGGCTCGTGTACCCTCCTGGATGATTGATTATTGTGCGGTAGTCCCTGCGAATGCAGTGATAGGATCTGAGCTTTGCTAGCCCTATTACCCGTTCTGGCCAGTGTCTGTTCGTTGCTACCCCCAGTTTATAAGTCTATTGTGTTGTCCCATTGGGCCCAGGGTTGAGTGGTTGGATCCTTCCTAGTGTGCTATTGTGTGTGTATCCACGATGGCCCAGGGTTGAGTGGATCTGTTTGATTCCCTACTGGTTGGTTGATTTTTTCTCTTCTCCCTATGAGGCTCTGCCAGTGTTATTGCGGCCTTTCTTTGTGGTGTGGTTCGAAGGATCCTTGATTGACCTCCCTTTTCACTATTCTCTTGATTTTATATGATAGTATTGCTTATGTGAGCCTATTTTTACTGTATCTACAGTATTTTTGAAACTATCATCATCAATTGTTTTAAAAATGATAAGAGAATTTAATAACATTGAAATCAGTTTTAAAGTTTTTAAAAACACATGCATTGATTTTAAGCGAGTATGTATAATGAATAAGTGGTAGGTTAACATCCAATATTGAGTTTGTCGCTCATCCCAACGACTTCCCCCTCTAAAGGTAAAGGAAAGAAGAGCAAGAACTAAAGTTGATCGGCTCCCGATATTGTGGATTTTCCCAGATATTTATATTGATATTTGTTCTATGTAAGCATTTAATTTGGTATTGTACTGAGCATTAGCATGTTTTACTTTCATTTTCTATATTTATACTATTGCTTGTATTCTCAGCTTTGTTATTTCGAGAAGTTCTGATATTGCTGATAAAAATCTTCCACAATTAGCCTTAGGTTAGACGGTGGACCTCCCCGAGGTTGATCGTTTAACCTGGCGTTTCTATTAGTTCACATTCCGGGTCGTGACAGAAATTTATTGATATCAGAGCTCAAGGTTCCATGATCCTCCTTGTAATGAATGTTAAGAGCAAGTATGAGCAGTTAGTATAATATACTGATTAACTGAGCAATGAACATGCTTATGCAGTGCAATCTCATGTTTTTCAAAAGTGTTAAAATGCCACCTCGGTGGAGAGTTCCTCAAAATCCTGATCAGGATCGTAGCACAATATCCTCTATTCTGGAGGCATTGTAGAACCTGGTGGGCAGGGCTCAGGCTCCACCTGCGGCTCCGGTTGCTACTCCTGATCCAGCCCCTAATCAGATGGCTTCTGGAGGAATTCATTTCTGGTAGTTCAATCAGCTCAACCCACCAATATTTGTGGGTGGCACTGATACAGCGGAGGCAGAGAACTGCCTCGAAGTGATGGAGCTTAACTTCGATACCATACAGACCCCTGCAGAGTCTTGAGTTACGATAGCTGCCTATTTTCTAAAGAAGGCAGCTAAACGTTGGTGGATCGCCATTCGCAGCCAGTATGTTGTTAGTACTATGAGATGACACGAGTTTACCTCACTATTTTGCTGCCAGTCAGTAGTAGGGAGTATCGGGACATGATGACCAGGGCCTATTATGATCTAGTTCAGGGATCTATGGCAGCTAAGCGTTGGGGGATCGCCATTCGCAGCTAGTATGTTGTTAGTACTATGAGATGACACGAGTTTACCTCACTATTTTACTGTCAGTTCAGCAGTAGGGAGTATCGGGACATGATGACCAGGGCCTATTATGATCTAGTTCAGGGATCTATGACGGTGACAAATTATTATAACAGATTCATTCACCTGTTGCCCTATTCTGTTGGAATCAGTGTGGAGGCCCAGATTATTAAGTTTGTTCAAGGCCTGAATTTTAACATTAAGCGTACTGTGGCTGTGAACCTGTATGACAGCCTGCTCATAGCATATGAGGCTGCCTTGAGGATAGAGAGGATATACACCTCAGGTGATAGTGCTTCTCACCACGGGTCAGACAACCGATCTTCGAGGAGAAAGATGACCAGGAAAACCAGTGGTAGACAGCAAATCAGGGTTTGACTACGAGCCGCTCTTCCGGTTCTAGTGGTGGTTCGTCTGGGGGCTCCACATACTCCCCTTACCTCTATCATACCTATGGCCAGCCAGGTCATCTTCGAAGTAACTGTCTACTGAATCAGCCTCGGAGTCCGCAGCCATAGGCACCCTTACTTGCTCATTCAACTACTGAGTTGTTCTCCCTGCCGGTTCAGGATCAGGGACAAATTTGACCTTCTCCTCAACAGACTCAGTTTCAGACTCCTCCTCGTCATTCAGTGGATATCCCTTTCAGGAGTACACCCTACCGACCTAGTAGACAACCCTTGACTATGAGTCCACCTCCTCCTCAGCGGCAGAGAGTAGAAGGATTCCTTGAGCACCAGGGAATTACCACTAGGGGTGGCGGCCGCAGTCGAGACTATAAGAGTAAGGGCATTGTCGGCCAGTCTTATGTAGTGGACTGGACCGAGTACTATCCAATGCCTGATCAGCCAGCTATCGTGGACGGTACGATACTCATTTTTCATACTTTTTCTCGGGTATTATTTGACACTGGGGCGTCACATTCTTTTATCTCTGCTTTATTTGCTGAGTCGTTGGGATTATCTATCGAGTAGTTAGAGACTCCTTTATTTTTAAATATTCCACTGGGCGACAGAAGTAGAATTTCCTATATATGAAGAGCAGTCTGTGTGATTATTGACGACTGTAGATTTTCTATTGATTTGATCATCCTACCTATGAGCCCGTTCGACGTCATTCTTGGCTGTGACTAGCTTACTAAGTATAAGGCGATTATAGGTTGCTATCTGAGGCGAGTTACAGTTACCTCCAAGGCCGGTAACGTTGTTGTTTACCATCGTGGCCCCAGTGTGGGGATTATAAACTCTATTTTTTGAGTCTGTCTTGGAGGCAAGAGCGGGCTGGACCAATTTGGAGGACTTTGGTCAATGGATCTACATAGTGAAACCGCGGGGCACAAGAGAGATATCTCAGTTGTCCGAGAATTTGATGACATCTTTCCTAAGGAGTTACCAGGTCTACTTCTAGATCGGGAGTTTGAGTTTTGTATCGATTTCGTTCCAGGGTCACTCCAGTTTCTATTCCCTCATACAGGATGGCACCAACAGAGTTAGTTGAGTTACGAAAGCAGTTGGATGATTTGCTAAACAAGGATTTTATACGGGAGAGTATGTCGTCATGGGGTTCTGCCGTCTTATTTGCTAAGAAGGCAGATGGTTCATTGAGGTTGTGTGTGGATTACCGGAAACTTAATCGGTATACTGTGAAGAACAGATATCCGCTACCCCGTATCGATGACCTCTTCAATCAGCTCGGGGATTCATGGTATTTCTCGAATATTGACTTGAGAACAGAATATCATCAGGTGAAAATTCAGGAGAAGGATATTCCCAAGACTATTTTTCAAACCGGATATGGACATTTTGAGTTCTTGGTATTATCGTTTGGGCTGACTAACGTACTAGCGGTGTTTATAGATCTCATGAACCAAATTTTCAGGCCATATTTGGACCGGTTTGTGGTTGTCTTTATTGATGACGTTCTTATTTATTCAAAGTCTTGTCGGGAACACCGTGAGCATCTCCGCATTGTCCTGCAAACCTTGAAGGAACATCAGTTGTATGCCAACCGTAGTAAATGCAATTTTTCGCAGACTAAGGTAAAGTTATTGGGGTATATAGTCTCTCGAGAGGGTATTTCAGTGGACCCTACTAAGATTGAGGCTATAGTGGATTGACAACCACCTAAGAACATTTCAGAGATTCGCAGCTTCCTTGGTTTAGCAGGATATTATCGGCACTTTGTATGAAATTTTTCTTCCATTGCAGCACCGCTCTCTAGACTCACCCAGAAGGATGTGAGATTTGTTTAGGATGATAGCTTTCAACGGGCATTTGAAGAATTGAAGCGAAGGTTGACTAGTGCTCTGATTTTAACAGTTCCTGACGGTAGCTTGCCATTTGCCGTTTATACTGATGCATCTGGAGTTGGTCTAGGTTGCATTTTGATGCAGCATGCAAAGGTCGTGGCATATGCTTCCCAACAATTGAAGCCCTACGAGCATAACTACCTCTACCATGATTTAGAGTTCGCCTCCATTTTCTTTGCTTTAAAGATATGTAGGAGTTATTTATATGGAGTCAGTTTCCAGGTTTTCTCCGATCACAACAGTCTAAGATATACATTCACTTAGAAGGAACTCAATTTGAGACAGCGCAGGTGGATGGAGTATTTAGAGGATCACGATTTCAGCCCGGAATATCATTTCGACAAGGCTAATGCAGTTGTTGATGCATTGAGCTGGTATCTTCAGCTTCGGTCTCCTATTTAATTCTGGATGAGTGGAGGAAGTATATGACGTTCGGGGATTTTGGATTGCATTATCATGATGCTAGGAGTGTGGCAAATGCCTACCAGGTAGTGGCTAAACCTTCGATGCTCACAAGAGTGAAGCAACTACAGCGTAGCGATGAGGAGCTTGTAGCTAAGGTGGGACGGCTTCAGAATGGGGAATGACCTGAGGGATGGTCAGTGAACACTAGTGGTGATTTGTTCTACCATGGTAAGGTAACAGTTCCCAACCTTGCCAATTTGAGACAGACCATCTTAAAGGAGTCACACAGATCAAGTTTTGCTATCTATCCGGGCAGCAGAAAGATGTATCGGGATCTGAGGCGGCAGTATTGGTGGGTCGATATGAAAAGATAAGTGGATGAGTTTGTGGCCAGATGCCTGACCTGCCAGCATGTAAAGGTCGAGCAGGCCGGCAGGTTTGCTCCAGCCATTATCGATTCCAAAGTGGAAGTGGGAGAAGGTTACTATGGACTTTGTTACCCATCTCCTTATGGCTCCTCAGAGACTGGATGCTATCTGGGTTATTGTGTATCGGCTAACAGGCAGCTCATTTTATTCCTATTCGAATGATTTTTTCAATTGCCAAGCTCAGCTGATTATATGTGCAGCACATTGTTCGTCTTCATGGGGTACTTTTGAGCATAGTTTCTGACCGTGATCCTCATTTTACCTCAGAGTTGTGGAGGAGATTACAGAAAGAGCTCGATACGAAAACACAATTCAACACAACACATCATCCCCAGACAGATGGGCAGTCTGAGAGGACTATCCAAATACTAGAGGACATGCTTAGATCTTGTATCTTGGATTTTGGTAACAGCTAGATCAAACACCTGCCACTAGTGTAGTTCGTGTATAATAACATATTCCAGACCAGTATCGGAGTCTCTCCTTTTGACACATTGTATGGCCAGCCTTGTCGTTCTCCTTTGTGTTGGGCTGAGAAGGAGGAGTGACTTAGTCTTAGGTCGGATATCGTTTGAGAGACCACCGAGAAGATCCACCAGATTCGTGAGTGACTGAAGGTTGTGCAGAGCAGACAGAAGAGCTATGCCGACCTAAAGAGACGCGAGGTGGAGTTCGATGCTGGTGATTTTGTCTTTGTGAAGATTCATCCTACCCGTGGTGTCAACAGATTTAGGGTAAAGGGCAAGTTAGCCCCGAGATATATCGGTCCATTTTCTATTTTTGAGAGGATTGGAGTGGTAACCTACAGGCTAGGGTTGCTGCCTCTGTTGGGACATGTGCATCCTGTTTTCCATATATTCCAACTGAGGAAGTACATTCCAGATCTATCTCACAATGTCTCGTGGGATGAGGTGCCCGTCCAGGCTGACACGACATACGATGAGGAGCCAGAGTAAATTTTGGGATGCGAGCTTCGGTTGCTTCATTGTTGGGAAGTTCCTTATGTGTTTGTATTATAGAAGAACCACATGGAGAGTGAGGCTACATGGGAACTGGAGTTAGAGATGGCGGAGAAATACCCCTACCTTTTCTATGATATGTAGTTGAGACGAATTTCGATGATGAAATTCATAAAAAGGGGGAAAAGATGTGAGATCCGCCAAAAATTTACTGAAGAAAAATTTCGTACAATTTTTTTCGTGAAATTTTAAGTGTAAATTTAAACAGAGTGTGGCGTACAAATTTTTGGTTACGCGTGGCATGTGCATGTAATTTAAAGAATTAAACAAAGATTTGCCGCTAGCGATCGCGTAATCTAAGTAAAGTAATTCACGAAAAATAACGTTGAAATTTAACGAAGGAATTATTTAAGAAAATTCGAGAATCGAAAAACCGAAACTATTAAATGAAATTAATATTAATAAAATAAAAATAAATTTATTTAATTAAAAGATAAGGTTTTCAGAAGGAAACCTTATCTTCTCGTTTTGTGTTTTCAGAAAAAGAGAGGGAGAGAGAAACGTCCGAGAGAGGGTGAAGAAGTGACGCCAGCTAAACGGTCTCTGTTCAGAGCGATTTTGGTGTCAAACTCTTCGTCTTGAAGAGTAAATCAATGTTCGTGACAACCAATTTTGAAGCAAAGGGCTAGATCTAAGATTTGGAGAAATTTGCTGAGTTTGAGACGATTCCTGAGTAGTCACTGACTACCGAGGTTAGGAGGACTCGCCACATGGGTATGGGTTATTATACTTATTACGTTATATCTAGCCTAGCATGCTCGTATATTATTTTGGTGGGATACCACCAGTATTGACCTCGGCATTTTTACAAGCATGTGCATTTTACATTATTTAAGCATGTGCACATTTTGCTGGATTTATACAGCCTGGTTAAGTTTGAATGTCATGTTTTACTCACCCTTGCCGACAGGCTCGATTTGAGATTTACCGTGAGAACCCACGTCTTGGGGCTAATGTAGGATCCGCTCATTTGTTATATTACCATGCATATGTGTTTTATTCGTGCATTGGTTTTCTCACGCACGTCATTGTTTTCTTATGTGCATTGGAGTTAGTTCTGGAAATAATCATCTGGCACTCTCAGCTGGGCCCATACACTGAGAGGATTAGGGAATTTTGTTAGAGGCGCCCGTGTTTGAGGGTTGCTGTGATACTCCGCTCACTTGTTTTGAATATAGCCCAGGGGTTGACCGGTCGTGTACCCTCCTGGATGATTGATTATTGGGCGGTACTCCCCGCGAATGGTGTGATGGGCTCTAAGCTTTGTTAGCCCTGTTACCCGACCTGTCCAGTGTCTGTTCGTTGCTACCCTTGGTTTATAAGTACATTGTTCGGTTCTATTAGGCCCAAAGTTGAGTGGTTATATCCCTACTGGTGTGCTCTTATGCGTGTTTATGCGATGGCCCAGGATTGAGTGGATCCGTTTGATTTCCTCCTGATTGGTTGACCTTTTCTCTTCTCCCTATGAGGCTCTGCCAATGTTATCGCGGCCTTTCTTTGCGGTGTGATTCGGAAGATCATTGAGTGACCTCCATTTTCACTGTTCACCTGATTTTATATGATAATATGGTTGATGCGGGCCTATTTTTACTATACCTACAGTATTTTTGAAACTAACCCCATCAATCGTTTTAAAAATAAAAAGATAATTTAATAACATTGAAACCAGTTTTGAAGTTTTTAAAAACACGTGCATTGATTTTAAGCGAGTATGTATAATAAATAAGATATAGGTATAACATTTCATACTGAGTTTGTCACTCACCCCAACGACTTTCCCTTCTACATGTAGAGGAAAGAATAGTAAGAACCGAGGTTGATTGACTCCCGATATTGTGAATTTTTTCAGATATTTATATTGATATTTGTTATATGTAAAGATTTAATTTGTATTGTACTGGATATTAACATGTTTTACTTTCATTTTTTATATTTCTTGTATTCTCAGTTTTGTTATTTCGAAAAGTTCTGGAATCGCTAATAAAAATTTTTCGCAATTAATTTGAGGTTAGACGGTAGACCTCCCCGAAATTGATCGTTTAACTTGGCGTTTCTGTTAGACCTCCTTCTGAATCGTAATATTTTGTCTTCACAAAATTACAATTTTACCATTTGCTTTTTCGGTAATTATGATGATTAGTTAAAATTAAATCAAATCATTTACTTTAAATAAGCAGAGCCACGTGTCAAAAGTAGTATTGATAGATTATTTTTATTGCACTTATAGCTGACAAGCACGAGACATCTTGTGCGATTTTTTGCTCCATACGTCTATCTCTAAGGTCCACTTTTTACTTTTCAAAACTAAAAGTCAAACCTTAATTATTTTAATTTAAGGTATAAACTTTGAATTTGTATAACTTTGTATCCTTACATATAATTGACTAGATTTTGAAATCAACTCATTCCTTGCAAGACATGCCTTCATTTGTGTTCAAAAATTTTAACATTGTAACATCTATTTATAGAATATCCAAAAACAACACATAAAATTTTGACCGTAACAAGATATCGGAAACTAATGTAAATTTAGGTATATATATACATTTTAGTGTTGCAATCAATGACATAATTTAATAAAAGTTAATTTTAGGTTTCATTACATAATTCTTTCTGTGATGTTGCATATGGGCCAACTATTTAATACGTTGGATGGCAAGTCAATTCTGACATAGACTTGCTTCGTGAGTCCATTTTCTTGGTTTTATTTTTCTCCATCACAATGACTTTTCTACAAAAACTTGTAGAAAACGTAAGCTTTTCCAACTTGGTAGGCTGAGATGTTGAATTCAGGATAAACTTTCACAAAAATCAACTTCATTGAGAGCAAAGGAAGATGAATTAAGGACATGAGTGGATATGGTTTGATTCTGTCCAATTTTTGTCTTGGATGAAGTCAAATCGAGTCCGAGTTACACTTAGGCGTGTATTAAGTGGAGCCGAATCAAACTGCTTTTGACCTAGTTCTGCCTTCTTTTATCGACGATAGAAAAGTACTTGTTGAGATGTAAATGAAACAAAAGTTTTAACAATGGATCTTCAGATTAGCAAAATGAAGAACATGAGTTAATAAAACTTGGTTCTATTAATTCAGAGAGAATAAATTCTTGTCAGGTTGGAGGTACAAGTTCAAGTATTTTTAACACATTAAGTTATTATCAATAACATAAATTAATTCAATATTTTTATAATTTCAAATGAAATGAATTTTATACTACAAAATATGATAACTTTAAATTTAGGATGAAGTACATACTGAACCCTAGAATTCATAAATGTGTTCAACTTAAATCCTCAACTTGTTTTTGAAAAAAATAAAATTTTAATTTAAAATTCATTTAACTTAAATTTGAAATTTTCTTCTAAACCAATGAACATCGAATTTCGCACCATGTCAAAATAAATCTTGAATCAATTTTTTCAATTTTACTTGATTTGATTCTGTTTTGGTTTCAACTTTAATTTTTTTTTTTTTTTTTTTCATTTAGACTCTGTTCTAAGTCGATTTGAGTTTGTCAAAGCTCGGATTGGTATAGTTTAAATCAGTTTAGTTTCGTTTTTTTATAATTTTTAAATTTAAAATTAACAACATATAGAAATATTAAATTACTGATTTGGTTTGGTTACGATGGAAACAAAACCTAACAAAATCCATTTTTAATAATAAAGTCTAATTTCTTCACTATACAAATTTTGAATTTCATTGCGAACCTCAAAGTTTTAGATTCTTTTTGCTAAAAAAACACCAATTTAAGATTTATTTGAAAGAATCGAAAGTTAAAGATGTAATTAATAGTCTAGGTTTTATTTATTAATGAGCATGGTTTTTAATTTTACCATACTTTTGTTACCAAATTGGCTGGACGGCAGTTCAAACTTTTCTTGGACCGCGGTCTGCTTGTTAATAAACAAATTCTGGGCCACGATTTGGGTTCGACCTAGACGACTATTTTGTCTCCTTAGTGGTTGTGTAATGGACCAGAATTTAGGCTTGAGATTGTCACCTTTTATTGTGGTGCTATGTTGGCTGTAGACCAAACACTGTTTGGGCTGCTGACGG
Organism: Begonia peltatifolia; assembly: GCA_022433055.1. Taxonomy (NCBI): domain Eukaryota; kingdom Viridiplantae; phylum Streptophyta; class Magnoliopsida; order Cucurbitales; family Begoniaceae; genus Begonia; species Begonia peltatifolia. The sequence goes on from CM039522.1 coordinate 4,186,432, forward strand.
GTCCCTGGGCTTGGAGTCCAACCCCTTTTGGGCCTCAATTTTGGACCTATTTTTAGCTCAATTTGTGATGTTAATTACCCAATTAAGTAAGATCTATTTTAATGGGAAAATGAGAGATTTGAATGTCTAAAATCTTAAAACAAATTATTTTTGGTTAGGTGCCAGTGTTAAAGTACATCTTTGAACTTTGGATTTGGGCTTATTGTACTTTGGATTGGGATATGTCCACTTGAAGTAGAAATTTATTTTTACACACTTTAATTAATTATTTTATTTTGTAAAATAATTGATAAATGATATGTTAACTTGGTGTCATTGTTTTGATTTCATTTGCATAAAACATGATATGTTCGGAGACCGAGAGTCACTTTATTTATATTCAGATTTTTAAATTGTTATTAATTTGTTAAATTAAACATGTGATGTATATCTGGGCCCCTCACCAAATTTCGTGCCAAGAAACTTTCTAGTACGCTTACTCATTTTGTAGATACTTCCTTTCTTTATAGTCTTGAAGGACTCCATAAAAAATAGATAATAATAAACTCATTCACCTAGTGGAGTTGAGAAACCATGAAAGAAGTTCAAACTTCCTTGAACGATAGGCTCACACGACCCGGTTTATACTTAGAAAAACCAAGTGATGAGCAAAATAATACAATGGTCGGTACTCTCAGCAATATCCCAAAAAGGAGTATGCATAACTTTATAAATTAGAATCCATCGGCCATCTATCGACCACGTTGTCGGTCCTTTGCACACACTAATCACGATTCGTGGTGCTAGCCAGGTCAGCCATTTGTGAATACTCGCCCTCAGTGCTCTCCCGTACAAGCCAACTCATTCATCCGTGCGCACGCCCACCAGTGATCTTCCTTACACCCCTGTCATCCATCCGTGCGCGCGCCGTCGATGGTCTTCGATTCGACCACGTCTTCATCTGTGGTCGCCCACAACACGCTAAGCCTTCCTCTTGCGTGTGCCCTTCCAGCTCCTTGTTGCTTCGTTGAGCGTTGCTCTCACGCGCGCCATGCTTTGGCCATGCAGGTGATACAACTTTGTGCGCGTCAATTTGAGGCCACCATCTAACGTATCACTAATCATACATACAAAATAAAGACTAAAGTTTGCCAAAATAAAATATAAAAAAGGCCAATATTTGTTGAAAATAAAATTAAATAAATGGGTTACATGAATTTGTCTTCGAGAATACAAATTCCCTCTTCATTGTGAGATGATCCTGGAAGTGGTTTCCAAGATATAACATGTGTAGGTTTATCCATGTCTTGAGAATTCGACTCCCACTCCAAGCCATCAAAAAGGCATTCACTTGCATCACTAGAAAACGTGTTAGACATAAGATTAAATGGTAATTGTACATTGGTTTGAGATTGAGTGATAGGTCTCCGAGGTATATCATCCTTCCCGGGTGAGTGATAATTTGACCTCAAATCTAGGGATTCGTCCTTCTTGAGGTTGTCTTCCCCTACAACATATTGTGAGAGATCCTGCACGTTAAAAGTGACCGACACTCCATAGTCTCCCTGTAATTCTAACTTATAATCATTGTTGTTAATATGTTCTAAAATTTTGAAGGATCCATCGGCTCATGGAAAGAGTTTTGATCGTCGTTACTTATGAAAGCGTTCCTTGGTTAGGCAGAGCCATACTAAGTTACCTTCGTTGAATAGTACTTCCTTACGACCATTGTTTGCTAGCTTTGCATACTTTTCATTTGCCTTCTCTGTGGTCTTCTAAACCATCTCGTGCATCTCTTTGACTTGCTTTGTCTTATTAGCTCCTACCCGGTTTGTAAGATCTTTAACAAGTAATGGCACGAGATCTAATGGTGTGAAAGGGTTGAAATCATAAACTACTTCAAATGGTGTTTGTTGGGTGGAAGAATGGATGCTTATATTAGAAGTAAATTCCAAATATAGGAGCTGGATACCCCAATCTGTTAACTTCTTCCCCACAACGCTTCTTAAAAAGATTCCTAGAGTTCAATTGACCACTTCGGTCTAACCATCAGTTTGCAGGTGAAAAGATGTATTGAAAAGAAGCTTCGTCTCCATCTTCTTCGATGAGGTCTTCCAGAATGTACTCAGGAATTTAGTGTTTCTATCTGACACTATAAACTATGGCATTCCATGCAGTCGGACTATTAGGAATTTAGTGTCTCTATCTGACACTATAAACTATGGCATTCCATGCAGTCAGACTATTTCCTTACAGAAAAGATCAACAGTGATGTCGGAGTCATCAGTTTTGGCACATGTAATGAAATGTGTCATCTTGGAGAAATAATTCACCGCTACCATAATGGAATCCTTAGCTCGAGCTTTTCATGGGAGACCTAGAACGAAATCCATGCTAATTCTATACACTGGTAGGTTTGTACAGGAAGATGTGGGTATAATCCTTGAGGTAGGACTCTGCTCTTTACCATTTTACAAATAATACATTGCTCAATAGCCCGATGTACATCTTGCAAAATGTGGGGTCAGAATAAATGTTCCTTGAGCATATCTAAGGTCTCTTTTTTTCCAAAATGGCTAGACAATCCCCCACTATGAGCTTCCTTGACTAAACAATTCCTCAAACCCTTATTGAGAACACACAATTTTCTTCCGTTAAATAAATACCATCTACGATGTGGTAATCTCCTTCAACTTTGTCCTAACACTTAAGATAATATGAACAAAAATCTGGATCTGTCTCATAGCTATCCTTAATTCAATCAAACCCAAAGAACCAGGTTCCTAGTTTAGTTAAAAGAATGTGTCTTCTAGATAGTGCATCAGTTATTAAATTTTTCATGGTCCAAGGATTTCAAAGATTGGAATAAAGAGATGCATAAGAGTATTTAAGGGTATAAGAGTGTCTTTAGAGAAATTCTACCTATTTAGCATGCCTCTTGTTCAGTTTTCCCTAACTCTTAATGTGTTTCAGTGCTTGGTGGTCAGTGTGTATGACAAATTTTTTTGACAAGAGATAATGTTGCCATTGTTCGAAGGCCCGTATGACTGCATAGAACTCTTTATCATGCATAGAATAGTTGAGGGTGCTCTCTTAAGCTTTTTACTGAAGAATGCAAGTGGCATTTGCTCTTGCATAAGCATGACCCCGATTCCCACTCCGAATGCATCACTCTCTATCTTGAATATCTTGTTGAAATTCAACAGTGCTAAGACAGGTGATTGGCACAATTTTTCCTTGATCAGCTCGAAACTGCGCTGACAAGCTGGAGTCCATTGAAATTCTCTTCCCTTCTTGGTGCAATCAGTGACAGGAGCCATGATATAGCAGAAGTCCTTAATGAACCTTCGATAGAACAAGGCTAATCCATAAAAACTACGCACTTCAGTTATTCTTGTAAGGCTATGCCAATCCTTGATGGCCTCGATCTTGGTCTCATCTACTTCCATCTCATCCTTAGTAATCATAAAACCTAAAAAGTAAACTATTTCTTTGGCAAACGAACATTTTTTAAGGTTGTCAAATAGCTTTGCTACTCTGAGGGTCTGGAATAGAGTACTTAAGTGTGCAAGTGCGAAGGTAAGTCTGAGCTGTAGACTAAGATGTCGTCAAAGTAAACGACAGTGAACTTACCTAGGAATTCTTTTAGGACATGATGTATCAATCACATAAACATGCTTGGGGAGTTAGATAGACTGAAAGGCATAACCATCGATTCAAACAGCCCACACTTAGTCTTAAAGGTTGTCTTCCACTCATCACCTTCTTTCATCCGAATCTGGTGGTATCTACTCTTTAGGTCCACATTTGAAAAGATTGATGCTCCAATGAGCTCATCCAACATATCCTCAGATGAAGAGTTGGAAATCTGTACTTTATTGAGATCTGGTTAATGATTCTGCTATCCACACACATTCTCATTGAGCCGTCTTTCTTCAAAACTAATGAGCTAGGTATTGCACATGGGCTCATAGATTCTTTGATATAACGCTTGTCCAATAGTTCTTGTACTTGACTTTGCATTTCCTTAGCCTCTTTCGGGTTCATCCTATAGGCTGGACAATTTGGTAATATGACCCCTGGCTGTAGGTCAATCTGGTGTTCAATACCATGTAAGGGTGGTATTCCTTGTGGTAACTCCTCGGGGAATACATTTTGAAATTGTTTGAGTAGGTTTTGTACTAGAATCGGAATATCCCCTACCTCCTTCACTCTGTCTCTGAATAATACCAAAATAAGGGGTCATCCCCCTAGTAATGATGTCTCTAGTTCTCCCTTTGACATCAAAAGATTGGTATTGTCTCTTTCCTTCTTCATAGTTGCTTCGTCCTTAGCTATTGGTTTGAGTGTCAAGGGTGAGAGCTTAATTGTTTTTCCTCTGAATTTCAATGAAAAACTCTGGATATTGGCACATCATGTATTGTTGCCTTTCCTATGTGATTTCTTCTATATTGTGAGTGCGCCATAAAACTTTCACCTGTAGAATCTCCTTGTTGTGTAACAACTTCACAGTTGATTCTAGCATTCTCATCGGCATTTCTTCATAGGTTAAGGTAGGTTAAATCTCAATGCTCTGCTGTTTCACCACTTGAGATGGATCATGTACACACTTCCTTAGTATTAATATGGAAGACATTGTGGATTCACTCCATATATGATGGCAATTTTAGCATAAAAATTGCTTTTCCTATTCTCTTCATAATAGGAAAAGGTCCAATAAATCTTGGACTAAGTTTTCCTTTGTTTCTAAATCGCATAACTCCTTTAACTAGCGAAACCTTTAGAAGTACTTTTTCACCTTCATTGAATTCCAGCTGTCTTCGTCTTTGGTCTGCATAACTTTTATGTCGGCTTTGATCTGTTTTAATTATTTGTCTGATCATTGCAATCTTTTCTGCCATTTGCTGCGAAATTTCTGGACCAATTAGCCCTGCTTCACCTACTTCATCCCAATACAAAGGAGATTTGCATTTCCTACCATATAGTGATTCATATGGAGTCATTGCAATAGTGGACTGATAACTGTTATTGTAGAAAAACTCCACCAATGACAAAAACTTACTCCATGTGACTTGAAATTCTAGCACACAAGCTCTTAACATGTAACACCCAGAATTTTCGTTTAAATTAATTTCGAATTCTTATAATTATAATCGGTGGAGTTTTTGTCAGAATTGATAACGGAAAATTTCTGCCCTTAAGTAAAAGATTATTTTGAGGCTAATAGAGGAGAGAAAAATTTAAGAATATAACTGCAATCGGACAGTATGGCAGATTTACTAAACAGTTAAAAGTGGAGGGCAGTTTAGTAATTAGGTAATATTATCATTAAAATGATAAAATAAGAAAAAAAAAACCAGAACACCTTACGGTGTTGTTCTTCTAGTGCAAGCCTTTCTTGCTCTTCTCCTCTCCCGTGCGGCGATCGGCAACCTTCTTCCAGCAACGTTCAGCCGATTCCTTCTCCGTTTCCTCATATTACAGTAAGTTTTAGTTGGTTCTGAGTAGATAGTTAGTGTGTTAGTTGTTTTTAGCGACAAAAACGGAGTTGACGAGGGTGTCGGGTGATTCGGTGAAAACCTAGTAGGGAAATTGAATGTAAAGTCGATTTTTATTTGCATGTTGGTGCTTAAGCTATAAATAGGAGTAGATTATGAGATTTGGTGGGGAATACCTGATGAATCGGGTATTCTAAGTGTATCTAGATAAATTCGTCATTGTATTTATCGACGTTATTTTGGTCTACTTCCATAACAAAGAAGAACATAAGGAACATTTGAAGATGGTTCTGGAGACTTTGAAGCAGCATCGGTTGTATGCAAAATTCTCCAAGTGCGAGTTCTGGCTGGATAAGATCCATTTCCTTGGACATGTGATTTCCGGTGGAGCGATATCGATGGATCCAGCTAAAATACAGTCGATCAATGAATGACCTCAACCAAAGAATTTCAGCGAGATTCGAAGCTTCCTGAGGTTAGCTGGCTATTACAGAAAGTTTATTGAGGGGTTTTCAAGGATTGCAGCACCCCTAACTCGTCTGACAAGAAAGGAAGTTAAGTATGTATGGTTGGAAGACTGTGAGCACAGTTTCCAGATATTGAAGCAGAAATTGACTACAGCTCTAGTATTGACACTTCCGGTGATGGAAGAGAAGTTCAGTATTTATTATAATGCTTCCAGAATTGGATTGGGTTGTGTCTTGATGCAAAACAGAAAGGTGATTGCTTATGCTTCAAGGCAATTGAAGCCCTATGAGCGAAATTATGCAACCTATGATTTGGAGTTAGCGGCGGTTGTGTTTGCGTTAAAGAACTGGACGCACTATCACTATGCACAGCAGTGTGAGGTATACTCAGATCACAAAAGTGTGAAGTATATCTTCACTCTGAAGGAGCTGAATATGAGGCAGAGGCGGTGGTTGGAGCTCGTGAAGGACTACGACCTGAAGATCAAATACCACCCCGGCAAGGCCAATGTAGTGGCCGATGCATTAATCTAGATTTCGACCTCAGTTTCAACAATGCATGCCGAGATGTCTAAAGAGTTGAGTGTAGAATTTCAGAGATTTAATTTGGAGCTAGTTTCAAATGTGACAGTAGGATTATCAGCCTTATCTCTGAAGCCGTCAATTATTGAGAGAATTAAAGAAGCCCAACAGGATGACCCAAGGTGCAATGAATTTAGGTCAAGCATAGCTTCTAATGCCAGAACTGAGTTTAACTGTTCAAATGATTGAGTCCTGAAGTTCCAGAATAGATGGTATGTTCCGAGCAATGATCCACTTCGGAAAGAAATCTTGTCTAAAGCGCACTACTCAAGGTTTTCTGTTCATCCCGGAAGCACCAAGATGTACAGTGATCTTAGACAACATTATTGGTGGCCTGGCATGAAGAAGTCTGTAGCAAGGTACGTAGAGACATGCTTGATCTGCCAGCAAATCAAGACTGAGCATCAGAGACTGGCTGGAAAATTACAGCCATTGTAGGTTCCAAAATGGAAGTGGAATCAAATATCTATGGATTTTGTCGTTGGGTTACCCCGGACGGCAAAGGAATTTGATGCGGTTTAGGTGATTATGGATCATTTAACCAAATCTGCCCACTTTCTACCGGTGAAGATGACATTCAATATGGACCAATTTGCTAACCTGTATATTTAGAGGATAGTAAGGTTGCATAGAGTACCGATTTTGATTGTGTCAGACAGGGACCTAAGATTCACATCAAAATTTTGGAAGAGCCTGCACAAGGCAATGACGACATGACTGAATTTCAGTACAGCCTTTCATCCTCAGACTGAAGGACAATCTGAATGGACTATTCAGATTTTAGAGGATATGCTTCGAGCCTGTGTACTCGAGTTCCAGGGTTCGTGGAGTAAGTATTTGCCCTTAGTGGAATTCTCGTACAACAATAAGTATCAGGCTACGATAGATATGGCCCCTTACGAAGCCTTATACGGAAGAAAGTGCATATCGCCCCTCTATTGGGATGAAGTAGGTGAAGTCGGCTTGATTGGTCCAGAAATTGTGCAGCAAACAACTGAGAAGATGAAGGTTATTTGGCAGCGGATATTGACAGTTCAAAGTCGACAAAAGAGCTATGTTCATGGAAGAAGAAAAGAATTGGAATTCAAAGTAGCAGATGAAGTTTTCCTGAAAATTTCACCATCCAAGGGTGTACTGAGGTTTGGGAGGAAGGGTAAGTTGAGCCCAAGATACATTGGATCATTCCTGATCACCAAGAGAATTGGAAGAGCTGCGTATCAACTAGAATTTCCAGCTTCCATGGAAGGAGTTCACAATGTTTTCCACGTGTCGATGCTAAGAAAGTGTCTTAAAGATCCATCCCACGTTGTGGTTCAGCAGGAGATTGAGGTACAGCCAACCTTAGCGTACAAGGAAAAGTCAATGAAGATTTTGGATTATGCAATGAAAACACTGCGCAACAAGGATATTCCGCTGGTGAAGGTATTGTGGCATAACCACAATGTGGAAGAGGCAACGTGGAAAAGACAACAGGATATGATAGATCTTTATCCCGAGTTGTTTAGGTAGCAAATTTTGAGAACAAAATTTTTGTAAAGAGGGTGGAATGTAACACCTAGATTTTCCATTTAAATTAATTTCGAATTCTTGTAATTATAATCGGTGGAGTTTTTGTCAGAATTGATAATGGAGAATTTCTGTCCCTGAGTAAAAGATTATTTTGAGACTAATGGAGAAAAGAAAAATTTAAGAATCCAACCGGAATTAGATAGTATGACAGATTTACTAAACAGTTAATAGTGCAGGGCAGTTTAGTAATTAGATAATATTATTCTTAAAATAATAAAATAAGAAAAGAAAAACCAGAACATCTTATGGTGTTGTTCTTCCAGTGCAAGTCTTCCCTGTTCTTCTACTCTCCCTCGTGGCGATCGGCAACCTTCTTCTAGCAATGTTCGGCTGATTTCTTCTCCGTTTCCTCGGATTACGGTAAATTTTAGTTAGTTCTGAGTAGATAGTTAGTGTGTTAGTTGTTTTTAACGACAAAAATGGAGTTGGCAAGGGTGTCGGGTGATTTGGTGAAAACCTAGTAGGGAAATTGAATGTAGAGTCGATTTTTATCTTCATGTTGGTGCTTAAACTAGAAATAGCAGTAGATTAAGAGATTTGGTGGGGAAGATTGGGTGGTGATTAGCTGAATGCACGAATTTTGGAATGGTGTCCGTTCAGCCACGTTCGGCCAAGTTGTGGATGTTCAATTAGAAAATAGTTTGAACCATTGGAAACTAGACATCCTGTGGAGTTTGTAGCACGTTGAATCATCCAATTCAGACAAGCATTGGAGAAGTTGTAAATTTTTGAAATTGGTCGGAAATTGAATAGGATTTCGGGTTTTGTGGAGAGTGTTGGTATTGGTAAGAGATTATGATTTTCAAGCTGGAAATTTATGAATTAAACGAGTTAGAATTGATGGATGTGTAATTTTATTGGTATTTCCGATTAGAGTACGAACCTACGAAGTACGAAGAAATTTCGAGGATGCCAGGTAAGTGATGAATTGTTTGTGGTTTGCCTTCGGGTCTACACCATGTAATAGTACTTTGATTGTTGTTTGGTTGTTTGGTCAGTGGGTGTGCATATGTGTTGTTATGCATCATGATTCTGAACTACAAAAGAACGAGTTTTGAGCATGTTTTGAATTGTGTATATGAAATGTAATCAGATAAGAAAAGATGTCACGCATGGGAGAACGCCTCGTCGTAACGTGCTAGTGAGAAAGCACTAAGGGGTTTCCCTTGGATGAATGTATGTAAGATGACATGGTTTGTGAACGTCTCGTAGTTAACGTCCTAGTGAGAAGGCACTATAGGGTTCTATTATCGATGTTGGGAGGTGATTTGGTGTGGCCGTCCCGTGTGTGATCACGATGTGTGCCTCCAATCTCGCTCCGCGGGTGATGGTGTGGCTGTCCTGAGTGGAACAAGATGTACTTCTACTTGACTCACACGTGAAAGTGAAAGATGATAATAATGAAAACGAAAACGAAACAAAGTGTAGAAACTTCATGTGTTAGGAGTTGAGTTGTGCATTGATTTTTAATTCATGTTCCATACTTACTAAGCATTAGGCTTACGTTTTGTGTTTTGTGGTGTAGGTGAAGACGAGCTTCCCAGTGAGTTACTAGATGACAGACATGTCTAGGATGGTGTTGGTGGCGTACGCTGTATACCGGTATAGGTAGATTTTGGGGCGACTCGACCATGGCAAGATATAGGGTGTATGGTATAATGATAGTTGGAATTTGAGTAGGAATTATGTTTGGAAAAAATAGGTCTTTACTTTGGGGATTTAATCGCGGGATTATCGTCGTATGTTTTCTCTGAACTGATGTCATTTTTATGCATACTGGTGTAAGGTGTCGACCAAAGTCGACTAGTGTCGACCGGTCAATGTAAAGTGGAAAAAGAGTGTCGACCGTGAGGTTCGACCGGTGCGGGCAGAGCCAAAGTAAGTGTCGTCCCTTGGTTATAGATGTCGACCGGACAGTGTGAAAACGGCAGTGGTGTCGACCGCGAGGGTCGATATGCGCGGACAAAGAGAATAAAGGTGTCGTCCTATGGGAAGCAAGTGTCGACCCCTCTCTGAGTTGATCTAGAAGTGTCGACTAGCGTTTCCGATGTCGACCGACGAGAATATCCGAGAGAAATGAAGTATCGACCGGTGTTCCGGGTGTCGACCGATGAAAAACTCGAGACGACCCAAGTGTCGACCGACGCTTAGAGGTGTCGACCGGGAGTCTCTGTTTTACGCTTAATAAAATAAAGTTTTATCCAAAATGATTTTTATTGAGTTTTCCTCTGCAACGCCATATAAAATCTTTTCAAAAATGTAGTTTTAAGTCGAGGGATAAAAGTTTTAAAATATTACAAAAATTTTATGATGCGAGTGAAATATGAAGAAAATAGCAAACCGGTCCAAGGAGGACCGGAGACGAAAAAAGTATGGTATCAGAGCAATGAGTGAACTAGGAATCATGTAGGGTTTTCGGGGTGCTACAGTTATGATATCAGAGCAGTAAGCGAACTGGGAATCGTGTGGATTTCCGGGGCACTACATAACATATCTTCTAATATCTGAATTGTCCGTTCAAACTATCTATCCATTTGAGGATGAAATGTTGTGCTGAAGTTCAACTGAATTCTCATCGCTACATGTAACCTCTTCGAAAACATATAAATCGAATCTAGGATCCGATCTAACACAATAGAAATTGGAATCCCATGAAATCAGACAATTTCTTGAATATAAATATCTGCATACTAATCCATAAAAAATGTCATCTTGACTGGTAAAAAATGGCCTGACTTAGTTAGTCTATCAACAATCACCCATATACCATCTTGTCCTTTTGTTGTCCTTGGTAGTCTGATCACAAAATCCATAGATATATTCTCCGATTTCTATTCTGGAATCGATAGAGGTTGAAGAGTTCCTGCTGGCCTTTGATGTTCAGCTTTAACCTGTTGGCATACCATACACAACTCTACATAATTCGCTACATCTCTCTTCATATTAGGCCGCCAAAAATGCTACTTCAAATCGCATTACATCTTAGTACTTCCTGGGTGCATTGAAAAGGCAGAAGAATGTGCTTCTGATAGTATTTTTTTTTTTTTCAATTTCTTGTTCTCTGGAACATACCACCGGTTTTTTAATTTTAGCACTCCATCATCAGAATAGCTAAAATCAGAAGAATTTTTGAATAACATGTTTGATTTGAAATCCTTGCAATTAGGATCTTCTTGTCGTGCTACTTTAACTTTGTTTAAAATTGTTGGCTTCAGTGATAAGGCAAAAAGTGTATTTATTAGCTTCGAAACTATTTCCACATCAAATCTTTGAATTTTTGTTTTCAGTGGAACACACATGGCTGAAACCATAGATGGCACTAATGTTGACATTCTGCTCAAAGCATCAGCTACCCTGTTTGCTTTTCTTAGGTGGTATTTGATTTCAAAGTCATAGTTTTTAATAAATTCCAACCATCGTCTCTACCTCATGTTTAACTCTTTTAGTGTAAAGATATATTTTAGGCTTTTGTGGTCTGAAAATACTTCACATTGTTGTTCGTACAAATAATGTTTCCATATCTTCAATGCGAAGACAACTATTGCCAATTCAAGATCGTGAGTTTGGTAGTTCTCTTCATATCTCTTCAATTGTCTTGAAACATAAGTCACTACTCTTCTATCTTGCATTAAAACACAGCCCAAACAAATCCCCGAAGCATCACAATAAATGGTTGAATTTTTCATCTTCAACTGGTAATGCCAAAATAAAGGCTGTTGTCAATTTCTGTTTCAACTTCTGGAAACTCTCCTCACATTCTTTAGACCACTAGTACTTCACATTCTTTCTGGTTAACTGGGTTAGAGGCGTTGCTATCCTTCAAAATCCTTTTATAAATCTTCTGCAACATCCTGCTAATCCAAGAAAATTGCGTATCTCACCCAAATTTCTTGATTTTGGCCAATCTTTGACAGCTTGAATCTTTGTTGGATCGACAGAAATACTTTCATCAAAGATGACATAACCAAGGAAATTAAAATTATCAAACTAAAACTCGCACTTCGAAAACTTTGCATACAGTTGATGTAGCTTTAGGGTCGTCAGAACAATCTTTAAGTGTTTCATATATTCTTCTTTAGTCCGAAAGTAAACCAAAAAATCATCGTTGAAGACAATCACAAACTTATCCAGATATTCTTGGAATACTCAGTTCATTAATTCATAAAGGCTGCCGGAGCATTCGTTAAGCCAAAATATATTACTAAGAACTCATAATGTCCATATCAGTCATGAATGTCATCTTATGATTGCCTTCTGCTGTAACTTTCAACTGATAATATCCTGAGCATAGATCAATTTTTTAAAATATCCACACACCTTAAAGTTGATCGAACAAATCATCAATTCGTAGCCGAGGGTATTTGTTCTTTATTGTTAATTTGTTCAATTCTCTATAATCGATACACATCCTTAAGGATCAATCCTTATTATTGACAAATAGAACGGGCGCACACCAGGGAGAGAAACTATGGCGTATAAAACTCTTGTCTACTAACATTTTTAATTGTGCTTTCAACTCTTTCAATTCTGTCAACGCCATTCGATAGGGATTCTTAGATATGGATGCAGCACCTAGATAAACATCAATCACAAACTTGATGTCCCTATCAGGAGGTAATTCTACAAATCATCCAGAAAGATTTCTGAGAAGTTTTGAACAATCAGAATATCCTGAAGTTTTACTTAACTTTGCCTCTATGTATCAACCACATTGGCTAAAAAACTCATACACTCATTTCTCAACAATTGATGAACTTATATAGAGGATATAAAAGGAATCTTACTTATATTATTTACTGCTTGAAAAGAATACTTTTCTCTTCGGGGGTTGAAAATATACTATTCCATAGCAAAGTATCAGAATAGTCAGTCCATTCCCAGAATAACATTGTATCCCTTCATGTCCATTACTATAAGATAAGCATATAACTTATTATTCCCTACAAAAATGATACAATCTTTCACCACATAGTTCTAGTGTAAGCATTCTCCGGACGATAACATCACATCATAAGAATGCTTTGCCACTCTCGGCACATAATTTACTTTAACTACAAACACAGATGACATAAAGGAATGCGTAGCACTGAAGTCAATCAGGGTATAAATAGGTATATCCCCAATAAAGATTGTACCTGAAATCACAGCTGGTTGCTCAACATCATCAGGTTCTATAAGAGCAAGACTCATGGTGCAACTCTGACTTGATTTTTATTTGTCATTGGGTAGTCCTTGATAAGATGGCATTTTTCATTACATCGATAGCATCGGCCCGAGCTAGCTTCACATTCGCCAAAGTGATTTTTCTCTCACTTTAGGCATTGAGGAACTTGTGAAGGCCCTTGAGCACGCTTCTTCGTTCTTTGATCAATATTTTCATTATTAGATCTATTCATGCCTCTTTGCTGTGTATGCCACCCTTTATCTTGTTATTGTAGCTGTACTTTTTTGAAGAATCTTCTTGTAGGCTCTCTTTGCTATTGAAATTTTAACTCTACCTCCTCCACCTCTAAAACTTTAGTCGCCACTTTTGAATAAGGCACATCATGGATTCTCGATATTTTGACTCCTCTATAAATTTCAATTTCCAGGCCTTGCACAAACTGATACATTTATACACTTTGCTACTCACAAGGTGACCTGCAAAATGAGACAAAGATTCAAACTTTTGGACACATTCTAACACCAATCCATATTGATGAAGTTGAACAAACTCCACCAGTTTATTCGTTCGGATGGTGTGGTTGAAGTATTTGTCGTAGCATACATTCTTGAACTGCTTCCGTGTCATTTTTTCACATTGCGCGTAGTCTTTATTGTATCTCACCAATACCTTGCATCTTCTGTCGACATGAACGACGCACAAGAAATCTTGTTTCCTTATTTGATTTTGGCACACTCAAATATGTCCTTCAGTGTTCAGATCCATTCCTCAGCAAAAGTCGGATCCGTAGATTACCCACCAAAACTTAGAGGTCGAAGCCGCCTGAACCTTTCGCAGCTTAGGTCACTAGATGTATTGGAGCTCGAATTTCTTTGCTCTTCCCTGACAATAAATCTTTCTAATTGTTGGGATTGACGATCAACTAGGTTCGATAGTCGCCTAATTACATCATCTCTCTCATTCACTGCTCTTCTTTGTTCTCTTACCATGATGTTACTCTTAACTCAAATATTTACAGTTGATGAAGCATTTCCATGTAGAGGCTTGTGTTGTTAGACACTTTACAGAAACAATTTTTAACACGGTGGCTCTGATACCATGGTTTGTCACGACCCAGATCGTAAAACCCAAATCGCGAGCACTTTCTCATGAAACTTTTCATAAAACATTTTGGAAGGCTTTTAACTTCACTTAAAACACTTATAAATAATCAAAAATATTCTTAAAACACATTGCAAAAGAATGGTTAAACTTTAATTGGAACATATAAAGAAAAGTTTTATTATTTTTTTTACATGAGGGCTGATTTGTTTTCTCAATTTGAAGGGCAATTGGTTGGCTCTTTTAGCCAATCGATTAGCACCCTTGCTAGATTTTCTTCCCCAAACTTCAAACTTTTCCAACATTTCCAAAACGACATTATACAATCACATTTCAATACCAACCAACCATAAATCATTCAAACTCTTTTAAAATTCTTAAGCCATCAAACCATAAAACTTTCATAACATCCATCTCATTAAAATCGTAAATCTTATAAGGCGTAGTAGAAGTTTTTAAAACGTAGTAAACCCTAATTTAAACATACTTTTCTATCAAATTATATTTGAACAATACATTTCAATGCTTATGAAAACATCAACCCTTTTCTATTTACATCAAAACATTACTAATATCTGTCAAATTCAATTAAACAAAACATTTTAAATCCATACAAAATCTGTATCAAAATACTTAGGAGTTGCCCACGGATCAAAAGTCACTCTAACAACCACAAGCACCCACCATGAACATACTCCTTCAACTGTATCCTTTATCCTAGTCGATGCTCGAAATCCTCACCTGTAAGTTCTTCACCTACATCACAAAGTTGAAACGAATGAGTCTAATGCTCAGCAAATGAGGCATAATAAAATGAATGATCATGCACATGCTATTCGTAAAACCATGTAGTTTTCGTTTTTCTTATTTCTTTTCCTTTCGCTTCACATTGGACATACTAGGGAAGAGTAAGTACGTAATCTTGTCCTAGGCAAGGACAAAGTTTTGGTCATGGGCATGGGCATGGACACATATTATGGGCCTGAGCATAGACAACCTAACTCAAGTCCCGCCCTGCAAATAACCATTTATGTACATTTGATATTTGTTTCATTCATTCTATTTTTCTTACATAAAATATATACATAAAATCGTTTTCTATGATTTTGTAAAACGTGATACATGATTCAGAAATAAAGCATATAAACATATCCTCAATCATCATATTAAAATCTCTAAACAAGATCATCATTCAAACACATAACATATTATTAACAAACCACAAAACATATAACATAACCTACTCATAACTACATACCCCAACAATTTATTTAAATCATCAAATTAATCCATCAAATTCTCAACACCTTCTGATGTAGGCCGATAGGCCAAAAATATTCAACATCACTTACTTGGAGTCTTTAGCAATATATAGGAATTTTGCTTATTTTCCTTGGTGACTTGCAAACCTATAGCATTTGAATCAAACCATTAACATCACATTGTAATTCCATAACTCAATCATACATAATGTTTATCACACTTATCCAATTCAAGAAACTCCAAATCAAATGGCTTAAGCATCCAAATCAAAATAGCCTTAAACATTAAGCAACAAAATCAACCATTTCATCTTTAAATCTAGGAATTTAACTCAAAATTGGTTAAACTTCAAAAATTCATAACTTTTAATACAATTATCCAAATTCAATGATTCCAAAGTCAAAAGTTCACTTAAACAATCTATTTCTATCTACCAAATGGAAGTCATTAGGTTGAACCAATTTACAAAAATCGAAACCTGTCAAGAATTTTAAGGTTTTTGAGCAGATTTACAACTTCCTTACAACATACATAATGTAGCGACCTAAAACCCCTCACGGTTCCCGGCACGCTAACTACTACTCTGACGCATACACTCGAGTAAAAATTCATATAAAAATTTAAAAATTAATTCCTTGAGTTGAAACGAACTTTTTGAAAACGTTTGAAAATGTCGCAGTGGAAAACTTTGATTTAAAATCCATTTAAATAAAATTTCAAGTTTTGAAAACACTAAATGACATTTTCAGTCGACCCCTGAAATCACCGGTCGACACTTTATTTGCCTCTATTTTCATCGGTCAACCCTGGTTGTCGACACCTCTCTGCTCATCACACTAACCGGTCGACACTCCAATCTTCTGTGTTTCCATCGGTCGAACCTTACGGCCGACATCTCTACCATCTTTACACTAACCGGTCGACACTTCCACACACAGGTCGACACCTGATATGGCTCTGTCTCTGTAGGTTGACCCTCGAGGTTGACACTTGCCGGGTTTGGTCGACCACTAAGTCTATCGGTAGACACTTCCTTCCAAGAATTTTGCTTAAAAACCTTAAAACTTCACAAAAACGCTTGAACTTCGACTCAACGTTAAAATAACATACAAAGTACACATTTCCATCAACTCAAAAACTATTATTTACATAAAAACACGACTACTAAAGTTTGAAATCCGTCTACTATTCAAAACGACGCAAAATAACTCCGACTCGACCCCTAAACCCGTACCTATGAACATCGTGTCAAAATGCCCTAACAACCAGTCGGATCGTCCACATGTGTCCTCCTCCAACTGCCTTCTAATCCTGGGCTTGTTCCGAGTACTCACTAACTATCGCTTCGTCACCTACATCACAAAACTCATCTATTAGCCTAATGCTAAGTAAATAATACATAAAACATAACACTATAAACAAACACATCCTAACATATGCAGTTTCGTCTCTACTTTTGTTTTCGTCTCTTTCTTACATATTCTTTATCTTCTTACTACTGGATTTTTCTTTACATGCTAGATCAAGCTGACACACCTCGCGATCCACCTCTGGGGATAAGGTCAATCTCAATCTAGTAAAGTGACATACCTTGCGGTGCACCTCTAGTGATAAGGCCACACGTAAAGCGGAGAAAGAGTGATATACCTCGCGGTCAACCTTTGGGGATAAGAGCACTCAACCACACATTTCTTATCTTATTACGTATCTTTTCATTTCATTCGTCTCATCGCATCTTACTGTTTCACTTTGTAAAAACATGAAAATTTATTTTCGTTTCGTTCTCATACTTTAAAACATGAATGCATAATCAGCTAAAACATAACATGAAATAAACGTGCAACGCAGGCTAACGAACTGTGATATAGGCCCGAAGACAAAACACCTACTGCTCTACTACACTACTTATCTGGCGTCTTAACAATTCCTCGTTCGTAGATAGCTCGCTAAATTGGGAAACCTATAAAACCAAACATGCATTAATTTTTCTTCATCTAACTAATAAAACTCTAAGGGAAAACAACATTCTCACCACTAATCTAACTAAATCCAAAATCCAACACAATTTCCGATCAAATTCAGAATTGCATAACTTATCCAATACTAGTCCGATTTGGACGATTCGAAATGCTATGGATTCCTCATAACGTCTAGTTTATAACGGTGTAATCCAATCTCTAATTCAACACCTACCGCTTGCCTAGACGTGACTGCACAGAAACCGTTCCACAATTCAAGCACTCAGTTATCCAAACGCTCAATTTTTCCCATAAAATCCCGTAACCTACTCCTACTTCTACTTTAAACACCAACATAATGATAGTAGGTTTTCACTAAACCACTCAATACCCTTTATAACTTCATTTTTAACACTCAAAACAACTAAAATAATAACTATCTATTAAGAACTAATTGAAAACTTACCTTAAATCGGAAGATCGAAGGAGAACATAGGAGAATCATGGAACGGAGGAAGACGCTGAATAGAAGAGGTTTCACGCTAGGAAAGAAAGAAGAGAAGAGGGCTTTATGCTTCTACTCTTCTTTTTTTTAATAATAATTAAATCAAATTACCTTTTTGCCCTCAACCCTTAACCGTTTAATAAATCTGTTATTCGGTTCGATTTCCATTGAATTCTAAAAATTTTCTCTTCTTTATCAACCTCAAAATAATCTTATACTTAATGGTAGAGATTCTCTGCTCTCAAGTCCGATCACAACCCCGTCGATTACAATTACGTAAAACCGAAAATTAGTTTTAGCAGAAAAAAATTCCAAGTGTTACACATAATTTACCATCCCTTTTTTTATTTAAACCACAACCATCACCTTATAGCATGATCACGCATCAATTAAGGAGAAAATCAAGTAACATGTCCATAAATTTTGTGCATCACTATCATCCTTTATCAAACCAATAAAACATACTAGTGTTCTCACTCATAAACTTTAAAAGATTACTAACTATTGAAGAAAATCAACTCTTACATTGAAAACCTTGAAAAACTTGAGAGAAACACTTGAGAAAGCTTACAAGAACCTTAAGAGGAGAGGGATTTTTGTATTTTGTTTGCCAAATGAAGATCATTCTTCATTTTGTTTTTTTTAAAGAAAACATTAAATGGGGGTGTGAGGTGTCATCGATGGAGAGGGAGGAGAGGGATGAGTCACCCATCAAGTTTATTCAAATTCTTTTCTTAAAATAAATAAATAAATAAAATATCTTCTCCTTTTTTGTTATTCTTCCCTGCCAAAAGCCACAACAAATGGCCAAGTCCCTTTTTGTTTTCCTTCGACTTTAATTGCATTCATAATTTGCCTCAAGTTTGACTTTCCCACTTTAATTAATTTTTTCTACTATAATCAAATGACAACTACACATAAATACCATGCACATTTGCTAAATTGTATGATGAGATTTTTGGGTGTTACACGAAGAGTACCCTAAAACAGTATGTATAATTTTACCAATCAGAATCCAAATGCTATGAAAATATAGGGAGATCTTACATAATGAGTGGTTAGCAAGTCTATAAAATTTCAACTTAAAATTCATCCAAATGAAAAAGATATGCAAGAAATCGCGGGGTTGGTCCCATAGGCAACTTAAGGCACCTTCGGATAAGGAAACCTTCCAAGGAAAGAATGCTCCAACGCACAAGGCTTGGTTTTCCAACCTTCTCCTATTTTCCAACCGTAAAGGGAGTGGAAAGAAGGTTTCCTATAAGAACCTTCAAGAAACTACAATCTTGAAGGGTAATGGAGGCAAACTCCATTTAAATATTACTCACTGAGGCCTTACCTTGAAGAGCCGAAGCAATTTGGGCATTTAAGAGGAAAACTCTAATTTTTATTGATATAAAAAAAACCTGAGTACAATATTATTTAAGGTGGCTAGGGTTTCGGCCTTCAAAAGAGAGAGGAATGGCCAAATGGCCGTTGTGCTCAGGTCTCAGCCACGTCCGCACGAGCCTACATAACTCGGCCACCGGTGCGTATGTTCTTGCATGGACAACTTGGTACTTCACTATTGGTCCTTAATCCTTGTTGGAACATGGCTGAGTTGGATTTGATTCAAATTGCAGAAGGGAAAATTTAGAACAAATTCATCGGCCATCGTTCGGGCGCTTGGCCCGTCTTTTGCCTGAGCTGATTACAGTTTGTGGCGCTAGCCAGGCTGGCCATCCGTGAATACGCGCCAGCAGTGCTTTCTTATACAAGCCAGCTCAGTCAGCCATGTGCGCGCCCACCAACAATCTTTCGTACAGCCATGTCATCTATCTGTGCGCGCACCGTTGATGGTCTTTGGTTCGACCACATCTTCACATGTTTGCGCCCACAACCCGTTTAGCCTTCCTATTGTGTGCGCTTTCTGGCTCCTTGGTGCCTCATTGACCACTCCTGTCGCGCACACCTTGCACCTCTCGCGCGCCATGCTTTCAACCATGCACATGATACAACTTTGTGCACGCCAAACCGAGGCCACTATCTAACTTATCACTAATCATACAAGCAAAATAAAGGCTAATGTTTGTCAAAAGAAAAATACAAGAAAATGTCAATGTTTGCAGCAAAAAAACATAGATAAATAGGTTACATAAATTTGTCTTCAGGAAGGCAAATTCTCTCTTCATTGTGAAATGATCCTAGAAGTAGTTCCCAAGAGAGAACATGTATAGGTTTATCCATGTCTTGAGAATTCAGCTCCCACTTCAAGCCATCAAAAAGGCCTTCACCTGCATCACTAGCAAACTTGTTAGATATAAGATTAATTGGTGATTGTACCTCTATTTGAGATCGAGTGATAGGTCTCTTTGGCATATCACCACGCCTATCCAATTGGTGCTCTCATGCTCGATCGGTGCGCGCCCACCTATGCCTTGGGCTTCTTAAGTCCAAGGTTGCAACAACCTTTTGGCCTTTGTTCTTGATCCATCTTTTGTGATCCTTTTATTTTAAGTTCTTTTTGTTAAAATTTAATGTTTTGTAATCGGACTTTGTCTTGATCCGATTCCACCAACTGAACCCCGACGGGCTCAAAGATTATCAAAGTGGGAAGGATTTGAATGTCGAAGGGATGCTCTCATTGGCTTGGTTATCATCTCTACGAGTACATTCTGCTATCACCATGTACAACAAATCACATATTAATCAGAAAAACATTCATCATCAAGGCAATATAAGAGGTATTCTAAACATAATTACTAACCCCCATAACAAGTTAGAACTATTATGTACAGTTCTGATACCAAATCTGTCAAGATACGGTCTAAACACTCTGTTCATCAAATCCATAAATACTGCAGGTGCATTTGTCAAATCGAATGGAATAACCAATACTCATAATGACCATAACGAGTTCTAAAAATAGTTTTATGAATATCTTCATCACGAATTTTTAGTTGATGGTATAAGGATCTTAAATCAATTTTCGAGAACCAACATGAACCTCTCAACTGATCAAATATATCATCAATTCGAGAAAGTGGATACTTGTTCTTTACTGTTACTCTGTTCAATTGTTGATAGTAAATGCACAGAGTCCTACAGCACTAATGGAGAAAGCCCGGGAACGTGTAAGATTTTGTGATGGTTATACATGTTGAAATTAGAGTGTATTGCATTCTTAATAAGCATTTGGTAGTTAAAAAATACATTGGAGTTTTCTTGAAAAGATGGTTTTAATCATCCAAAGTTCATTTTATTTGCATTGGACTTATTTTATGAAAATTATTTCAAATAATGGTTGAATGATTATCGACAATGCTTGATTTCGAGCAAGCATAAGTTTATAGCATTTGCATGACTTCCAAAAGAACATGATTTATATGATTTTCAAAGAATCATTGTAGTTGTAGTGCCCTGAAAAACCAACACTAGTTTCCAGTTCGCTCTGATACCACACTGTAGCACCCCCAAGTCGTCCACAGACTCGGGTCGCTAACCACACTCTTACTCATAAAATCGAATAAAATTCGTAAAAAAAATATAAAATTTTATTCCCCAACTTAAAACGACACATCTATGGAAACGTTTGAAAACATTGCAGCGAAAGACTTTAACCAAAATCAGTTTAAATAAAATTTCAAGTTTTTAAAACAATAAAAAGGAATTTCGGTCCACCACTAAAACCGTCGGTCGACACTTAACCCGTTCTGCACACTCGACACCTATATACATAAGTCGGCACCTCATTTGCCTGTGTTTGCACAAGTCGACACCTGTTACACCGATCGACACATCAATCTTTTTTGTTTGCACTGGTCAAACCTTGCGGTCGACACCTCTATGTTCACTTCACTAACAGGTCGACACCTGTTTTCATAGGTCGACACTCTAATCCTCTCTGTTTGCACCGGTCAAACCTAGTAGTCGACACTTTTACCATTTTCACACTAACTGATAGATACCTATACACACAGTTCAACACTTAATTTGGTTCTGTCTCCGTAGGTCGACCCTCGCAGTCGACATTTACCTAGTTTGGTCGACACCTATGCATACAGGTCGACACTTAATACCAGTATCCTTAATAGAAAATTTTTCATTTAAATAAAACGAGCAGAGTTCTGACTGGAGGTTTAAAAACCAAAACCTATACTCCCCAATCAATTTTAAAATCAACTATATACATCAAAATGACTACTAAAAGTTTGAAATCCATCCATACATCAAAACGACTCAAAATCCGTACATACACCCACCATGGTCAAAATGCCCCAATAGCTAGCCAGATCGTCCCACGAGCGCACTACTCTAACGTCCTCCTAGTCCTGAGCATGTTTTGAGTACTCACCGACTATCGCCTCGTCACCTACATCACAGAACTTACCTATTAGCATAATACTAAGTAAGTAATGCATATAAAACATAAATACTGAAGACAATACATATCCTATCATATGCAGTTTCTACAGTTTTGTCTCTACTTTCGTTTTCATCTCTTTCTTACACATTATGGATCTTACTACTTGGTTCTTCTTTACGTGATATATCAAGGTGACACACCTCGCGGTCCACCTCACGGGACAAGGCCAACATCGATCTAGTAAAGTGACACACCTCGTAGTGCACCTCACAGGATAAGGCCACCACGTAAAGCGAGAGAATTAGTGACACACTTCGTGGTCCACCTCACGGGACAAGGCCATTCAACCCCGCCTTCATTATCTTCTTACGGACCTTTTCATTTTATTCGTCACGTATCACAACCTACTTTTTATTTTGCAAAAACATGGAAATTCATTTTCATTTTGTTCTCGTACTTTAAAATCATGATACATAATCAACTAAAACATAAAACAAGCATGCATACAAACTAATGAGCTGTGATGTAGGCTCGCACCTACGTACACCACTTACCTGGCATCCTTAGCAACTCATTCATAAATTGTTCGCTAAACTGGGAAACATGAGAACTTATAAAAATCAAACATTCATTAATTTTACTTCATCCAACTCATGAAATTCAAACACAGAAGTCATAAACTTGTACAAAATGGCAAACTCCTAGCTAAACCCGAAATCCGACTCAATTTCTGACCAAATTCGGAAATGCATAACTAATCCAATACGCGTTCGATTTTGATGATTTAAAGTGCTACGGACTCTTTAGGACGTATAGTTTCTAATGGTATAATCCATTTCCTAATTCCTACATCCACAACTTAGCCAAATTTTGCCAAAGAGAAACCGTTCTGTAAACCTAAGTTTCTCTGTTATTCAAACGTCCAATTCTTTCCATAAAAACCCATAATCTAATCTTTCCTCAAACTTAAACACTAATGAACGCATAAAAATCAACTATATCTTCAAAATCTCGTACAAGCCACTTAGGGTTTACCAACCTATTTGATAACTCTCTCTAACTTCATTTTTAACATTCAAAACAACTAAATGACTAACTATCTATTAAAAACTAATTAAAGTTTACCTTAAATTTGAAGATTGAAGGAAGAAACGAGAGGAACCGTTGCTGCTGGACGTCGCTGGAAGGGAGAACGCAGAGAGAGGGGAAGAGGCGTCGGTGGGGAGGAAGAAAAACCAGGGGGAGGGGTTTCTCCCTTCTTTATTATTTTTTTTATAATAATAATAAATTTAATTACCAAATTGTCATCATCCTTTAATCTCTTAACCAAACGGTTATTCAGTCCGTTTACAGTTGACTTTTTATAATTTTCTCTTGTACATTAGCCTCAAAATAGTTCTTTACTTAACAGTATGAATTTTTCGCCCTCGATTTAAATTAAAACTCCGCTGTTTACCGATACGTAAATTCAAAAATTATTTCAGCGAAAATTCTGGATCTTACAGTAGTGGAAGATGGTGATTGATCCTATATGATATTAATAGAGTTTGAATTAATTATTATGTGTGTTAGATTTATTTACTTGGCTAAAAGCTCATTATGTGCATAATTCATATTTCTCAAATATCAAGAACGTTCACCGGGAAGGAAAATATAAGACAATATAAAGTTTTCAAAAAGGCATTGATGAACTATCACGATAGATGGCCTTTTTGTTCAGGCGAGATGTTTGAATTTCTTTTGTATAAATTTTTTTTAAAGGTCACGTGTAGTGACTTACTTTTGTAGTAGCTTTTATGTTAGAACTCTGATTTTCGTATAAATTTTCAATGTATAAAATATATGTTGTTTTCTTCATGCAATAGATATTTTATGTTTTAAATGTTTTTATAAAATATGTGTGTGTGTGTGTGTGTGTAGGAATATGTGTAGGTATGTACACAGATATATGTATATATACATATATATGTACATATGTACATATACACTACACATGTACATATGTACACACTTATCTGTACATATGTACACATGTACACTTATCTATGTACATATATACACATATGTATGTATGTATATAATAATAAAATAATTTTAAATAGAGTATCTTAATTTAGGATATCAAGTTGAAGAAATGTATTTCACTAACTTAGAACGATCTATGCATGTGCGAAGTTAGTTCCAATGAGAGCATTCATTTTACGTTTAACTCCTTCACACTTTGGGAATACTCTAGCCCATCGGAGTCCAATTGATGGAATCGGGTCCTGACAAACTTGAACCCTTTATGAAACTCAAAGTCCAAGTCCAACTAAGGCCCTTAGCCTATCCTATCAAGAGGAATGTATTGTCTTTTGTTTTTTCTGTTTTTACTTAAGGAAAACTAATAGGAGTTGTTGGCCATGGAGAAATCAAAAAACCCTTGATTACATTGAAGAATGGCGTAGAAGGATGTCTTGAAACATGAGAGAGTTGTTTGAGCAAAGTGGAAAGATGTTATCTTCAAGCTTATCTTGACCAAGTATTAACTCCTTTTCAAAGTTGTATTTATTTTTTGCTAACTGAATGTTGGCTATAAATAGGTGCCCCCTTTGTAAGTGGTCAAAAATTTAAATAAAAAATGTGTTATTGTTGGGAACCTTTTTCACATTTCTTGTGTCTCCAAAATACAAATGCTTTCACTTGTGTAATAACTCAGAAAATTTCGAATCTTAGACTTAATTTCTAAAATTTTTAATTAAATATTGGTTGAAATTTCGAGGAATATTTTAATGGGTAAATTAATTTATAAAACTCAGTGACGGTCTTTGAAATTTTTTTAAGTCGAGAGGACGCAAATTATCGGAGGTTCGGAGAAATGAAAATACGTGAGAGCGTTTTGGTAATTTCAATTTAATTTAAATAACTATATTTTTATATAAGGTGGAATGGCTTTGGGTGGAAGCCATTCCACCCTGTGCTGTCCCACAGCGAGAGAAGAGGGACGCGAGAGAGAGAGCGCGAGAAGCCGTGAGAGGGAGGGAGATAACCCGGGGACCTGTCGACGCTGACGATGGAGGAGAACCAAACGCCGGTTAGCTGAGAGGACTGTGGTGGAGACGAGGTTCGTTTCTCGAGCTGAAGACTGAAGGTATGCTTCCTCCCCTGCTCTAGTTCTGTTCGCCCGAGTTGATGGTCGTATTCCTTCAATCTTTCCGAATGTGGGGCTGAGTGTTGGGTCGGTTTTAGGCTGTGCGCGTGTCATGTGACCATGGACAGCAAAACCAAGAGCTCATAGGGTTCCCCCTGCTTTCTCGCTCTATTCTGTTGGTCGAGGTGGGGAGTGCGTGACGCTCTCCTTTTCGGTCGATTGATAGTGGGAATTTGTGAGAATTGTTAGGTTAGGGAATTGTGCTGGGGAGCATCGGTTTTGCTTGAAATCCGAGGGATTGGGATTTCCAATTCAAGTTTTCTGAATTGGAAACCTTCAATTATGATTAGTTCATACTTAATAGAATAAAATGTGATAGATTGGTAGTGAAATTGGTGAAAATCGGGTTAATGTTGATATTCGGATTTTTTTCGTGTAAAAGCAAACTCTGTTTTTGGGACTTTCGGCCTAGCTTCAGTTATTTGTTTTAAATTTTGTTTTTGTGGGTTAAATTAGGTTGTTAAAGAAACGTTTGGCCACTGTAATCGTTCGATTCTGATATCCGACGCAAAAGTTATGCGCGTCAGAAGTTTATGTCAAATTTTAGACCAAGTCAAATTATTGAGCATTTTTAGTAGAATTGTAACGCGTGTTGTTAGCGTTGCTTGTGTAAGGCGAGTTTTAAGGGAGTTTTGGTTGAAAGGAACGGAGATGTGAAATTTGGATGAATGACAGATTCAGTTTTTGATATTTTTCACCTAGCTGCAGCTTACCGTTTCAAAATCTGTCTTAATATGTTAAACTAGGTTCCTAGAGGAGCGTTTAGCCAATTGAATTGTTTGATTCCGATAACGGACGCAAAAGTTATGCGCGTCCGAAATTTAGGCTGGTTTTTGGCCGAACCGAATTAGTGACCCGTTTTAGTTGGAATTTCATGGATTTAGTTGAGAGATGTGATTCTTAGCGTATTTAGTGAATTTTGATGCGAAGATTGATGGGCGATTATTTATGTTTTAGGTTGAGGCATTTTGGCAAAGCTGTGCGTCAAGTAAGTTTAGGACACCAGGTAAGTAGTGTATGCATATGTTTTGTCCAGGTGAGCCTACACCGTCGAACTTTAGGATTTATGTTGTTTGACTGTGATGTGCGTGGATATTGTTTGACATGCATCATGTTTTAAAAAGGGAACGAAAATAGTTTTGAGCATGTTTTGAGTAGATGGTGATGAGACGCGTGGTGGTGGTACCGTGAATCCTGCTAGTGTGTGGGTCGGTGCGTAACCAATCGCGAATTCCGCTCGAGCAGTGGGCCAACTGGGCCGTCACGCGGTGTGTATGTGTCGGCGGTGAGAATGATGGATAGTGGTACCGCAGATCCTGCTAGTGTGTGGGTCGATCCAACACCAGTCGCTGATTCTGCTTGATGAGTGGGCCGACTGGGTTGTCGCGAAATGTGTGTGTGTGGCAATTGTGGCCCCGTTACTGAGGAGATCGAGATGGGGGCGACGCGTCAAAGTGTAGTGTGGCGCGAGGTTCACCCTCATCCTGACGTGGTTGCTGTGTGTTGATGCGTGTGTGTAGCTTGTGGGCCCCGTTGCTGGGGAGTCCGAGACGGTGGCAACGTGTCAGAGTGCAGGATGGCGCTAGGTTCATTCTCACCTTGATGCGGCTGCACTACGCGTCACAGATGTGACAACATGAGTGTGAGTGTAGAGACTGCATGTGATATGATTGCATTATCGGTTTTTACTTTCATATCGCATTACTTACTGAGCGTTAGGCTTATAATATGTGCTCTATGGTGTAGATGCAGACATTGTTGCTGGTGAGCCCCGAGAGCCTAGTCCTGAGTCGTAGAACGGTTGGCAGTGTGTGACTGAGGCGCCAGATGGCGGATTGTTATGGCGACCCGACCCGTGTAGATGGTAGGTGGTGGTGAGATTTGCTCGGGTTGTTTGCTTTGTGTCGGGATATTTATGTGGTCGGATGAGTCGTATAGGCATCGGTTGTACAGGATTGTATAGAGTGTTTGTAGTGTTTTGGAGACGCATGTGTACTTTTATATGTTGAAGTATGTCATTGCTCGATACTGTGGATTTTTTTCATTTATAGTTGATGGATTTCGTTGTCTTTAAACTTTGATTTTATTACCGGGATTCTCTGGATAGTTTGATAGATGGATACTCTTGGAAATTTTCTGGTGATTTGTGTGCAGGGTTAGAGTTTTTGGGATAACCAGATTTTAGGCGTTACTCTGCCGAAATTTTGAGAAAACGATTGGTGAGTCGAGGGGGTTCGGAATAGGTCGGGGTGTGCGCAATGAGGTGCGAAGAGAGTGGCAGTGTGCGCGAGAGCATGACGTGACCACAGGCGCGTGGGGCACATGGCCCTGCGAGTACGCACGGGTCGTACGGCATCGGGTGAGGGCGTACGTGCGGACATGCTGTGCGGAGGCAGGGAGCGTAGGGCGCGTGTCGCTGTGGGCGTGCGCGTGACGCGACAATGTCGAGTTGGCGCACGCGGCGCAGGGAGGGTGCGTGCGGGGTGTCGAGTGGGCATATGGGCACGAGGGCACGCGGCTCGCAGGCCAAGGGGCGCATGCATGTCGCTGAGTCGAGTAACGCAAGGCATGTGTTGGACTACTTCCTAGAATTTCAAGTCTTGTCGTCTTATTTTTGAAACTCCTTTAAATTGTTATTTCCACTGCGTATTTTATAACGAGGATTTCATGTTCTCTATTCAGGGCGCGAGTTGCTTTCAAATCGAGTCAAAAAAATTTTATACTTACAAATGTTCTTTTGAATATGATTTGCAAATAAAAGTAGTATTAAATTAAATAACTTCACGTCGAGTCTCCGTATGTCATAGTGTGTAGACGTAGTGAGCGCACTGGAAACATGTGGGTTTTCCGGGTGCTACAACTTGAGCTTAGTGAGTCTTATCCAAGTGAGTGTTAGTGTAGTTAGGTGAGTCATATCCAAGCTAACATCCACTTGAGATTGGTAAGTCACATCTAAGTAAGTGTAAGTGGTTTCTTAACTAGCTTGTTTGCTCATGTTAGTCCATCTATCTCGTTCATTTACTATTCAGCAAAGTCCATTTTCCTTATGAACGAGGCAGAGCACTCCCACAGGTCTCTGTTGTTCTCTTTTACTCTTCCATCAAATTTTTTTCCCAAAGTAAGAAATACATTCTTATTGAGTTTATTTGACTCACCCCAACCACATCCCTTTTAGGATATAATTAACAGGACGTTCATTTTCTGTCCAGTAGTAGACTCGAGCCTAAATTTTCTAATGTAATATTTTACTTAGAAATTTGTTTAACTCGAGATGTTAGAGATTATTGGAAAATGTAAACTCTTTATTTATTTAGCATTTATTTAACTTTGGACATATATTACTATATTATCTTAGGTCACAAAAAGACCTTTACGTAGCTGTTTCCTTTTTAGGCCTTCGCTTGTAATAACTTTTTAAGTCTTTTTTTGCATATTTATTAAAACTAAATTTAAAGGTCAGACGGCTCGATCTGATTTTTTAATACATTTTTCATTCTGTCTCATATACTTTTTGGAGCGTGACATATTTGAATTTGTAAAAGTTCATACCGGTATAGTTTAGATCAGTTTGGTTTTGTTTTTTTTTTTTTTAATTTTTAAACTTAAAATTACAAAGATATAGAAATATTAAATTGTTAATTTGATTTGGTTATGATAGGAGCAAAACCAAATAAGATTCATTTTATTAACACTCTTATTTGTTCACTATTTAAATTTCAAATTTCATTACGAACCTTAAATTTTGAGATTCTTCTTGCTAAAAACAAAACACTAGTTTAAGAGTTAATTTAAACAAATCAAACGTTCAAGATGTAATTGATAGTTTAGGTTTAAATTTATATTTATTTATTAATGAGCGTTGTTTTTAATATTAATATACTTTTTATGTACTTTTATCTCTATATTGAAAAGATATTGAAGTATCATAAAAACTTTTTTCTAGTTTTTCAAGTTGTTACTTTCTAATAGGATAATACGTACTAAAATGAGACGTGTCTCAAAAATAATCTATTAAACACGTGATCAAAAAATTTTAATTAAATTATAATTTTCAAAGCATGACCTGGGTTGGGTAGGTCTTCCTTGTCTGCAACGATTTTAAATAGTTGATCATATCCTTTAACCAATCCTCAGTCTGCGAAAAATACAAACCAAGTAAAAATGGAGGAAAAATTAGTCTACGCATCTATTTCTCTGATCATAGTCGTCGTAGTTTTCAAGCATTTGCTGAAATACTCTAATGGAAGAAACCTGCCTCCCAGCCCACCTTCTCTACCGGTCATCGGCCACCTCCATCTTCTAAAAGACCCCCTTCATCGCACGTTGCAAAAGATTTCGGAAAGTTACGGCGATGTTTTCTCTCTAAAGTTTGGGTCGCAAACGGTGATTGTTGTTTCGTCTCCGGCAGCGATCCAGGAGTGCTTCACCAAAAATGACATCGTTCTCGCCAATCGTCGTCCGTCGCTCGCCGGGAAATACATGGCCTATAACCAAACCACCATCGTCTCGGCACCGTACGGTGAACATTGGCGAAACCTCCGTCGAATCGGCGCCATCGAGATCTTCTCGACAAGCCGTCTCAATACCTTTTCGCAGAGCCGGAGAGACGAAGTCATGTGTTTGGTGAAGAAACTGTCTCGCAATTCTCTCCATGAATTCTCTAAAGTCGAATTACAGTCTTTGCTTACGACGTTGACCTTTAACATCGTGATGACGATGGTGGCTGGAAAAAGGTACTACGGCACCGAGGTCCCCGACCAAGAAGAAGCGAGTAAATTCCGAGATCTGATGATGAAAGTTACGGCCATAGTACAGACGGCAAATCCAGGAGAATTCTTTCCGGTACTGAACTGGGTAGATCTTGGTGGTTATAAAAAGAGAATAATGGAGATGGGTAAGAAGATTGATTCGTGTATGCAAGGCATAATCGATGAGCATAGGACTAGGAAGGAGGAGAGTAGGAACACCATGATCGGTCATCTTCTCTCTCTTCAACAATCAGAACCTGAGAATTACAGTGACCAAATCATCAAAGGGGATTTATGCTGGTAAACTAAATTTCACCCTCAAGTTTCAATCTCTCCATATTTTATTAGTTGGAAGTGTTGACTGTCGCTGAATATGTTTCTAAAATAAATAAAAAATTATACCCTATGACACTAGAATCTGCATTTGATAAATAATATGTTAATAGTAGATATTTAGCAGTCTTAAATAATAAAATATTTTCATAGATGCATGTGTTAATTTTAGCGTTGTAACCTGAGGTTGGTTGAGCATTTAAGTACATCATTCCATTAGATAGATACAAGATTTACTAATATTCAGACCAATAATATTACAAAAAAATATTAAATTAATAAGCACATGCTTTGCTAGTTTGTATTACGATGCTTGCTTAACCAGATTTTATATACTTGAAGAGCATAATATTAGGGGGCACAGATACAGCATCGGTGACCATCGAGTGGGCAATGACACATTTACTGAATAACCCAGAAGTTCTCGACAAAGTTAAAACTGAGATAGATTCTCAAATTGGTGAACAACTAGTTGATGAAAGTGACATTGCAAATCTACCATTACTCCGAGGTGTGATATGGGAGACCCTTCGATTAAACCCATCCGCGCCTCTTTTAGTACCGCATTTCTCCTCTAATGACTGCACAATTGGAAGC
Organism: Begonia peltatifolia; assembly: GCA_022433055.1. Classification (NCBI taxonomy): domain Eukaryota; kingdom Viridiplantae; phylum Streptophyta; class Magnoliopsida; order Cucurbitales; family Begoniaceae; genus Begonia; species Begonia peltatifolia. The sequence goes on from CM039522.1 coordinate 4,217,731, forward strand.
TATCATATTTCACGTGGCACAATGTTATTGGTGAACGCGTGGGCGCTACATAGGGATCCAAACTTATGGGAAGAACCAACTAGATTTAACCCGGAAAGATATGAAAATGGAAAAGGAGAGGAAGTTGCACATAAGTTGATGCCATTTGGGCTGGGAAGAAGAGCTTGTCCAGGTTCTGGGTTGGCTCAGCGCATGGTCGGATTGACTTTGGCGTCATTAATTCAATACTTTGAATGGAAAAGAGTTGGGGAGGATGAAATTGACATGAGTGAGCGCAAGGGGATCTCCTTGCGCAAGGCCATGCCTTTAGAGGCAATGTGCCAAGCACGTCCTATTGTTCAAAAGATCCTTAGTGACTAAGCATGGGTTACTCCAGTAGGCATTGATCAAGCATGGGTTACTCCATCATGCATTGAAGAACTATCATGTGTGGGAGTGTTCATGTGGGTGTTTGATGTATGAATTACCAAATGTAATATGGATTTGAGCGTGCGTAAAAGTAATCATTCATGGATTGATATTTGGAATGTTGTTAGACAAATTTTCATAATCAACTTGTTGAAGTGGAAGTTTGTGTTAAGATACACACACACATCTCCATAATAATAAACATCGATGTAAATCAAAACTCCACTCCCAGCTCTCTCTCTCTCTCTCTCTCTCTCTCTCTCTCTCTCTCTCTCTCTCTCTCTCTCTCTCTCTCCTTTTTTTCTTCTTATTTCCTTTCTTTTTCCATGCTTCTTTTGTCATGACCTCCGCTTTCATTATTGTGTCGAGCTATTCTGCTTTGGAAGCTACGACCATTGTAATATCCGTTAATTTTTATATCAATAAATTTTAGAGTAAATTTTTTACATTATTCGAAATCAAATTATTGTGTTGCCTCAAATTTATCGTCATTCATTAACCTACTGTCTCGTATAATTTTTCGATCAATTAGTCAATCAATATAAATTTGAAAGTTATTGCGTAGTTAAAACAGGAGATAATAATGTTCGGTAATTAAAAAACTTTCTTTAGATCTGGTTTAGAGAAATTTTGGTTAACATTAGATTTTATGAATAAGGATTTAAATAGTTTATCTTTTGTGTGTGTGTTAAATAATATATATATATATATATATATATATATATATATATATATATATATA
>CM039522.1:4218890-4275347 GCA_022433055.1 Begonia peltatifolia
TATATATATATATATATATATATATATATATATATATATATATATATGTTAAATAAAATAAAAAAAATTGGGTCTGTTGTGTATTGGACTCTTAGTTGTTTTTGCTTGTATTGTGTTGTATTTGAGGCCAAACAATCAAAATAATCAAAGTTTCATTGTACTTTCGATTGTTTTAGCTTGCATTGAGTTCGCGTTAAGACCAAATAACCAAATCAATTGGAATTTGTTTTTTATTTGCACCTTCTATTGCATGAAAGTATCCATTTGGATAATAGGATAATAATGACCATGTCTTTCGATTTCGAATCTCTAAATCAAGCTAAGATGTTTGTTATTAAGATCTATACGCGCCTTGTGGGCATTTTACTCGATTGACTAGTCTTCGGATAGTCCCTCCGTCTGTCTCATGTAGTATTTATGATCTACAGATCGTCATCATTGTTCACTCGCCTTGTGAGAAAATCGATATGTAAAAGTCCATGAATGACCTTATTTTTACTAGGATTGTTTTCTACAAAATGGTGGAGACTTATTGTATTATAGCTATCTACGTATATAGCTATGTTTTTTAACATGCTCCACTGATAGGTCATGGAACCTATTTTAAAATAGTAAATCCATCAATAGCTCATGAGGTCTGTTGCTTTAAAAATGGAAAAGAAACTAGTTTTGTCCATGCATTGAATTCTGCTAACTGGCATTGCATTCTTTAATAAAATGATAAACTAATTTTCTCATGCATTTAGTATAGTATATGATTACCTACTGAATTAGTTATTCACCCTAAAAGACTTCTTTTTCCTTGGTATAAATCGTGGAGGCTAGAAGTAGCTGTTCGTTGGGAAGTGTTCCCCGTTGTTTCCTTTTCGTCCTCCTTGAGAAGGTTAGTCCTTCCTTGGTGAGAATTCTTCCTATTCAATTCATTTTCTATACCATGTGTTTGTTAGAGTAATGTGTATTTGATTATTTTTTTTTTTTTGCATAGTATTTTTCTTTGGATCTATTTCATTATTTAAGAGATCACTGTGGACGTTTTCCATTTTGTATGAGTTTTGTTTAAATTTTTTGTAAAGTCTTATGTTGTAAATCAAGTCTCAGATTTAGCAATATAGTACTCTTCAAGGATTAGGTCGTTCGAGCTGACGCTTTTGTATCGCCTCAACTTCAAGTTGTGACAAAAATAAATTGATATCAAAACATAAGATTCTACTGTTCTTGAAAGTTCACTTCAGAATTTGATAGTATAGTAATTTGGACGTTCTTCCACTATGCATGGAAACTTTCCTAAAGCTTTATATAAATGTTTTTCGAATAAGTTAAGGTGCTACTGGAAATATATCTCATTGTAGCGTTTAGAAAAGTTTCTAGAAGCAGAAGTGAGTAAGCCTCAGGAATCATTATTAGAAATTCTTGTCGGAGATATGAGTTAGCGAACTCGCCTATGTTTGTAGTTGACTAGTTTTGCCTGAAGGTCAGAAAATTCGTTTTAAGATACAATCCTAAATCTTGAATCCTTAGAAAATCCTAAAGCTTGTTTTATAGCGCATCTAATTCATTATCCCCTTCCCGTTATAGAGTGATGTTCAAATAGCAAATTAGTCTGCTCCATGATTTAGAAGCAATTAGACGAGGAGTTTTAAGAGGGCAATGATGGAGGTGTTTCTAATGTGTTGATAGCTAGATGTTCATTCTAGAAATTTTCTTAAATTTCTTTGTCGATCCTTAGAGTTATTTGCTCATGTTGAATTTGGGATCACGAGGGGTTTAACTCTTATCTCATGTCGTCCTATTGGGTTTTTATTCTATTTGAATTAAGTATACTATTTTTATTTTCATTAATAATATTCTATAAATTCTCTTGAACAGACAGACCATAGATATTTTTTTTAGAAAATTAATGCCTTAATGACATAATATTCGAGAAAAATAAAGGGTATGAGAAAGAAAAAGAGTAATACTATCGTGTTATCTGCTCTGTCTAAGCTAAGCATGTTAAAAGAAAGAGAAAACTCTAAAAAAAATCAAAATTGGCCGCCTAACTATATGTTCAATCGCAACAAATATTTCTCCGACAGCTAAGCAGTTAACAAAAAGTCTTATTTCTCAAGAAACAAACAAAACGATGGGGGACACCCTAAAATACTACTAAAAGAAATCACATACACAAAAAGGTCTCTAAACTAAATTAATGAATGCATAGTAAGCCACGAATATAGAAAGCCTCATAGTGGCAATGAGTTACAGTGAGTTTCCTCCCTGTGTGATCCCAAATCGATGACGCGAAAGTCCTAACAATTTGCACTCTGCCTTGATTTATTTGGGTGTAGCGCATAGATAATTCAGTTGCATCATTTTAAGTACCACTATTTTATAATATTTAAACTTATGTTAATTAGTATGTCTTAATCATTTAATCTTAAATTTTTATATATTATTATAAATATTTATCTTATATTATGCATGTGATGATATTTTATTTTATAGCAAAGTGCAACGTAAACTTTAAACTCGAGTATTAAGAAAAATACATAAGCTCAACGGAATGACTAAATATGTTGAATTAAGAGAATTCTTGTTGTTGTTTACGTGTCGTCTATTAATAATTGTAACAATTAATAAAAGTATAAATACTTAGAGCAAGATGTTAATTAAGTTTATTTAAAGCATTAGAACAAAAATTAATCATAAGATTATCTATAAAAGTAATAATATTTTTTTTGTAATTTATTTATTATTTAAAATATCTGTGATTATAAAAGTTATTACAGACGAGGGAACTTTAGCCTCAACCCTCAAGCTCGAAATCCTCTTATCTCGTAGCTTTGTCTTTGCTATCCTTGCTTACTGATAATATGGGCTGCCAACGGATGACTCTCTTCCATCGTCAAAGGTACACTACCCACCTGCCATTCTTGATTCTTAATCGTCTTTCTTGTCTTAAATCATTCATCGTCCATTCTGATGGGTCGAGGAGATCGAAGTACTTAAGCAACTCAGATGTTCCTCTTTCTGTGGTTGTTCTTCTGTACTTGTTTGTTTCGTCCATGTTTCTAGATAATGAAAGACCATCTTAATTGTTTATAGGAATTTTTTTTTGGGATTAGAGGTGATAAATGTTCGGATGATTTTGTGTTCCGGTGTGTTTTTCCCAAGTTAAGAGTTCAAAATATTCCCCTTTTCATTGTTTAGTCTTCAACTTTTTACACTAGAAACTAAATTGAAAAATCGGTAGCTACATCCTTGATAGAATCGCACAATACAAGTAATTGTGTCGACACCTGATTAGATACCATTTGTCCCGCTTGATTAGTCATTGATTGGGTGGCCTATCTTTTATACGCTTAATTACTGCAGAATGACCATCTTTTCATATTCTCCATGGCTGCAACGTTCTCTGTTCTTTGGTTGCTTGGCATGATTTCTCAGCTTTCCTGATCATCTGTTTCTTAGTATTGCAACATTCATGTTATTACTTTTTCCAAATTAAGAGTGTTATTATAGTGTATCAGCTACAATTTGTATTGACACGTGAATTGATGCCTCTAATTGTTGTGTTCTGTAGTTTTTGGAAATGTCCATGGATGAGATTAGAAAAGCATCTCCGTTGTTAGTCCACAGATAGATGTTAGTGCTTCCAAATTCAGTTTGAAATAACAAATGGCTACATCTGAAAAGGCTACTTCTGAAAGCACCAACAATTTTCAGGCAATCACCGTTACTGGTACAAAAGGTTGGGTCTTAGCATTAACAACAAAGGTACAATCCTGAAATTAGTTATCTTGAATCCAAATATTTGAACGGATGAGTTACATGTAACACTTCAACATCACTTCAACTTTTGCCGCATCAAATTGTCCTCTAAAAGATCTCTTTCTTAGCCTTCATATTTATGGTGATTTTCTTACTGAAGTGTGAAATCTTGATGATTGTAGTAAAATTATGAACTTACGTATATTTTATTGCCCACTTTTATTAAACTATAAGACAATCTTTCTATAAATCCTCTTAGTTTCAGATGATAACCCTGCTGGGCCAGAAAGTATAGCTCTGATCTGTTTAAATTTACTTGAAATTGATGTTTTTTTGTGTTTTATTGATTAGAAGCTTGTCTTTCCAGTTATGTTTTAGAGATAAAGAGCTTATGGGTGGGATTATAAAAGGAGAGGGGCTAGTTTATTGTTCATTATGTCAAAGAATATCCTGGAGTGGAAAATTTTGTCTAGAGAAATTTGTGTTTTCTTGTTCCGATACCTTCAAATCGTCGCCACATAACTTACCCGAACAATATAGTTAAATTAATTAAATGCTAAAAAATATAATTGATCACTAGACAATATTTTTATTTACCTTTTAATCTCAACAACATTAGTCCTAACATCAATTAACATAAAAAAAAAATAAAAAACCAACGACATAAGAGTATATTACTAGACTGTAACAAATTGTTCTCAAAGAAATTTCTCCAACTAAACAAACTCCTTTCAATATACTAGTTCAAAATGCAAGGAACTGTATAGCAATTAACGAAAATAATGACAAGCTTTTATTAATCTATAATTAATCCAAGCACAAAGGATTTAACAAAATTAAAAAGAATAAACTATGATCATAACTACAGGTGTGGACCCAATAATTTGAAAGCAGTCTTCTTAAGTGTGGATGCCTATCTATCAGAAAGCCAAGTTAAGCAGAATCTTATATCATCAAAGAATATCTATTAGCTAGGCAAGGAAAAACAAAACCAGTGAAGTTTAACTGCCTAAATAGAAGAGTTTTACTGTACAAGAGGTTCTCACCAAGAAAGACAATAATCACAGAGAAAAAACTTTATGCTATCGCTCCAAAACTTTAATCTTGTCCAGACAGTTAAGCATATGCTGATTGATCTCAGCAGTTACACCATTTCCGGCCACAAGCTTGTATTGTTCAAATTTGGATTCATCGCATTTTAAGGCGGCAGTTTTGCATGTCTTGATACAACCTGAAAAAAGGAAGAAGAGATTGTGAACTTGTCGATTGGCTCAAAACTCTTACAGTTGAAAAAATCAACAAAATTCAGACAGAAAATTCCGAAACATTGCAAAAACAAAGTTAAACCAGTCCATTGAAGAAAGGTGTCGACGTGGTCTTCTAGTAGAAAGAAATTACCTTGATCGAGAACAGTGCCGCTGGTCGGAGTGAATCCGGGTGAAGAAGCAAGAGAGAGAAAGAGAGTTGTTGTTCGTAGGGAAACCTTCTTTCGGTCGCCCGTCTTCTAGTCGGAGCAATGCGGGGGAGAGCCAAGAAATTGTGCGGAGGAGACAGAGAGACATCATAGGAGAGGAGAGCAGAAGGGCAGAAGGGTTCGGTAATTATTTTTTAAATAAAACATAAAAAATTAACGATAAAATATATTATTAACATCATAATTTATAGTTTGTTTAAAAGTAATTATTTCAATTAAGTTTCAATAATTACAAGTTCATTTTTTTTTGCAAACTCAAAAAGCTCATGGCCCTAAATCAAATAGCAAACTCTTATGCCACAACCAATATAGTTGCGCTATACTAGATGCACAAACCTTGAAATTAAAATGATCAAGTGTCTGCAAGGCAAGTTGCACTAAAGATGAACCACCATGATCTAAAACTTGTCGGGGAACATTCATCACACTTACTCAACTCGCTCCAATAGCTGCCATACCCAAAGAGCAGTGGGAATTGGACAGAATAATTGATATGCAATCAAGCAACCGCTCTTGAATACTAGGTAGCAACGATGGAATGCTGGAGTGATAAGTAACATCATAGTTTGATTAAATTAACTGGAACGATGGAGTGATATATAATCTTTAAGTTTGATTAAATTAATAAATAAACAATGATTAGAAACATCTATTTTAAAAATTTTAAGTCTGTTGATTGCACATGATTGTTATTCGTCCAAGAGCTTCTACAAGATTAGGGGAAAGACCAGAAGAAAACATAACATCTAAATGAAAACGATCATGAGACTCCGTAGCAGGCTCCATAGCATTTTGCGATGCATCCAACACATGCCAAAGCCTCAAGTGAGGGTCTACCTCTACGTGGAGCTATCTACAAACGAAAGGAATCAATAGCTATTTCATTTGTCAAAAAAAAACTCATGATAAAGCCAATAAATTTGAAAACAATATAGAAATGCATAATAAAAGAGGTCATGCACCACTACAAATAAAACATACTGCGTCTCGTAAATAGCTAGCAATCGGTGGCAAATAGTGGACAAGCTCCTCATCCAAAGCACCAGCCATCTCACCAAGGGCAATAAAGCCACTGGCACGCTCGACAGGTGCTAGTACAACTGTAAGAATATGATTCATGCATATCTGCATAAATTTAGGTAAATGTTCTACAAGTGATGAAAATCATTTACATTCTACAGTGAACTACAACAAAAGATTGAAAGAGAAAATGTTTTACCGTCAAATAGTTTGTGACGAATCGATCACGTAGGAAATGAGCAATACGAGGCAGCAAGGATGTTATGCTTAAACAAACAAGACGGTGTCGATGATCAAGGTACCTAAGAACAATCTCAGCAACTTCTCTGTATCTTGACATCATAAATTCTCCAGTATTCCAGCATAAGGTACAATGAAAGCAACAAGGATATTCAATTAACTCATGCAATAGCCTAAAAGAAACAAAGGAACATCTAATAAAAGGCCTGTTATGATTTTCTTCAAATTTAATTGAAATAGGGAATAAGAACACATTTAGAGAAAATGATGGCGAAATAAAGGGATTCCATGTGCTAATTATTGAAGTAAAAAAAGGAGGAAGTTAGACTCTAACTTCAAAAGCTCTCCAACTGCAAGCAAAGAACCATGTATGCTGTGAACGAGAGCATTTCTACCCAATCTATCTTGTGTGGACTCGAACATTCGATAGTACCTATGAATAGCAAAGAAAAAAATAAGGTACACCTTCCTATTGAGAATAAATTATGTACGAGAAAGAGAGTGAGAGTGAGAGAGAGAGAGAGAGAGAGAGAGAGAGAGAGAGAGAGAGAGTTGAGGACCTTTAATCAATATCATGTGACTGCATAATAGTATAACTTCATGATTTTCACTACTCATGACAATAACACAGAACATGATAGCATTTTCTTCAATGATATGCAGCAGTATACAAGTTCAAAATTTCATAGATTATATGATCTTTTGAGAAGGAAGTAGCAAATTTGAAGTATTTTGTAAAGTCATCTAAACAATTGTCTTTACACACTAATCGATCGCAAAACATAGAATTTGTAGGCAGTCATATATAAATTGAGGAAATAAAAGATCATGAAAAGAAGAAAAAAATTAAGCAGTTGAACGCCAAAATAAATGTTATACATCGATAGTTTACACATATATCAATAAATATATTTTTGAATGGAGTGAGAAGATATTATTTTACTTTTAAGAAAAGAGTTTTTTTTTTAATTTAAACCATATGAGTTTTTTTTTTTAATAAAATCCTAAACTATTAACCGTAACGACTCAAATATTAAATTATCTAAAATTTAACAAATCAAATCCTGGTAGACGACCGTTCACTATTCGTTGTCCGAGAATAGACGGTCGATGTAAAAAGTACGGTCGTTCGTTCTAGATATATCGGATCAGTTGCACGAATAAAGGGTGGAAACCGTTCGTTCCCCGTGCAGTGCATGGGACAATGGAACAGACAACTGTTCTTGGACGAATGGCCGTCCATTCAACCAAATAATTGAGTCACGTGCCTGTTTTACTGTATGGAAGAACAGACGACTGTTCTTGTGTAACGGTCGTCTGTTCTACCAAATAATTGATTCACAACTCGGACTGTATGGAAGAACGAATAGTCGTACTAGTAGAACGGACGATCGTTCCACCAAATAATTGATCACGGGTCGGACTGTAGTGAATAAGAGACAATTGTTTAGACTGTATGGAAGAATATACGATCGTACTGGTGGAACGAACGGCTGTTCCACTAACTAATTGAGTCATGAGCCGAACTGTAAGGAATAACGGACGGTCGTTCCCACAGAATGGTTGTCTATTCCTCTAAATAATTGAGTCACGGGCAGACTGTATGGGAGAAAGGATGGCACATTCTCCCTAGAACGGCCGTCCATTCCACTAAATAATTAAGTCACGGGGTAACTGTATGGGAGAACGGACGGCCGTTCTGGGGAGAACGGTCGTCCGTTCTCCTATACTATATATAGTGATGACCCTTAATGTTGAACTTACTGATTTCGAAAACTCTAAAACCTCTAGTGATATCGTATTTCTAAACACGTTTTCTTTTTCTCTTTATTAGCGACGGGGCAATGGATCCTTATTCAAGTAGATGCGTTGATGCCGACGAAACAATGTATCCAAATGCCAACATGGACTGGTATTCAGATGACTCACCCGGATACAGTGATCTTCGAGCATTTAATCACTCATAAGATAATGAAGAAATAGAGGTAGATTTAACCTTCCAAACAATAGACGAGGAGCTTCGAACAACGGTTGAGTCAGAAGATGACGAGGCGGAAAACATATCGATAAGGGAATAAATTTCTATGAGTTTGTTTTTGGTGAAAAATATATTTCTCTACAGGCCCTCAGAGAAAAATAATCAAATATGCTTTGAACAATGGATATGGCATCAAAGTCATTAAAAGTAAAACTCGATGACTCATGACACCATGTGAAAACAGATTTAAGTGGTGACTGTATGCTTTGGTCATGCAAAATGAGCTGACATTCTAAATAAAGAGTTACACTGATTCTCACAGTTGTACAAGAAAAATTGAGAATCGTCACGCTACTACAAAATAGGTGACAAACCATTATTTGAAAATGTTCAAAACTCATCTTACATGAGAAATTCCTTCTTTTATCGAGACAGTGAAGAAGAATTTTAATGTGAACATTATACTCTGTCTTGCTAGAAGTGCAAGAAGCAATGCTCAAAAACTCAATGACGGAAGGGGCGACAAACTATTCAAGCTACTGCATTTGTACGTAACTAAAATATTTAGATCAAATCCAGGTAATACAGTTAAAATACATGGTTACCTGGTGGGATCTTGCCAGGAAGAGTCATTTATATTTAAAAGACTATACATGTGTATGGTTGCTTGCAAGGTAGGTTTGCTGCTGCGTGACAGATCTATTATCTATTTGGATGACTGTCATTTGAAAGACTCTTGCCCCAACCAACTACTCACAGTCGTCAGTATTGATAGCGACGATAACATATATCTTGTTGTCATTGTCAACGTAGAGATGGAGTGCACAGACTCATGAAAGTGGTTTTTGCTAATTTTGAAAGAAGATCTAAACACTCACAATAAACGCGGATGGACAATCGACAAAAGGTATAATTTTGTCGGATCGCATCTACTATTGTTTCTCATACTGCTTATTTAGTGGTGTAATTGTACTACGTAAAAAAGTTCTGTCTAAGATACTGGATTTTAAGTGATACCATTTGTGACACCTCTATCCTTTCCTAAGAACTTACTTGGCAAGATAATTCTCTCTAGGAGATTGTTTAGTACAGTCTTTGCTGGGAATTATCCTGATCAGTACTCTCCATGTTTTACAGCGATGGTGTTTTTATTATTGTTCCCACTATTTTTATTATTTTCCCTACACAAACGTTGAGGCGTGAGATCATTATATTGTTTTATGTTTACTCTATCTTTCTTTCACATATTAGAGGTTGTTGCGTGCTGTGGAGGAAGAATGAGGTGCAGTTGAATATCGTTACTTCAAAAGTCAATTTCGAGGCAGGATGTACAGAGAGGCAATGTGGAGTGCAGCCAGTGCAACTACAGAGCCTCATTTTGAGAAAGAAATGTGAAAACTACATCATATTAGCCCGAATGCCTACGTATGGCTTCGATGAACACCGCTTAGCTATTGGGCTAGTTACGCGTCGATTCCCAAGTATGACATGGGTTTAAACAATTTATGCAAGTCGTTCAATACATTTATATTGCCACCCAAGTACAAACCGGTTATGATCATGTTCGAGATAATTCAAAAGTATTTGATGACTTGCAGTAAAAAAATACGAGAAGATGTTGTCGTCGACAAAATTCCTGTGTTCTAAGATAAAAAAAAAACTTGGGAATCTAGTATTGACGGCTTGAAATTGGTATGTTGTGTTAGCAGGAGGTGCACAATTTGACGTCAGCAACAGCAACAAACAATATATTTTCGACCTAAACGCAAACACATGCAACTGTTACAGGTGGTAGTTTACTGCAATCTCATGTGTCCATATCATTCTATGCATCCATTTTGTGAGAATGGCACTGGAAACTTTCGTTCATCCACACTATCACCAGGCTAGATATGTAAAGATGTACTCAAAGTTCATTCGTCCCATTAGTGGCGTGGACATGTGGCTGCCCGTACACGGAATGAGTCTAATCATTCCACTTGAGAGAAGACACCAGCCGAAGAAGCATAGAGTGCACGATGTCGATGAGCCGTCAAGGTCGACAATTTCTAAGAGGAAATCTTAAATATCATGTCGTATATGTCGACGTCAGAGGCATAATAGTCAAACTTGTCCTGACAAAGGATCTATTACAAGCGCTACTCCCGCATCTGTGTCGCAAGACACATTTATCAGTTTCCACATTTGACGAGACGCAAGTACATTTCAACCAATTTTCTCATACACTCACTTTTATTATTTTCTAATATAAATTTTATTTTGAGCAGGAATCTTCTGGACATGGCTATGGATGAAAAAATACATGACTATATTAGGTTGCATTTTTTAGAAAATTATCTTTTATAATATGTAATGTACATTTGTTTTATGATTTAATTCACTAAAATGATGATAAATCGTACAAGTGTTAGAAAATAACAAAAATTTATAGACAATTTTTCCATGGTGTGGTGAATGTGGAGTCAAATTTTCAAGTAAATCTAATGCATCTGGTAATTTTAGAAAACTAATTTTTCGTAATATATAATGTATGTTTTTTTTATGATTTAATTCATTAAAATGACGATAAATCATACAAATGCTGAAAAATGACAAAAACTAATAGACTATCTTCCCATAGTATGGTGAACGTGTAGTCAAATTTGTAAGTAAATCCAATGTCATCAAGTATTTTTAGAAAATTAATGTTTTTATAATATTTAATTTAGTAAAAAAAACTTGAAAAATTGAACAGAGTTTTCTTTGTTTTATAACTCCCTCATAACTAGTATCAAATAGTTTCTATATATGCAAAACACCAAATAGTTCCAGTATTTCATAGTATAAACTAAATTACGTCTAAATAAATTATATCAACACAAATTGTATCAAATTAAATTACATAAACTATATAACAAAAAAAAAACCACAAAATATAAACTAAAATTTTGGCGGTGGGACATCAGGTGCATCGTCGGATGGGGCATCGTCGTCATCGCTCGAAGCTTGTGCGCCATTGTCGTCATCGATCCCCATCTAATTCAGGATGATTTGTCTCGTATCTCTCTGATACTTCATCATCCCTCTGAGGTACTCCATCACCTCTGCATGAAATTTCTCCTGTCTCATTTCGCTATAATGGAGTCTGTCTGTGAGAGAATCGATCTCCGTCTGAATAGCCCTCGGCGTTCACTCTTGTGGGGACCATGGCTGCATCGTGGCTTCTCCTGCATATGCATATCTCGAGAAATGGAGTCTCCCTGATCTGCCCTCAGCATCCTAATGCCGTCAACTTTAACTGGACCATCCAAACCAAATTAAGCTTGCCAAATACATCAATGCCCCGCTGAGAACTCAGCTGCTCTCCCGACGGCAACTAAATCCAAAATCTCTCGATAATTTTCTGAATGAGCACACCATAAAGCAGGTTCTTGTTGCGTGTCCACCCGATCTCATCCATGTGACTAAGAAGTACAAAGCTGGGGTTGAACATTCTCCTACTGTATAGCTTCTCCATGACATAGAGATCCATATAGCTAACAAGATCTCTATGTTTGTGACGCTGTAGAAGGGTGTGGGACACTATGTTGTACACGACCCGAGCTTTGACATTTAGGTCTCGGGTTCTAGGTTTGACGAACCTGATAATGTCAGAATTTCAATGGATTTGCCGAATGAACTCTACTTCCTTAGCCTAGCTTTAAAAAGGACAGTTTCAGGAGGCATGGTAGTATCTCTTTGCCTTTTCTCCGGCAAACTCAATCAACTCATTGATCGTCTTTGGGGTAATCTCAATCTCCGTACTCTAGATGTATGTTTTGATAGTTCCTACCCTCCTGGTAAAGATCAAGTTCGCATAAAATAGGCAAACTATCTGGTCACAGCTATTGCCCCGCACACTGTAGACCCCGTGCAAGTTGATTATGTCAAACTTCTCTTAGATCTCGAAGGACTCCTAATCTATGAAGTCGACGGTCTTTGAATGCATCACCGACTGGTGTACTAGGTCCGAGTCAAACTGCTCTCGACATATCTAGTTTGAAACTCCAACAACAACACCTCAGGTCAAGGTCACGACACCTTCGACGTTGACAGTGCTCGATGTTGCGTCGGGCCACCTTGTGCTGTTGATGGTCCCTGACGTGCTGTCACCCTAACCTTTTGCCTAATCACCATCTCTGTAACATTTCAGGAGGGCTTTTTGAAATTTCAACCAAAAAAGGTTCAGATTTGTGAGGTTTTGGCCGAAAATCAAGCGAAACAAATAGGAATGGATAAATGCATGAGGTAGGGCATTAATCGGTCAATTTTGGGAAAAAATTCAAAAATCGATCGAGAGGATTTGCGGATTTCTGAAGTTTTTTTGACAGAATGGTAGCTGTTTCTTATAAACCTTTGGGGACCCGACAGGTGTTGTCAGGGTAGTGACCGTCCGTTCTCACACAAAGGTCGTCCATTGTCGGGGTTGTGACCCTCCGTTCTCAACCCTAATTTCAATAACTGACAACTATTCTTAGAGAAATGGTCATCTGTTCCACATAGATTTAATAGAACGGACGACCGTGTTCTTCCACCGACCGTCTGTTCTACGATGATTTATGCTAATGGACGGCCACATTCTTATAATGGTCGTTCGTTCCATTCCTTAATGATGAAATAAGCGACCGTTGTAAGCACAAGGTTGTCCGTTCTCATAAATCTCCAAGGAAAGGACGATTATGTTCTTATAACGGTCGTCCGTTCTATTCCCTAATGATGAAAGCGGTCGTTGTAAGAACACGATCGTTCATTCTTGTAAATCTCCGAGGAACGGACGGTCGTTCGTCCGAGAACGGTCGTCCATTCTGTTGTCCCCCGTGCACCACACAGGGAACAGACGGTCTGCACCATTTATTCATGCGGTCAATCCGACGTATCTAGAACGGACGATCAAAAAACCTGCAAAAAAAAGTACTTTCTCATCGTGAACTAACCACTGCACGCGCCAACGAGTCTCACGCTTCCCTTATCACACTAAGGCAAGCTCGTAATGCCTCCACTGCTCTTTCTCGAACTTCCAATTATGGGTCCTTTAAAGATACCCAAATAGCGTCGACAAATTCAATGAACATTAAATATTGTAGAAGCGTTCTCTGCCTTTTCCTATAATAAGAAAGTACAAGAAAAGTATACCTAGGAACAATACCTTCAAAAAAGGGGATCCCATGTCAAAATTTAAACATATTTTCACACATACACCGCTTACCCACATCCGTCCTCTGACTCATAAATACTACATTAAGATTTTTCCACCACCAATAAAAATGTTGTACTTACTTTCAAGATTAAAACAACTGCAAAACGACAATACTCAACCATCTCCCCCCCCATAACCACTCAAGAGCAATTCTACCGTAAGAAATAAAAGTATTTTAGCAAACCCACAAATTTAAAATTAGGAAAAGCAATAAAGTTAGCGCTCCACCTCATTCGTTGTCATTACTTCACCGGCTCTAGCTAGGTGACCCAGAATCTGAGTCGCAATGACCAACATTTCGGGATCGTGCTTTAACTCAAATTCAGTCCGTATATAATTAGAAAACTTTGCAGCTAGGCGAAAAACACCAAAATCGAATCTGCCCTTCACCCAAATTTCATATTTTTGTTTCTTTCAACCAAAACTCACTCAAAACGCGTCTCACGCACTTAAATCAGCAATGCTAATATCACGCGTCACAATTCTATTAAAAACGCTCAATAACTTGACTCGGTCTAAAATTCGACATAAACTTCCAAAGCGCATAACTTTTGCGTCGAACATCGGAATCGAACGATTCCAGCAGCCAAACGTTTCTCTAACAACCTAATTTCACCCACTAAAACTGAATTTAAAATGAATAACCGAAGCTAGGTCGAAACGGCCAAAAACAAAACCTATTTTTCACACCAAAATGCTCATAATTTCAACTTCAATCCAATCTCACCAATTTCTTCATCCAATCGATCACATTTCACTCATTCAAGCATAATCTAACCAGAAATTAGAAATTCGAGCATTAACTCAAATTTCAGCTCAACTTCCCCTTCGGTGTTTCTCCCTCCCACCGGACACTTGCTGTCCATTCACTAAACACATACATTCACACTCCTAATTCACTCAAACATCTCGGCCAAGTCCACAGAAAACAGAAGGAAGCCGAGCACTAAGCTCGACCAAAATAGGAAAAATCGAAATAGGACTTACCTTCGGTTATGAGCTCGGGAAACCGAACTCGTCTCCACCACAGTCCTCCCAGCTAACCGGCATTCGGTTCTCCCCTGTCGTCGGCGTCGACAGATCGTCGTGCTCTCTCTCCCTCTCCCGGTTTTCCCTCGCTCCCCGTCGCTCTCTCGGGTGTCGATGTCCAACAGCCGAATGGCTTCCTCCTGAAGTCATTCGGTTGCTGTATTATTTTTTTTTATTTTAAAAATTAAACTTAATTTACTAAAATGCCCTCACGTGTTTTAACCGCCCTTAACTTCGTTAAATTCTTGTCCTCTGACTTGAAAAATTTCAGAAACTACCACTAAATTTAGATTCCGAGTTTTATAATATAATTTACCTGTTAAAATATTTCTCAAAATTCCAACCAGGAGTTGATTAAAATTCAAAAATTAGATTTAAAATCTGAAATTTCTCGGGTTATTACAACTTCGCAGTAGCGTGTTGGTTGTATCGATCGGCCAAAAAATATGCTGGGATTGCTGTTTTTCGGCCTATAGAGCACGCTGATGCAACAAACTGCCAAGTTGTTGTGTCAACATCTCGACTTGCTCGCGCAGGTTTGCAATCTCGTCACGTCTGTAAACATCATCCACCGCAGCATCATAGGCGGCTCCGTGTCGTGCTCTTCTTAGAGACATGATGAAGGAACACTTCGGCTCGGATACCAATTGATGAAAACTTACAGAAAAGAACAAATGATGTGTAGAGAAACACTTAATGTGTTTATTTTTCTGAATTATCAAAACTTCTCCTCACAAAAGCCAAGTAAGATAATTAAATACTCATAGAATCCGAAATAAAGGAAATTAACGTAAAAGGAAACTTAATCAAAGGAAATTATTCCTAAAATAAAAGACAATAAATAAACTCCTAAAATAAATGAATTTAAATAAACTTTTAAAATAAAGAAAACTACATAAACTAAAAGTAAGGAAACAATTTAATTTTAGAACATACTAAAATTAATTGTAAAATCCTAAACTAAATGAGTGGGCTCCGAGGCTGCATCACGTACACAAGTACATTCTTTGAAATACGATGACTGATTCTACCCCAAAGCCCACCAAGTAACCATGTACTCTCACTGTGCTACTCAGATTTGATCTACGTATGTCTTCTGTGTAGGACCACACTACCTTATATTGTTGTTCGTCCCTCCCGTCATTGAGTTTTCGAGCATCGCTTTTTGCTCTTTTGGCAATACTGGTTGTGATGCTCACATTCAAATCCTACATCATCGTCTTGCTAATAGAAAGAATTTCTCATGTAGGTTGATTTTTGAAACTATCCAAATAATGGTTTGCCACTCATTTTGTACTAGCGTGACAATTCTCAATTTTCTTTGCACAGCTGTGAGAATCGATATAACTATTTATTAGGAATGTAAGCTTATTTTTCATGATCGAAGCATGCAGTTACCACTCGCATCCGCCTTCACACACGGCCGTGAGTCGCCGCGTTTCGCTTGTAATGAATTTGATGTCATATCCATTATTTAAAACATAATAGACTATTTCGTCTCTAATGGTCTGTAGAGATCTATTTCGTTTAACCAAAAAACATAGAGATTTCTTTCTTTACCGGTATACTTTCCGTCTCGTCGTCCTTCGACGCGACCGATATTCGAAGTTCATTGTCTAAGGTTTGTGAGGTTGAATGCACCTCTATTTTTCCATCACTTTCTGAATGATCGAAGATCACCACATCTAGGCATGTCGTCCAAATACCAATCTATGTTGACATCAATCCATCTACTCAAATCAGAAATCATCGACGTCGCTAATAAAAAGGAAAATAAAATGTCGCTCAAGTTGTAAGAGTTTTCGAGATCTGTGAATTCAGGGTCATCTCTTTATATAATATGGGAGAATGGACAACCGTTCTCTAGAACGAACGGGCGTTGTTGGGTAGAACAGACGACCGTTCCATAGACCGGCCGCCCGTTCTACCCAACAGTGCCCAGCCCGTGACTCAATTATTGAGTCACAGGCCGAGCAAGACACTAATTGAGGGAATAGACGGCCGTTTGTGGAAGAATGGTCGTATATTGTCCAATCCGTGCTTCGCATGTGGAACAGACATTGTCCACTCCCTAGTCGTCCGTCGGATCCGACGTGTCTAGAACAAACGACCGTTGTTTATAGATAGGTTGTCCGTTCTAGGTGTTTATAGTCAACATACGGTGATCGGACATCTGCCTGAGTTTGATTTATCACATTTTTTATAGTTTAAGATTTTGATTGATGAAATTGATACTTTAGAGTTTCTTTAAAAAAACCTACCGTTTAAGATTTTTTTTTTGTTTTTTAATAATACAATAAAACCAAATTAAGTTATTGTATAAATTATTATAATAATTCTAATAAAATTATTAAACGAATAGATGACATATATTAATAAATAAATAACATACCAAAATGTTACGCTCATCGGACAACTAGAAGTGACAAACACACTAACTTGCTCGCTACAATACAATACCAGGCCAAGCTAAGTCCAACGAGATCTCAAGCTTATCTGGCGTAGTCCAATGCGAGCTCGTCAACAAGCCTACTCACAGGTTGACATTAAACTTTACTTGTTTAGTTCGTTCAACTCGATTTGTTTATCTTCGCACTCACAGATTGCTCGGATTGAATGTTCATTATGCTTTAATCTCACGAGCTCAATCAATAAGATTTCTTTGAACTCAACTCAGCATGGCCAGCTTATCTTACAACTAAGAACCATCTAACACTAACGTTAAAATGAAAATGTTAGGTTTAATAGACACACTATCCCTACAAAACATTACAGCTCAGAACTATCTGAAAGATGTTTTAAGGTGATCAAGGTTTACAAAATACGATGAAATACATGTTTTATGGTGGATCAATTTACCAACTTCCAAGTTGGGAATTAGAGCCAGAAGAAGTAAAAAGGTGATGGCTTGAAAAACAATCACGTGTTAAAATAACTTCACAGCAGAATCTTCGTAGATCTCAACATTAAGACTAGAGGCTATTGATAGCAACAAAACAACTAGCTGATATTTGAAAGAAACTTGGTACAAATTTAGAGCCCTCACTACAACTAAAAACTGTTAGACAAGGAGCAAAATTCCGAGAAGAAGACGAGAAATCAAGCAACGTTTATGCCGACAAAACACAAAAAAGCAAAGGCCACACTGTATAATAAACGAACTCAAGTCCTTCCAGGATTTGAGTGGAAATAAACAAAAAAAAAATTCAGTTAGATAAACTCGAGCCAAATTTCTTCAAGATTGACAGACCAGACACGATGATTACTGTATACACACTGAAGTCCATGAGCACGGCCTCCATTCCCTTCTGCAACACTAAACCCGCCTCCAATGCATTGCTGACTTGTACAGCCAAACCTTGACCTTCAAGGGAAGGGGGCCCTTTTCTATTTCCTTGATCATTCCTTTGTTTTTCTGAAACAAGTCTCGCAATCACAATAGTTATATTTGTGAAGAGCACAAGATAGAATGGCCTAAAGTTTATAATGCTCCTTGTAAAATTGATCAATGGAAATGGTAAAGGGAACCCGGAAGAGGATAGAACTACTATAAGGGCTATGGCAATAGAACAATATCGACGAGTAATTTCTGATGCATAAATAGCATTACTTAATTCTTTCAGAGTCAAGGTAAAAGGCTGTTCTAAGTGTAACTGTGGTGAGGAGAAATCTTTGCTGGAAACCTCAGCAGAAGAGTCTTGATCTCTACTTGAGAAATGAGGCTGTTCTTTTCCCCTAATGTTTGAATTAAGTGCTCCGATGGATTCTGTGCTAGTGTCACACTTTTGCACGGGTAAAGCAGAACTATTCTCTGTGGTCGACGAGGAAATGATGGCATTATCCTCTTCATGAAAATCTGCAGATCAAATACATACATGAAATGGAATTAAGAACGTCTAATTTTAAGTTTCCATATAATAGAACTCCAGGCAACAATAATTGTGTTTCAAAATGACAGATGATAAAGTGGTCAGCTTATAATAGCAAAGAAACATGAAATCTGTCTCATACTTCATCATAAACTGCAATTTCACATTCCGTCTTATCTATTGTGATCTTAAGACTTCGAAATCCTAAGGAGATTTTAGTGACTCAAAAACTGCCCCAGGAAAATACAACAATTGAAGTAGAAAATAACCATCTTAGGACAGAGAGTACAACTTCCAGTTTATTTGACCCTTTAGAACTCAAGGAAAAGCCCTAATGATCACATCTCATCAGTTAATTCAAGTAATTCAGCCTCACCAAAAATAAAATTAACATCTCCCTAATGAAACAAAACCAAAATTCCTACACACATATACCAATAAATCGAGCGAATAAACAGAATTTCAATTCAAAAACTTCATTGCAATTCGCACCGGGTTTTGAACAACTAATAATTGCAAGCTTATAAATAAAGTAATCCGGTTTTTCTCTCGCGAGATGTTTTCCGTTCGAAACAAACTAGAACCACAAAGTACTAGAAGGAGGGATTACCTTCAATTTGACCGGGGAGATGAGGACGGAGATCTTCCACACCGGATATCAAGGGCTCAGACAGCGTTACTGTTTCGTCATCAAATGAAGGTGGCAGAGAATCGATTCTACCAGTGATATAGGCTAAACGGTCGGATCCCCTCTCCGCTATCCTTCTCCTTCGCGCTTCGCTGCTTCTGGCAGCCATTAATTTAGAAAAGGGTCGGCTTTGATCCGTCTTCCAAAGACCCGATTAGAGTATTCTTGCAAATATAGCATTAATCCCGAAGGAAGAAAATAAAATAAAAAAATATTATTGATATATATACACTGCATATAAAACTGCTGAGTTGTTTAAGAGGCACGCTGGCGAGCCACTATATTTGACAGCCGAGCCCAGCAAGTCCGCAAGGGATCGGACCAAACGGGCCGACTTATGCAACTTATGTAGTGGCCGGACATTCTACGAGGATACCTCCTTGGTCGAAGAGCCTCTATTAGTAAGAACGCAGGAAGCAAAATGAGGTTGCCCTCTTGGTCTAAGAGTCTCTATACTAGTAAGAACGCAGGAAGCGAAAAAATGAGGCGAAGGATGTTTTTTTATCCTCTCTCTCGAGTCCCCTCATCCCCGGTTTCTCTCTCTCTCCAATTTTGAGGAGTTTATCATGTAATTGAACCTCAAAAATTAGAAATTTTTTTACTGAATTTTTTTTGTAATTAAAAATATATATTTTTTTATAATTAATAAATTTTTTCAAATTGTAATTTATTTTTATAAATTAAAATATTTTTAATAATATTTATGTGTTATTTTTTTATTAAATAATTTCAAATAATTTTTTAATTAATATATTTAATTTTATATACTTTAATATAATTAATTTTTAAATTAAATAAGTAAATATTATTGACATATAATTATTAATATTTATTATAATTTTAAATAAAATTTTTTAAAATTTAATATAAGTTGAAAATATTTATATACGCTCGGTTTGTTAAGACTCGTTGAGTAAGCTCAACTCGTTTATCTCATGCCTCACGAGTTAGCTCGGATAAAAATATTTTCATGCTGACTCATTAGGCTTGGCTCGTTAGATTCGATAAGCCGAATTATTTTTGGTTTGGCTTGACTCAATCTGTTCTTTTGTTATGTCTATAATAACGTAGATAAATATAATTTCTTTTAATGGAATTTTTGTAATTATTTTCTATTAGGTGGAGCATTTGCTCCGGTTCTTCCGGCTCACTTCCCTTTCCCCAACCATTTCTTTCAATAAAATTTAATTCCTTTTTGTACTTCATCGATTACGGGAGAATTTCCTTCGACTGTCTACTGGCTCACTCCCTTCCCCACAACCATGGCTCACAAGATTGGAAAAATCATTCGCCATCTTGGCACCCCCTCCTTTGCTATGCTTTGCCCTGATGACGAACAAGATGTCAACGTTGTTCGTCCTGAGGACTATTGGGTCTACAAATCATTCGCCATCTTTTCAAATCAGTGATTGGTGAACTTCATTTCTTCTTTGTTTGAGGGAGAAAAGGGGAACTTTACTGGCTAAACAATTTCAAGATTCCTCCCTCTTCTTCTTCATATTGTTTGTTTATGATTCAAGACTTCAAAATTAGTATCACTACAATTTACACTATTAATTACTGAGTATCTAGAACTCGACTATCTTTTATGTTTGACATGCTTCATTTTGCAAGGACCAAGATGATTATGAGGTGCAACGGAAGGTTGGTAGAGGTAAATACAGATGTTTGAGGGTGTTCATTGCACCGAAAAATACATGTCTACTTTTAGTTCTCTATTTGAAAGATAGTCATCATGTTGTTTTTTTTTGTCTTTGTGGAGTCTGGTATTGGTTCTTACTCAGTGTTACAATTGATCCCGGGTGCATTTCACTTGAACATCTATCTTCATCACCGCATATTAAAAGGGAGATAAAGATACTACAGAATCTTTGTGGTAGACCTAATATTGTAAAGCTGCTTGATATTGTTAAAGACCAGCAATCAAAGACTCCGAGTTTTATTGAATATGTAAATACTTTTGATTTTAAGGTGCTCCGTTCCACACCATGAGATTATGATGTTTGATATTATATTTATGAGCTTATTAAGGTAAAATTAGACTCTATTTTATCTTTCCTAAATTAAGACGGAAATTCATGTCTGCAAATTATTTTTCGGTTTTTTTTTTTTTTTTTATATTATATTGTAAGTTAGTGATATAGGTATCTGTGTGTTCCTGGATTAGTTTTATGTACTTTTTAGGTTGTGTTATGATGCATAGGAACATAGAAGGGGTTGATTCCTTGTGCTGCTCCGAAAATAAATTTATGTGTCGTGACTTAAATATACATAAAGAATATATATTAACGTATAAGTAAAATTAATAGTTTTGAACTTTTTATAATAACTGTGTTCTGTATATGCCACGCACGTACGCATCACGTTTTTCAGATTTCTATTGCGATTTATCATCAGCAAAGGAACCAGAATTGATTAAAAGGCTACATGAGAGTTTTTCAGATTTCTATTGCGGCTTATCTTACGTAACTTTTCAGCATAGAAACCAGAACTGATTGAAAAGCTACACGTGATTGTCAGAGTTTTCAAAAAGAGACTGTATATTGAAAATCAATTTCTACGATAAAAAGTTCTGTTATATGTATGCAAATGTTCATAAAATAATATAAAGATAGACAACTTCTACGATGGCACCAAAATGCCTAACGAAACAAGATTGAAAAAAGTAAATCTATAAACTACATTATCTATGTCTCATATTTTATTCTACAAATTTTAGCAGCAAGATTCATTACATAAACAAAAGTGATTAAGTAAAACCACATCCAGAAAATAGGTCAACTGCCTTTTTCTATAGCATTAAAATTCATTAAATGAACAATTAAGTCGATCAGTAAAAGCAAATCAACCAAAGATGACAACCTCGTTTTCTTCGAGAAAACTTTTTTGTAACCAAGATCAACAAAGCAAACAGCAAGAAACCAGTCCTTGAACAGCTATCATAGGTGCTGCAAGTACAGACTCAAATAAAACTAACACATTTCATAAATCATTTATCATAATTTCATACATGTTACACAAAAGACAAAACCAATAATAAATAAACTGATTTTTACTTACTTTTGATCTTTAATTATAATTAAAGTTTCATCATTGACTCTGTATTCAGTTAAAATGATAGGAAAATAAATTACATTTGTTAACTCATCTCTTTCTACCTATTGCAATCCAAAAGTGATGGGGTGCAACCTAGAAAGTATGTGCATCGATTGGCAAGAAGACAAAGTTTAGATGTACACGTAATTCATAATTGTGTCGACTTTAGTACAAAACACTTATGTCAAATTAAATAATCAAATATCATGTATAAACTATAGAGGATTAAGATACTAATCAAGTGAGCTGAATCGAACCCATTGGACAATTTAAAGGATAGAAATCTAAAATAGTACTGGCATCTTCCTGGCTTCGATGGAAGTGTACCCCAAAATCAACTTCCCACCCCACCCACTTCCAAACATTACTTCAAAGCATGGATGCTCCCCAAGATCAACTTCCTCATCCCACCCACTTCCAAACATTACTTCAAAGGATTGATGGATCGATATCTTAAGCCACAAGTGTAACACCCAAAAATCTTATCGATTTAATATATATATATGTTCATATTGTTTAGTCAGATTATTATTAAATATTATGAGAAATTATAGGAAGAAGAATGAAATGCAAGTGGGTGTTGGTGTTGGAAAGAAAGAAGAAGTGAAAGGAAGAAAAAGAAAAGAAAAAAAAAAGAAAAAAGAAAAAAGAGTTTGAAAAATCAAAGGGAAGAGAGAAATGAGAAAGGAGAAAATTTAACGCAGAGTGTGTTGTGAAAGGTAATTTAAGAAGAAGATAACACTTTTTAGTTAGGTTGATCATACTTATCTTTAAAACATTATCATCTGAAATTTCTCCTCCACCACGTAACTGTCTTCTTTCTCTACTGAAAATCCTTCTCCAAAACCTTTCTCTTCCTCTCAAAGTTTTCTAGATTTTTCAAAGTAAAACAGTTTGATTTAGGTTATATTGATGCAAGTTTGTTTGATAAGTGCATGATATTGGATGAAATAATTGAGTTTTATTGAGTTTGATGAACCCTAACGTGTTATCCATGGAAATTGTTGAAGTTTGTTTATTTCTTAGTTGTTTTGGTGTTTAATTCGATTTGAATACTTGTTGGTAGATTTAAATGAAGGAAATCATGGAATTGTACAATTTGGATAAAAAATGGTGAATTACAGGGCAGTTCGGCATTTTGTAATTTTGATCCATTGAATTGGTTTTATTTAATAAATTGAGTTAAACATGTTAAAGTAAACCATTTAAGAAGTCCATGCCTTTGAAAATTTTGAATTTTGCATATGTATAGATAAAGTTATGCGATTTTGAAATTCGTAGTCAATTTGAAGGAAATTCTAAGATTTAGGTTATTGGATACGTTTTGATGTACGTTGTTTGATTCCTATGTTTTAGGTTTGCAAATAAAAACGGAAGTTGATCAATTGCCTAATTTTGAGCTCAGGATGCGAGGTAGGTGTATGTTTGCATGCGTTTTGGCCAATTGACCTACACCACAAAGAGTTAGGAGATTGATGGATAAATAAGGAATTTGGAGATTTTAGTTTCGAGAGTTTTGATTCGGTAGAAATTTTAGGTTGTGAGTTTATTATGATAATTTCTTGTTTATTGATGGATTGGTTTATCTGTTTATGTTACTTTACGCTTACAACCTTGATGATATGTGTATATAACATACATTCATGCATCATAGTTTTTCTAAATAATAGAAAACGGTTTTATGCATACATTTTTATGTAAACAGGACAGGAAGAATATGGTACAGTAAAATACGTAAATAGTTATTGTGGGTAGGGAACTGAGTATGGTAGTTCCGTTAGAGGAACCGATTCCGTTAGAGGGATTGTTAACTCGCTCCGCTAGAGGGACAATTAGTTAGACCATCTCTCCTCTAGAATTAGTACCCCAATAACTCATGTTATGTAAGAAATAAAGAACAAATTCAGTTGCATATTTTACGAACAACATAGCATAATCATGAGCATACATTCTTTATTTCACATAACTTATTTAGCGTTAGCCTCATTAGCTACTTTATGGTGTAGGTGATATTATTACAGGTGAGGACGTTGACCCTCAAGATGGTTGACAGTGCGGTTGGTGGGGAACATCCATAGAGCGTGCTTGTAGCTACTAGGGCGATTTTGACCTGTGGGTAGTTCTCCAAGTATTTTGGGTACAATGCATATATGTGTGTATATAAATATAGTTTTAAAAATTTGATAAAATAATTTTATAAGTTATGAGGTCTATTTCCGAAGTAGGTTGGTTTTGGATTGGTTAAATGAATGGTCAAATTTTGGGGTTTTAGTTTTTTGCTACGTTTTAGAAATGTTTTTTTACCGGAGTTTAAATGATGTTGTTAGATAGGAAAGTATGATTTGATGATGAAAAAATAAGGGGTATGAAAAAAGAGAGAATCAGGGAGAAGATGAGTTTCATCGCCTCAATAGCAGAGGAATGGCCGATGTATCGCCCTAGTGGGGGCGATAGAACGTACTAGGGCAGTTTTTCATCGCCCCATCCAGAAGATGAGGCGATGTATCGCCCCAAAAGAGGCGATCAGTTGCCCCAGAAAAGACAAAAAGTTCGTCCCCAGACGAACAATCGCCCAAATGACAGTGGAGGGGGTGATTGTTCGCCCCAAGAGGCGAGTGATCGCCTCGGCACTGTTCATGTGAACAGTGCCGTGGGCGAGTGATCACCTCGGCATTGTTCATGTGAGCATTGCCGTGGGTGATTGTTCGCCTAAGGGGTGAGTAATTGCCCGGCACTGTTCACATGAACAGTGTAAAAAAAAATGTTTTTGACAAAAATTTCATACACACTTTGTACGAAGTTTCATAAAAGAAGCTTACATGTTTTGAAGTGTGTTTAGTCAATTTTAATATGTACAATAATTTCAAAAAAAAAAAAAATTTTTTATGAATTTTATGAAAAGTCAAGTTAGTAACGGCCAAATTACGGGGTGTTAATCTTGTGGTATAGAAGCCCAGGTCAAAATTTTTTTTGCAGACTGCCTAACAGCACAAGTCGCAACACGGATAATCTTCATCAACTGTAAGTATATTTAAGCATTTATTTATTGTTTTAGAAATTTATTGTTTATAAATTTGTTTAGGATTAGCAGTATGCGAAGAGAGTGACTACGAAAAGAAATGGATAATAGAGACCATGCCATCAACTGACTAACTGAATTGTGTGATCGCCAATCTCAGTTGTTGGAAAGACTTATAAATAGAGAAGAGCAAGGGGGAAATCACAACAATGGAAGTTCGAGCAATCAGAGTGGAGATCGGTTTAGGCGTCTCAGGCCTCTGACCTTTGACGGACAGTCTTTAGTTCCAGCTTATGCTGAGGAATGGATCCGGACCATTGAAGGAATGTTTGACTACGCAAAGGTGGAAGAAGCAGATAAGGTCACATGTGTCGTATTCCATCTTTCTAAGGATGCTGGATTTTGGTGGGATACCCTTAAAGCTACAACTTAAGTGAGAGGGATGACCTAGGAACAGTTTAAAGAGGCATTCTACGAAAAGTACTTCAGTCGTGCTATCAGAACATGTAGAATGGTGGAGTTTGTACATCTACGCCAGACTGGCTCTGTAGCTGACTATGTTCGCCAATTTGAATCTCTGTCCAGATTTGCTACTCATTTGGTGAATACAAATGAGAATAAGATCTACCAGTTTGTCTGGAGCCTGAAGGTAGAGATTTATAAAGGATTAAAGATAGTAGGAACTGAAGACGTCTCCTATTCTAAAATGGTAGCTAAAGCCTTGGAGGTGGAAGAAGCGGAACAGAAGTTTTATAAGCAAAGAGAGTCCACAAAGAAATTCTTTCGAGAAGTCCAACCTCAGCAACAACAAAACCAAGGATGGCAACGACCACAACAACAGCAGCAGCAACAACAAGGGGTGAAAAGACCCAATGATGGAAAGAATACACAAGGAAAAGATAAGCAAGTACAAGGATTTTTTGTACAATACCCTCCGTGTCCAAAATGTCAGAAACATCATCCTGGGGAATGCAGGCTTGGATCGAACCGATGCTTAATTGCAATGAAGTTTGCCATTTCGCTAGAGATTGCCCAAGGGGTAACCGGAGTCAGACAAAGTCGACGTGACGCCAAGGGTATTTGCTCTTATTGAAGCCGACAAGGAGAAACGACCTTCAGTTATCTCAGGTACAATTCTATTGAATGATTGATTAACTCTGGGGCTACACACTCATTTAGTTCTATGGCTTTTGTGGTCAAATTAAATTTATTGCCTCTACCTGCTGAACACTTTTACGATATTATGCTGCCGTCTAGAGAAAATTTGTATTCAGACCAAGTAGTTCGTAATTGTATTATGTCTGTGGGAGATTATAGAACGCCTGCTGATTTAATAATTATCGACATGAAGGGATATGATGTTATATTGGAAATGGATTGGTTGTTTAGGCATTTTGCCACTATTGACTGTAGATCAAGAACAGTATGTTTTCAACCCTCTAATGGTGTAAAATACTTTTTTCGAGTGGTGGAGAATACCAGCACTATGCCATTGATATCCTCCATCAAAGCTCAGCGACTATTGAGGAATGGATGTACTGGGTATCTAGTAAGTATGATGGATACCGAGAGGCAGAACAAAATAAAACTTCAGGAAGTACCAATTGTTCAGAATTTTCCAGAAGTTTTCCTAGACGATTTGCCTGGGTTACCTCTAGACCGAGAGATAGAGTTTGTAATTGATGTATATCTGGGAGCTGCACCAGTATCACAGAATCCGTACTATATGGCTCCTACGGAATTAAAAGAATTAAAAGCACAGCTAGCGGAATTGGTAGATAAGGGTTTTATTCACCCTGAGGAGCGCCGGTTCTCTTTGTAAAGAAGAAAGATGCATCTCTGAGAATGTGTATTGATTACATGGAATTGAACAAGTTAACGATCAAGAATAAGTATCCTCTACCACGTATTGATGATTTATTTGATCAACTCCAAAGTGCAAGAGTATTTTCCAAGATTGATCTTCGATGTGGATATTATCAATTGAAGATTAAACCGGAAGATGTTCCCAAGACTGCCTTCTGAACCAGGTACGGACATTACGAGTTTCTAGTGATGTCTTTTGGTTTAATCAACGCTCCTGTAGCCTTTATGGACCTTATGAACCGAGTATTCCACGCGTATTTAGACACATTTGTAATCGTATTTATTAATGACATTTTGGTCTATTTTAAGAGTGAGAAAGAACATGAAGAGCATTTAACTGTGGTCTTATCGGTTTTAAAGCTTCATCAACTGTATGCAAAATTTTTTAAGTGTGAATTTTGGCTTGATCGAGTTAATTTTCTTGGACATGTTATTTCGAAGGAAGGAGTTTCTGTTGATCCTTCAAAGATTCAACCTATTATTGATTGGCCACAGCCTAAAAATGTTGGTGACATACGGAGTTTTCTTGGTTTGGCAGGGTATTATAGAAGATTTAATGAAGGTTTCTCTAGAATAGCCCTTCCTCTAACCCGTCTGACCAGGAAAAATGTGAAATTCTGGTGGTCTGAAGAATGTGAAAATAGTTTTCAGAAGCTTAAACAGAAATTGACAACAACTCCTGTACTGACATTGCCCATTGAAGACGGAAAATTCAGCATTTATTGTGATGCTTCCAAGACGGGCTTAGGCGGAGTCTTAATGCAGGACGGAAAAGTTATGGCTTACGCTTCCAGACAACTGAAAGTTTACGAACAAAACTATCCCACGCATGATTTGGGGTTAGCAGCAGTGGTTTTTGCACTGAAAATATGGTGGCATTATTTATATGGGCAGCAGTGCAAAATATTCTCTGATCACAAGAGTCTGAAATACATTTTCACCTAGAAAGAGTTGAATATCAGGCAAAGAAGATGATTGGAATTTGTAAAAGACTATGATTTGGAGAAAAAAGTATCACCTAGGAAAAGCCAATTGAGTGGCTGACGCACTCAGCAGAATGCATACTATGACGCAATCTGCAATTTCCTCGATGTCTGTAAAACAGGAAGCAGAAATTGAAAGGTTTGAAATTGAGATAGTCTTTGACTTATCAGTTATGCTATCTACTATAACTTTAAGGCCAACAATTTTGGATAAAATCAAAGAGGCACAACAGAGGGATCTAGAGTGTCAAAGTCATAAATCTATAGAGGCATCTAATAATTCTGTAGATTTTAATTATTCCGAAGATGGTATCCTAAAATTCAGAGACAGGTGGTACTTTCCTAATGATAAAGATTTGCAGAAAGAGATCTTAACAGAGGCACACTCATCTACCTTCTCTGTACATCCTGGAAGTACGAAAATGTACAGAGAATGGAGGCAACACTTCTGATGGCCAAATATGAAAAGAGACGTTGCAAAGCATGTTGAGGCCTGTATGGTATGTCAACAAATTAAAGTAGAACATCAAAGGCCAGCCGGGACATTGCAACCATTATCGATTCCAGAATGGAAATGGGAGCAAATTTCCATGGATTTTGTTGTCAGACTGCCGAGGACAACAAGAGGATATGATGGAATATGGGTAGTTGTTGATCGATTGACTAAGTGGGCTCACTTTTTACTGTTAAAGATGACTTTCACAATGAATCAGTTTGCTGAATTATTTATGTAGGAGATTGTTAGACTACACGGGGTAGCAATCTTGATTGTATCAGACCGAGATTTCAGATTTACTTCAAGTTTCTGAAAAAGTCTTCATAAAGCTATGGGAACTCAATTGAGTTTTAGTACGCCATTTCATCCACAAACGGATGGGCAGATAGAAAGAACAATTCAGATTTTGGAGGATATGCTGAGAGCATGTGTTTTGGAGTTCCAAGAGTTATGGAGCAAGTATTTGCCTTTATTGGAATTCTCCTATAACAACAGTTTTCAATCTACTATTGGCATGACCCTTTATGAGGCACTTTACGGCAGGAAGTGCAGATTTCCTTTATGCTGGGACAAACCCGGCGAAGCAAGATTAGTTGGTCCAGATATTTTGCAACAAACTGCGGAGAAGATTGCAATTATCAGACAATGGATTTTAACAGCTCAGAGTCAGCAGAAAAGCTATGCAGACCAAAGGAGACGGGAATTGGAGTTTAATGTGAATGACAAGGTGTTTTTGAAAATCTCGCCATTCAAAAGAGTAATGAGATTTGGAAGGAAAGAGCAGTTGAGTCCGAGATATGTGGGACCTTTTACAATCACAGAAAGAGTCGGAAGAACAGCATATAAGTTGCACCTACCAGCCTCTATGGACGGGATTCATAACGTTTTCCACGTCTCTATGCTAAGGAAGTGCGTACGCGATCCTTCTAAGATTGTGGAGCAAAAAGAAATTGAAATTCAGCCAACTCTGACTTATGAAGAAAAACCAGTGCGAATTCTAGAATCAATAGGAAAGGTACTACGTAATAAAAAAATCCTGCTGGTGAAAGTTTTGTGGCGCAACCACAATGTCGAGGAGGCAACTTGGGAAAGGCGATAAGATATGCTAAGCCGATACCCGAAATCATTCGGTACGTAAATTTTAAGGACAAAATTTTATTTAAGGAGGGTGGAATGTAACACCCAAAAATCTTATCGATTTAATATATATATATATATATATATACTCATACTGTTTAGTCAGATTATTATTAAATATCATGAGAAATTATAAGAAGAAGAATGAAATGAAAGTGGGTGTTGGCGTTGGAAAGAAAGAAGAAGTGAAAAGAAGAAAAAGAAAAGAAAAAAAAAGAAAAGAGAGTTTGAAAAGTCAAATGGAAGAGAGAAATGAGAAAGGAGAAAATTTCACGAGGAGTGTGTTGTGAAGGGTAATTCAAGAAGAAGATAACACTTTTTAGTTAGGTTGATCATACTTATCTTTAAAACATTATCATCTGAAATTTCTCCTCCAGCACGTAACTGTTTTCTTTCTCTACTAAAAATCCATCCCTGAAATTTTTTTCTTCCTCTCAATGTTTTCTAGATTTTTTAAAGTAAAACAGTTTGATTTATGTTATATTGATGCAAGTTTGTTTGATAAGTGCATGATATTAGATGAAATAATTGGGTTTTATTGAGTTTGATGTACCCTAACGTGTGATCCATAAAAATTGTTGGAGTTTCTTTATTTTTGAGTTGTTTTGCTGTTTAATTCGATTTGAATTCTTGTTGGTAGATTTAAATGAAGGAAATCATGGAATTGTACAATTTAGATAAAAAATGGTGAATTACAAGGCAGTTCAGCATTTTGTAATTTTGATCCATTGAATTGGTTTTATTTAATAAATTGAATTAAACATGTTAAAGTAGACCATTTAAGAAGTCCATGCCTTTAGAAATTTTGAATTTTGCATATGTATAGATAAAATTATTCGATTTTGAAATTCGTAACCAATTTGAAGGAAATTCCAAGATTTAGGTTATTGGATACGTTTTGATGTACGTTGTTTGATTCCTATGTTTTAGGTTTGCAAATAAAAAGGGAAGTTGATCAATTGCCTAATTTTGAGCTCAGGACGCAAGGTAGGTGTATGTTTGCATGCGTTTTGGCCAATTGGCCTACACCACAAAGAGTTGGGAGATTGATGGATAAATAAGGAACTTGGAGATTTTAGTTTCGAGAGTTTTGGTTGGGTATAAATTTTAGGTTGTGAGTTTATTATGATAAGTTCTTGTTTATTGATGGATTGGTTTATCTGTTTATGTTACTTTATGCTTGCAACTTTGATGATATGTGTATGTAACATACATTCATGCATCATAGTTTTTTCAAATAATAGAAAACGGTTTTATGCATACGTTTTCATGTAAACAGAACAAGAAGAATATGGTACAGTAAAATATGTAAATAGTTATTGTGGGTAGGGAACTGAGTATGGTAGTTCCGTTAGAGGAACCGGTTCCATCAGAGGGACTGTTAAAAATGCCATTCCACTTTCCCTACAGCGAGTTGGTCGTTCCGCTAGAGGGACAATCAGTTAGGCCATCTCTCCTCTAGAATTAGTACCCCAATAACTCATATTATGTAAGAAATAAAAAACAAATTCAGTTGCATATTTTACGAACAACATAGCATAATCATGAGCATGCATTCTTTATTTCACATCACTTATTGAGCGTTAGACTCATTAGTTACTTTGTGGTGTATGTGATATCATTACAAGTGAGGACGTTGATCCTCAAGATGGTTGACAGTGCTGTTGGTGGGGAACGTTCATGGAGCGTGCTTGTAGCTACTAGGGCGATTTTGACCTGTGGGCGGTTCTCTAAGTATTTTGGATACAATGCATATATGTGTGTATATAAATATAGTTTTAAAGATTTGATAAAATAATTTTATAAGTTATGAGGTCTATTTCCGAACTAGGTTGGTTTTGGATTGGTTAAATGAATGGTCAAATTTTGGAGTTTTAGTTTTTCGCTACGCTTTAGAAATTTTTTTTTACAGGAGTTTAAATGATGTTGTTAGATAGGAAAGTATGATTTGATGATGAAAAAATAAGGGGTATGAAAAAAAGAGATATAGGGGGAAGAGGAGTTTCATCGCCTCAACAGCAGAGGAATGGTCGATGCATTGCCCTAGTGGGAGCGATGGAATGTACGAAGGCAGTTTTTTATCGCCCTATCCAGAAGATGAGGCGAATTGCCCCAGAAGGGGCAAAAAGTTCGTCCCTGGACGAACAATCGCCCAAATGACAGTGGAGGGGGCGATTGTTCGCCCCAAGAGCCGAGTGATCGCCTAGGCACTGTTCACATGAACAGTGTAAAAAAAAATAAAAAAAATGTTTTTAACAAAAAATTTCATGCATGCTTTGTACGAAATTTCATAAAAGAAACTCACATGTTTTGAAGTGTTTTTAGTCAGGTTTTAAAAAAAAAAAAATTTTTAAGAATTTTATAAAAAGTCAAGTTAGTAACGACCAAATTACGGGACGTTACAGTTGTGGTATCAGGGCCTAGGTCAAAATTGTTTCTGCAGATTGCCTAACAGCACAAG
Source organism: Begonia peltatifolia (assembly GCA_022433055.1). Classification (NCBI taxonomy): domain Eukaryota; kingdom Viridiplantae; phylum Streptophyta; class Magnoliopsida; order Cucurbitales; family Begoniaceae; genus Begonia; species Begonia peltatifolia. The sequence goes on from CM039522.1 coordinate 4,251,212, forward strand.
TCGTAACACGAATAATCTTTTTCAACTGTAAGTATGTTTAAGCATTTATTTATTGTTTTAGAAATTTATTGTTTATAAATTTGTTTAGGATTAGCAGTATGCGAAGAGAGCGACCACGAAAAGAAATGGATAATAGAAACCATGCCATCAACCGACTAACTAAATTGTGTGATCGCCAATCTCAGTTGTTGGAAAGACTTATAAATAGAGAAGAGCAAGGGGGAAATCACAACAATGGAGGTTCGAACAATCAGAGTGGAGATCGGTTTAGGCGTCTTAGGCCTCTGACCTTTGACGGACAGTCTTCAGATCTAGCTTATGCTGAGGAATGGATCCAGACCATTGAAGGAATGTTTGACTACGCAAAGGTGGAAGAAGCAGATAAGGTCACATGTGTCGTATTCCATCTTTCTAAGGATGTTGGATTTTGGTGGGATACCCTTAAGGCTACAACTTACGTGAGAGGGATGACCTGGGAACAGTTTAAAGAGTCATTCTACGAAAAGTACTTCAGTGGTGCTGTCAGAACATGTAGAATGGTGGAGTTTGTACAACTACGCGAGACTGCTCTGTAGCTGACTATGTTCGCCAATTTAAATCTCTGTCCAGACTTGCTACTCATTTGGTGAATACAAATGAGAATAAGGTCTACCAGTTTGTCCAGGGCCTGAAAGTAGAGATTTATAGAGGAGTAAAGATAGCAGGAACTGAAGACGTCCCCTATTCTAAAGTGGTAGCTAAAGCCTTGGAGGTGGAAGAAGCGGAACAGAAGTTTTATAAGCAAAGGGAGTCCACCAAGAAATTCTTTCGAGAAGTCCAGGCTCAGTAACAACAAAACAGAGGATGGCAACGACCACAACAATAGCAGCAGCAACAACAAGGGGTGAAAAGACCCAATGATGAAAAGAGTACATAAAGAAAAGATAAGCAAGTACAATGATCTTTTGTACAATACCTGTCGTGTCCAAAATGTCAGAAACGTCATCTTGGGGAATGCAGGCTTGGATCAAACCGATGCTTTAATTGCAAAGAAGTTTTCCATTTTGCTAGAGACTGCCCAAGGGGTAACCCGAGTCAGACAAAGTCGAACGTGACGCCAAGGGTGTTTGCTCTTATTGAAGCGGGCGAGGAGAAACGACCTTCAGTTATCTCAGGTACAATTCTATTGAATGATGTCATTGCTTACACGTTGACTGACTCTGGGGCTACACACTCATTTATTTCTATGGCTTTCGTGGTCAAATTAAATTTATTGCCTCTACCTGCTGAACACTTTTACGATATTATGCTACCGTCTGGAGAAAATTTGTATTCAGACCAAGTAGTTTGTAATTGTATTATGTCTGTGGGAGATTATAGGATGCCTGCTGATTTAATAATTATCGACATGAAGGGATATGATGTTATATTGGGAATGGATTGCTTGTTTAGGCATTTTGCCACTATTGACTGTAGATTAAGAACAATGTCTTTCAACCCCCGAATGGTGTAAAATACTCTTTTCGAGCGGTGGAGAATATCAGCACTATGCCAGTGATATCCTCCATCAAAGCTCAGCGACTATTGAGGAATGGATGTACTGGGTATTTAGTAAGTATGATGGATACCGAGAGGCTGAACAAAATAAAACTTAAGGAAGTACCAATTGTTCAGAATTTTCCAGAAGTTTTCCTAGAGGATTTTCCTGGGTTACCTCTAGACCAAGAGATAGAGTTTGTAATTGATATATATCCGAGAGCTGCACCAGGATCAAAGAGTCTGTACCGTATGGCTACTACGGAATTAAAAGAATTAAAATCGGAGCTGGCGGAATTGGTAGATAAGGGTTTTATTCACCCTAGTTTTTCGCCCTGGGGAGCGCTGGTTTTCTTTGTTAAGAAAAAAGATGGATCTCTGAGAATGTGTATTGATTACAAGGAATTGAATAAGTTGACGATCAAGAATAAGTATCCCCTACCACGTATTGATGATTTATTCGATCAACTCCAAGGTGCAAGAGTATTTTCCGAAATTGATCTTCGATCTGGATATTATCTATTGAAGATTAAACCGGAAGATGTTCCCAAGACTGCCTTCCGAACCAAGTACGACATTACGAGTTTCTAGTGATGTCTTTTTGTTTAACCAACGCTCCTGTAGCCTTTATGGACCTTATGAACCGATTATTCCACGAGTATTTAGACACATTTGTAATCGTATTTATTGATGACATTGGTCTATTCTAAGACAGAGAAAGAACATGAGGAGCATTTAACTGTGGTCTTATCGGTTCTAAAGCTTCATCAACTGTAAGCAAAATTTTTTAAGTGCGAATTTTGACTTGATCGAGTTAATTTTCTTGGATATGTTATTTCGAAGGAAGGAGTTTCTGTTGATCCTTCAAAGATTCAAGCTATTATTAATTGGCCACAGCCTAAAAATGTTGGTGACATACGGAGTTTTCTTGGTTTGGCAGGGTATTATAGAAGATTTATTGAGGGTTTCTCTAGAATAGCCCTTCCTCTAACCCGCCTGACTAGGAAAAATGTGAAATTCTGGTGGTCTGAAGAATGTGAAAATAGTTTTTAGAAGCTTAAACAGAAATTGACAACCGCTCTTGTACTGACATTGCCCATTGAAGACGAAAAATTCAGCATTTATTGTGATGCTTCCAAGGCAGACTTAGGCGGAGTCTTAATGCAGGATGGAAAAGTTATGGCTTAAGCTTCCAGACAGCTGAAAGTTTATGAACAAAACTATCCCACGCATGATTTGGAGTTAGCAGCAGTGGTTTTTGCACTGAAAATATGGCGGCATATTTATATGGGCAGCAGTGCAAAGTATTCTCTTATCATATGAGTCTGAAATATATTTTCACCCAGAAAGAGTTGAATATGAGGCAAAAAAGATGGTTAGAATTTGTAAAAGACTATGATTTGGAGAAAAAGTATCACCTAAGAAAAGCCAATCGAGTGGCTAACACACTGAGCAGATTGCATACTATGACGCAATCTGGAATTTTCTCGATGTTTGTAAAACTGGAAGCAGAAAGTGAAAGGTTTGAAATTGAGATAGTCTTTGACTTATCAGTTATGCTATCTGCTATAACTTTAAGGCCAACAATTTTGGATAAAATCAAAGAGGCACAACAGAGGGATCCAGAGTGTCAAAGTCATAAATCTGTAGAGGCATCTAATAATTCTGTAGATTTTAATTATTCCGAAGATGATATCCTAAAATTCAGAGACAGGTGGTACGTTCCTAATGACAAAGATTTGCAGAAAGAGATCTTAACAGAGGCACACTCATCTACCTTCTCTGTACATCCTGGAAGTACGAAAATGTACAGAGATTTGAGGCAACACTTCTGATGGCCAAATATGAAAAGAGACGTTGCAAAGCATGTTAAGGCCTGTATGGTATGTCAACAAATTAAAGCAGAACATCAAAGGCCAGCCGGGACATTGCAACCATTATCGATTCCAGAATGGAAATGGGAGCAGATTTCCATAGACTTTGTTGTCGGATTGCCGAGGACAACAAGAGGATATGATGGAATATGGGTAATTGTTGATCGATTGACTAAGTCGGCCCACTTTTTACCGATAAAGATGACTTTCACAATGAATCAGTTTGCTGAATTATTTATGCAAGAGATTGTTAGACTACACAGGGTAGCAATCTCGATTGTATTAGACCGAGATCCCAGATTTACTTCAAGTTTTTGGAAAAGTCTTCATAAAGCTATGGGAACTTAATTGAGTTTTAGTACGCCATTTCATCCACAAACGGATTGGCAGACAGAAAGAACAATTCAGATTTTGGAGGATATGCTAAGAGCATGTGTTGGAGTTCCTAGGGTCATGGAGAAAATATTTGCCGTTAGTGGAATTCTCTTATAACAATAGTTTCCAATCCACTATTGGCATGGCCCCTTATGAGGCACTTTACGGTAGGAAATGTAGATCTCCTTTATACTGGGACGAATTCGGCGAAGCAAGATTAGCTGGTCCAGATATTTTGCAACAAACTGCGGAGAAAATTGCAATTATTAGACAACGAATTTTAACAGCTCAGAGCCGGCTGAAAAACTATGCAGTCCAAAGGAGACGGGAATTGGAGTTTAATGTGAATGACAAGGTGTTTTTGAAAATCTCGCCATTCAAAGGAGTAATGAGATTTGGAAGGAAGGAAGCTGAGTCCGAGATATGTGAGACCTTTTACAATCACAGAAAGAGTTGGAAGAACAGCATATAAGTTGCACCTACCAGCCTCTATGGATGGGATTCATAACGTTTTCCACGTCTCTATGCTAAGGAAGTGCGTACGCGATCCTTCTCAGATTGTGGAGCAAAAAGAAATTGAAATTCAGCCAACTCTGACTTACGAGAAAAAACCAGTGCGAATTCTCGAATCAAAAGTAAAGGTACCACGCAACAAAGAAATCCCGCTGGTGAAAGTTCTGTGGCACAACCACAATGTCGGGGAGGCAACTTGGGAAAGGCGACAAGATATGCTAAGTCGATACCCAAAATTATTCGGTACGTAAATTTTGAGGACAAAATGTTATTTAAGGAGGTTGGAATGTAACACTTAAAAATTTTATCGATTTAATCAAATTCTTATATATATTCTCATACTGTTTAATCAAATTGTTATTAAATATCATGAGAAATTATAGGAAAAAGAATGAAATGCATGTGGGTGTTGGCGTTTGAAAGAAAGAAGAAGTGAAAGTGTAATAACCCGACAATTTTGAATTTTTAAATTAAATTTCTGAAACTTTTAGTTTAAGTTTGGTTGGAGTTACGGAAAATATTTTAACGGAAAAATTAAATTATAAGACTCGGAGTCTAGTTTTGTGGTGGTTTTTGAGATTATAAGACTCGGAGTCTAGTTTTTGAGATTTTAAGTACGGAGTATGAGAATTTTACGAATTTACGGACGAGTAAAACACGTGAGGGCGTTTTTGTAAGTTACAATTAAATTAAAATTTTTAATTTAATTAAAAGAGTGGAATAGCTTCGGGTGGAAGCCATTCCACCTGTTTTGGTCCCGCGGCCGAGAGTAGAGGGAGACGTGAGAGAGGGAGGGAGCGATCGGGAAGAGGAGTCCGACCATCGATCGCCGAGGGTGCGACGCCGGTGCGGTGAGTGTTCCGACGAGCTGAAGTTGAGGCGCGGGTGCGGTTCTCCTGAGGTGAAAATTTTAGGTGAGTTCTCCCCTGTCTGGTTCCTGTCGACCGAGCGTGGAGGCTCGGTCCTTTCTTGTTTTCCGACGATTTAGCTCGGTATAAGAGTCGGTTATGGGCTGCGAATGTGGATGTAGTGAGCGGACAGGGAGTGCTTAGGAGGGAGGGGGAAAAACCTGAGGCTTGTTGGCTGTGGGATTCGGGTTTTGAGTTCGATATACTTGGTTTTGTTCAGATTGTGTTTAATAGGTTGAAATGTGATTGTTCGGTGAAGGAATTGGCGAGATTGGATCGAAGTTGTTCGGCTATTTTTAGTATAAAAACAGATTCTGTTTTTGGCCATTTTGGCCTGGCTTCAGTTGATCGTTTCCAATTCTGTTTTTGTGGGTTAGATTAGGTTGTTAGAGGGACGCATGGCCGCTGGAATCGTTTGATTCCGATATCCGACGCAAAAGTTATGCGCGTCGGAAGTTTATGTCGGATTTTGGTCCAAGTCAAATTAGCGAGCGTTTTTCATAGAATTGCGACGTGTGATGGTAGCATAGCCGTTTTTTATGCAAAAAACTAGTTTTGAGTGAGTTTTGGTGGAAGAAAACAAAGATGTGAAAATTGGAGAAAAATGGGCAGATTCGGTTTTGGGATTTTTCCACCTAGCTGCGTCTCACCGTTTAAAAATCTGTCCAAATATGTTAAACTAGATTCCTAAGGGGACGTTTAGCCACTTTAATCACCTCGATTCCGTCAACGAACGCAAAAGTTATGCGCGTCTGAACTTTACGCTGGTTTTTGGCCGAACCAAACCAGTCACCCGTTTTAGTTGGAATTTCATAAGTGTAGTTAAGGAATGTTATATTTAGCTATTTGGTGAATTTTGAAATAAATATTGATGAGCGATTGGTTGTGTTTTAGGTTAAGACGCTTTTTGGCGAAGCTGTGCGTCGAGCGAGCTTAGTACGCTAGGTAAGTAGTGCATGCACGCGTTTTGCCCAAGTGGGCTTACACTGTAGAACTTTAGGGTTTATGTGATTGATTGTGCTGTGCGTGCGTATTGTTTGACATGCATCATATTTTGAAAACGTGAACGAAAATGGTTTTGAGCATGTTTTGAGTATATGGTGAGACGCGTGGCGGTGATACCGCGGATCCTGCTAGTGTGCGGGCCGGTGCTTCACCAGTCGCGGATTCCACTCGAAGGGTGGGCTAGCTGAGCCGTCACGCGGCGTGAATGTGTTGATGGTGAGGGTGATGGGCAGTGGTACGGATCCTACTAGTGTATGGGCCGGTACAACACCAGTCGCGGATTTTACTCGAGGAGTGGGCCGGTTGGGCTGTCACGAAACGGGTGTGTGTGGCAACTGTGGCCCCATGCTGGGGAGGCTGGGACGGGGGCGACATGTCAGGGTGTAGTGTGGCGCGAGGTACACCCTTACCCTGTTGTGGTTGCCGTGTAGTGATGCGTGTGTGTAGCTTGTGGGCCTCGTTGTTGGAGAGTCCGGGACGGTGGCGACGTGTCAAGGTGTAGGGTGGCGTTAGGTCCCTCCTTACCCTGGTGCGGCTACACTACCCGTCACAGATGTGATAACATGAGTGTGAGTGTAGAGACTGCATGTGATAAGATTACATTGTCTGCTTTTACTTTCATATCGCATTACTTACTGAGCGTTAGACTTATGTTGTGTGTTATGTGGTGTAAGTGCTGATGATATCGCTGGTGAGCCTCGAGAGTTTAGTCCTGAGGCATAGGATGGTTGGTGGCGTGGGACCGAGGCACCGGATGACGGATTGTTTTAGGGCGACCCGACTAGTGGGAGATGGTAGGTGGTGGCTGGGTTTGTTTACGGTTATTTTTTTCTGTTGCTGTGTTGATGTATAGTCAATGAGATGTGTTGTATATGCGTCAGTGTATAGGTGTATATGGAGTGCGTGTGATTTTGGCGACATACGCATATATTTTACATGTAGGAGCTTGAAATTGTTCTATACTGTGAATTTTCTTCATTTGTAGTTGATGAATTTCATTGTCTTTAAACTCTGATTTTGTTATGGAGACCCTCTTGATGGTTGTTAGATATATACTGTTGGTGATTGATGAACTGTGTGCAGGGTTTAAATTTTTAGGATAGCCAGTTTTTGGGCGTTACTCTGCCAAAATTTCAGGAGAGAAGTTGGAAGTCGAGAGGACATAGAATAGGTTGGGATGTGTACAGTGAATGTTGGAGAAGTGTAGATGATCGTGGGAGTGCGGCGTCATCGCAGGTGCGCGGGGCACGCGGCCTTGCGGGTGCTCACGGGTCGTGCGGCGCCGGGTGAGGGCATGCGTGCGGACGTGCTGTACAGCGGCAGGGTGCGTGGGGCACGCAGCGCTGTGAGCGTGCGCGAGACGCGGTTATGTTGAGTTGGCGCGTGCGACACCGCGAGGGTACGTGCGAGGCATCGAAGTGGGGGATGTGGGTGCGCGGCACATGATTTGTGCAGTTCGAGGGGTGTTGGATTCTTTCCTAGGATTTCGAGTCTTGTCGGTTTATTTCAAAACTAATTTAAATTGTTTTCTTTTCCGCTGCGTATTTTTACATTGAGAATATCGTGTTCCCTCTTCGGGGCGCGGGTTATTTTCGATTCGAGTCGGAAATTTTTCATACTCACAAATGTTTTTTTGAAGATGATTTAAAAACGAAAGTGGTATTAAATTGAGTGAGTTATGCCAAGTGTTAGTGTGTGGTAGTGGGTAGATGCACTATAACGCACTAGGAACGTGGAGGTTTCTCGGGGTGTTACATTTATGGTATAAGAGCCACGGGGTCGGCGTCATTTAAATGATTACCTAACACCGCCAGCCGCTGCACGGGAGCACTCCACCAACTGTAAGTGTTTATATTTGAATTTATTGTAGTACTACTGTGAACTATGTATATGTTAAAGGTAGGAAATGTCAGGAGAGGCGAGAGGTCAAGGTAGAGGGCGACCACGACGAGAGGCGCCTCCTAGAGCAATGGGCGACATGGATGACACCGTCCGGCAGCTTACCGAGTTAGTCCACCGTCAGTCTCACCAATTAGAGAGATTTATGAGCAGGGATGACCAGGGTCAGTCTAGCGCCCAGGGTTCGTCTTACAGAGGGGGTGACTGGCTTCATAGACTTAGACCCTCGACTTTTGACGGGTCATCTCCGGATCCTCTCAGTGCTGAGGAGTAGATACGGAGCTTGGAGAGGATGGGTTTTGCCAAGGTAGAGGAGCAGGACAGAGTTTCTAGTGCGGCATTCTATCTGGCCAAGGATGCGAGCCATTGGTGGGATACGGTAGTGGCCACGAGAGATATGAAGACCATGATCTGGGAGGAGTTCAGGTCGGTGTTTTTCGATAAGTATTTCAACCATTCTGTCAGGACACAGAAGATGGTGGAGTTTGCACAGTTGAGGCAGATCGGCACTGTGGCCGAGTATGTACGACAGTTTGAGGCCTTGTCGCGGTTTGCAGGGCATATGGTGAGCCTTGATGAGAATAAGGTACATCAGTTTGTGCATGGCCTGAAGCCGGATATCTATATGGGCATGCGGATTGCGGGGACTCGAGGTATGCCATACGAGGAGGTGGTAGCGAAGGCCCTTGACATTGAGGAGGCTCGGGCGAAGCTTCCTAGTTATCGGGAGGTACCCAGAGAGCAGCCTCGGAGATCATTCAGAGAGTCGCTGCCACAGGCGAGCGGGGAGGCTTCCATGCAGAAAGGCCTGAAGAGGCCTAGTGACAGTTCCAGCAGTCAGGGGAGCACTAAGAGGCCTCAGGGGTCGGGACAGTTTTCAGTGTGCTCGAAGTGTCAGAGGAGCCACTCGGGCGAGTGCAGAACGGGCCCCGTACGATGTTATAACTGTGGCGAAGTGGGCCACATGTCCAGAGAGTGCCAGAAGCTGCGTCAGAACCGCTGCTTCAACTGCAATTAGGTGAGACACTTTGCCAGTAGATGCCCAGCTGCGAGCAAGGCGTCAGCCAGAGTTACACCGAGGGTCTTTGCCCTTTTTGAGCCAGATGATTTTGCCCAGCCATCAGTGATTGCAGGTAACATTTTTGTTTCTGGTGTGGCAGCTTATACCTTGATTGATACAGGGGCTACGCACTCGTTTGTGTCGACGGGCTTTGTGGTTAAGGCCAACTTGAGTTTAGTCCCGCCGAGCGACATTATGATGTGACCTTGCTATCCGGCGAGCATTTGTATTCAGAACAGGTGGTGCGGGGCAATGTTGTGACAGTGGGGAGGAAGTAGTTATATGCCGAGCTAGTCATACTCCATATGAGCGGTGATGAGGTGATCTTGGGAATGGACTGGCTGTTCAGACATCATGCGAAGATTGACTGCAGGACCAAAGAGGTTTATTTCCGGCCCCCTGGCGGGGAAAACTACACATTTAAAGTAGATAAAGGTCTTGCTAGGATTTCTGCTATCTTTTCTCGTCAGGCTCCACGGTTGTTGGGCAAGGGTTGCCAGGGGTTTTTGGCAAGTGTCGGGGATGCCCAGTCACAGGGTGATACTCGGATACAGGATATTCTTGTTGTGCAGTAGTTTCCGAAAGTGTTTCATGATGATTTGCCAGGGTTGCCCCCTGACAGGGAGATTGAATTTGAGATAGATGTTTTCCCAGGTGCCGAGCTAATGTGCAAGAACCCATACAGGTTAGCACCTACCGAACTTAAGGAGCTGAATGCTCAATTGGAGGAACTGACGGTTAAGGGCTTTATAAGCCCTAGTTTTTCACCTTGGGGTGCGCCAGTTCAATTCGTCAAGAAAAAGGACAGATCCCTACGTATGTGTATTGACTATCGGGAGCTGAATAAGTTGACGGTGAAGAACAGGTATCCATTACCGAGGATTGACGATTTGTTTGATCAGTTACAGGGTGCCCGAGTGTTTTCTAAGATCGACCTGAGGTCCGACTATCATCAGTTGAAGGTAAAGGAAAAGGATGTACCGAAAACGGCCTTCAGGACGAGGTATGGGCATTTTGAGTTCCTAGTTATGTCTTTCGGGTTGACCAATGACCCTGCAGCCTATGGATCTGATGCACCGGGTGTTCAGGGAGTACCTGGACAAGTTTGTGATTGTATTTATCGACGACATTCTGATTTATTCGCAGAGTGAGGAGGAGCACAGGGAGCACCTGAGAATCGTATTGACTATTTTGAGCCAGCATCAGCTGTTGTAATAACCCAGAAATTTTGGATATTTTTATTATTATTATTTTAATTTCTGAAATTTTAATTTAATCTCGGTCGGAGTTTTGAGAAATATTTCAACGAAAAATTTAAATTTTTAGACTCCGAGCCTACTTTGGCAACGGTGTTAGAAATTTAAAGTCGGGAGGTCGGGAAATTAACAAAATTACGGATGATTGAAACACGTGAGGGCATTTTGGTAATTTGTATTAAATAAAAAAAAAAAAAAATAATAATAACAAGGTGGAATGGCTTCGGGTGGAAGCCATTCCACCCTGTGCTGTGTCGCGTGGCCGAGAGAGCGAGACCGAGAGGGGGAGCGCGAGTAGCCGAGAGAGAGAGAGAGAGAGCCGGTGGTCTTTCGACGCCGACGACGGAGAATAATTGAACACTAGTTCGCCGAGAGGGCTGCGGTGGGAGGTGGGACGTGTTCGGCTTCCCAAGCTAAATACTGAAGGTACGTTTCCTTCCCTGCTCTGATTTTTGTTGAACAGAATTTATGGCCGCCTTCCCACTATCTTTCTGAAGGTTAAGCCGAACGTTGGGTTGGTGTACGCGGCGCGTATGTGCCGCGTGATCGGGGGCAGCAGGGCACAGGGCCGAGAGCTCGGAGCGCCCCCCCGTGATGCTGCTCTCCTGTTCGACCGATCAATGGTGGGGAGCATCGGTGGCTGAGAGAAGGGGAGGATAAACCGAGGGGCTGTGATTTTCAAAATTTTGTTTTCTGAATTGGAGACCTTCAATTTTAGTTAGTTCAAGTTTAATAGATTAGAATGTGATGGATTGGCGGAGAAATTTGGAAATGTTTGGGTTAAGGTTGAATTTCAGATGTTCGTATAAAAACAGATTCTGTTTTTGGCCGTTTCGGCATGATTTTGGTTGATCGTTTCAAATTCTGTTTTTGTGGGTTAAAATAGGTTGTTGGAGGAACGTGTGGCCGCTGGAATCGTTCGATTTTGATGTCCGACGCAAAAGTTATGCGCGTCGGAAGTTTATGTCGGATTTTGGTCCAAGTCAAATTAGTGACCGTTTTTTGTGGAATTTCGACGTGTGATAGTGGCATGTCTGTTTTTGGTGCGTAAAGTTAAATTGAGTGAGTTTTGGTTGAAGAAAAACAAAGGTTGTAATTTTATAAAAAAATAGCAGATTCAGTTTTTGGCATTTTTGGCCTGTCTGTGGCTTACCGTTTTAAAATCCGTCTTAGTATGTTAAACTAGGTTCCTAAGGGGACGTTTAGCCACTTGAATCGTTCGATTCTGTTGACGGACGTATAAGTTATGCGCGTCCGAACTTTGGGTTGCTTTTCGGCAAAACCAAACTCATGGACCGTTTTAGTTGGAATTTCATGAGTGTAGTTAAGGAAGGTGATTTTTTAGCTATGGGTGGATTTTGAGAGAAATATTGATGAATGGTTGTTTGTGTTTTAGGTTGAGACATTTTTGGCAAAGCTGTGCATTAAGCGAGTGTAGGACGCCAGGTAAGTAGTGCATGCATGTTTTTTGCCCAAGTGGGCCTACAATGTAGAACTTTAGGGTTTATGTTGTTGATTGTGGTGTGCATGCGTATTGTTTGACATGTATCATATTTTAAAAACGTGAACGAAAATGGTTTTGAGCTTGTTTTGAGTATGTTGTGAGACGTGTGGCGGTGGTACCGCGGATCCCGCTAGTGTGCGGGCCGGTGCTTCACCAGTCGCGGATTCCACTCTAGGGGTGTGCCGGCTGGGTTGTCATACGGCGTGAATGTGTTGACGGTGAGGATATGGGCAGTGGTACCGCGGATCCTACTAGTGTGTGGGCTGGTGCAACACCAATCGGGGATCCTACTCGAGGGGTGAGCCGGCTAGGCTGTCGCGAAACGCGTGTGTGTGGCAACTGTGACCCTATGCTGGGGAGGCTGGGATGGGGGCGACGTGTCAGGGTGTAGAGTGGCGCGAGGTACACCCTTACCCTGAGGTGATTGCCGTGTGGTGATGTGTGTGTGTAGCTTGTGGGCCTCGTTGCTGGGGAGTCCGGGACGGTGGCGACGTGTCAGGGTGTAGGGTGGCGTGAGGTTCCTCCTTACCCTGGTGCGGCTGCACTACGCATCACAGATGTGACAAGATGAGTGTGAGTGTAGAGACTGCATATGATAGGATTGCATATACGGCTTTTACTTTCATATCGCATTACTTACTGAGCGTCAGGCTTATGTTGTGTGTTCTGTGGTGTAGGTGCTGACGATACTGCTGGTGAGCCTCGAGTGCCTAGTCCAGAGGCGTAGGATGGTTGGCGGCGTGCGACCGCAGCACCGGATGACAGATTTTTGTTAAGGCGACCCAACCCGTGGAGATGGTAGGTCGTGACCTAGTTGGTTTGGGGGTTTTTATTTCTTTTGTGGTGATTATGTACAGTCGATGAGATGAGTTGTATATGCGTCAGTGCATAGGTGTATATGGAGTGCGTGTGATTTTGGCGCGTACGTATATATTTTACATGTTAGAGTATAGTATTGCTCTATATTGTGAACTTTCTTCAGTTGTATTTGATGGATTTCCGTTGTTTTCATACTCTGATTTGGTTATGGTGATTTCTCTGGATTATGGATAGATAGATACTGCTAGTTTTGTTGAACTGTGTGCAGGGTTTTAAATTTTGGGATAGTCAGTTTTTAGCCGTTACTCTGCCAAAATTTCGGGAGAGAGGTTGGGAGTCGAGAGGATATGAAATAGGTTGAGGTGTGTACAGTGAATGTTAGAGAAGTATAGATAAGCGTAGAAGTGCAGCGTGATCGCAGGTGCGTGGGGCATGCGGCCTTGCAGGTACTCACGGATCGTGCGACGCTGGGTGAGGGCGTGCGTGCGAACGTGCTGTACAGAGACAGGGTGCGTGGGGTACGCGGCCCTGTGAGCGTGCGCGAAACATAGTGACGTAGAGATGGTACGTGCGGCACCGCGAGGGTGCTCGCGGGGTGTCGAAGTGGGGACGTGAGTGCGCGGTACCGGGTTGTGTAGTTCGAGGGGTGCGTTGAATTCTTTCCTAGGATTTCAAGTCTTACCGTTTTATCTTAAACTGGTTTAAATGGTTTTCTTTCCCGCTGCATAGTTTTTATGTTAAGGACTTCGTGTTCCCTCTTCGGGAAGCGAGTTGTTTTCGAATCGAGTCAAAAAATTTTCATACTCACAAATGTTCTTTTGAAAATGATTTGAAAACGAAAGGAGTATTAAATTGAGTGAGTTATGTCAAGTGTTAGTGTGTGTAATCTGTAAATGTACTGTAGCACACCGGGAACGCGGGGTTTCTCGGGGTGTTACAACTATATGCTAAGTTCTCGAAGTGCGAGTTTTGGTTGGACATGATTCATTTCTTGGGGTATGTTATCTCCTTTGAGGGTGTTTCAGTTGATCCAGGGAGGGTTCAGGCTGTAAAGGAGTGGCCGCGGCCGGCCAGTGCTAGCGAGATACGTAGTTTTTGGGGGTTGGCTGAATATTATCGGAGATTCATTGAGGGGTTCTCTAATATCTCGGCCCCTTTGACCCAGCTGACCAGAAAGAATGCAAAGTATGAATGGACCGACAGGTGTGAGGACAGCTTCAAGACATTGAAGCAGAGGTTGACTATGGCTCTTGTACTGACGCTGCCCGTGGAAGGAGAGAAGTTCTGCATTTATTGTGATTTCTCCATGATCGGTTTGGGGTATGTTTTGATGTAGAGTGGGCTAGTCATTGCCTATGCCTTTAGGCAGTTGAAGGCTTACGAGAAGAATTATCCCACTCACGATTTGGAACCGGCGGCGGTTGTATTTACACTCAAGATTTGGAGGCATTATCTGTATGGGCAGCAGTGCAAGATTTATTCAGACTATCAGAGCTTGAGGTACATTTTCACGCAGAAAGAGCTGAATTTGAGACAGAGAAGATGACTCGAGCTGGTCAAGGACTATGATGTGGAGATCAGGTACTACCCGGGGAAGGCAAACGTTGTGGCGGATGCCTTGGGTAGGGTAACGGCTTCGACTTCTGCCATGACTACGATAGTGCCTGTTTAGTTGGTAATAGAGATGCAGAGTTTTGGTCTAGAGGTAGTTTCTGATCTGGCAGCTACTCTTTCGGCCTTGTCATTGAGGCCGACTATTCTGGACAGGATCAGACTGACTCAGGAGACTGACTCGGAGTGTAGCGAGCTGAAAGCGAGTATGCAGGCCAAGCCGGATTCTAAGTTCAGCTATTCAGAGGATGAGATTCTGAAATTTTGGGATAGGTGGTACGTCCCGAAGAATGAGGAGCTGAGGAGGGATATATTATCAGAGGCCCACTCATCTTCTTTCTCTGTGCATCCAGGAAGCACTAAGATGTACAAAGATTTGAAGTAGCACTATTGGTGGCCTAACATGAAACGAGCAGTGGCTGAGTATGTTGAGACCTACGTAATTTGTCAGCAGGTGAAGGCGGAGCATCAGCGACCGTCTGGGATGCTCCAACCATTGCCTATACCGGAGTGGAAGTGGGAGCGAATCACCATGGATTTTGTGGTGGGACTGCCGAGGACTGCCGAGGACCATGATGCATCTGGGTGATTGTGGACAGGTTGACGAAGTCGTCTCACTTTTTGCCTGTGAGGATGACTTATACCATGGATCAGTTTGCCCAGTTATATATTCAGGAGATAGTTAGACTTCATGGGATTCCAGTGTCTATTGTTTCAGACCGAGACCCCAGGTTCACATCCAAGTTTTGGAAGAGTCTGCATAAGGCTATGGGCCTAGATTTCAGTACGGCCTTTCATCCTCAGACCGACGGGCAGGTAGAGCGGACTATACAGATTCTGGAGGATATGCTCAAGGCCTGTGTGTTGGAGTTTCAGGCGACTTGGAGCAAAGTTCTTACTGTTAGTAGAATTCTCGTATAATAACAGATATCAGTCCACCATTGGGATGGCGCCGTACGAGGCCCTCTACGGAAGAAAGTGCAGGTCACCATTGTATTGGGACGAGGTTAGGGAGGCTCGATTGATAGGTCCTGAGATCTTACAGCAGACTGTCGACAAAATTTCTGTAATACGGAAGAGGATTTAAGCGGCTCAGAGTCGACAGAAGAGTTATGCTAATCAGAGGCATCGGGAGTTGGAGTTTAATGAGGGCGACGAGGTATTTCTGAAGATCTCGCCGTTCAAGGGAGTGGTGAGGTTCGGAAAGCGGGGGAAGCTCAACCCTCGGTTTGTGGGACCATTCCCGATTGTCAAGCAAATTGGGAGAACTGCGTACCAGCTTCAGTTACCTGCATCAATGGATGCCATCCATGACGTTTTCCATGTTTCGATGCTGAGGAAGTGTATGCGCGATCCCTCTCAGGTAGTGCCGCAACACGATATAGAGATCCATCCAACGCTGTCCTACGAGGAGAAGCCAATGAGGATCTTAGGATCAGCTGTGAAGGTGCTGTGCAACAAGGAGATCCCGCTGGTCAAGGTGATGTGGCGCAACCATGGTGTGGAGGAAACTACTTGGGAGTGGCGTGATGGTATGGAGCGGCAATATTCCAACTTATTCGGTAGGTAAATTTTGGGAATAAAATTCTTATAAGGTCAAAGGGATGTAATAACTCAGAAATTTTGAATTTTTAAATTAAATTTCTGAAACTTTTAGTTTAAGTTTGGTTGGAGTTACAGAAAATATTTTAACGGGAAAATTAAATTATAAGACTCGGAATCTAGTTTTGTGGTGGTTTTCAAGATTTTAAGTCGGGAGGATGAGAATTTTACGAATTTACGAACGATGAAAACACGTGAGGGTATTTTGGTAATTTGTAATTAAATTAAAATTTTTAATTTAATTAAAAGAGTGGAATGGCATTGGGTGGAAGCCATTCCACCCTGTTTTTGTCCCGCGGCCGAGAGTCGAGGGAGACGCGAGAGAGGGAGGGAGCGATGGGGAAGAGGAGTCCGACCATCGATCGCCGAGGGTGCGACGCCGGTGCAGTGAGTGTCCCGACGAGTTGAAGTGGAGGCGCGGGTGCGGTTCTCTTGAGCTGAAAATTTTGGGTGAGTTCTCCCCTGTCTGGTTCCTGTCGACCGAGCGTGGAGGCTCGGTCCTTTCTTGTTTTCCGACGATTTAGCTCGGTATAGGAGTCGGTTATGGGCTGTGAATGTGGGTGTAGTGAGCGAACAACGAGTGCTCAGGAGGGAGGGGGAAAAACCTGAGGGTTGTTGGCTGTGGGATTAGGGTTTTAAGTTCGATATACTTGCTTTTGTTTAGATTGTGCTTAATAGGTTGAAATGTGATTGTTCGGTGAAGGAATTGACGAGATTGGATCGAAGTTGAGATTTCGGCTATTTTTCGTATAAAAACAGATTCTGTTTTTGGCTATTTTGGCCTAGCTTTGGTTGATCGTTTCCAATTCTGTTTTTGTGGGTTAGATTAGGTTGTTAGATGGACGCATGGCCGCTGGAATCGTTTGATTCTGATATCCGACGCAAAAGTTATGCTCGTCGGAAGTTTATGTCGGATTTTAGTCTAAGTCAAATTAGCGAGTGTTTTTCATAGAATTGCGACGTGTGATGGTAGCATAGCCGTTTTTTATGCGAAAAACTAGTTTTGAGTGCGTTTTGGTGGAAGAAAACAAAGATGTGAAAATTGGAGAAAAATGGGCAGATTCAGTTTTGGGATTTTTCCACCTAGCTGCGGCTCACCGTTTTAAAATCCGTCCTGGAATGTTAAACTAGGTTCCTAAGGGGACGTTTAGCCACTTGAGTCACTGGATTCCATTAAAGGACGCAAAAGTTATGCGCGTCCAAACTTTAGGCTTGTTTTTGGCCGAACCAAACCAGTGACCTATTTTAGTTGGACTTTCATAAGTGTGGTTAATGAATGTTATTTTAAGTTATTTGGTGAATTTTGAAATAAATATTGATGAGCGATTGGTTGTGTTTTAGGTTGAGACGCTTTTTGGCGAAACTGTGCGTCGAGCGAGCTTAGGACGCCAGGTAAGTAGTGCATGCATGCGTTTTGCCCAACTGGGCCTACACTGTAGAACTTTAGGGTTTATATGATTGATTGTGGTGTGCGTGCGTATTATTTGACATGCATCATATTTTAAAAATGTGAACGAAAATGATTTTGAGCATGTTTTGAGTATGTGGTGAGACGCGTGGCGGTGATACCGCAGATCCTGCTAGTGTGCGGGCTGATGCTTCACCAGTCACGGATTCCGCTCGAGGAGTAGGCTGGCTGGGCCGTCACGCGACGTGAATGTGTTGACGGTGAGGGTGATGGGCAGTGGTACCGTGGATCCTACTAGTGTGTGGGCCGGTGTAACACCAGTCGTGGATTTTGCTCGAGGAGTGGGCCGGCTAGGTTGTCGCCAAACATGTGTGTGGCAACTGTGGCCCCGTGTTGGGGAGGCTGGGACGGGGGCAATGTGTCAGGGTGTAGTGTAGCGTGAGATACACCCTTACCCTGATGTGGTTGCCGTGTGGTGATGCGTATGTGTAGCTTGTGGCCCTCGTTGTTGGAGAGTCCGGGACGGTGGTGACGTGTCAGGGTGTAGGGTGGCGTTAGGTCCCTCCTTACCCTAGTGCGGCTACACTACGCGTCACAGATGTGACAACATAAGTGTGAGTGTAGAGACTGCATGTGATAAGATTGTATTGTCAGCTTTTACTTTCATATCACATTACTTACTGAGCGTTTGACTTATATTGTGTGTTCTGTGGTGTAGGTGCTGACGATATCGCTGGTGAGCCTCGAGAGCCTAGTCTTGAGGCATAGGATGGTTTGTACCGTGCGACCGAAGCACCGAATGACGAATTTTGTTAGGGCGACCCGACCCGTGGGGATGGTAGTTGGCGGCTGGGTTTGTTTACGATTATTTTTTTCAATTGCTGTGTTGATGTACAGTCGATGAGATGAGTTGTATATGCGTCAATGTATAGGTGTATATGGAGTGCGTGTGATTTTGGCGACGTACGCATATATTTTACATCTAGGAGCTTGAAATTGCTTTATATTGTGAATTTTCTTCATTTGTAGTTGATGAATTTCGTTGTCTTTAAACTCTGATTTTGTTATGCAGACCCTCTGGATGGTTGATAGATATATACTTTTGGTGATTGGTAAACTGTGTGCAGGGTTTAAATTTTTGGGATAGCCAGTTTTTAGGCGTTACTCTGCCGAAATTTCGGGAGAGAGGTTGGAAGTCGAGAGGATATAGAATAGGTTGGGATATGTACAGTGAATGTTGGAGAAGTGTAGATGAGCGTGAGAGTGCGGCGTGATCGCAGGTGCACGGGCACGCGGCCCTGCGGGTGCTCACGGGTCGTGCGGCGCCGGGTGAGGGCGTGCATGCGGATGTGCTGTACAGCGGCAGGGTGCGTGGGGCACGCGGCGCTGTGAGCGTGCGCGAGATGCGGTGATGTTGAGTTGGCGCGTGTGACACCGCGAGGGTGCGTGTTGGGCATCGAAGTGGGGGATGAGGGTGCGCGGCACATGATTTGTGCAGTTCGAGGGGTGTTGGATTTTTTCCTAGGATTTCGAGTCTTGTCGAAAATTTTTCATACTAACAAATGTTCTTTTGAAGATGATTTGAAAACGAAAGTGATATTAAATTGAGTGAGTTATGTCAAGTGTTAGTGTATCGTAGTGTGTTGATGCACTGTAGCGCACCGAGAATGTGAGTGTTTCTCGAGGTGTTACAGAAAGGAAGAAAAAGAAAAGAAAAAAAAAAAGAGTTTTAAAAGTCAAATGAAAGAGAGAAATGTGAAAGGAGAAAATTTCACGTGGAGTGTGTTGTGAATGGTAATTTAGGAAGAAAATAACACTTTTTAGTTAGGTTGATCATACTTATCTTTAAAACATTATCATCTGAAATTTCTTCTTCAGCACGCCACTGTCTTCTTTCTCTACTAAAAATCCTTTCTCGAAACCTTTCTCTTCCTTTCAAAGTTTTCTAGATTTTTTAAGGTAAAACAGTTTGATTTAGGTTATTTTGATGCAAGTTTGTTTGATAAGTGCATGATATTGGATGAAATAATTGGGTTTGATTGCGTTTGATGAACCCTAACGTGTGATCCATGGAAATTGTTGGAGTTTCTTTACTTCTGAGTTGTTTTGGTGTTTAATTGGATTTGAATACTTGTTGGTAGATTTAAATGAAGGAAATCATGAAATTGTACAATTTGGATAAAAAATAGTGAATTACACGGCAGTTCGGCATTTTGTAATTTTGATCCATTGAATTGGTTTTATTTAATAAATTGAGTTAATCATATTAAAGTAGACCATTTAAGAAGTTCATGCCTTTGGAAATTTTGAATTTTGCATATGTATAGATAAAGTTATGCGATTTTGAAATTCGTAGCAAAGTTGATGGAAATTCCAAGATTTAGGTTATTGGATACGTTTTAATGTATGTTGTTTGATTCCTATGTTTTAGGTTTGCAAATAAAAAGGGAAGTTGATCAATTGCCTAATTTTGAGCTCAAGACACGGGGTAGGTGTATGTTTGCATGCGTTTTGGCCAATTGACCTATACCACAAAGAGTTAGGAGATTGATGGACAAATAAGGAATTTGGAGATTTTAGTTTCGAGAGTTTTGGTTGGGTAGAAATTTTAGGTTGTGAGTTTATTATGATAAGTTCTTATTTATTAATGGATTTGTTTATCTTTTTATGTTACTTTACGCTTACAACCTTGAGCATATGTGTATGTAACATACATTCATGTATCATAGTTTTTCCAAATCATAGAAAACGGTTTTATGCATACGTTTTCATGTAAACAGAACAAGAAAAATATGGTACAGTAAAATACATAAATAGTTATTGTGGGTAGGGAACTGAGTATGATAGTTCCGTTAGAGGGATTGTTAGATATGCCTTTCCATTTTTGCTAGAGCGAGTTGGTCGTTCCACTAGAGGGACAATCAGTTAGGTCATCTCTCCTCTAGAATTAGTACCCCAATAACTCATGTTATGTAAGAAATAAAAAAGAAATTCAGTTGCATATTTTACGAATAACATAGCATAATCATGAGCATGCATTCTTTATTTCACATCACTTATTGAGCGTTAGATTCATTAGTTACTTTGTGGTGTAGGTGATATCATTACAGGTGAGGACGTTGATTCTCAAGATGGTTGACAGTGCGGTTGGTGGGGAACGTTCATGGAGTGTGCTTGTAGCTACTAGGGCGATTTTGACCTGTGAACGGTTCTCTAAGTATTTTGAGTACAATGCACATATGTGTGTATATAAATATAGTTTTAAAGATTTGATAAAATAATTTTATAAGTTATGAGCTCTATTTCCAAACTAAGTTGGTTTTGGATTGGTTAAATGAATGGTCAAATTTTGGGGTTTTAGTTTTTCGTTACGCTTTAGAAATGGTTTTTTTACAGGAGTTTAAAAGATGTTGTTAGATAGGAAAGTATGATTTGATGATGAAAAAATAAGAGGTATGAAAAAAAGAGATATAGGGGGAAGAGGAGTTTCATTGCCTCAACAGCAGAGGAAGGGCCGATGTGTCGCCCTAGTGGGGGCGATGGAACGTACTAGGGCAGTTTTTCATCGCCTCATCTAGAAGATGAGGCGATATATCGTCCGCCCCAGAAGGGGCAAAAAGTTCGTCCCTGGATGAACAATCGCTCAAATGACAGTGGAGGGGGCGATTGTTCGCCCCAAGGGACGAGTGATCGCCTCGGCACAGTTCACATGAACAGTGTCTCAAAAAAAAAAAAAGTTTTTAACAAAAATTTCATGCATGCTTTACACAAAATTTCATAAAAAAAGCTAGCCTGCCTTGGAATGTCCATGACAATGGTCAAATTGAAAAGTTGAAATTTCACATCATTTTTTTGAAGAACCAGCAAATTACAAAGACAAAGATTCTTAATACAATGAAGAGCAACCTTAATGACCATGACATTTAGTTCGATGGCAAGAAAATCCACTAGACTTTGCATTCACCAAGAAAGAAATAACTTTCCCTGGTAATGTTGTAGTTTCTTATTCCTAAAAAATACAACTTCGGGTGTGAAGTCGAAAAATATGTGAAAAAAATACATGTTCTTCAGGCACTCTATTGAAATCATAAACATTCAGGAGATAATGGATGCAAGTAAAACCGCAAATAGAATTCAGGAGATAATGTTGATGACAGGATCAATGACATTTAAAAAATAACGTTTAAAAAATTCTGGAAATTTCAAAATGATTAAATAAAGACACTCCAGCAAAAGGATATTATATTTCAAATGCTAAACATAGTTTCACGGGATCGCACGCAGATCAACATAAAATAAACTCACCAGAAGGTAGAATATATCAAATCTTAAATTTTCTTGAAAGCAATAATAAATTGAATCATAAAGAAATCTTAGATCTTAAGTTTGATATTGGAAAAACAAATGCAGCAATATATACTTCTAAGCACATACTACATAAACCAGCATAGCCTTTCAAGAGAACTAAAGACCAAATATTTATAAAAACACAAACGATTGGGCCACTTAAAATAAAACTAATTAATTATTTTCTTTTAAGAGGTAAAATAATTATTTATCATTCGAAGAGGAGTTGAGCAAAAAAAAGCACGCAACAACTCCTCGCAAAGAAACACAAAACATTTGACATCTACTTCTATTCCACCATGTGAGAAAATAAAAAAACATACATTGAAAAATCTATGTTTTGGTTAGAAGTTTGAAAGAAAATAAAAGTCCACCCTTAATTTTTAATCAAGATAATAACCCAATTTATAAATATCTCCAAAGCTTATGACAGAGGCTTCATCCCATTTTAAGTTTACAAAGCCTTAATCTATCTTCCATTTCACCGGTCACATATAATTTGGAGTTTTTAGCGAATGAAATGTTGGAAATAATGTGCTCAATAAGCAAAATGTTATGATCATTTTTCGCTGTAATTAATGAATAACTTTTATGATTAATTTTTATGTTTTCATTATTTAATATATTTTATAAATTCAAAGAAAAATCTTTAATTATTTGTGTAATTTTAAATTTACATATATATTGATTATGTGGGATTAAACTTAAAAAGAAATAATCATATTAGTCCGTAACTTATATTTGAAGTATAAGATCTTCAAATTAATAAAGTTATAAATACAGTTCACTTCGTTAAGAACGTATAGTCATATCTCGATTATATATGTAGTAACATAAAGTGATTGTATTTTATATAATATGATTATATAGGACTGGACCAGATGGAATTATATTGTTCTTATAATATCCGTTAAATAAAGAAAAATTAATTTTATCTTAATGATGGTCATATATGTGTGATCTTAATTCATTGTATTTAGTAGACTATTATTTCATTTTAATTTATTCTTTGATTTACTTGATAAATTTTTGTATGAGTTACATTATATAAACCTTGTATTTTGAGAATAAATTAAATGAGCAGTTGAGAATACTAACATTGATATAATGAAATCCATAATACAAGATTATCTTATTTGTTAGTTCAAGAATTGAATAATTAGTGTGGAATTCATAAATGTTATGAATTAATTATTCAATTAAAAATTAATGGTAGTGAAGGATAAAAATGTAATATGAGAGATTAACGGATCTTATACCTATCTCTATTACGAATCTTAATGGAGGATAAATATATAGATAATGACTATATCAATGGACATTACTTTAAGTAAATATACTCTATAGTTCTAAGAGTATAACTCTAGGTATTTAATGGAATTACTCTAGAATTAATAATTGTGTTATTTAATATAAAGAGTTTATATTAATTAACAAATATTATTGGAGCTTGAGACTATAGGTTTATTGGTCTATCTGTCATCTTACTGTAACACCCCGAAAACCCACACGTTCCCGGTGCGCTACAGTGCATCTACACACAAACACTAACACTTAACATAATTCACTCAATTTAATACCCTTTTGTTTCCAATTTACTCTCCCCTTTTTTTTTTTGACTCGATTCGAAAACAACTCGCGTCTCCCCTTCGACACCTCACGAACACTCTCACGGTGCCACACATACCACTCAACGTTACTGTGTTTCGCGCACGCTCACAGCGCCGCGTGCCACACGCACCCTGCCGCTGTACAGCACGTCCGCGCGCACACCCTCACCCGGTGTCGCACGACCCGTGGGTACCCAACAGGGCCGCATGCCCCGCGCACCTGCGATCACGCCGCACATCCACACTCATCTAAACTCCTCTAGCATTCATCATACACACACCTTGACCTATTTCGTATCCTCTCGAATCTCAACCCCTCTCCCGAAATTTCGGCAGAGTACCGCCTAAAAACTGGCTACCCCAAAATTTAACCCTGCACACAATTCAACAGAATCCAACAATATTTACCTATCCATCATCTAGAGAAATCATCCCAACCCAAATCAGAGTAATAAGACGACGAAAATCCATCAAATACAAATGAAGAAAGTCTCCAGTATAGAGAAATAACATACTCTAATAGGGAAAATATCCGCGTACGTCACCAAAATCACACGCACTCCATATACACCTATACACTGACGCATATACAACAATCAATCCCATCCTCCGTACATAATCACCGCAAAAGAAAGAAAACCCACAAACCGACCAGGCCACAACCTACTATATCCACGGGTCGGGTCGCCCTAACAAAAGTCCGTCATCCGGTGCCGCAGTCGCACGCCGCCAACCATCCTACGCCTTAGGACTAGGCACTCGAGGCTCACCAGCGGTATCGTTAGCACCTACACCACAGAACACACAACATAAGCCTAACGCTCAGTAAG
>CM039522.1:4275357-4345874 GCA_022433055.1 Begonia peltatifolia
GCTCAGTAAGTAATGCGATATGAAAGTAAAAGCCGACAATGCAATCCTATCACATGCAGTCTCTACACTCACACTCATGGTGTCACATCTGTGACGCGTAGTGCAGCCGCACCAGGGTAAGGAGGAACCTCGCGCCACCCTACACACTAACACGTCGCCACCGTTCCGGACTCCCCAGCAACGAGGCCCACAAGCTACACCCACGCATCACCACACGGCAACCACATCAGGGTAAGGGTGTACCTCGCGCCACTCTACACCCTGACACGTCGCCCCCGTCCCAGCCTCCCCAGCACGGGGCCACAGTTGCCACACACACACGTTTCGCGACAGCCCAGCCGGCCCACCCCTCGAGTAGGATCCGCGACTGGTGTTGCACCGGCCCACACACTAGTAGGATCCGCGGTACCACTGCCCATATTCTCACCGTCAACACTTTCACGCAGCATGACGGCCCAGCCGGCCCACCCCTCGAGTAGGATCCGCGACTGGTGAAGCACCGGCCCGCACACTAGCGGGATCCGCGGTACCACCGCCACACGTCTCACCTCATACATCAAAGCATGCTAAAAAAATCATTTTCGTTCCCGTTTAAAAAAAATATGATGCATGTCACACAATACGCACACACACCGCAATCAATCACATAAACACTAAAGTTCTACAGTGTAGGCCCACTTGGGCAAAACACATGCATGCACTACTTACCTGGCGTCCTAAGCTCGCTCGATACACAGCTTCGCCAACAGGAAGCCTCAACCTAAAACACAACCAATTCTCATCAGTATTTCTCCCAACATTTACCAATTAGCTAAAAATAACCTTATCTAACTACACTCATTAAATTCCAACTAAAACGGTCCATTGGTTTGGTTTGGCCGAATACCAGCTCAACGTTCGGATGCGCATAACTTTTGCGTCCGTCAACGGAATCAAACGATTCAAGTGGCTAAACGTTCCCTTAGGAACCTAGTTTAACATTCTAAAATGGACTTTAAATCGGTAGGCCGCAGATAGGCGAAAAACGCCAATAACCGAATCTGCCATTTTATTAAAATTTCACATTTTCACTTCCCTTCAACCAAAACTCACTCCCAACTAGTTATATGCATCAAAATGGCTATGCTACTCTCACACGTCGAATTTTCCACGAAAGACGGTCACTAATTTGACTTAAACTAAAATCTCGCATAAACTTCCGACGCGCATAACTTTTGCGTCGGATATCGGAATCGAACGATTCCAGTGGCCACACGCTCTTCTAACAACCTACTTTAACCCACAAAGACAGAATTTGGAATGATCAACTTAAGCCTAGCCAAAACAGCCAAAAACAGAAGCTGTTTTTATACGAAAAATAGCCGAAATCTCAACTTCGGGCAAATCCCGCAAGTTCTCTGCACCGAACACTCACATTTCGCCTATTAAGCACAATCTAACCTGAAAATCAGAAATTCAAACACAAAGTCTGAATTTTGGCTCAACCTTCACCCTCGGCCTCCCTCCCTCTCACCGGTCTCCTGCTGTCCACTTGCTAATCTACACACTCACCCTATTAATCCCCTCACATTTGCAGCCAAATTTAAAGAGAGAAAAGAAACGAAGAGGAGCTGAACCTCAGTCTCGGTTCATACGGACAGGACAGCAGAGGGAGAGGACTTACCAAGTGGTGGCGTCCAGCACTCGGGTGGGAGAAGGACTCCAGCAACAATTCTGGTCGTTGGCGGCAGAATTGGCCGGAAACTAGCCCCTCGGGGTCGTCGGCCGAACACTCGGCTTTCACTTCGGGAACTCGAGTTGCTGGAACCGAACGGCTCCGGTTCGTCGGAATAGCAGCCCCTGCTCGCAACTCACACCTCACACTCGCGCTCGTCGGCCGTCGCAGCTCCGACTCCAGCACGCGATCGCCTGCTCCCGGTCGTCTTCTCTCGGGTGCACAGAGGAAACAACCGAATGGCTTCCTCGCGAAGCCATTCGGGTGTTTCACAATTTTTTTTTTTTTTAAATAAATACAATTTACCAAATTGCCCCCACGTACTTCATTCGTCCGAAATTTCGTAACTTCCCGACCTCCCGGCTTTAAATTCCGAAAACCAATCGCAAAAGTAGGCCTCGAGCCTTATAATTTAAATCTTTCCCGTTGAAATATTTCTCAAAACTCCGACCGGGATTAAACTAAAAATTTCAAAAATAAAAATAAAAATTCGAAATTTTCGGGTTATTACAATTTTTGACCAACTTTGGAAATTCATAACTTATCTATTACTCGTCCGAACTAGACAATACAAAGTACTACGGGTTCCTGAGGACGTCTAGTTTCCTTTGGTCTCATCCATTTCCTATTTTGACATCCACAACTTGACCGAACGTGGCTGGACGGATACCACTCTACAATTCGTATATTTGGCCAATCAACCACCAAATCTTTCCCACCAATTCCCAAAATCTACTCCTATCTCTATCTTAAGCGCCAATATGCGAATAGAAATCGACTCTACATTCAACTTCTCGCATTACCCTCCTAGGTTATCGTCAACTCCTCCGATACGCTTACTAGATCCGTTTTCGTCGCTAAAACAACTAGCAGGCTAACTATCTATCAAGAACTAACTAAAACATACCGTAGATTTGAAGATTCACGGCAGAACAGAGGTGGATTGCTGAGGCTTCACGCGGGGAAACAGGCGGGGAAGAACAGAAGAAATGTTGGGAGGGAGAAACGCTGGGTGTTCTCTTTTTTTTTTTATATTTTATTATTATAATAATAATACTACCTAATTACTAAACTGCCCTCCACTCTTAACCGTTTAGTAAATCTGCCATATTGTCCAATTCTAGTTGGATTCTTAAATTTTTCTCTACTCCATTAGCCTCAAAATAATCTTTTACTTCAGGGTAGAAATTTTTCGTTATCAATTCTGACCAAAACTCCACCGATTATAATTACAAAAATCTGAAATTGATTTAAACGGAAACTCTAGGTGTTACACAGAGCATGCCCAGGATTAGGAGGTGGTTGGAGGAGTGCGCTCGTGGAACGATCCGACTGGCTGTTATGGCGTTTTGACTATGGTGGACGTATGTATGGATTTTGGGGTTAGTTGGAGTCGGTTTGAATTGTTTTGAAAATTAAATAGATTTCAAGCTTTTAGTAGTCGTTTTTGATGTAGATAACGATTTTGAATTGATTGGAAAAGTTTGTTTCGTTATTTTTAACGTTGAGTCAAAACTCAGTTTGTTTTTGAAGAATTTAAGGTTTTCATGCAAATTCTGGGAAGAAAGTATCGACCGATAGGCTTAATGGTCGATCGAATTTGGCAAATGTCGATCGCGAAGGTTGACGTGCAAAGGCAGAGTCGAACTAAGTGTCAACCTACATCTGTAGGTGTCGACTGGTAATGTAAAAATGGTAGGGGTGTCGACCGCAAGGTACGACCGGGGCAGACAAAGAAGATTGGAGTGTCGACCTGTGTTTATAGGTGTTGACTAGTTAGCGTGATGAGCAAGGAGATGTCGACCGATCTAAACAGAGGCATCCGAGGTGCCGACCTGTGCATGTGGGTGTTGACCCTTGGGTGCAGTACGGGTGAGGTGTTGACCGGTGGTCTTAGGGGTCTACCGAAATACCTTTTTATGTTTTACAAAATTCGAAATTTTATTTGAACTGATTTTGGTGAAAGTCTTCTGTTGCGATGTTTTTAAATGTTTTCAAATGTGTTGTTTTAAGTTGGAAAAAACAGAGTTTTAAATTTTACGAATTTTGTCAGATTTCACGAGTAAGGGTGTGGTTAGGGACCCAAGTCTGGGGATGACTCGGGGGTGCTGCAGAGTTGGTATAAGAGATAAAGAGCGAGTCAAAAGCTGGTAGGTTTTCAGGTCGCTACAGTTATGGTATCAGTGCCAATTGGTCAAACCGTTCAATTGATTACCTAACAGCGCTGATCGCCGTATGATGTGCTTCGACAACTGTAAGTGTTTAAGTTTAGCTTTAGTTATTAGATGATTATGAGAGTGGTTAACCTTGTTAAGGAAATTAGGTATAATGTCTAGACGACCAGAACGTTCGAGAGTACTAGGAGAGACAACTGATTCAAGAAGTGAAGATGATTCGATGACGATCAGACAGCTGACCGAGTTGGTGAACCGACAGTCTCAACAATTAGGGATTTTGCTGAATCGAGAAGTTCAAGGAAGTGCAGGCTCTAGCTCTAGCCATGACCAGTCGGGTGATAGGTTTCGGAGGTCGCGACCCCCGACATTTGAAGGTCAAATATCGGATCCAACAGCTGTAGAGGAGTGGGTCCGTACAATTGAAAGTATGTTCAAGTATGCCAAAGTAAAAGAAGAAGATATGGTTTCACTGGCTACGTTTCATTTAGCGAAGGATGCCTGATTTTTGTGGGAGGCTGTGGAGACGACCACCAATGTGCAACCGATGACGTGGGAAAGGTTTAAGTATGCATTTTTTGATAAGTATTTCAACAGCATAGTGCATCCAGCTAAGAGAATGAAGTTCCTACAGGTGAAGCAAACCGGGTCGGTAACTGAGTACAACCGACAGTTTGAGTCCTTATCGCGGTTTGACAGTAATTTTGTCAGCTGAAATGAGGATCAGGTGTTTCAGTTCATACATGGGTTGAAGCCGGAAATATACAAAGAGGTAAAGATAGCTGGAACCCTGGAAGTGCCATATTCGAGGGTTGTAGCAAAGACACTAGAAGTGGAGGAAGCTGAGATGAAGTGCGTTAAGCAAAGAGAAGCTTCTAGGAGATTTTTCAAGGAGATTGCCCCACAACAAAGTAGAGGTGCCCCTCAGCAGCAACAGCAGAGAGGCACTAAGAGGTCCAGCGAGAGTTCAAGTAGCCAGGGTAGTAGCAAAAGGCCTTAAGGGTCGGTGCAGTACCTCTAGCGTCCTAAATGTTTGAAGTAGCACCCGGGTGAATGCAGATTGAACTTAGGAAAGTGCTACAATTGCAATGAAGCCGGACACTTGGCAAGAGATTGCCCAAAGCTCAGAGTTAATCAGTGTTTCAACTGTAATGAGTGGGCCATGTTAGTAGAGATTGCCCAGCTCTGGAGAAGGGGTCGACACGCACAACACCGAGGATATTCGCCATGATCAAGTCGGGCGATGGCGACCAGCTAGCTGTAGTGTCAGGTACTATATTGATAAATTTTGTACTTGCTTATACCTTGATTGACTTCGGAGCGATGCACTCGTTTATTTCAACTGCGTTCGCAGTCAAGGTAGATGTATGGCCTGTAACAACGGATTGTAGCTCTAAAGTGATGGTGCCTTCTGGTGGACGTATGCATCTTAATCAAGTCGTACGGGATAGTGTGGTGTCCGTAGGAAGCAAAAATTTACTGGTCGATCTTATTATTATGGGCATAACCGGATAAGATGTGATACTAGGAATGGATTGGCTGTTCAAGCACCACGCTACGATCGACTGCAGAGCAGAAACAGTGAGATTTCGACCACCATGTGGTCAAGAGCACATCTTTCAGGCCATTAAGAATGCCAGGAAGATATCCGTGATGGCACCTATTGAGGCTCGTCAAAATTTTATGGGTGAGTCTTTTGGTTTTCTCGCCAGTATTATGGATATGCAAATTCCTAGGGATTTAAAGCCGCAAGATGTTTTGATTATTTGAGACTTCCCCAAAGTTTTTCTAGATGATTTATCGGGTTTACCTCCGGATCGAGAAATAGAGTTCGTTATAGATGTATATCCAGGAGCCGAGCTGGTGTCAAAGAATCCCTATAGGTTAGCACCGACAGAATTGCAGGAGTTAAATAAGCAATTAGAGGAGTTGATGGAAAAAGGGTTTATACGCTCCAACTTTTCAACATGGGGTGCACCAATCTTTTTTATAAAAAAGAAGGATGGATCTTTACGAATGTGCATCGACTACATGGAGTTAAATAAACTGACAATCAAGAACAAGTACCCTCTGTCGAGAATAGATGATCTATTTGATCAACTCTAGAGTGTACAAGTCTTCTCTAAGATCAACCTGAGATTAGGATATTACCAGCTAAAAGTTAGGTCAGAAGATATTCCGAAAACTGCTTTTCAAACGAGATATGGACGTTAGAGTTCCTGGTGATGTCCTTCGGATTGACGAATGCTCCAGCCGCCTTCATGGATTTAATGAACAGAGTATTCCATGATTATCTCGATAAATTCATTATAGTATTTATCAATGACATATTACTGTATTCTCGTAGCGAGGAGGATCATAAAGAGCACTTAAGGTTTGTGTTGGATACTTTAAAGCAACACTAACTTTACACAAAGTTTTCTAAGTGCGAGTTCTGGCTGGACAAGATCCATTTTTTGGGTCATGTCATCTCGAGCAATGACATATCTGTTGATCCAGTGAAGTTGAAAGTGTGGTCAGAGCCGAAAAATGTCACAGAGATACGAAGTTTCCTCGGATTAGCAGGTTATTACAGGAGGTTTATTGAAGGATTTTCAAAGATTGTGGCGCCTTTGACCCGTTTGAGGAGAAAAAATATGAGGCATCTGTGGTCTGAAGATTGCGAGCACAGTTTCCAGACCTTAAAGCAGAAATTGACCACTGCTCTAATATTGACACTTCCTGTTGAAAACGGAAAATTTAGCATTTATTGTGATGCTTTCAAGATAGGTCTTGAGTGTGTGTTGATGCAAGAAGGGAAGGTGATAGCCTAAGCCTCTAGGAAATTAAAAACCTATGAGCAGAATTATCCGACACACGATCTGGAGTTAGCCGCAGTAGTCTTCGCCCTAAAGATTTAGAGGCATTATTTGTATGGACAATTGTGTGAAATATATTCAGATCACAAAAGTCTGAAGTATATTTTCACTTAGAAGGAGTTGAACATGAGGCAACGACAGTGGTTAGAATTCGTAAAGGACTATGATTTTGAGATTAAATACCACCTCGGTAAGGCAAATGTAGTGATTGATGCATTGAGCAGAGTGACAGCATCCACTTCAGCTATGACTTCAAGCATGCCATTAGCTTTGGATGTAGAGTTTCAGAAATTCAACTTGGAAGTGGTGTCAAATGTGTCAGCCATGTCTTTACAGCCCACTATTATGGAAAAGGTTAAGCAAGCCTAGAAGGACAACGCTGAATGTGAAGAAATTAAATCGAGCATGGCTTCTAATGACAGGTCAGAGTTCAGTTATTTGGAAGACGAAATTCTTAAGTTTTGGAATCAATTGTTTGTTCCAAATAATGAGGAACTACAAATGGAGATATTGTCAGAAGCACACTCTTCGAGGGTTCTGTGCATCTAGGAAGCACCAAGATGTACAAGGACCTTAAGTAACATTACTGGTGGCCTATATGAAGAGGATTGTGGCGAAATACGTCGAGATGTGTTTGATTTGCCAGCAGATTAAGGCTGAACATCCAAGGCCAGCAGAAAAGCTACAGTCATTGCCTGTTCCTGAATGGAAATGAGAGCAGATATCGATGAATTTTGTTGTTGGATTGCCACAGACAATAAATGGTTATGATGGTATATGGGTGATTGTAGATTGATTAACTAAGTCAGCCAATTTTCTGCCAGTGAACATGATGTACCCCATGGATCAGTTTGCCAAATTGTATATTCAAGAGATCATACGATTACACGGAGTTCCGACTTCGATTGTATCAGACAGAGACCAAAGATTTACGTCGAAGTTTTGGAAGAGTTTGTACAAGGGCATGGGTACGCAACTCAATTTCAGTACAGCATTTCATGCTCAGACAGACAGACAATCTGAGAGGACTATTCAGACGTTGGAGGATGTACTCAGAGCTTCCGTATTGGAATTTCAAGGTTTTTGGAGCAAATACTTATTGCTATTGGAGTTTTCTTATAATAACAGTTTTCAGACTACAATATGTATGGCTCCTTGCGAGGCTCTCTACGAGAGAAAGTGCAGATCTCAGTTGTATTAGGACAAAGTCAGAGAGACACGATTGATTGGTTTATACATCTTGCATCAAACAACAGAAAAAATTGCTTTTATTCGGCAACGGATCTTGATAGCTCAAAGCCGACAAAAGAGTTATGCAGATCGGCGGAGAAGGGAGTTGGAATTTGAGGTAAATGATGAAGTGTTCCTTAAGATTTCTCCATTCAAATGAGTTGTAAGATTTGGAAAGAGAGGCAAACTGAATCCTAGATATATTGAACTGTTTCTTATTACGAAAAGAATTGGGAAGACAGCTTACCAGCTGCAACTACCAACCTCGATGGATGAGATTCACAATGTATTTCATGTTTTCATGTTGAAGAAGTGTATGTGGGATCCTTCCCACATTATGGAGCAACGGGACATCGAAATACAGCCAACATTGACCTATGAGGAGGAACCAGTGGAGATTCTAGATTATGCGGTGAAGATTTTAAGCAACAAAGAGATTCCACTAGTGAATGTATTATGGCGCAACCACAATGTGGAAGAAGCAACCTGGGAGTGGCAGCAAGACATGATGAGCTGATATCCAAAGTTTTTCAGGTAACAAATTTTGAGGACAAAATTTCTTTTAAGGAGAGTGGAATGTAACACCTAGGATTTCCGCTAAATTAATTTTTGAATTTACGTATTGGTAAACGACAGAGTTTTAGTCAAAATCAAGAGCAAAAAATTTCTACTGTTAGGTAAAAGATTATTTTGAAACTAATGGAGAAGAGAAATTTGTAAGATTCTGACCAGGCACGGATCGAATAACAGTTTAACTAAATGATTAAGGGTTGAGGGGTGAAAAGGTAATTAAGATTAATTATATTATATAATATAAATAAGAATAAATAAAAAGAGAAGGGGAAGAAATCGTAAAACCCCCCTCCCTGTTTTTTTTCCTCCCCTATGAAAACCCTTCCTCTTCGGCGATTTCTTCTCTCAGCCGACGCTCCTCTCTGTTCCTTCTTCAATCTTCAGATTTTCGGTAAGTTTTAGTTAGTTTTTTTGTAGATAGTTAGCCATTTAGTTGTTTTAAGCGGTAAAAGCAAAGTTAGAGGGAGTATCAGGTAGTTTTGGTGAACCTTAGAAGGGAGATACGAAATTTAGAGGTTATAGTCGATTTTTACGCGTCCATTAGTGTTTAAGGATGAGGTAAGTTTGGATTATAAGTTTTATGGCAAAGATTGGGCGTTGAATGACCGAGAAACTCAGGTTAGAGAGCGGTTATCTATTTGGCAAAATTTGGCTAAGCTATGGCTGTGAGATAAGGAAATGGACTAGACCGTTAGAAACTAGACATCCTAAGGGGTCTGTAGCATTTTGAATCGTCAAAATCGGACGCGTATTGGATAAGTTATGCATTTTTGAATTTGGTAAGAAATTGTGTAGGATTTCGGGTTTAGCTAGAAGTTTGCTATTTAATAAGAGTTTATGACTTCCGTGTTAGAATTTTATGAGTTGGACCAAATGGAATTAATTAATGTGTGCTTTTATAGGTTCTACAGTTCCCAGTTAGCGTACGGTTTCCGAGCGAATTGCTAAGGATGCTAGGTAAGTAGTGTACTCAGGTGTTTTGCCTTCGGGCCTACATCACAGTTTGGTAGGTTGCATGCATGTTTATTTTATGTTATGGTTTAGTGATTATGCATCATGGTTTTAAACTACGAGGACGAAACAAAAATAAATTTCTATGTTTTACGAAAGGAAACAGTAGAATGTGATGTGATGAACGAAATAAAAAGATACGTAAGAAGATAATGAAGGTGGGGTTGAGTGGTTTTATCCCGTGAGATGGACCGCGAGGTGTATCACTCCTTCCCCCGCTTTACGTGGTGGCCTTGTCCTGAGAGGTGGACCGCGAGGTGTGTCACTTTACTAGATTGAGGTTGACCTTGTTCCGTGAGGTGAACTGCGAGGTGTGTCACCTTGATCTAGCACGTAAAAAAGAACCTAGTAGTAAGATAAAGAAGATGTAAAAAAGAGACAGAAATGAAAGTAGAGATGAAACTGTAGAAACTATATGTGATAGGATATGTTTTTTTTTCAGTGTTTATGTTTTTATGCATTACTTACTTAACAATAGGCTAATAGGTGAGTTCTGTGATGTAGGTGATGAGACAAGAGCAGGTGCGTACTCAGAGCATGCCCAAGAATAGGAGGCAGTTGGAGGAGTGCGCTCGTGGGACGATCTGACTGGCTGTTAGGGCATTTTGACTATGATGGGCGTATGTAAGGATTTTGGGGTTAGTTGGAGTCACTTTGAATCGTTTTGAAAATTAAATGGATTTCAAGCTTTTAGTAGTCGTTTTTGATGTACATAACGATTTTGAATTGATTGGAAATGTTTGTTTTGTTATTTTTAACGTTGAGTTGAAACTCGGTTTGTTTTTGAATGATTTAAGCTTTTTATGTAAATCCTGAGAAGGAAGTATCGACCGATAGGCTTAGTAGTCGACCGAACTTGGTAAATGTTGACTGCGAGGGTCAACCTGTGAAGGCAGAGCTGAACTAAGTGTCGACCTACGTCTGTAGGTGTCGATCGATAGTGTAAAAATAGTAGGGGTGTCAGTCGCAAGGTACGATCGGGGCGGACAGAGAATATTGTAGTGTCGACCTGTGTTTACAGGTGTCGACCGGTTAGCGTGATAAGCAGGGATGTGTCAACTGCTAAGGTCAACCGATGCAAAATGAGGCATCCGAGGTGCCGACCTGCACATGTGGGTGTCGACCCTTGGGTGCAGTACGGGTCAGGTGTCGATCGGTGCTCATAGGGGTCGACCGAAATCCCTTTTTATGTTTCACAAAACTCGAAATTTTATTTGAACTAATTTTGGTGAAAGTTTTCCGCTGCGATGTTTTCAAATGTGTAGTTTTAAGTTAGGAAAAACAAAGTTTTAAATTGTTACGAATTTTGTCGGATTTCACGAGTGAGGGTGTGGTTAGCAACCTGGGTCCGAGGACGACTCGGGGGTGCTGCAGAATTTGTATTAGAGAGAGAGAGAGCGAGTTGGAAGCCGGTGGGTTTTCGTGTCGCTACAAGGTCTCCTCGGATGCAAGTCTGCCTTAACACCTATTGATCCTAATCAGTAACTCAGTCGGAGTAAAAATGAGGTGCCTATGGACAAAGTCAGTATCATAAATTAGTTGGAAAACTAATTTACTTAGCTCATACAAGGCTTGATATAGCGTTTGTTGTTGGCTTAGTTAGACAATTCATGCATTGTCTAGCTGAAGATCACCTCAAGGTGGTTTACACAATTCTCCACTACTTCAAAGGAAGTCTGGGCAAGGGCATTATATTCAGAAAAAA
Source organism: Begonia peltatifolia (assembly GCA_022433055.1). Classification (NCBI taxonomy): domain Eukaryota; kingdom Viridiplantae; phylum Streptophyta; class Magnoliopsida; order Cucurbitales; family Begoniaceae; genus Begonia; species Begonia peltatifolia. The sequence goes on from CM039522.1 coordinate 4,286,623, forward strand.
TCAAAACAGACAGATTAAAATATTTACAGATACTGATTGGACAAGACCTAAAACTGACAAAAGGTCTACATCATCTTATTACATGTTTGTATAGGGCCACCTTACGACATGGAGAGGCAAAAAAGCAAGATATTGAGGCAAGGAGCAGTGCAGAAGCTGAATTTAGAGCAATAACTTAAGAAGTTTGTGAAGTTATTTAGTTTAAAAGTATCGTAAAAGAACTAAAGATCGAGACTGATAAGCCAATAAAGCTATTTTGTGACAATAAGTGAGCTATCAACATTGCATATAATCCAGTGCAACACGACACAACAAAACACGTGGAGATTGATCGTCATTTCATCAAAAAAAGACTTGAAAGATAGGAGATTTGTATGTCATATGTTCCAACATCTGAACAACTTGCAGATGTTCTCACAAAAGGGCTCTTCAAGTAAGCGTTTGAAGATCTTCTAGTCAAGTTTGGCATGATTGACATTTTTACTCAAACTTGAGGGGAATATTGAGATTTGTCACTGTATAAGTTTTGTGTAAATAATTTCGAGTTATAGGTTTTACTTATTTATAGGAATAAGTTTTTATCTGTATATGCATATTTATTTTTTTCTCCATCCATTCATAATAAAAAGGCGTTGCTAGAGCACCCTTACAACACATACTTTTCTCATCTCGTAAAAGTTTAGCTTCAAACTAGGAAAACTTCTCATCAACAAGTCAACAATATGTAAAATGCAGAAATAGAAGTTTAGAAGATGCTAGAAAATAGTTTCAAGTACCTAAACTTGAAAGGGATCTCTTGAAATCATTAAGCGCTCAAAAATTCAACATACTAGCTCCATAAGCAATTAGGCAGTCACGCTCCATTTCTCTGAAAATGTAAGCTTGTAATGGACAACCTGTGATACTTGGAAAAGAAGATAAGACATTGGTTTTGGGATGTTCAATAATACTATACGACTCAAAAGGTTGAGTTATTCACTCTACTATGTGATTCAAAAGCATTCGTATTGCATTGCGTCAGTCAATTAGTTTCAGGAAACCAAAAAAAAATAATGATAGGGAAACCCTTAACTTTGACTATGTTAAAGTTATCATGTAATGTACCATTTATTCATCTGTTTAAACTTTGAATAGATCATAAAAAGTTATAAATTACTTACACCAATGAATAAATGAAATATAACAAGATAATTTTAGCATGGCAAAGTAAGTTGATATTCCTATCATCACTTGACCAAAAATGAGAAGTGACGTTTAACTAAACTGTACACGAAGTTTGACCAAAAAGAAACAAATTAGAATAAAAAAATATTATCCACCAGCTATATACTAAATTTTATATTGAGAATCGACCAAATAAAAACTTATGTGCTAGAGTTGGAGACATCTCTGCTTAAAGAGTCATTCATTATTGCATCCCTAAATTTTGAAAGAATCAAGGAAAAAGAAGGTTGACACACAATAATGGGATTCTAATTTTTATTTTGAATATAAAATTTCTTAGGGAGAGAGAGATGGCCAAAGCAAAACAAAAATAAGACTAGGAGAGGACAGGTAAGTCGATAAACCCTGTTAGCTGTTGGGCAATCATGTTGCGTAATCACAGAATGTTTGTTTGAATAGTAAACAAATATTTTTATGTGCATTTGCGCTAGAAAGAAATTAAAGATTTTAAGGATGTTTCTTCGACACCTTAGTCATTTTTTCTGCTTTTAATATTATTTAGTCATATCTCCAAAATTAACTTTTTCCAATTGGCAATGTCGTAAAAATTGTTTAATTCCTTCGTTCTGGGATCTTTTTTTTTTTGTTGGTATCTTCTTATGCAAAAATATATTACATTTCTCCTTGGTTGCTTTTCTTTTAGGCATGTTGTGGGAGAATTCCATAAAAGCAACACTTAACTGTTTCAATTTGCTTCCAATAGTGCAACCTATCAAGAAAAATTATCGACCTTGGTTTCAATTCTTCCGGTGATGCTCAAAATATGAAACTAATGAAATTGATTAAAAAAAAGGGCTTACCTGATGTGAATGCTTTGGATTATATGCCAATTTGCATGACTTTGCAACTTTATAGCTAAGGAGTGGATTTCAGGGTCCCTTGACTTACCAAATGGTTTCTAGTATGCCTATCCAATAGAGATAACATGGTCTTTAGACACATGATAGTGGCAGCCAGGTTATTTACGATTCTACAATAGGCGACTGCTACCCAATTAAGCGAATCATATAGATATAGAAGAAAATGACACATTTATGTGTCAGCATCTCTTGTGTGCCTCATTTATGTTGGTGGCATACTGGAATGTAATAATATCGATTCATATAGATATAGAAGAAAATGACACATTCCAATTGACCGAAACTAATTCTAATCGTTTTGTTTTGAAGGGGCGGCCACTACTAACTAAGCCAAGCCTATTAAGATATGCACAATCAAAAAGTACTGAATTCTATTTCGGGTAGACCTTGAAAATAGAAGAAATATTGGAATGCAAACAACCATCTATTATTGAATTCATCCGACCTGAGATGTCCTTAGGATAAGGTGAAAGCCTAAAACCTAATTTTTGCAAATAAATTAAAAATTTCAAATGATAAAATCCATCATTGTATTTTTTGTTTTTTGAGAAAAAAATAGACATGAAAAAAGCGACGATTCACTCTGTTGACAGTTAAACTCAAACAATAGTTTTGTAAGGCTATTTCGAACAAGAATTTGAAGAGACAAACAACATTGATTTTTAACGTATGACATATGGAGTTGAAGCTCCAGAAGTGTACTTTTGAATGATTGAAATTTCAAGTCGTTTGGAGTTCTTTAAAAGAAGTTATGACCGTGTTAGTAATGAAAGGTGAGGAATAAATGTAATGTTTGGTATTCCGTGTTTTTTAAGTATGTTTATTGCATGAATGTGTAGGGTCAAACATGATACTATCAATATTGCAATATATTTTATTGTCAAATGAGAAAGAAGAAATAGGAATAGAAGATTGTTGTTTAGTGTCCATTTTTTTTCCCCTCCAAAAACAAACACTATTTGATTATCAAATTGGTATTAGAGCCATGTCTGACTATAAGAGAACACCATTTGGGTAGAGATCGCTACCACGACTCACCAAGATGAACTACGACAACTAGAGTATTCAAATGTGTGCATGGCCTGACACATAAGATGCATGGGAAGTTGTCGAAACCGGTTTCATAGACGCGGAAGCTAGTGATTCCTTGACGGAAAATCAATTAAAAGTGTTGAAAGAAATGCGAGTGAAGGATAAGACAACTCTCTATCTTTTGTTTCAAGCAGTAGAAGAGTCGGGTTTTGGGAAGATTGCCAGTGCATCAACTTCGAAGGAATTATGAGATATTTTGCAAAAGGTGTACAAGGGTGCCGACCGAGTTAAACAAGTGCAGCTTCAAACTCTTCGAGGCGAGTTAGAGACTATGAAAATCAAGGAGTCAGAAGACATATCAACCTACATAACGCATGTACAAACAGTGGTGAATCAACTCAAATGCAATGGAGAAACCCTCACAGATGCAAGGGTCGTGGAGAAAATTCTTTTGTCATTGACAGAGAATTTTGAGAATGTTGTATGTGCAATCGAGGAGTCGAGAAACTTGGAAGAAATGACCATCGATGATCTCGCTAGTTCCCTTGAGGCATATAAACAATGGAAGATCAAGAAGAAAGAAGAGGTCTTGGAGGCGGCCTTACAAATAAAGATGACTATCAAGGAGGACAAAGCGATTAACACGCACAATCAAGGAAGATGATGCAACTATAGAGATCGTGATTTTGGTCACGGTGTAGAACAATTATAAAGAAAAAGCCAAGACAAGTCAACAAAATTGGCGTGGACGAAGAAGCAGTCATGGGAAAAGCGACCTGTTGAATCGCTCAAATGTTGAGTGTTACAACTGTGGCAAGTATGGACACTACGTAAAGGAGTGCTATTCCTAGAAGAAAGTAGATGAATACGCAAATCTGGTCGTGGAAGATGAGACGAAGAACAATGATGTTCTCATGATGGCTCAAAAGGGTTCCACTTCGGATAGCGATACGGTATGGTATCTCGACACCAGTGCTAGCAATCATATGTGTGGACACAAACATCTTTTTGTTAATGTGCAAGAGATAAAAGATTGACACGTGTCTTTTGAAGACGCGTCAAAGGTTCAACTCAAAGGCCGAAGAAAAATATATTTTATCCAAAAGGATGGAAAAGAATGATCAATAGAAGATGTCTACTATGTACCCGACTTGAAAAGTAACATTCTTAGCATAAGGCAAATGTTGGAGTAGGGATTTTCGATCCCGATGAAAGACCAGATGTTGCAATTGAAGGATAAAAATGATTTATTACTTGCAGACGTGGAGATGACCAAGAATAATACGTTCAAACTCAAATTGAAAAATATACAAGAAAAGTGTTTACAAGTCAACATGGAGGACAAAACATGGTTGTGACACTTACGGTTTGGACACTTACATTATGACGACCTAAAGGAGTTAGCAAAAAACGAAAATGGTCCACGGGTTGCCGGACATGGACTATGCCAAGAAATTTTGCGAAGGATGTGTACTTGACAAGCATGCAATGAATGCATTTCAAACGAAGGCAGAATATCATGCAAAAAGATCTATTGAGTTGGTACACACCGACGTATGTTGCCCGATCACGTTGAAGTCTTTGAAGTGAAAAGAGATATTTCATCACTTTCATTGACGATTACATAAGGAAGACTTGATTTTAGTTTTTGAAGGAAAAGTCGGAAGCATTAGAGGTGTTTAAAAAATTCAAAGCGTTAGTGGAGAAGACAACTGATCTTTAAATAAAGGGTTTACGGTTGGTTAAAAACAGAAAGTACATGTCGGCTGCTTTCATAAACTATTGCGAGGAATAAGGGAGCAAAAGGTTCTAGACCGCACTTTACTTACCTCAGCAAAATGGTGTAGCCAAAAGAGAACACTAAACGATTCTCGATATGCTTCAGTCAATGTGAAAGAGTAAAGACATGCTAAAGGAATTTTGGGCTGTAGCAATGCAATCTGCCGTATATGTGCAAAATCGATGGCCGCACATGAGATTGGCAAATCAAACACTACAAGAAGCCTGGAGCAGTCATAAACCAACCGTACGAAGTCTAAAAGTCAAGAAACTTTGCACAATATCTTCTAATGATATTCTAGTTATGTAGTTATAATTCAAACTAATCGGTATCTGATATTTTGTTTTTTTTTTTTCTGGACAGATTTTATCACTATAATAACTTAAAGAGACATTAAAAATGACAAAAAATCGCACGAATTCAAAAAGTCAGGAAACTTTGCAGAATATCTTCTCATGATATGCTGGTTGTCTAGTTAAAATTTTAAACTGATCCGGACCAATCATTTTTTTTCTTTCTAGACCGATTTTGATCCTATAATAACGTAAACAGACATTGAAAATAACAAAAAATCGCACGAATTCAAATAGTCACGAAACTTTACACAATAACTTCTCATGTTTTGCTGGTTGCGTAGTTAAAACTTCAAAATAATTAGAACTGGTCATTTTTTGTCTTTCTTGGACAAATTTTACCCTTATAACAACATAAACATATATTAAAAATGACAAAAAATCACACAAAGTCAAAAAGTCACGGAACTTTGCAACATATCTTCTCATGATATGCTTGTTGTGCAGTTAAAATTTCAAACAAATCCAGACTGTAGATTTTTTTTCCTTTCCATATCGATTTGACTTCTATAATAACGTAAACGAAAATTAAAAATGAGCAAAAAACACACGAATTTGAAAAGTCATGAAACTTTGCAGAATATATTCTCATGATACTTATTGCGTAGTTAAAGTTTCAGATTAATCTAAAATAGTTAATTTTTTCCTTTTCGAATCAATTTTGCCTCTATAATAACGTAAACAGATATTAAAAATGACAAAAAATCGCACGAAGTCGAAAAGTTACGAAACATTATAGAATTTATTTTCATGATATGCTGGTTGTTTGGTTAAAATTCCAGTCCACTCCGGACCAGATATTTTTCTTCCTTTCCCTAATGATTTTGCCATATAAAAACTTAAACAGCCATTGAAAATGACAAAAAATCGCACGAAGTCGAAAAGTCCAGAAACTTTGCACAATATCTTCTGATGATATGCCGATTGTGTAGTTATAATTCAGACTAATCTGTCACACACTAAGAACCCACACGGTTCCCGGTACACTCACTACTATTATACACTGACATTCAAAAGCTCGACGTGAACGCATTCAATTTAATACCATTTACATTTTCAAATCATATTCAAAAGAACATTTGTGAGTATAAATTTTTTTTTCCGACTCAATTCGAAAACGACTCGCGTCTCGAAAAGGGAACACATAAATCCTCAATATAAAATACGCAACGAAAAAGGACAATTTAAAGGAGTTTTAAAATAAAACGACAAGACTTGAAATTTCGAGAAGGAGTTCGACACACGCCCTACACTTCTTTTGGGTCCCGCGCTGTGCGCCCACTGCACCTCCCGAGCACCACAGCAGTAGCAGCGCCGTGAGCTCCGCGCGCTCACATCTTCACTTCGGCACCGCACACATCAACTCGACGTCGCCGCATCACGTGCACGCCCACAGCGCCGCGTGCCCTACGCACCCACAGCCTCCGCGCTGCACGTCTGCATGCACGTCCTTGCCCAACGCCGCGCGACCTGCGCCTATCGCAGGGTCGCGTGCCCTGTGCGTCTGCGGTCAAGTCACGCTCCCGTGCACACCGCACTCCCTTCGCGCCTCACCGCGCACGCACCTAAACCTATTATGTACCCTCTTGACTCCTCAACTTTTCTCCCGAAAATTCAGTTGAGTAACGCCTAAAAATCGGCTATCCCAAAAAATCTAACCCTGCACATAGTTCACTAGAAATTTTCAAAAGTATCCATCCAATTTTATCCAAAAAATCACCAAAGGAAAAACAAAGGGGAAGAAAATAAATCTAGCGACTATCGATGAAGAAAATCTACAGTACAGAGCAACAAAATGCTGAAACATATAATATATACACGTGCCCTTAAAACTATCCCAACAACAGGATAGATCCACCTCTATACACTATACATCATATAAATCGAATCGTCCCGAAAATACATCAAGAAAACAAAACTCCGTACACCTCACCCAAAACTCACCACTTCCACTAATCGGGTCGCCCTAACAGTCTGCCTCGGTCGCACGCCGCCAACAGTCCTACGCCTCAGGACTAGGCTATTGGGGCTCACCAACAACAATATCCGCACCTACGCCATAGAACACACATTATAAGCGTAATGCTTAGTAAGTAGTGCGATATGAAAGTAAAAACGATGATGCAATCTTATCACATACAGTTTCTACACTCACGCTCATGTTGTCACAATCTGTGACACCTAGTGCAATCGTGCTAGGGTGATGGTAACCCTCACGTCACGTTACACCCTAATATGTCGCCACCGTCCTGGACTCCCCAGCAACGAGGCCCACAAGCCACACTCACGCACCACCTCACGCACCACCTTAACATGGTGAGGGTGAACCTCACGCCACGTTACACCCTGATGCGTCACCACCGTTCTGGACTCCCTAGCAACAGGACCACAGTTGTTGCACACACGCATTTTGCGACAGCCCAGCCAGCCCACTCCCTGAGCGAAATTCGCTACTGGTGATGCACTGACCCACTCCCAGAACAAGATCCGCGGCGCCACTGTCCATCATCCTCACCGTCAACACATACACGCCATGTGGCGGCCCAACCGGCCTATTCTCCGAGCAAAATTTGCGGTTGGTTAAGCACCGGCCCACTCCCTGAGCAGGATCTGCGGTACCACCGCCAAGCGTCTCATCACCATTTACTCAAAACGTTCTCAAAACTATTTTCGTTCCCTTTTTAAAACATGATGCATGTCAAACAATATGCACGCACAACACAGTCAAACAACATAAATTCTAAAGTTCCACTGTGTAGGCCCACCTGTGCAAAACACATGCATACACTACTTACCTGGCATCCCAAGCTCACTCAGTGTATCGTTTCACCAAAAATGCCTCAACTTAAAACAAAAGCAAAAATCTGTCAAATTCCAACCCAACGCATAACTTACGTTCAAGAACAACTACCACTAACTTAACGCACCATAAACTAACCAAATCGCTCACTAAACCGACTAGGTTCAAAATCTGACATAAACTTTCGACATGCATAACTTTTGCGTCAGATATCAGAATCAAACTATTTTGACGGCTAATCACTCCTCTATCAACCTAATTTAAAATACTAAAATAAAATTTAAAACGATTAACCGAAACTAGCTCAAAATGGCCAAAAACAGAACGCGCTGAACTAAAAATTCTCTCCCCTTCTCGGTCCTCAACATTTCTCACTTAATTCTACGCTAATACACTAGAATCATTCATCTAAACACCAACTTCTACTCACATTGGACAATCCGTTCAAGCTTCAGTCTTAACCGTGCACGGCTTAAGCGCGCGCACACACACACACACACAACACTCGGCTAACTTCACAAAAAAACAAGAAGAACGGGTCACTCCATGGCCGAACAGAACCGAAGTAAGGGAGGAGATTTCACCTTTGGTCTTCTAAATAGAAAAAAACTGGTCTACTCGTGCTCCGCTTGTCGGAACTCTCCGTTCCGCACCATCGGTTCCCTTCGTACGGTCGTCAACCATTGACTGATCGCTCGGGTCCTCGGTTCTTTGTCGCGGCGAACAACCGAAAAGGAAAATCAGAATGGCTTCCTCGTGAAGCCATTCTGGTTTTCATTCATTTTTTTATTACATGCAAATTACCAAAATGCCCTCCTGTATCTCATCGTTCGTAATCCAGTTAAATTGACATCCTTCCAACTTTAAAATTTCAATAATTCTTCTACGAATTAAATTCCAAGCTTCGCAAAATAAATTTCCTGCTAAAATCCTTGAAAAATTCTAACGGGAAACAAATTTAAATTTCAGAAATTTCTGGGTTATTACATCCCCCCATCTTATAAGAATTTTGTTCCCTAAATTTACGTACCTAATAAGTCGGGATACTGGCGCTCTATGTTCTCACGCCGCTCCCAAATAGTCTCCTCCACTCTATGATTGTTCCACAATACCTTGACCAAATGAATTTCCTTGTTGCGCAACACCTTCATGGTCGACTCTAGGATCCTTACTGGCTTGTCCTCATAAGTTAGCATCGGCTGAATTTCAATATTCTGCTATGGCACTACCTGAGAAGGATCGCGACATACACTTCCTTAACATTGAAACATTAAAGACGCGGTGAATGACATCCATCGACGAGGGCAACTGAAGCTGGTACGCAGTCTTCCCAATCCTCTTGACAATCAGAAACGGTCCCACAAATCGAGGGTTGAGCTTCCCTCGCTTTCTGAACTTGACCAACCCTTTGAACAGGGAGATCTTCAGGAATACCTTATCGCCCACGCTGAACTCCAGCTCTCGCCGCCTCTGATCTGCATTACTCTTCTGTCGACTCTAAGTTGCTTCAATTCTCTTTCGTATCACGGCAACTTTGTCGACAGCCTGCTGAAAAATCTTAGGACCTATCAATTGGGTCTCTCCAACCTCGTTTCAATATAATGGTGACCTACATTTTCTCCCGTAGAGAGCCTCGTACGGTTCCATACCAATTGTGGACTGGTAGCTATTATTATATGAGAACTCGACCAACGGTAAGAACTTGCTCCAAGCCGCCTGAAACTCCAATACACAGCCTCTGAGCACCAAAATTTGTATGGTCCACTATGACTGCTCGTCGGTCTGAGGGTGAAAGGCTGTACTGAAATCTAATATGGTACCCATGGCTTTATGCAGACTTCTCTAAAACTTGGACATGAACGTGGGGTCTCAGTCCGACACAATCAACACTAGAATTACATGAAGCCTGATTATCTCCTGAATATATAACTGGGAAAAGTGATCCATGGTATAAGTCATCCTCAAAGCCAAGAAGTGAAATGACTTCGTTAATCTGTCCATAATCACCCAGATCGCGTCGTGGCCCTTGGTAGTCCTTGGCAATCCAACCACAAAATCTATAGTGATACGCTCCCATTTCCACTCCGGTATGGGCAGTGGTTTGAGAATACCTGATGGTCGCTAATGCTCTGCCTTTACCTACTGGCAGACTACACAAGTCTGAACATGCTCAGCAACTGGTCGCTTCATATTAGGCTAGAAGTAATGCTGCTTCAGATCCCTGTACATCTTGGTGCTCCCAGTGTAACGCCCCGAGAACCCACACGTTCCTGGTACGTTTACTACTATTTCACACTATGACATCTAGAAACTCAACGTGACTCACTCAATTTAACACCACTTTCATTTCCAAATCATATTCAAAAGAATATTTTTAAGTATAAAATTTTTTGACTCGATTCAAAAATGACTCGCGCCTCGAAGAAGGAACGCGTAATCCTCAACATAAATACGCGGCGAAAAAAGGCAATTTAAATCAGTTTTAAATTAAAACGATGAGACTTGAAATTTTGAGAAGGAGTCCGACACACACCCCGCACGTCTTTCGGGTTCGGCGCTGTGCACCCACTGTACCCCGTGCACACCACAGCAGCAGTAGCGCCACGCTCAGTATGCGCGCCAAACACGGCGCCGTGGGCCCTGCGTGTGCGCCCCTACTCGACTCTGTGCGCTCCGCACGCATACATCTCCACTTCGGTGCTGCGCACACGCCCTCCCTGCACCGTGCGCACCAACTCGATGCTGTCGCGTCACGCGCATGCCCACAGCACCGCGTGCCCTATGCACCTTGCCTTCGTGCTGCATGTCCGCGCGCATGCCCTCACACGACGCAGCGCAACCCGTGCGCACTCGCAGCGCCGCGTGCCCCGCATGCCTGCGTTCACGCCATGCTCCCGCGCACACCTCCACTCCCTTCGCGCCTCATCGCGCGGGAACTACTCCGTGTCCTCTCAACTCGCTGACTTTTCTTCTGAAAATTCGGCAGAGTAACGCCTAAAAACTGGCTATCCCACAAAGTCTATTCTTGCACACAGTTTACTAGAAAATTCTAAAAGTATCCATCCATCTAACTATCTAGAAATCCCCATAACAAAATCGAAGTTTAAAGACAACGAAATCTATCAACTACAAATGAAAAATGTCCACAGTATAGAGTTATGACATACTCCAACATATAAAAGTACACACGTGTCTCCAAAACACCACAAACACTATATAAAATCCTGTACAACTGACACCTATATAAACTCATCCGACCACATAAACATCCCAACACGAAGCAAACAATCTGAGCAAATCTCACCACCACTTACCATTTCCACGGGTCAGGTAGCCCTAGCAATCCACCGTCTGGTGCCTTGGTCGCACGCCGCCAACCGTCCTACGCCTCAGGACTAGGCTCTCGGGGCTCACCAACAACAATGTTTGCACCTACACCATAGAACACACATCATAAGCCTAATGCTCAGTAAGTAGTGCGATATGAAAGTAAAAATCGATAATGCAATCCTATCACATGTAGTCTCTACATTCAAGCTCATGTTGTCACTATTCCGCGACTTGTTGTGCAGCCGGGCTAGGGTGACGGCGAACCTTGCGTCACGCTATACCCTGATACGTCGCTATCATCTCGGACTCCCCAGCAACGAGGCCCACAAGCCTCACACACGCGCCACGTGACTGCCCAGCCAGCCCACTCCCCGAGGAGAATTCGCGACTGGTGATGCACCGGCCCACTCCTCAAGCAGGATCCACGGTGCCACCATTCATCATGACAGTTTAGCCGGCCCACTCCCCAAGCGAAATTCGCGACTGGTGATGCACCGGCCCACGCCCCAAGCAGGATCCGCGGCGCTACTGTCCATCATCCTCACCGTCAAACTGACCCACTCCCCGAACGAAATCTGTGATTGGTTAAGCACTAGCCCACTCCCCGAGCGGGATTCGCGGTACCACCGCCACGTGTCTCACCACTAACTCAAAATATGCTCAAAACCATTTTCGTTCCCTTTTTAAAACATGATGCATGTTAAACAATACGCATGCACATCACAATCAGCCACAAAAATCCTAACGTTCTTCGGTGTAAGCTCTCCTAGGTAAAACGTATGCATACACTACTTACCTGGCGTTCTAAGCTCACTCGACGCACAGCTTCGGCAAAAATGCCTCAACCTAAAACATAAAAAATCATTCATTAATTTTCACATCAAAATTCATTAATTATGCTAAAAATCATATTCCTCAACTAAACCCACGAAATCCTCACGAAAACGGGTTGCTAATTCTGTTTGGTTGAAAACCGGTCAAAAATTCAGACGCGCATAACTTTTGCGTCCATTATCAAAATGGAACGATTCAAAAAGCTACACGCTCCTCTAGGGACCTAGTTTAACAGCCTAAAATGGATTTTAAAACGATAAGCCGCAGCTAGGTGAAAAATACCAAAAACCGAATCTTCCCTTCACCCAAAAATTTAACATTTTTGGTCATTCTACAAAACTCACTCGAAACTCGCCTTACACACTAAAATCATCAACATTAACATCACGTGTCACAATTTTTACCACAAACGCTTACTAATCCCACTTGGCTCAAAAACTCAACGTAACCTTCCGACGTGCCTAACTTTTGCGTCGATCATCAGAATCGAACGATTCTAGCGGCCAAACGTTCTTCTAACAACATGATTTAACCCATTAAAACAGAATTTAAAATGAATAACTGAAGCTAGGCCGAACCCCCAAAAATAGAACCTGTTTTTACACAAAAAAATCTAAATTTCAACATCAATCCGAATTGCACCAATTTCTCCACCAATCTATCATATTCTAATCTATTAAGCATAATCTAGCAACAATTTGAAGTTTCAAAATCAGGAAACCCGAATTCACAGCACACCCCACACAGATTTCTTCTAAAATTGTGCACTTCACAACCAAGCGGTTGAACAACACGCATTACACCTCAAAACATCCAAACGTTGTCCCAACATCTCAGAAATTTAAAGCAGAATCGACTCTATTTGATCGGACATCAAAACAGAAAAGGGAGGAGATGCTTACTGAGGGAAGTAGCTCTGCACTCGGACGGAAGGAGAGAAGTAGACGAAGATGAAGGTGGGCAAGGTACACGGTCGCCGGCGACAGAGCTCGTTGGGAGTGACCTCTCATTCGAAATCGCCGGCAGAGTGCTCGGATCTCATTCGGGTCGCTCGCTCCCTTTCGGTGACAGAAATAGGGTGAAATGGCTTCCACCAAAAGCGTCACGTGTTTTAATTATCTGTATCTCCGTTAAATTCGCGTACTCCATACTTTAATTTCACAATTCTTCTACAAATTAAATTCTAAGTTTCATAAAATAAATTTCCTGCTAATAACCTTCCCAAAACCAAAAATTTTAACGGGGAAAAATAATTTAAATTCTAGAAGTTTCCAGGTTATTACATCCCCCCACCTTATAAGAATTTTGTCCTCAAAATTTATGTACCGAATAAGTCGGGATACTGGCGCTCTATGTCCTCATGCCGCTATTAAGTAGTCTCCTCCACTTCATGATTGTGCCACAATATCTTGACCAACGGGATCTCCTTGGTGCGCAACACCTTCACGGCCGACTCTAGAATCCTCACTGGCTTTTCTTCGTAAGTCAGCGTCGGCTGGATCTCTATATCCTGAAGTGGTACCACGTGAGAAGGATCCCGCATACACCTCCTCATCATCGAAACATGAAAAACATCATGGATGACATCCATTGACGAGGGTAACTGAAGCTGGTACGCAGCCTTACCAATCCTCCTGACAATCAAAAATGGCCCCATGAATTGAGGATTGAGCTTTCCTTGCTTTCCAAACTTGACTACGCCCTTGAATGGTGAGATCTTCAAGAATACCTTATCGCCCACACTAAACTCCAACTCTCGACGCCTCTGATATGCATAACTCTTTTGCTGACTCTAAGCTAGCTCAATCCTCTTCTGCATCATGGTGACCTGGTCGACAATCTGCTGTAAACAGGACCTATCAATCGGGCCTCTCCAACCTCGTCCCAATATAATGACAACCGGCACTTCCTCCCGTAGAGAGCCTCGTATGGTGCCATACAAATGGTGGAATGGTAAGTGTTATTATATGAGAACTCGACCAACGGTAAGAACTTTCTCTAAGCTGCCTGAAACTCCAATACACAGGCTCTGAGCCTATCCTCCAAAATCTGTATAGTCTGCTCTGACTGCCTGTCGGTCTGAGGGCGAAAGGCCGTACTGAAATCTAATATGGTACCCATCGCCTTATGCAGACTTCTCCAAAACTTGGACGTGAACTTGGGGTTCTGGTTTGACACAATCGACACTAGAATCCCATGAAGCCTGACTATCTCCTGAATATATAACTGGGCAAACTGATCCATGATATAAGTCATCCACACAGGCAAGAAGTTAGATGACTTTATCAATCTGTCCACAATCACCCAGATCGTGTCGTGGCCCTTGGTAGTCATTGGCAATCCAACCACAAAATCCATAGTGATACGCTCTCATTTCCACTCCGGTATAGGCAGTGGTTGGAGTATACCTGATGGTCGCTGATGCTCCTCCTTTACTTGCTGGCAGACTACGCAGGTCTCAACATACTCAGCCAATGCTCGCTTCATATTAGGTCACCAGTAATGCTGCTTCAGATCCCTGTATATCTTGGTGCTCCTAGGATGCACAGAAAAAGAAGACGAATGAGCCTTTGATAGGATTGCATTGTCGGCTTTTACTTTCATATCGCATTACTTACTGAGCGTTAGGCTTATGTTGTGTGTTCTATGGTGTAGGTGAAAATATTGTCACTAGTGAGCCTCGATAGCCTAGTCCTAAGCTGTAGGACGGTTAGCGGCGTGCGACCGAGGCATTGGACGGCAGATTTGTTAGGGCGACACGACCCGTGGAGATGGTAGGTGATGGCTAGACTGTTTTAGGGTACTTTCTTTTGTTGTGTCGGGATATATATTTGATTAGACAAGTTGTATAGGCGTTAGTTGTATAGGCGTCAGTTGTACAGGGGTTTATGGAGTGTTTGTGATTTTGGTGACGCACGGTACTCTTTACATGCAGGAGCTTAGTAATGCTCTATACTGTGAATTTTCTTCATTTATATTTGATGGATTTCGTTGTCTTTAAACTTTAATTTTGCTATCGAGATTCTCTAGATGGTTGATGGATGGATATTTTTAGTTTTCTGGTGAACTGCGTACAAGGTTTAAATTTTTAGGATAGTCAGATTTTAGGCGTTACTCTGCCGAATTTTCAGGAAAAAGCTTTAGGAGTCGAGAAGGGATGGAATAGGTTGGAGTGTACATGGTGAGGTACTAGAGGAGTGAAGATGGGTGCGGGAGCGCGAGGCACGCAGCCCTGCGAGTGCGCATAAGTCGTGCTGTGTCGGGTGAGGGCGTGAGTGCAGATGTGCTGCACGGAGGCAGGGTGCGTGGGGCACGCGGCGCTGTGGGCATGCGCGTGATGCGGCGATGTTGAGTTGGCGCGCGCGGCACCGAGAAAGTGCGCACGGGGCGCCGAAGTGGGGGTGTGGGCGCGCGGCACCGAATCGGGTAGTTCGGGGCGTGTGTTGGACCCCCTTCCTAGAATTTCAAGTTTTGTGGTTTTATGTTTAAAACTACTTTAAATTGTCTTTTCCGCTACGTATTTTATATTGAGAATTTCGTGTTCCCTCTTCGGGGCGCGAGTTGTTTTCGAATCGAGTCGAAAATTTTTATACTTACAATTATTCTTTTGAATATGATTTGAAAATGAAAGTGGTATAAAATTAAGTTGAGTTCGCATCAAGTCTCTGTATGTCGTAGTGTGTAAACGTAGTGAGCGCACCAGGAACGTGTGGGTTCTCGGGGTGTTACAGTTATGGTACCAGAGGCACGGGGTCGACGTCGTTAAGAGGATTACCTAACACCGTCAGCCGCTGCACGGGAGCGCTCCACCAATTTTAAGTGTTTAGATTTAATTTTATTTTAAAACTAATGTGGGCTTTGTATATTGTAAAGGTAGAAAATGTCTGCAGAGACTATAGGCAGAGGTCAACCACGACATGAGATACATAGAGCTGTGGGCGATATGGATGATACCATCTGGCAGCTTACCGACTTAGTCCACCGCCAGTCTCAGCAGATAGAGAGATTTATGAGCAGGGACGGACCAAAGCCAGTCTAGTGCCTAGGATTTATCTGACAGAGAGGGTGATAGGCTGCACAGACTTATACCCCCGACTTTTGACAGGTCATCTACGGATCCTCTCTGTGTTGAGTAGTGGATACGGAGCATGGAGAGGATGATGAGTTATGCTAAGGTGGAGGAGCAGGACAAGGTGTCTAGTGCGGCATTCTATCTGGCCAAGGATGCTATCCATTGGTGGGATACTGTGGTTGCCACGAGGGACGTAGGGACCATGACCTGAGAGGAGTTTAAGATAGTGTTTTTCAGTAAGTATTTTAGCCACTCTATCAGGATTCGTAAGAGGGTGGAGTTTGCGCAGTTGAGGCAGACAGACACAGTGGTTGAGTACGTGAGACAGTTTGAGACGCTGTCGCAATTTGTAAGGCATTTGGTAAGCCTAGATGAGAACAAGGTACAACAATTTGCGCAGGGCCTAAAACCTGATGTATATATGGGCATGCGCATAGCTGGAACGGGAGGGGTGCCTTACGAGGATGTGGTGGCGAAGGCTCTAGACATTGAGGAGGCTAGAACGAAGCTGCCTAGTTACAGAGAGCCGCCTAAGGAGCAGCCTAGAAGATTTTACAAAGAGTTGTTACCTCAGTCGAACGGGGAAGAGTCATCTCAGCGGAAGGGCTTGAAGAGGCTTAATGATAGTTCTAGCAGCCAGGGGAACAACAAACGGGCCCCAGGGGTAGGGATAGTTCCCTTTATATCCTGAGTGTCAGAGGAGTCACCCCGGCGAGTGTAGGATGGACTTGGGCCGATGTTATAAATGTAATGAGACAGATCACATTGCTGGAGATTTCCCGAAGACGAATCCGATTCGATGTTACAACTACAACGAGTTAGACCACTTTGCAAGGGACTGTCCAGCTACGAGTAAGAATTCAGCGAGAGTACCCCCGATGGTCTTTGCCCTCATCGAGCTAGACGAGGTCAGACAACCTCTAGTAGATTTAGGTATGACTTACACTAGCTATATAGATCTTAGGATCTAGTATTATTATTAGGGGAGTTTAGAGATGGGTTGCTTAGAATGATTATGAATAAGGGGGATGTGGGAGTTAGGTTCCATCAAGGAAAAACCAACATGTATAGAGGAATGTAGTTTAAACAAAAGCAGTATTGAGACGAATTAGTTATGGTTAGTTAGATTTATGAGGATTATACTTGGAAGGGTAATTATTAAGGACATTGGTGAATCGGACTAGGGTTGAGGACTTAGGAATTAGGGGATTCGGGATAAGGACGTGAATTCATTTGACAGCAAGTTTGCAAGTAAGAAAATAATTGGGTGAATCCTTACCTGTGGCAAGGGAAGTATTCAGAAATCTGAGTCTAGATGCACAAAAGAGGGTAGATTAGTTAGTAAATGTGGAAGAAATCCTTGTGAGAACTGATTTATCATTAAGTGTTGGAATGTTGAGGACCATCGGGAATGATTATATATGACTTTGGAGAGAGATAAAAGGAAATTGTTTAGGAGGGTTAGGGTGAGAAGTTTAGCCCTCAAATGATTAGTGTTGATGGATGTGAGAAACTCGAGGATAGCGGGGAATGTCACGTAGATTTTTTCAGGTAAACCTAGAAGTGAGATTGAATCAAGAGATTTCAAAAGGTTCAACTTGTAATTGACGAAGTTAAAGCCAATGAGTATGTGAACGATTTAAGATTAGGGTGAATAGTTTAGAGTGACTTAACTTTAGACCTAAGGACTTGATTGTATTTGGGGGTGATCGAGATTAGAGTTGGACAAATCCAGTGTCGTGGACGCAGTTATGAGAATTACATTCGAGGATATAATTGGGGAGTTAGTGACTGAGCAAATTTTGAGGACAAAATTTTCTTAAGGAGGGTGGAATGTAACATCCTGAAATTTTTCGTTAAAATGATTTTTGAATTTACGTATCGGTAGACGGCAGAGTTTTAGTCGGAATCAAGAGAGGAAAATTTATACTGTTAAGTAAAAGATTATTTTGAAGTTAATGGAAGAGAGAAAATTATAAAATTTCAACCGGAAGCGAACTGATTGACCGTTTAACAAAAAAATAAAAAATTGAGGGCGATTTGGTAATTAAATTTATTATTATTAGTATTATTATTTATATTATATATAATTTAGTTTTGTTGGTTGCTTTTCCTCCCTACTCGTAGTATATCATCCCCTCCTTTTTTTTTTTTTTTCATTTTCCTCTCAGTTTTGCACGAAAGAGGAACTCAGATCATCCATTTTCTCCCCTGCCGAAGAACGCAGCTCTATCTCCTCTTCGTCTTTCTCCTCTATCCTGCGTGGAACACGGCCCTCTCTTCGATTTTGGTAAGTGCTTTCTTTCTTTTCTAGTTTTGGCCAAGAAAATCTAGGGTTTTCGGATTGGGCAATTCTCAAATTATGTTATATTGTTCTCAAAGGAGTTAGAATGTAATAGATTGGTAAAAATAAAGTGAGTTTGCTGAAGTTTTGCAAAAAGTGAGGGATTTTTTTAAACAGGGCAGCTCGGTTTTGGCATTTTTTACCTAAGCTCCGGTTGTTCATTTGAAAAACTTTTATAGTATGTTGCATTAGATACTTTAAGGAAACTTTTGGCTTTGGAATCGAGTCGTTTCTATAATCGTAAAGGACGATATGAATTTTCAAAGCTTGATGAAAAATCTGTGAAGTGAGTTCAGACAGATTCCGTTTTCAATTTTTCTGCTATCTAATGAACTTGCCTTTTTATAGGTGAATTTAGCCAGGTCACAGTAGACGTCCTTAGGGTTATATAGCACTTTGAATCATCAAATTTGGATAAATATACGATTTGTTACGAATTTCCAAAATTTGATAAAACAAATCTGTGAAGAGGTTTCGGGCAGCTCCGGTTTTCGAATTTCTGCTATTTATCAACTCCATTTTTTGGCAAATGGATGAAACCATGTCAAAGTGGACATAATTAGGGTTACGTAGCATCTTGAATCGTTGAAATCGGGTAAGGATTGAATGAGTTATGAAGTTTAGAAGTTATTGTGCAAAAACTGAAAAGTTTCAGCGGGCAGTTTGGTTTTGATTTTTCTGCCATTGATTATGCTTTGATTTTGGAAAATGGATTTCAAAAGCATAAACTAGACTTTATAAGGTTTCCAAAACATGTCGAATCATCAAATTCGGCCAAATGTACGATTTGATATGAATTTTCAAAGTGGAATGAAAAGCTGTGAAACGATTTCCAGGCAGATTTTGTTTTTTATTTTCTGCTATTAATTGAGTTCGATTTTTATCAAATGGATTTCACTATGTTTAAATAGATTTGTTTAGGAGCCCTTAGCATTTTAAATCATTGAATTTGGACTTATATTCAGTTTGTTGTGAATTTTTGAAGTTGGACAAGATTTATGATAAATTTTGAAAGTTGAGTTGTGATAGTTTCAATTTTAATTCCTTGATATTGAATTATTTGGTTGAAATTGATTGAAGTGTTGAATTATTAGGGTGGATGATTGAGATTATGTGCATGATGGCCTACCATTGGGATAATTACTTGAGTTGGATTTCAATTTTTAGATTGTGCATAATAGAATGATGGGTGTTTGGAGATAGAGGTTATATGCACATGTTTTGAGTTTTATTATTTTTTGGATATTGAATATTAGGTGGTGTTCATGCTGGTTAATGAATGTTAAAAGTATAGGTTAGCTTAGTTGTTGATTTGAAAGTTAAGTGCATAGAGTTACCCTTGATGATCTTGTGGTCGTTTATTTAGTGTTTAAAAATAGAAATTTGTGAATTTGGTTTTATGTGGTGGTTGTGAATTAAAATTGTAAATCGTAAATGATAACTTATAACTTTATGCTTTAGAATTTCAGGAAAACGAAATTGATCGGGTTGGATCGAATAACTAAAGACGCCAGGTAAGTAGTGCATGTATGTGTTTTGCCTAGGTGGGCTTACACCGTAGACTTTAGGATTTATGTTGTTGATTGTGGTGTGTGTGTGTGTATTGTTTGACATGCATTATGTTTTAAAAAGGGAACGAAAATGGTTTTGAACATAT
This sequence comes from Begonia peltatifolia, assembly GCA_022433055.1. Classification (NCBI taxonomy): domain Eukaryota; kingdom Viridiplantae; phylum Streptophyta; class Magnoliopsida; order Cucurbitales; family Begoniaceae; genus Begonia; species Begonia peltatifolia. Next base: position 4,306,909 of record CM039522.1, read on the forward strand.
TTTGAGTAAGTGTTGAAATGCGTGGCGGTTGTACCGCAGATTCTACTGGTGTGCGGGCCAGTGCATAATAAAACGCGAATTCCGCTCGACGCGTGGGCTGGTTGGGCCGTCACGCAGCGTGTATGTGTCAACGGTGAGGATGATGGACAGTGGTACCGTGGATCCTACTAGTGTGTGGGCCGGTACAACACCAGTCGCGGATTCTGCTTGAGGAGTGGGCCGGCTGGGCTATCACGAAATGCGTGTCTGACAACTGTGGCCTCGTTGCTGGGGAGGCTGGGACGGGGGCAACGTGTCAGGGTATAATGTGGCGCGAGGTACACCATCACCCTGATGTGGTTGCTGTGTGGTGATGCATGTGTGTAGCTTGTGGGCTTCGTTGCTGGGGAGTCCAGGACAGTGGCGACATATCAGCGTGTAAGGTGGCGCTAGGTTTCTCCTTATCCTGGTGCAGCTGCACTACGTGTCACAGATGTGACAACATGAGTGTGAGTATAGAGACTGCATGTGATAGGATTGCATTGTCGGCTTTTACTTTCATATCGCATTACTTACTGAGCGTTAGGATTATGTTGTGTGTTCTATAGTGTAGGTGCAGATATTGTCACTGGTGAGCCCCGAGAGTCTAGTCCTGAGGTGTAGAACGGTTGGTGACTCGCGACCGAGGCACCGGACGGCGAATTTGTTAGGGCGACCCAACCCTATGGAGATGGTAGGTGATGGTTAGACTGTTTTGGGATATTTTCTTTTGTGGTGTCGGGATATATAGTTGATTACACGAGTTGTATAGGGGTCAGTTGTATAAGGGTTTATGGAGTGTTTGTGATTTTGGTGATGCGCGCGTACTCTTTACATGTAGGAGCTTATGAATGCCCTATACGGTGAATTTTCTTCATTTGTAGTTGATAGATTTCGTTGTCTTTAAACTTTGATTTTGCTCTGGAGATTCTCTAGATAGTTGATGGATGAATATTTCTAGTTTTCTGATGAACTGTGTGTAGGGTTTAAATTTTTTGGATAGTCAGTTTTTAGGCGTTACTCTTCCGAATTTTCGGGAGAAAGATTTGGGAGTGGAGAAGCGATGGAATAGCTCGGAGTGTGCACGGTGAGGTACTAGAGTAGTGGGGATGGGTGCGGGAACGCGGCATGGTCTCAGGCGCGCGGGGCACGCAGCTCTGCGGGTGCGCACAGGTCATGTGGCGTCGGGTGAGGGCGTGCGTGTGGACATGCTGCACGGAGGCAGAGTGCATGGGGCACGCAGCGCTATGGGCTTGCGCGTAACGTGGCGATGTTGAGTTGGCACGCGCGGCACCGAGAAAGTGCACGTAGGGCGCCGAAGTGGGGGTGTGGGGGCACAACACCGAATCGGGTAGTTCGGGGCGTGTGTTGGAACCCTTTCCTAGAATTTCTAGTTTTGTCATTTTATGTTTAAAACTACTTTAAATTGTCTTTTCCGCTGCGTATTTTATATTGAGGATTTCGTGTTCCCTCTTCGTGGCGCGAGTTGTTTTCGAATTGAGTAAAAAATTTTTATACTTACAATTGTTATTTTGAATATGACTTGAAAATGAAAGTGGTATAAAATTAAGTGAGTTCGCGTCAAGTCTCTGTATGTCATAGTGTGTAGACGTAGTGAGCGCATCAGGAACGTGTGAGTTCTCGGGGTGTTACAAAAGGATTGGTGATAATTCTTCATATCTGAACTGATTTTGCCCCTATAATAACATAAACAGAAATTAAAAATGACGAAAAATAGCATAAGTCGAAAAGTCGCGAAACATTATAGAATGTTTTTTCATGATATGCTAGTTGTGTAGTTAAAATTTTAGATTAATCTGGACCAAATATTTTTTTTTCTTTCCCGACTTATTTTGCCTATATAAAAATGTAAACGGATATTAAAAATGAAAAAAAAATCGCACGAAGTTGAAAAGTCACGAAACTTTGCAGGTTATCTTTTTATGATATAACAGTTGTGTAGTTAAAATTTCGGACTAATCGGTACCATAATGTAAGGGGACACTAAAAATGACAAAAAATTGCACAAAGTCGAAAACTAACAAAAATTTGCTTAATATCTTTTCAAGATATGTCGGTTGTGGAGTTAAAACTTCAGACTAATTGTTACCGGACATTTAGTTTTCTTTTCGAATCGATTTTGTCCATATAATAATGTAAAGGGATATTAAAAATGACAAAAAATCGCACAGAGTCGAAAAATTACGAAACTTTGTAGAATATCTTCTCATGATATGCTGGTTGTGTAGTTAAAATTTGAGAGTAATCTGAACATAACATTTCTTTTATTTTCTGTACTGATTTTGTCACTATAATAACGTTAAGTGACACTAAAAATGAAAAAAAAATGCCTGAAGTAAAAAAGTACGAAACTTTGCAGAATCTCGTTTCATGTTATGCTTGTTGCCCAATTAAAATTTTAGACTAATCAAGACCGGTCATTTATCCTTTATGGACAAATTTTGCATGTAATAATGAAAATGGACATAAAAAATAACAAAAAATCACACGAAGTCGAAAAGTCACGAAACTTTGCAGAATATCTTTTTATGATATGCTGGTTGCCTAGTTAAAATTTCAAACTGATCCGAACTGGTCATTTTTTGTCCTTTCTGGATTGATTTTATCCCTATAATAACGTAAATGGATATTAAAAATGACAAAAAATCGCACGAAGTTGAAAAGTCACGAAACTTTGCAGAATATATTCTCATGATATGCCGGTTGCATAGTTAAAATTTCGAACTAATCGGTACCATAATGTAAGGGGACATTAAAAATGACAAAAAATTGCACGAAGTCGAAAAGTCTTGCTTAATATCTTTTCATGACATGCCGATTCTGAAGTTAAAACTATAGACTAATTGGTACCAGATATTTTATTTTCTTTCCGAATCGATTTTGCCCCTATAATAACGTAAAGAGACATTAAAATAACAAAAAATCGCACGGAGTCTAGTTAAAAGTCACGAAACATTACAGAATATCTTCTCATGATATGCTGGTTGTATAGTTAAAATTTCAGAGTATCTGGACCAGACATTTCTTTTCCTTTTCGGACCGATTTTGTCCGTATAATAACGTTACCAAACACTAACAATGAAAAAAAAACGCTCGAAGTAAAAAAGTCAAGAAACTTTGCAGAATATCATTTCATGTTATGCTTGTTTGCCAGTTAAAATTTTAGATTAATCAGGACCGGTCATTTTTTTCCTTTTCGGACCAATTTTGCATATAATAACATAAATGGACATAAAAAATAACAAAAAATCGCACGAAGTGGAAAAGTCACGAAACTTTGCAGAATATCTTTTCATAATATGCTGGCTGCGTAGTTAAAATTTCAGATTGATCCGGACTAGTCATTTTTCTTCCTTTTCTGATCGATTTTACCCCTATAATAACATAAATGGATATTAAAAATGACAAAAAATCGCTGGACGTCAAAAAGTCACGAAACTTTGCAAAATATTATCTCACGATATGCTAGTTATGCAATTAAAATTTTAGAATAATCCGGACCGGCCATTTTTTCTTTTCAGACCGATTTTTTCCCTATAATAACGTAAACGGACATTAAAAATAAACAAAAAATGTATGTAGTTGAAAAATCACAAATATTTGTAGACTATCTTCTCATGATATGTTGGCCACCTGCTGAAAATTTCAAATTATTCTAGACTGATTTTGCCCTTATGATAACGTAAACAAGCATTAAAAATGACAAAAAATGGCATGAAATCAAAAAGTCACTAAACTTTGCAGAATATCTTCTCATGATATGCTAGATGTGTAGTTAAAGTTTTAGACTAATCCGGATCGAAAAATTTAATAGTAATCCAATCATACTTTTTGTAATATGCCGAGAAATTTCAGATCTTAGATCTAATTTATGAAATTTAAATTAAGTCTTGGTTAGAGTTTTCGAAAAAGGTTTTAGTAGGAAATTTATTTTTCAAAGCTCGTGATTTAATTTGTAAAACCATTATGAAATCTTTAAAGTCGGGAGGACGCGAATTTAATGAAGATGAGGACGATTAAAACACGTGCAGGTGTTTTGGTAAATTGTAATTAATTTAAAAATTAAATTTTTTTTTATATTGTGGAATGGCTTCTGGTGGAAGCCATTCCACCCTGTTTTCGCCGAGGCCGAGAGAGAGCGACCGTAGGTGAGAGAGCGAGACCTAGAGGGAGAGCAGGAACCAAAGGATGCGCGGCCGACGGACGACGCCGAGAGCTCCGGCGAGCTGAAGCCAGCTGGTGGCTCAATTTCTTCGTGCCAGAAATTCGACCAAAACACAGGTAGCCTTCCCTGTTTTCCTTTCTGTTTTGGCGACCGATTGTGATCGGTATGCTTTGAGCTGGACTTTCGAAGTTCGAGCGTGTAACTAGAACGTTTAGAAGGGGCTTCAACGGTGTTTAACTGTTGATTGGCCGAGTGCTCAGGTTGGGAGGAAAACCAGAGATTTGTTAACTGTGCGGTTTGGTTTTTTGTGTCTGAAATCTCTGGTTTTGTTCAGATTATGGTTAATTGTTTGAGTGTGGCTGTTTGGTGAAGAAATTTGTGGAAATTGGGTTGATGTCGAAATTCAAATTTTTTTTTGTGCAAAAACATATTCGGTTTTTGGCCGTTTTTGCCTAGCTTCAGTTATTCGTTTTAAATTCTGTTTCTGTGGATGAAATTAGGTTGTTAGAGGAACGTTTGGCCGCTGGAATCGTTCCATTCTGAGGTCCGACGCAAAGTTATGTGCGTCGGAAGTTTATGTCAAATTTTGGATCGAGTCAAATTATGGAGCGTTTTTAGTAAAATTGCAACGCGTTGTATTAGCGTTGCTGATTTTCGTGCGTAAGGCAAGTTTTGAGTGAGTTTTGGTTGAAGGAAACAAAAATATGAAATTTGGATGAAGGGCCGATTCGGATTTGGTGTTTTTCACCTAGCTGCAGCTTACCCTTTTTAAAATACGTCTCATTATGTTAAACTAGGTTCCTAAGGGAATGTTTAGCCTTTTGAATCGCTCGATTCCAATAACGGACGCAAAAGTTATGCGCGTCCGAAGTTTAGGCTGGTTTTTGGCTGAATCGAATTAGTGACTCGTTTTAGTTGGGATTTTATAGGTTTAGTTAAGGAATGTAATTTTTTGCGTATTTAGTGAATTTTGATGCAAAGATTAATGGGCGATTGTTATGTTTTAGGTTGAGGCGTTTTGGCAAAGCTGTGCGTCGAGTGAACTTAGCACACCAGGTAAGTAGTGCATGTATGTCTTTTGCCTAGGTGGGCCACCGTAGAACTTTAGGATTTATATGGTTGATTGTGGTGTGTGTGTGTATTGTTTGACATGCATCATGTTTTAAAAAGGGAACGAAAATGGTTTTGAACATATTTTGAGTAAGTGGTTAGACGCGTGGTGGTGGTACCGCGAATCCTATTAGTGTGTTGGCCTGTGCGTAACCAATCTCGGATTCTGCTACAGGAATGGGTCGGTTGGGTCGTCACGCGGCGCGTATGCATTGGCGATGAGGATGATGGACAGTGGTACCGCGGATCCTACTAGTGTGTGGGCCGGTGCAACACAAGTTGCGGATTCTAGTCGAGGAGTGGACCGGCTGGGCTGTCGCGAAATGGGTGTGTGTAGCAACTGTGGCCCCGTTGCTGGGGAGGCTGGGACGGGGGCGACGTGTCAGGGTGTAGTGTGGCGCAAGGTACACCCGATGTGGTTGCTGTGCGGTGACGTGTGTATGTAGCTTGTGGGCCTCGTTGTTGGGGAGTCCGGGAAGGTGGTGACGTGTCTAGGTGTAGGGTGGCGCTAGGTTCATTCTCACCCTGGTGCGGCTGCACTACGCGTCACAAATGTGACATCATGAGTGTTAGTGTAGAGACTGCATGTTATAGGATTACATTATCGGTTTTTACTTTCATATCGCATTACTTACTGAGTGTTAAACTTATGTTGTGTGTTCTATGGTGTAGGTGTAGGTATTATTATTGGTGAGCCCCGAGAGCCTAGTCTTAGATGTAGGACGGTTGGCCGCGAGCGACCGAGGCACCGGACAGCGGATTTGTTAGGGTGATCCAAGCCGTGGACATGGTAGGTGATGACTAGACTATTTTGGGGGTATTTTCTTCTGTTGTGTCAGGATATATAGTTTGATCAAACAAGTTTGTATATGCTTCAATTGTATAGGAGTTCATGGAGTGTTTGTGACTTTTGGTGACGCACGCGTACTCGTTACATGTAGGAGTTTGGTAATATTCTATACTGTGAATTTTCTTCATTTGATAGTTGATGGATTGTTGTATTTTGTTGTCGTTAAACTCCGATTTTTGTTATGGAGATTCTCTAGAGAGTTTGATGGATGGATATTTCTAGTTTTCAGTTGAACTCTGTGCAGGGTTTAAATTTTGGCATAGCTAGTTTTTAGGCTCTGCCGAATTTTCGGGAGAAGGGTTGGAGAGTCGAGAGGGTACAGAATAGATCGGGGTGTGCGCGGTGAGGCGTGAAGGGTGTGGCAGTGTGCGCGGGAGCGTGGCGTGACCGCAAGCGTGCAGGGCACGTGGCCCTACGAGTGTGCACGGATCGTGCGGCGTTGGGTGAAGGCGTATGTGCAGACATGCTACATGAAGGCATGAGGCGTGGGGCACGCGGCGCTATGGACGTGCGTGTGACTTGGCGGTGTCGAGTGGGCACGCGCGGCGTCGAGAGGGTGCACACGGTGCGTTCAAGTGGGGACGTGGGCGCGCAGCTTGTAGGCCGAGTGGGTGCACGCGTGGCGCTAGGTCGAGTGTGTACACTCGCGGTGCGCGGCGCAGGACCATTGGCGCGCGGCGCCGCTACTCTGGCGCGCGACATTGTGTTAGGTTACGTGAGGCGTATGTTGGACTCCTTCCTAGGATTTCGAGTCTTGTCGTTTTATTTTTTCAAAACTACTTTAAATGTCTTTTCTGCTGCGTATTTTATATTGAGGATTTCGTGTTCCCTCATCAGGCTGCGAGTTGTTTTCGAATCGAGTTAAAAATTTTTATACTTACAAATGTTCTTTTGAATATGATTTGAGAAATGAAAGTGGTATTAAATTAAATGAGTACGCGTCGAGTCTCTGTATGTCATAGTGTGTAGACGTAGTGAGCGCACCGGGAACGTGTGGGATCTCGAGGCGTTACAGTTATGGTACCAGAGCCACGAGCTCGACGTCGTTAAGAGGATTACCTACTATCGCCAGCCGCTGCACGGGTGTGCTCAACCAATTGTAAGTGTTTAGATTTAATTTTACTTTAAGAATAATGTGAGTTTAGTATATTTTAAAGGTAGAAAATGTCAGGAGAGGCGAGAGGCAGCGATCGACCATGTTACTCCACCAGTAGTTGACGGAGTTAGTCCACCACCAGTCTTAACAGCTTGAGAGATTTATGAGCAGGGACGACCAGAGTCAGTCTAGTGCCCAGGGTTCATCTGACAGAGGGGGTGATAGGCTGCATAGACTTAGACCCCCGACTTTTGACGGGTTATCTTCGGATCCTCTCAGTGCTGAGGAGTAGATACGGAGCATGGAGAGAATGATGGGTTATGCAAAGGTGGAGGAGTAGGACAAGGTGTCTAGTGCGGCATTCTATCTGGCCAAAGATGCTAGCCATTGATTGGATACTGTAGTGGCCACGAGAGACGTGGGGACCATGACCTGGGAGGAGTTCAAGTCAGTGTTCTTCGGTAAGTATTTCAGCCACTCTATCAGGAACACGGAAGATGGTGGAGTTTGCACAACTGAGGCAGACTGACAATATGGCTAAGTATGTCCGACAGTTCGAGGCTTTGTCACGGTTTGCGGGGCATTTGTTGAGTCTCGACGAGAATAAGGTACACCAATTTCTGCAGGGCCTGAAGCTGGATGTCTATATGGGCATGCGGATTGCGGGGACTCGAGGCATGCCATACGAGGATGCGGTAACGAAGACCCTGGATATTGAGGAGGCTCGGGCGAAACTTCATAGTTATAGAGAGGTACCTAAGGAGCAGCCTCGGAGATCATTCAGGGAGTCACTGCCGTAGTCGAGTGGGGAGGGGGGGTCCCTGTAGAAAGGTCTGAAGAGGCCTAGTGACAGTTCCAGCAGCCAAGGAAGCACCAAGAGGCCGCAGGGGTCGGAATAGTTTCCAGTGTGCCTGAAGTGTCAGAGGAGTCACCTGGCGAGTGCAGAGTGGACCCAGTGCGTGTTATAACTGTGGCGAGGTGGACCACATGTCTAGAGAGTACCAGAAGCCGTGTCAGAAACGTTGCTTCAACTGCAATAAAGTGAGACACTTTGCCAACAGATGCCCGGCTGCGAGCAAGACGTCAGCGAGAGTTACATCGAGGGTCTAGATGATGGTGGTCAGCCTTCAGTGATTGTAGGTAACATTTTTATTTATGGTATGACAACTTATACCTTGATTGATACGGGCGCTGCGCACTCGTTTGTGTCGACGAGTTTCGTGTTAAGGCAAATTTAGAGTTCAACCCCGCCGGGCAGCATTATGATGTGACCTTGCCATTGGGGGAATATTTGTATTCAGAACAGGTGGTGTGGGGCAATGTGGTGACAGTAGAGAAAAAGTAGTTGTATGCCAAGCTAGTCATACTCCATATGAGCGCTTATGAGGTGATCTTAGGAATGGACTGACTGTTCAGACATCATGCCAAGATTGACTGCAGGACCAGAGAGATTCATTTTCGGCCCCCTGACGGGGAAAGCTACATCTTCAAAGCAGGTAAAGGTCTTACTAGATTTTCGCTATCTTTTCTCGGCAGACTCTGCAGTTGTGGAACAAGGGTTGTCAGGGATTTCTGGCAAGTGTCGGGGATGCACAATCATAGGATAATACTCGGTTATAGGAGATATATCCTTATTGTGCAGGAGTTCCCGGCGGTGTTTCGTGATGATTTGTTAAGGCTGCCCCTTGACAGGGAGATCGAATTCGAGATAGATGTTTTCCTAGGTGCCGAACCAGTGTGCAAGAACCCGTACAGGTTAGCACCTACCAAACTTAAGGAGCTGAAGGCTCAGTTGGAGGAACTGACGGATAAGGGCTTTATACGCCCTAGTTTTTCACCTTGGGGCGCTCTAGTTTTATTCGTCAAGAAGAAGGATGGATTCTTACGTATGTGTATTGACTATAAAGAGCTAAATACGTTGATGGTGAAGAACAGGTATCCATTGCCAATGATTGACGATTTGTTTGATCAGCTACAGGGTGCCCGGGTGTTTTCTAAGATCGACCTAAGGTTCGGCTATCATCAATTGAAGGTAAAGGGAGAAGATTTACCGAAGACGGCCTTCAGGACAATGTACAGACATTTTGAGTTCCTGGTGATGTCCTTCGGGCTGACCAATGCCCCTGTAGCGTTTATGGATCTGATACACCGAGTATTCAGTGAGTACCTAGACAAATTTGTGATCGTTTTTATCAACGACATCCTGATTTACTCGCGGATGAGGGGGAGCACAGAGAGCACTTGAGGACCATATTGACTATTCTGAGCCAGCATCAACTGTATGCTAAATTCTCTAAGCGTGAGTTTTGGCTGGACAGGGTCCACTTCTTGGGACACGTTATTTCCTCTGAGGGTATTTCAGTTGATCTGGTGAAAGTTCAGGCTATAAAGGAGTGGCCGCGACCGACCAGTGCTAGTGAGATACGCAGTTTTCTAGGGTTGGCTGGATATTATCGGAGATTCATTGAGGGGTTCTCCAAGATTTCAGCTCCTTTGACCTGGCTGACCTGAAAGATGGACTGAGAAGTGTGAAGACACCTTTCAGACATTGAAGCAGAGATTGACTACAGCTCCTATACTGACGCTGCCCGTGGAAGGAGAGAAGTTCTGCATTTATTATGACGCCTCTAGATTGGTTTGGGGTGTGTTTTGATGCAAAGTGAGAGAGTCATTGCCTATACCTCTAGGCAATTAAAGACTTACGAGCAGAATTATCCCACTCACGATTTGGAGCTGGCGGTAGTTGTATTTGCACTCAAGATTTGGAGGTATTACCTTTATGGGTAGCAGTGCGATATTTTCTTAGATCACCAGAGCCTGAGATACATTTTTACGTAGAAGGAGCTGAATTTGAGACAGATGAGATGACTCGAGCTAGTCAAGGATTATGATGTGGAGATCAATTACCACCCGAGAAAGACAAATGTGGTGGCAGACGCCTTGAGCCGGGTGACAGCTTTGACTTCTGCCATGACTTCGATATGGCCTATTAAGTTGATGACAAAGATGCAGAGTTTAGGCCTAGAGGTAGTTTCTGATCTGGCAGCCATTCTTTCGGCCTTGTCGTTGAGACCGACTATTCTGGACAGGATTAGGCAGGCCTAGGAGATTGACTCGGAGTGTAGCGAGCTGAAGGCGAGTATGGAGGCCAGTCCTAATTCTGAGCTCAGTTATTCAGAAGAGGGGATTCTGAAGTTTCGGGATAGGTGGTACGTCCCGAAATATGAGGAGCTGAAGAAGGAGATATTATCAGAATCTCATTCATCTTCTTTCTCTGTGCATCCCGGAAGCACTAAGATTTACAGGGATTTGAAGCAGCACTATTGGTGGCCTAACATGAAGCGAACAGTGGCTGAGTATGTTGAGACCTGCGTGGTTCGCTAGCAGGTGAAGGCGGAACATCAGTGACCGTCTGAGATGTTCCAACCATTGCCAATACCGGAGTGGAAGTGAGAACGGATCACTATGGATTTTGTGGTCGGACTGCCGAGGACTTCCAAGGGCCATGATGCTATTTGGGTGATTATAGAAAGGTTGACGAAGTCATCTCACTTTTTGGTTGTGAGGATGACTTATATCATGGATCAGTTTGCCCAGTTATATATTCAGGAGATAGTCAGGCTTCATGGGATCCCGGTATCGATTGTTTCAAACCGAGACCCCAGATTCACGTCCAAGTTTTGGAGGAGTCTGTATAAGGCCATGGGCACCAGGTTAGATTTCAGTACGTCCTTTCATCCTTAAACTGAGGGGCAGTTAGAGCAAACTATACAGATTTTGGAGGATATGCTCAGAGCTTGTGTATTGAAGTTTCAGGTGGCTTGGAGCAAGTTTTTACTGTTAGTGGAGTTCTCATATAATAACAGCTACCAGTCCACCATTTGTATGGTGCCGTACGATGTTCTCTACAGGAGGAAGTGCAGGTCACCATTGTATATGAATGCGGTTGGGGAGGCCCGATTGATAGGTCTCGAGATTTTACAGCAGATTGTCGACAAGATTACCGGGATATGGAAGATAATTGAAGCGGCTTAGAGTCGACAGAAGAGTTATACAGATCAGAGGCATCAGGATTTGGAGTTTAGTTAAGGCGATGAGGTATTTCTGAAGATCTCGCCGTTCAAGGGAGTGGTGAGGTTCGGAAAGAGAGAGAAGCTCAACCCTTAGTTTGTGGGGCCATTTCCGATTGTCAAGAGGATTGGGAGAATTGCGTACCAGCTTCAGGTTCCCTCGTCGATGGATACAATCTACGATGTTTTCCATGTGTCGATGCTGAGGAAGTGTATGCGCGATCCTTCTCACATAGTGCCACAACAGGACATAGAGATGAAGTTGATGCTGTCCTACGAGAAGAATCCAGTGAGGATCTTGGGATCTGCTGTGAAAGTACTGCACAATAAGGAGATCCCTTTGGTCAAGGTGTTATGGCGCAATCATGGTGTGGAGGAGACTACTTAGGAGCGGTGTGAGGATATGGACCGCCAGTATCCTGACTTATTCGGTATGTAAATTTTGAGGACAAAATTATTATAAGGTGGGGGGAGATGTAATAACTCGAGAAATTTTGGATCTTAGATCTAATTTCTGAAATTTAAATTAAGTCTCGGTTAGAATTTTTGAAAACGATTTTAGTGAAAAATTTATTTTTTGAAGCTCGGGATTTAATTCATAGAACCATTATGAAATCTTTAAAGTTGGGAGGACGCGAATTTAACGAAGATGCAGACGATTCAAACACGTGAGGACATTTTGGTAAATTTTAATTAATTTAAAAATTAAAATTTTTTTTTATATGGTGGAATGGCTTCGGGTGGAAGCCATTCCACCTTGTTTTTGTCGAGGCCGAGAGAGAGCGACCAAAGGCGAGAGAGAGACTGAGAGGGAGAGCGGGAACTAGAGGACACGCGGCCGACAGATGATGCCGGGAGCTCCGGTGATCTAAAGCCAGCTGGTGGCTTGATTTCTCCGTGCCAGAAATCCGACTGAAAAATAGGTAGCCTTCCCTGTCTTCCTTTCTGTTTTGGCGACCGATTGTGATCGGTATGCCTTAAGCTGGACTTTCGAAGTTCAACGTGTAATTAGAACGTTTAGAAGGGGCTTCAACGGTGTTTAATTGTTGATTGACCGAGTGCTCGGGTTGGGAGGAAAACCTGAGATTTGTTGACTGTGCGGTTTGGATTTTTGTGTCTGAAATCTCTGGTTTTGTTCAGATTATGCTTAATTGATTGGAATGTACCTATTTGGTGAAGAAATTTGTGGAAATCAGGTTGATGTTGAAATTCAGATTTTTTTTGTGTGTAACAACAGATTTGGTTTTTGGCCGTTTCGGCTTGGCTTCGATTTTTCATATTAAATTCTGTTTTAGTGGGTGAAATTAGGTTGTTAGAGGAACGTTTGGCAGCTGGAATCGTTCGATTCCGAGGTCCGACGCAAATGTTATGCGCGTCGAAAGTTTATATCAAATTTTACACCGAGTCAAATTATGGAGCGTTTTTAGTAGAATTGCGATGCGGGGTATTAGCGTTGCTGTTTTTAGTGCATAAGGCGAGTTTTGAGTGAGTTTTGGTTGAAGGAAACAAAAATGTGAAATTTGGGTGAAGGGCCGATTCGGTTTTGGTGTTTTTCACCTAGCTACGGCTTATTGTTTTAAAATCCGTCTAAGTGTATTAAACTAGGTTCCTAATGGAATGTTTAGCCTCTTGAATCACTCGATTCCGATAACGGACGCAAAAGATATGCGCGTCCGAAGTTTAGGCTTGTTTTCGGCCGAACCGAATTAGTGACTTGTTTTAGTTGGGATTTCATGGGTTTAGTTAAGGAATGTGATTTTTAGCGTATTTAGAGAATTTTGATGCGAGGATTAATGGGCGATTGTTATGTTTTAGGTTGAGGCGTTTTGACAAAATTGTGCGTCGAGTGAGCTTAGGACGCCAGGTAAATAGTGCATGTATGTGTTTTGCCCAGGTAGGCCTACACCGTAGAACTTTAGGATTTATGTTGTTGATAGTGGTGTGTGTGTGTGTGTATTGTTTGACATGCATCATGTTTTAAAAAGGGAAAAAAAATAATTTTGAACATATTTCGAGTAAGTGGTGAGACGCATGGCGGTGGTATTGCGGATCCTGCTAGTGTGTGGGCCGGTGCGTAACCACCCACGGATTCCGCTAGAGGCGTGGGCCGGTTGGGACGTCACGCGTCGTGTATGTGTCAACGGTGAGAATGATGGATAGTGGTACTGCGGATCCTACTAATGTGTGGGCTGGTGCAACATCAGTCTCGGATTCCGCTCGACGAGTGGGCCGACTGGGATATCGTAAAATGTTTATGTGTGGCAACTGTGGCTCCGTTGCTGGGAGGATGGGACGGGGGGAATGTGTCAAGGTGTACTGTGGCGCAAGGTACGCCTCACCCTGATGTGGGTTCTGTGTTGTGATGCGTGTGTGTAGCTTATGGGCCTCGTTGCTGGGGAGTCCGAGACAATGGTGACGTGTCACGGTATAGGGTTGCGCTAGGTTCATTCTCACCCTGGTGTGGCTGCACTACGCGTTACAGATGTGACAACATGAGTGTGAGTGTAGAGACTGGATGTAATAGGATTACATTATCGATTTTTACTTTTATATTGCATTACTTACTGAGCGTCAGGCTTATATTGTATGTTCTATGGTTTAAGTGCAAATATTGTCATTGGTGAGCCCCAAATGCCTAGTTCTAAGGTGTAGGACGATTGGCGGCACGTGACCGATGTAACGCTCCGAGAAACACACACGTTCCCGATGCACTTACTACGTCTACACACTGCGACATACAGAGACTCGACGCGAACTCACTTACTTTAATACCAATTTCACTTTCAGATTATATTCAAAAGAACATTGTGAGTATAAAAATTTTTCGACTCGATTCGAAAACAACTCGCGCCTTGAAGAGGGAACACGAAATACTCAATATAAAATACGCAGAGGAAAAGATAATTTAAAATAGTTTTAAGAATAAGACAACAAAATTTGAAACCCTAGGAGGGAGTCCCACACACACTTAGAACTACACAAATTCGGTGTCACGCGCCCCCTCCTTACTTCGGCACCCCGCGCGCACCCTCTCAGTGCCGCGTGTGCAAACTTAACATCACCTCGTCATGCGCACGCTCGCAGCGCCGCATGCCCCACGCACCTGGCTCCGTACAGCATGTCTGCACGCACGCCCACCCTCACCCGATACCGGACGACCTGTGCGCACCCGCAGGACCGCGTGTCCCGCTCACCTACGATCACGCCGCACTCCCGCGCTCATCTACACTCCTCTAGTACCTCACTGTACACACCATGACCTATTACATACCCTCTCGACTCCCAATCTTTCTCTCGAAATTTTGGCAGAGTAACGCCTAAAAACTGGCTATCCCATAAATTTAAACCCTGCACACAGTTCACCAGAAAATTAGAAATACCTATCCATCAACCATCCAAAGAAAGCTTCATAACCAAATCGAAGTTTAAGGACAACAAATCAATCAACTACAAATGAAGAGAATTCACAATACAGAGTATTAACAAGCTCCTACATGTAAAGTGTACGCGTACGTGGCCAAAGTCACAAGCACTCCATAAACCCCTATACAACTGACACCTATACCACTCGTCTAATCAACTATATATCGACACAGCAAAAGAAAATACACACAATAGTCAAGCCACCACCTGCCATTTCCACGGGTCGGGTTGCCCTAACAAATCCGCCGTCCGGTGCCTCGGTTGCACGCCGCCAACCGTCCTATGACTCAGGACTAGGCTCTCGAGGCTCACTAACAATATCGTCAGCACCTACACCATAGAACACACAACATAAGCGTAACGCTCAGTAAGTAGTACAATATGAAAGTAAAAGCCGACAATGCAATACTATCACATACAGTCTCTACACTCAAACTCATGTTGTCACATCTGTGACGAGTAGTGCAGCCTCATCAAAGTGAGGAGGAACCTAGCGCCACCCTACATCCTGACATGTCGCCACCGTCTCGGACTCTTTAGCAACGAGGCCCACAAGCTACACACACGCATCACCACAGAGCAACCACGTCAGGGTGAGGGTGTACCTCGCGCCACAGTACACTCTGACACGTCTCTCCCGTCCCAGCCTCCCTAGCAATGGGGCCACCATTACCACACACATATTTTGCGACAGCCCAGCCGGCCCACTCCTCGAGTGGAATCCGCGACTGGTGTTGCACCGGCCTACACACTAGCAGGATCCACGGTACCACTGTCCATCATCCTCACCGTCAACACATACACGCCGCGTGATGGCCGAGCTGGCCAACTCCTCGAGCGGAATTCACGGTTGGTTATGCACCACCCCACACACTAGCAGGATCCGTGGTACCACCGCTACGCGTCTCACCACTTACTAAAAATATGTTCAACACCATTTTTGTTCCCTTTTTAAAAATGATGCATGTTAAACAATACGCATGCACCCCACAATCAATAACATAAATCCTAAAGTTCTACGGTATAAGCCCACTTGGGCAAAACACATGCATGCACTACTTACCTGGCGTCCTAAGTTCACTCGATGCACAGTTTCGCCAAAATTCCTCAACTTAAAACATAAAAAATCACTCATCAATCTTTACTTCAAAATTCATTAGATATGCTAAAAATAACATTCCTTAACTAAACCCATGAAATTCCAACTAAAACGAGTCACAAATTTGGTTCAGCCGAAAACCAGCCTAAACTTAGGACGTGCATAACTTTTTCGTCCGTTAACAGAATCGAGCGATTCAAGAGGTTAAACGTTCCCTTAGGAGCCTAGTTTAACATACTAAGACAGATTTTAAAACAGTAAGCCGCAGATAGGTGAAAAACACCAAAAACCGAATCTACCCTTTTTATCCAAATTTCACATTTTCGTTTACTTCAACCAAAACTCACTCAAAACTAGCTTTATGCATTAAAAGTAGTAATGCTAATACCACTCGTCACAATTCTACGAAAAATGCCCAATAATTTGCGTCGGGTATCGAAATCGAACAATTCCAGCGGCCAAACGTCCCTATAACAACCTAATTTAACCCACAAAAATATAATTTAAAATGGGCAAACGAAGCTAGGCCAAAATGGCCAAAAACAGAACCTGTCTTTATACAAAAACAAACCAAATTTCGACATCAACCCAATTCCTACAAATTTCTGATAATATTTCCTTCCTCAGCTCCTCATCCTTCGGGTCATACCACCTATCCCGAAATTTCAGAATCCTGTCCTCCAAATAGCTGAGCTCAGAATTAGGTTTGGCCTCAATACTCGCCTTCAGCTCGCTACACTTCGAGTCAGTCTCCTGGGCCTGCCTAATCCTGTCAAGAATAGTCGACCTCAACGACAAGGCCAAAAGAGTGGCTGCCAGATCAGAAACTACCTCCAGGCCAAAACTCTGCATCTTTGTCATCAACTCAATAGGCCCTATGGAAGTCATGGCAGAAGTCGAAGCTGTTACCCGACTCAAACCGTTTGCCACTACATTTTTCTTTCTTGGGTGGTACTTGATCTCCACATCGTAATCCTTGACCAGTTCGAGCCACCTTCTATGTCTTAAATTCAGTTCCTTTTGCACGAAAATGTACCTCAAGCTCTGATGGTCTGAGTAAATCTCACATTGCTGCCCATAAAGGTAATGCCTCCAAATCTTGAATGCAAATACAATAGCCACCAGCTCCAAATCGTGAGTAGGATAATTCTGCTCGTAAGCCTTCATTTGCCTAGAGGCATAATCAATGACACTCCCACTCTGCATCAAAACACACCCCAAACCAATCCTGTAGGCATCACAATAAATGCAAAACTTTTCTCTTTCCATTGGTAGCGTCAATATAGGAGTTGTAGTCAACTTCCGCTTCAACGTCTGAAAACTATCTTCACACCTGTCAGTCCATTCATGCTTTGCATTCTTTCTGGTCAGCCGGGTCAAGGGAGCTGAGATCTTAGAGAACCCCATAATGAATCTCCGATAATATCTAATAAATCATAGAAAACTACGTATCTCGCTAGCACTGGTCGGCCGCGGCTACTCCTTTACAGCTTGAACTTTCACCGGATCAACTAAAATACCATTAGAGGAAATAATGTGCCCCAAGAAGTGAATCTTGTCCAGCCAAAACTCGCACTTAGAGAACTTAGCATACAACTGGTGCTGGCTGAGAATAGTCAATACGGTTCTCAAGTGCTCTCTATGCTCCTCCTCACTCCGTGAATAAATCAGGATGTCGTCGATAAACACGATCACAAATTTATCCAGGTACTCACTGAACACTCGGTGCATCAGATCCATAAATGAAGGACATAACCAGGAACGTAAAATGTTCGTACCTCATCCTGAAGGCCGTCTTCGGTACATCCTCTCCCTTTACCTTCAACTGTTGATAGCTGGACCTTAGGTCGATCTTAGAAAATACCCGGGCACCCTGTAACTGATCAAACAAATCGTCAATCCTCGGCAATGGGTACCTGTTCTTCACCGTCAACTTATTCAGCTCCCGATAGTCAATACATATATGTAGGGATCCGTCCTTCTTCTTGACGAATAGAACTAGTGCGCCCCAAGGTGAAAAACTAGGGCGTATAAAGCCCTTATCCGGCAGTTCCTCCAACTGAGCCTTCAGCTCCTTAAGTTTGGTAAGTGCTAACCTATACGAGTTCTTGCACATTGGCTCGGCACCTAGGAAAACATCTATCTCAAATTCAATCTCCCTGTCAGGGGGCAACCCTGGCAAATCATCACGAAACACCTTCGAGAACTCCTGCACAATAAGGATATCCTGTAACCGAGTATCACCCTATGACTATGCATCCCCAACACTTGCCAAAAATCCCTGAATACCCTTGCCCAACAACCGTGGAGTCTGACGAGAAAAGATAGCAGAAATCCTAGCAAGACCTTTACCTGCTTTGAATGTGTAGCTTTCCCAGCCCGGGGGCCGAAAATGAACCTCTCTGGTCCTACAGTCAATCTTGGCATGATGTCTGAATAGCCAGTCCATTCTCAAGATCACCTTATAGCCACTCATATGGAGTATGACAAGCTCGGCATATAACTGCTTTTTCCCCACTGTCACCACATTGCCCCGCACCACCTGTTCTGAATAGAAATGTTTCCCAGATGGCAAGGTCACATCATAATATTACCCGACGAGGCTGAACTCTAAATTTGCCTTAACAACGAAACCCGTTGACACAAACGGGTGCGTAACGCCGGTATCAATCAAGGTATAAGCTGCCACACTAGACACAAAAATGTTACCTGCAATCACCGATGGCTGGGTAACATCATCTGGCTCAAAAAATGGGGAAAACCCTCGGTGTAACTCTCACTGATGTCTTGCTCGCAGCTGGGCATCTGTTGGAAAAGTGTCCCACCTCATTGCAATTGAAGCAACGGTTCTGACGCGGCTTTTGGCACTCTCTAGACATGTGGTCCACCCTCGGTTTGTGGGACCATTCCCGATTGTCAAGAGGATTGAGAGGACTGCGTACCAGCTCATGTTGCCTTCGTCGATGGATGCCATCTATGATGTTTTTCATGTCTCGATGCTGAGAAAGTGTATGCATGATCCTTCTCAGGAAGTGCCCCAGCAGAATATAGAGATCCTGCTGACGTTGTCCTACGAGGAGAAGCCAGCGAGGATCTTGGGGTCTTCTGTGAAGGTACTCCGTAACAAGGAGATCCCTTTGGTCAAGGTGTTGTGGCGCAATCATGGTGTGGAGGAGGCCACTTGGGAGTGGCGTGAAGACATGAAGCGCCAGTATCCCAACTTATTCGGTACGTAAATTTTGGGGACAAAATTCTTATAAGGTGGGGGGATGTAATAACTCAGAAAATTTTTAGATTTTTAAATCTAATTTCTGAAATTTTTAATTTAATCTTGATTGGAGTTTCGAGAAATATTTTAATGGAAAAATTAAGTCATAAAGCTCGGAATCTAGTTTTAATGACAGTTTTTGAAATTTTAAAGTCAGGAGGACTACAATTTAACGAAGTTACAGATGATTAAACGCGTGAGGGCATTTTGGTAAATTTTTATTATTTAAATTTAATTAAAAAAAATATTATAACAACTAAATGGCTTTGGGAGTAAGCCACTCGGCTGTTGTAAATCGAGCGCCCGAGAAGGAGACCCAAGAGAGCGCAGTCAAGGGTGTGAGAGAAACCGAGCCGAGCCACCGATCACCGATGGCCAGCGTGGAGAAGCACTCGCCGGTGAGCCAGGCCTGTTCGGAAAAACCCGTTTCAAACGTGGTCTGATTTTTCGAGCTCCAAAATCCGAAGGTAAGCCTTGTTTCAGGTTTTTCTTTTTGGCTCAGCTTAGTGCTCGGTTTCCTTCCGCATTCTGTGGATTTGGTCGCAACGTTTGAGTGAATTAGAAGGGGTGAATGTGTGTGTTTAGTGGATGGACAATAGGTGTCCGGTGAGAGGGAGAAAAACCGAGGGGTGGTTGAGACAAAATTCAGTTTTGGTGCTTGAATTGCTGATTTCTGTTTAGATTATGATTAATCGGTTTAGATGTGATTTTTCGGTGAAGAAAGTGGCGAAATTGGATCGAAGTTCAGATTTCGGATTTCTTTTCGTATAAAAACAGTTCTGTTTTTGGGAATTTTGACAGGGCTACAAATAATTGTTTTAAATTCTGTTTTAGTAGGTTAAAATAGGTGGTTAGAGGAACGTTTGGCCGCTGGAATCGTTTGATTTTGATATCCGACGCAAAAGTTATGCGCGTAGGAACTTTATGTCAAATTTTGGACCGAGTCAAATCAGTGAGCGTTTTTCGTAGAATTGTGACGCGTGATATTAGCATAGCTGTTTTTAATATATAAAGATAGTTTTGAGTGAGTTTTGGTTGAAGGAAACGAAAATGTGAAATTTGGATAAAAAGGACAGATACGGTTTTTGGTGTTTTTCACCTATCTGCAGCTTACCGTTTTGAAATCTGTCTTAGTATGTTAAACTAGGGTCCTAAGGGAATGTTTATCTCTTGATTCGCTCGATTCCGTTAACGGACGCAAAAGTTATGCGCGTCTGAAGTTTAGGCTGGTTTTCAGCCAAACCAAATTGGTGACCCGTTTTAGTTGGAATTTCATGGGTTTAGTTAAGAGATGTTATTTTTAACTTATTTGGTGAATTTTGAAGCGAAGATTGATGAGTAATTGTTTGTGTTTTAGGTTGAGGCATTTTTTTGGCGAAACAGTGCGTTGAGTGAGCTTAGGACGCCAGGTAAGTAGTGCATGCATGTGTTTTGCCCAAGTGGGCCTACACTGTAGAACAATAGGATTTATGTTATTGATTGTGATGTGCTTGCGTATTGTTTGACATGCATCATGTTTTAAAACGGGAACAAAAATAGTTTTGAACATATTTTAAGTAAGTGGTGAGACGCGTGGCGGTGGTACCGCAGATCCTGCTAGTGTGTGGGCCGGTGCATAACCAATCACGGATTCCGCTCGAGGAATGGGCTGGCTGGGCCGTCACGCGGCGTGTATGTGTTGACGGTGAGGATGATGGACAGTGGTACCGCGGATCCTGCTAGTGTGTGGGCTGGTGCAACACTAGTCACGGATTTTCACTCGAGGAGTGGGCCGGCTGGGCTGTCGCAAAATATGTGTGTGGCAACTGTGGCCCCGTTGCTTGGGAGGCTGAGACGGGGGCGACGTGTCTGGGTGTAGTGTGGTGCGAGGTACACCTTCACCCTGATGTGGTTGCTGTATGGTGATGCGTGTATGTAGCTTGTGGGCCTCGTTGCTGGGGAGTCCGTGATGGTGGCGACGTGTCAGGGTGTAAGGTGGCGGTAGGTTCCTCCTCACTTTGGTGCAGCTGCACTACGCATCACAGATGTGACAACATGAGTGTGAGTGTAGAGACTGCATGTGATATGATTGCATTGTCGGCTTTTACTTTCATATTGTACTACTTAGTGAGCGTTAGACTTATATTGTGTGTTCTATGGTATAGGTGCTGACGATATTGCTTGTGAGCGTTGAGAGCCTAGTCTTGAGACGTAGGACAGTTGGCGTCGTGCGACCGAGGCACCAGACGATGAATTTGTTAGGGCGACTCGATCCGTGGAGATGGTAGGTTGTGGCATGACTATTGTGGGTATTTTCTTTTGCTGTGTCGATATATAGTTGATTAGACGAGTTGTATAGGTGTCAGTTGTGTAGGGGTTTATGGAGTGCTTGTGATTTTGGTGACGTACGCGTACACTTTACATGTAGGAGCTTGATAATGCTCTGTATTGTGAATTCTCTTCATTTGTAATTGATGGATTTGTTGTCCTTAAACTTCGATTTGGTTATGGAGCTTTCTTTGGATGGTTGATGGATAGGTATTTCTAGTTTCTGGTAAACTGTGTGCACGGTTTAAAATTTTAGGACAGCTAGTTTTTAGGCGTTACTCTGCCGAAATTTCAGGAGAAAGATTGGGAGTCGAGAGGGTATGGAATAGATCGTGGTGTGTAGAGTGAGGTACTAGAGGAGTGTGGATGGGCGTGGGAGTGCTGCGTGATTATAGGTGCGCGAGACACGCGGCCCTGCTGGTGCTCACTGGTTGTGCGGCGTCAGGTGAGGGCATGCGTGCGGACGTGCTGTACGAAGGCAGGCTGCGTGGGACACGCGGCGCGACGAGCGTGCGCGTGACGCAGTGATATTGAGTTAGCACGCGCGACACCGAGAGGGTGCGCTGGGTGCTGAAGTGGGGATGTGGGCGCGCGGTACCGAATTTGTGTAGTTCTAGGTGTGTGTGGGACTCCCTCCTAGGGTTTCAAGTTTTGTTGTCATATTCTTAAAACTACTTTAAATTATCTTTTTCATTGCGTATTTTATATTGAGGATTTCGTGTTCCCTCTTCGAGGCGCGAGTTGTTTTCGAATCGAGTTGAAAATTTTTTATACTCTCAAATGTTCTTTTGAATATGATCCGAAAATGAAAGTGGTATTAAATTAAGTGAGTTCACGTCAAGTTTCTGTATGCCATGGTGTATAGATGTAGTAAGCGCACCGGGAACGTGTGGGTTCTCGGGGCGTTACAAAATCGAATACGTCTCAAGATATTTTTTCGCAATTCTCTTCATATTACGCCACCAATAATGTTGTTTAAGGTCTTTGTACATCTTGATGCTTCCTGAATGCACAAAAAACCTCGAAGAGTGGGTTTCAAATAGTATCTCCCTTTGTAGTTTTTCATTATTCAGAACAAACCACCTATTCCGAAACTTGAGGATTCCGTCGTCCGAATAACTGAACTCCGACCTGTCATTAGAAGCCATGCTTGATCTAATTTCATTGCATTTAGCGTCGTCCTTTTGAGCTTACTTAATCTTTTTTAGAATAGTGGGCTACAGGGACATAGCTGATAACATGACCGACACATTCGACACCATCGTTGAGTCGAATGTCGGTGTTTTCTTTGAAGGATTAAGGTTTTTAAGCATGATTTTAGTGAAGGAAGTGTCGACCTATAGGCTGAGTGGTCAACTAAGTCTACCAAGTGTCGACCAGTATCTAGAAGGTGTCGACTGCTTATTGGGAAAATGCATACAGAGTGTCGACCTACATGTAAAAGGGTCGATCAAACTTTGTAGGTGTCGACTGCAAGGATCAACTGAAGCAGACAGAGAGAAATGTAGTGTCGACCGGTGTATGTAAATGTCGACCGGTAGTATAAAATTGGACGAGAGTGTCGACCTTAAGGACCGACCGACGCAGACAAGGAGAAACGTAGTGTCGATTGGTGCACACAAGTGTCGACCGGTAGTGTGGAATGAACGTGAGTGTCGACCTCAGGGACCGACCGACGTAGACAAAGAGAAACTTAGTGTCGATCGGTGCATGCAAGTGTCGACCGGTGGTGAAAAATTAATGGAAGTGTCGACCGGTATTTACAGGGGTCGATCGAAAATGATTTTTTATGTTTTAGAAAACTTGAAACTTTATTTAAATTAGTTTTTAACAAAGTCTTTCACTGCGATGATTTTAAACATTTGCAAAAATATCGTTTTAAGTCGAAGAACGAAAATTTTAAATTTTTTCACGAATTTTACTCAAGCGTATTTGAGTGAATAGCAATAGTGAGCGTACCGAAAATCGCGTGGGTTTTCAGGTCGCTACACCTACATCACAGAATTCATCTATTAGCCTAATGCTAAGTAACTAATGCCCAAAACATAAACACTGAAATAAAAATATATCCTATCATATGCATTTTCTATAGTTTCGTCTCTACTTTCGTTTTCGTCTCTTTCTTACATATTCTTTATCTTACTACTGAGTTCTTCTTTACCAGCTCTATTAAGGTGACACACCTCACGGGACAAGGCCAATCTCGATCTAGTAAAGTGACACACCTCGCAGTCCACCTCTTGGGACAAGGCCACCACGTAAAGCGGGAGAAAAAATGATACACCTCGCGGTCCACCTAATGGGACAAGACCACTCAATCTCACCTTCATTATCTTCTTACGTATCTTCTCATTTCGTTCATCACGTCACATCCTACTGTTTTATTTCATAAAAACATGAAAATTCATTTACATTTTTTTCTCGTACTTTAAAATCATGATGCATAATAACTAAGGCATAACATAAAATAAATGTGCATGCAACCTACCGAACTGTAATGTATGCCCGAAGGCTAAAACAGCTACGTACACTACTTACCTTGTGTCTTTAGCAACTCATTCGTAACTTCGTACACTGAGAAACCTATAAAACCACACATTTATCAATTCTACTTTCTTTACAACTCGTAAAACTAAAGAAGAAATAACAATTTAACATCTAATCTATCTAAACCCGAACGCCAACTCAATTTTCGACCAACCTTCGGAAATGCATAACTTAAGCAATACTCGTCCGATTTGAATGATTCAAAATGGTTCGGACTCCTAAGGACGTCTAATTCTTAACAGTCTAATCCATCTCTAATCCAACACTTATAGTTTGACCAAATGTGGCCGAACAAAACCGTTCGTAACTTGAGTTTTTGATTACCCAAATGCTCAATCTTCTCCATAAAAACTCATAATCTACTCCTACTTCCAGTTTAAACACCAATACACGGATAAAAATTAACTTTAACCTCAAAATCATGTATCTCCCTTATAGGTTTCACCAAAACTACCCAATACTCCCTCTAACTTCACTTTTATCGCTCAAAACAACTAAAAAACTAACTATCTTCTAAAAACTAACTAAAACTTACTGTATATCTGAAGATTAAAGAAGGAACAGTGAGGATCGTCGTCTGGTAGGAGGAATCGCCGAAGAGGGCGGAGAGGAGGGTTTCTTTTCGCGTGGTTGGGGGAGGAAAAGCCGAAGGGGGGTCCCCTCGTTTTTTTTAATATATAATAATAATAATAATAATAATAATAATAATCTAATTACTAAATCGTCCTCAACCTTTAATCATTTAATCAAACGGCTATTCGATCATGTTCGATCAGAATCTTATAATTTTCTCTTCTCCATTAGCCTCGAAATAATCCTTTACCTAACCGACTAAATTTTTTGCTCTTAATTCCAACTAGAATTCTGCCGTTACCGTTATGTAAACCCGAAAATTATTTAATGAGAAATTCTGGGCGTTACACTAATCTGGACAGGTCATTTTTTTTTTCTTTCCGTTCCAATTTGTTCCATATAAAAGTGTAACCACACATTAAAAAAGAAAAAAAAATCACACGAAGTTGAAAAGTCACAAAACTTTGTACAATATCTTCTCAAGATATGCTGGTTGCCTAGTTAAAATTTCAAACTAATCAGTACCGTCAGTTTTTTCCTTGCCGGACTGATTTTGTCCCTCTAATAACGTAAATAGAAATTAAAAATAACAAAAATTCGCACGAAGTTAAAAAGTCACAAAAAATTTCAGAATATCTTCTCATGATATGCTGGTTGTGTAGTTAAATTTTAAACTAATCCAAACCAGTCTTTTTTCCTCCTTTCCTAACTGAAAATGACAAAAAATTGCACGAAGTCGAAAAATCATGACACTTTGGAAATTATCTTTTCATTTCCGGATCAATTTTATCTCTATAACATAAACGGACATTAAAAATGACAAAAATCACCCGAAGTCGAAAAGTCACAAACCTTTGCAGAATATCGTCTCATGATATGCTTGTTGCCTAATGAAAATTCCAGACTAATCCGGACTGTTTATTTTTTTTTCTTTCCAGACTGATTTTACCCCTATAATAACGTAAATAGACATTAAAAATGACAAAAAATCATCTGAAGTCGAAAAGTCACAAAACATTGCAGAATATTTTCTCATGATATGTTGATTGCGTAATTAAAATTTCATAATAATCTGGACTGATTATTGTTCTTCTTTTTCGTAACCGATTTTATCTTTGTAATAACGTAAACAGACATTAAAAATGACAAAAAATGGTCCGAAATCCAAAAGTCACAAAACTTTGAAGAATATCTGCTCATGATATGCTGGTTGCCTAGTTAAAATTTTAGACTAATCTGAACAGTCATTTTATTTTTCCTTTCTGGATCTATTTTGCCCATATTATAACGTAAACGGATATTAAATATGACAAAAAATCGTACGAAGTTGAAAAGTCACGAAACTTTACAAAATAGCTTCTCATGATATGCAAGTAGTGTAGTTAAAATTTTAGTCTAATCGAGACTAGACATTTGTTTTCCTTTCTCAACTGATTTTGCCTCTATAAAAACGTAAACTGTAACACTCTGAAATTTTTCTTTAAAATGATTTTCAAATTATGTATCGGTAGACGGTGGAGTTTTCGTCGGAATCAAGAGTGGAAAATTTATACTGTTAAGTAAGAGATTATGTTGAAACTAATGAAAAAGAGAAAACTATAAAATTCCAACTGGAAGCAAACTTATTAACCGTTTAACAAAAAAATTAAAGGTTGAGGGTGATTTGGAAATTAAGTTTATTATTATTATTAGTATTATTTATATTATAAAATAACAAAAAAAAAGCCCTTCCCTTGATACCATTTTCTCCCCTTCTTCTTTCTTCTTTCCCTGCATGAAAACTCCTCCCATAATGGAGGCTCTTTGTTTTTTTTCTTTTTCCTCCCTTCCCTTCCTTCTTCCTCTCCCACATAGGCCACACTTCTCATCTCCCTCTCCATTCTTCATTTTTCTCCTCCCACTTCATTACGGGCAGCAGCAATTCCTCCTTTTCCCCACTGATTCTTTTCTCTCTCTTTTGGAGATCCAAGGTTAGATTTATGTTGCTCTTCTTGATGGGTTTCTTTTGCTGAATTTTTCTCTCTTGTTGGATGTTTAATCATGCTATATAATCATAACGATGAATATTGTGGAAAGAAATTGATGATTTTTCAGATTGGGGAAATCTAAAATTTAGGGCTAAATCCTATGCATGTTTCGGTTTTGGAAATTTTTGCTTAGCTATTGATGTTGGTTTAATAAATGAATTCAACCATTAGAAACTATACATCCTAAGGTTTAAATTGGCTGTTGAATCGTTGAAATCGGGTAAGGATTGAATGAGTTATGAATTTTAGAAGTTATTGCGCAAAAACTGGAAAATTTCAGCCGGTAGTTCGGTTTTGATTTTTCTGCCATTGATTATGCTTTGATTTTGGAAAATGGATTTAACCAGCATAAACTACACCTTATAAGGTTTCTAAAACATGTCGAATCATCAAATTCGGCCAAATATACAATTTGATATGAATTTTCAAAGTTGAATAAAAAGTTGTGAAATGATTTCTGGGCCGATTCGGTTTTTGATTTTCTACTATTAATTGAATTCGATTTTTGACAAATGGATTTCTCCATGTTGAAACAGACTCTTTTGGGAGCCCTTAGCATTTTAAATCATGGAATTCAGACTTATATTCCATTTGTTGCGAATTTTTGAAATTGGACAAAATTTATGAAAAATTAAGAAAGTTGAGTTGTGATGGTTTCAATTTTAATTCATTGATATATAGTTATTTGGTTGAAATTGATTGAAATGTTGAATTATTAGGGTGGTTGATTGAGATTATGCGGATGATGACCTACCCTTTGAGATAATTACTTGAATTAGATTTCAATTTTTAAATTATGCATTATAGAATGATGGGTGTTTGGAGATAGAGGATATATGCACATGTTTTGAGTTCTATTATGTTTGGATATTGGATATTAAGTGGTGTTAATGTTGGTTAATGGATATTAAGAGTATATGTTAGCCTAGTTGTTGATTTGGAAGTTAAGTGCATAGAGTTACCCTTGGTGATCTTGTGGTTGTTTATTTAGTGTTTAAAAATAGAAATTTGTGGATTTGGTTATATGTGGTGATTGTGAACTAGAATTGTAAATCGTGAATGATAACTTATAACTTTATGCTTTAGAATTTCAAGAAAACAGAATCGATCGGGTTTGATCGAATAGCTAAGGACGTCAGATAAGTAGTGTATGCATGTGTTTTTGCCTAGGTGGGCCTACACCGTGGAACTTTAGGATTTATGTTGTTTGACTGTGATGTGCGTGCATATTGTTTTGACATGCATCATGTTTTAAAAAAAAAGGGAACGAAAATAGGTTTAAGCATGTTTTGAGTAGATGAGGATGAGACGCGTGGCGGTGGTACCGCGGATCCTTCTAGTATATGAGCCGGTGCATAACCAACCGCAGATTTCACTCAAGAAGTGGGCCGGCTGGGCCGTCACGCAGCGTGTATGTGTTGACGGTGAGGATGATGGACAGTGATACCACGAATCCTGCTAGTGTGTGGGCCGGTGCAACACCAGTCGCGGATTCCGCTGGAGGAGTGGGCCGACTGAGCTGTCATGAAATATGTGTGTGTGGCAACTGTGGCCTCGTTGCTGGGGAGGCTGGGACGGGGGCGACGTGTCAGGGTGTAGTATGGTGCGAGATACACCCTCACCCTGATGTGGTTGCTGGTGGTGATGCGTGTGTGTAGCTTGGGGGCCTCGTTGCTGGGGAGTCCGGGACGGTGGCGACGTGTCAGGGTGTAGGGTGGTGGTAGGTTCATTCTCACCCTGGTACGGCTGCACTAGGCGTCAAAGATGTGACAATATGAGTGTGAGTGTAGAGACTGCATGTGATAAGATTGCATTGTTGGTTTTTTTTTTTTAACTTTCATATCGCATTTCTTACTGAGCGTTAGACTTATGTTATGTGTTCTATGATGTAAGTGCAGATATTATCACTGGTGAACCCCGAGAGCCTAGTCCTGAGGTGTAGGACGGTTGGCGGCGCGCGACCGAGCCATCGGACTGTGGATTGTTAGGGCGACCCAACCCGTGGAGATGGAAGGTGGTGGTGAGATATGCTTGGGTTGTTGTTTTGTGTCGGGATATTTATGTGGTTAGAGGAGTTCGTATAGACATTGGTTGTATAGGATTGTATAGAGCGTTTGTGAAGTTTTGAGGACGCGTGCGTACTTTTATATGTTAGAGTATGATATTGCTCTATACTCTGGACTTTCCTCATTTGGAGTTGATAGATTTTCGTTGTCTTTAAACTTTGATTTTTGTTATGGAGATTCTCTAGATAGTTTGATGGATGGACATTTCTAGTTTTCTAGTGAACTATGTGAAGAGTTTAAATTTTGGGATAACCAGTTTTTAGCCGTTACTCTGTCGAATTTTCGGGAGAAGGGTTAGAGGGTCGAGAGGGTACAGAATAGATCGGGGTGTGCGCGGTGAGGCGTAAAGGGAGTGGCGGTGTGCGCAGAAGCGCGGCGTGATGGTAGGCGCGCGGGGCACGCGGCCCTGCGAGTGCGCATGGGTCGTGAGGCGTCGGGTGAGGGCATGCATGTGGACATGCTGCACAGAGGCAGGGTGCGTGGGGCACGCGGCGCTGTGGGCGTGCGCGGGACGCGGCGGTGTCGAGTGGGCGCGCACGGCGTCAAGAGAGTTTGCGCTGGGCCACGAAGTGGGGACGTGGGCTCGTGGGGCGCGCTGCTTGCAGGTCAAGTGGGCACGCGGGCGCGCTAGGTCGAGTGTGTACGCGCGCAATGCGCGGCCCAGGACCAGGGGCACGCGACACTGTGTTGGGTAGCGGGAGGCATGTGTTGACTCCTTCATAGGATTTTGAGTCTTGTCGTTTTATATTTAAAACCACTTTAAATTGTCTTTTCCACTGCGTATTTTATATTAAGTATTTCGTGTTCCCTCTTTGGGGCGCGAGTTGTTTTCGAATCGAGTCAAAAATTTTTATACTTACAAATGTTGTTTTGAATATGATTTGAAAATGAAAGTGGTATAAAATTAAGTGAGTTCGCGTCAAATCTCTTTATGTCATTGTGTGTAGACGACACAAAAAATTGCACAATAACTTCTCACGATATGCTGGTTGTTTAATTAAAATTACAGATTAATCAGGACCAGACAATTTTTTCCTTTCTGTACCAATTTCGCCCTATAATAACGTAAACGGATATTAAAAATGATATAAACTCGCACGAAATAAAAAAGTGACTAAACTTTGCTGAATATCTTCTCATGATATACCGGTTGTCTAGTTATAATTTCAAACTAATTTACATCGAAAAATTTAAGAGTAATCCGCACTTGGCATTTTTTTTTACTTGACTAATTTTGCTCATATAATAATGTAAACGAACATTAAAATGAAAAAAATAGCAAGAAGTCGAAAACTCACGAAACTGTGCAGAATATCTTTTCATGATAGGTCAGTTGTGTAGTTAAAGTTTTAGACACGAGACATTTTTTTCTTTGTCCCGCTAATTTTGCTTGTATAAAAACGTAAACGGACACTAAAAATGACAAAAAAATCTTTTCACGATATGCCAGTTGTGTAGCTAAATTTTGCTGAATATCTACTCACGATAAGTTGGTTGCTAATTAAAATTTCAGACTAATCTGGACCTGTAATTTTTTTTCCTTTCCAAACCGATTTTGCCCCTATAATAGTAACACTAAAAATGACGAAAAATTGTACGAAGTTAAAAAGTCATGAAACTTTATAGAATAGCTTCTCATGATATGCTTGTTGCCTAGTTAAAATTTCAAACTAATCTAGAGCGGACATTTTTTTTCCTTTCCCGACTCATTTTGTCCCTATAAAAACGTAAAAGGATATTAAAAATAATAAAAAATTGCACAAAGTTGAAAACTCACAAAACTATGTAGAATATCTTATCATGCTATGACAGTTGTGTAGTTAAATTTTAAGACTAACCCAGGCAAAATATTATTTTTCCTTTCTGAACCATTTTGCCAAAATAATAATGTAAATAGAAATTAAAATTAACAAAAAAATCACACGAAATCGGAAAGTCACGAAACTTTGCAGAATATTTTCTCATTATATGCCAGTTGTGTAGTTAAAGTTTTAGAATAATTGAGATTGAACTTTTTCTTCTTTCTGGATCGATATTACCCCTATAATAAATGGATATTAAAAATGACAAAAAATCGTATAAAGTCGAATGTTCACAAAACATTGCAGAATATGTTATCATCATATGCTGATTATGTAGTTAAAATTATAG
Source organism: Begonia peltatifolia (assembly GCA_022433055.1). Classification (NCBI taxonomy): domain Eukaryota; kingdom Viridiplantae; phylum Streptophyta; class Magnoliopsida; order Cucurbitales; family Begoniaceae; genus Begonia; species Begonia peltatifolia. The sequence goes on from CM039522.1 coordinate 4,337,700, forward strand.
ACTAATAAGGACCAGACATTTTTTCCTTTTCAGACCAAATTTGTCCTTATAATAACGTAAATGGATATTAAAAATGACAAAAAATACCACGAAGTCGAAAACTCACAAATCTTCACAGAATATCTTTTCATGTTACTTCAGTTGTGTACTTACAGTTTCAGACACGACGAGACGTTTTTTTCTTTTTCCCACTAATTTTGCTTGTATAAAAATGTAAATGGACACTAAAAATGAAAAAAAAATCATATCATGATATGCCGGTTGTATAACTAAATTTTGCAAAATATCTACTCATGATATGTTGGTTGTCTAGTTAAAATTTTATAATAATCCGGACCGAATATATTTTTCCTTTCCCGACTGATTTTGCCTCTATAATAACGTAAACGACATTAAAAATGACAAAAAATCGCATGAAGTCGAAAAGTCACAAAACTTTGCAAAATATCTTTTCATGATATGCTGGTTGCCTAGTTAAAATTTCATACTAATTCGGACAAGACATTGTTTTTCCTTTTTGGATCGATTTTGCCAAATTAACAATGTAAACAGAAATTAAACAAAAAAACACGAAATCGAAAAGTCACGAAACTTTGCAGAATATATTCTCATGATATGCTAGTTGTGTAGTTGAACTTTTAGACTAATCAAGACTGGATATTTTTTTTTCTTTCCAGACCGATTTTGCCCCTATATAATAAAAGGACATTAAAATGACAAAAAATCGCACGAAGTTGAAAGGTTATGAAACATTGCATAATATCTTCTCATCATGAGTTGGTTGTGTAATTAATATTTCAGACTAATTCGAACCCAAAAATTGAAGAATAATCCGACATTTTTTTCTTTACAGATTAATTTTGCCCATATAATGACGTAAACGGACATTAAAAATGACAAAAATAGCGAGACATCAAAAAGTCACAAAACTTTGCAGAATATCTTTTCATGATATGCCGGCTGTGTGATGGCCATGTGTACGTATGAAGATGACTGCGAGGCAAACTTTGAGGGACGGTGTGACGTAACACTGAGTCTAGGCAAATTTCGGATCGTAGAACCAATCGTCACAATCCCACATCGCTTGGGGAGGTATATAAAAATGAAACATATGTAAGGAAATTCTACCAAAATAGTAAGATGTATTTTCCAGCACAATTGACAATAGTTCCTATAAAAACTCCATAGTTAAGAGTGCTCCGACGAGAGCAGTACCATGTTGAGTGACTGATTGGGAAGTCCTCGTCAAACAAATCCGTGAGTGGAGAATATTGGGTTATGGCCTAATCCGCAGAGCAGACAATATCTTACTGGGAAAATGGGTCGTTACAGGTTGTGTAGTTAAAGTTTCAGGCATGACGGGACATTTTTTTTCTTTTTCCCACTATTTTTGCTTCTATAAAAAAGTAAACGGACACTAAAAATGACAAAAAATCACACCAAATTGAAAAGTCACAAAATTTTACAAAATATCTTCTCATGATATACTGATTGTATAGCTAAAACTTAATACTAACTATGACCGAACATTTTTTTTTTTCATTTTCAAACGGATTTCTCCCCAATATTAACGTAAATAGACAATAAAAATGATAAAAATTGCACAAAGTTGAAAATTCACAAAACTTTGAAGAATATGTGTAATAACCCAGAGAAAAATATCGAATCTTAGATCTAATTTTTGAAATTTTAAATTAAATTTCAGTTAGAATTTCGAGAGATATTTTAACAAGTAAATTAATTTATGAACTCGGGTTTGAATTTGGGAGAAAGTTTATGAAATTTTAAGTCGAAAAGACGCGAAATAACGGAGGTTCGGAGAAACGAAAACACGGAAGTGCAATTAGATAATTAGTTATGTAAAAAGAAAATTAATTAAATTAATTTTTATTAATATATATATATAACAACCGAACTTCGAAGAGAAGTCATTCGACTGTTGATCATTGAGCGCCCGCAAGGAGAAAACCTAGCCCCGAATTGCCGATCACCGACGACCGACGAGGAGGAGTCGAGTGTCGGCGTGCCAGACAGTTCCGACGAGGCAAGGGCTCGGGCTTGGTTTGGTCTTCCCGAGCTCCAAACCAAAGGTGAGCCCTGTTTGGATTTTTTCTGGTTTGGCCGAGCTTAGCACTTGGTTTCCTTCAATTTTCTGTGGACTTAGCTAAAATATTTGAGTGAATTTGAAGTGAGAATGTGTGTGTTTAGTGGATGGACAGTAGCGTCTAAGAGGGAGGGAGAAAACCGAGTGGTTGAGCTTGGTTGATTTGGTTTTCAGCTTTGTCTGTGAGTCTGTGTGTGTTAGGTCATGGATAGATGATCGAATCGTGGTCGGAGCATGAGGGGATTGGGTGAAAATGCTGAAAGCCAAGGGGGTGGGAGAGTTGGATAAAAATCGAGGGGGGGGGGGCGTTTTCCATCGGCCACCTCGGATTCTCGGGTTTAAAAATCCCGAATTTGAATAGATTGAGTCTAAATGGAGAGAATGTAATTTAATGGTGAAAGAAATTGGTGAATTGGAGTTGAAATCGGGAATGTGGACTTTTGAGTTTTGAAAGCAGAATCTGTTTTAGTGTTTTTGGCCGATTTCAGTTTCTCGTTTAAAATCCCTTTTAATATGTTAAACTAGGTTATTAGAGGGCGTTTAGCCGCCAGAATTGTTCAATTTCGATAACCGACGTAAAAGTTATACGCGTTGGAAGATTAAGTCAAGTTTTGAGCCGGGTGGTATTAGAGAGCGTTTTTAGTGGAATTGTGACATGTGATGTTAGTGTTGATAATTTTAGTGCGTAAGGCGAGTTTTGAAATGAGTTTTGACGGATTTTGGTTTTTGTTTTAGGTAGAGACATTCTTGGCAAAATTGTGCGTCCGAGGGAGCTTAAGACGCCAGGTAAGTAATGCACGCATGTGCTTTGCCAAGTGGGTCTACACTATGGAATGATAGGATTTGTTGCATGTTGATATGTGTGTTTACTTTTGTCATGCATCATTTTTTTTTTTGAAAAATTGTATGAAAACGAATTTGAGTATGGTTTTGAATTTTGGAGTGTTGTGATATGTGATGGTGAGGATGACGCATGTGTGGGCGGCTTTGGCCTCGTTGTTGGGGAGACCGAGACATTGGCAACGTGTTGAAGTGTGGTGTGGCGCAAGGTTCATACTTACTCTAATGTGGCTGCTGTGGATGTGGGCGTGTGTGGCAACTATGGCCTCGTTGCTGGGGAGACTGGGATAGGGGTGATGCGTCAGGGTGTAGCATAGCTCGAGGTTCACCCTCACCCTGGTGTGGTTGCTGAGTGGGGACGTGGGTGTGTAGCTTGTGGGCCTCGTTGCTGGAGAGTCCGGGATGGTGGCGACGTGTCAGGGTGTAGTGTGGTGCTAGGTTCATTCTCACCCTGGTGCGGCTGCACTATGCGTCACAGATAATGATAACATAAGCGTGAGAGTAGAGACTGCATGTGATAGGATTGCATTGTCGATTTTACTTCTCATATTGCATTAATTATTTAGCGTTAGACTTATGTTGTGTGTTCCATGGTGTAGGTGCTGAGGTTTCTGCTGGTGAGATTTGAGAGCCCAGTCCTGAGCAGTAAGACAATTGGCGGCGTGCGACCGAGACAACGGACGACAGACTGTAAGGGCGACTTGACCTGTGGAGGTGGTAAGTTTTGGTTAGGTGTTTGGGGTTTTTCTTGACGTATTTTGGGGACGATTCTATTTTACATGTGGTATAGTGTACAGATGTTGTTATCCTGGTTGTTTGGATAATTTTGAGGACGAGTGTATATAGTATATGGATGAGCATGGTGTTGCTCCGTGCTGTAGATTATTTTCATCGATAATTGTCAGATTTATTTCCTTCCACTCGATTTTTTCTCTGGTGATTTGTGCATGAATTTGGACAGTGTACTTTGGGAATTTATATGGTATATTGTTTGCAGGTTGGGGTTAGTAGGTACAAGGGTTACTCTGCCAAATTTTTGAAAAAATGGTAGAGTATAGGGTAGTCGAACTAAGCTTGCAAGGCACGCAAGCGAACTGGTCGCGCGTGAAGGGCGTGTCGACCAGGTCGAGGGCGCTTGCGGATAACGCATAATGGCTGTAGGGTGCGCGGGGCACGTGACACTACAGGCGCGCGCGGGTCGTACGGCGCCAAGAGTGGGTGCGCTCGCGGACATGCAGCTCGGAAGTAGGGCGCGCGAGGCACGCGGCGCTAAAGCCGTGCATGCGCAGGGCTGGGAGGGTGTGCGAGTGGCACGAGGTGTAGGCACGCGTAGCGCTGGAGGCATGCGGGGGGTGCGCTGGGTCAAGCGGGCACGTGCGGGGCGCGTTGCATTGTGCCAATGACGCACGGTGCTATGCGGGGCATGCGGCACCGTTGCTGAGTGCGCGTGCAGGGTGTCGAGTCAGGGGCCGTGAGCGCATGTTAGGGCACGCGGTGCTAGGCCTTGGGGGCATAGCGCCGAACCTGAGTGGCACGTTGGCGTGTGTCAGACTACTTCCTGGAATTTTAAGTCTTGTCGTTTTATTTTTTTTAAAACTCATTTAAATTGTTCTTTTCAACTGCGTATTTTATATTGACGATTTATGTGTTCTCTTTTTGGGGTGTAAGTCATTTTCGAATCGAGTTGACAAAGTTTATATTTACAAATGTTTTTTTGAATATGATTTGAAAAGGAAAGTGGTGTTAAATTGAATGAGTTCATGTTGAGTTTCTGAATGTCATAGTGTGTAATTGTAGTGAGCGTACCGGGAAGGTGTGGATTCTCGGAGTGTGACAGTTTATGGTATCAGAGTCACGTGGTCGATGTCGTTCAGAGGATTACCTAACACCGTCAGCCGCTGCACGAGAGCTCTCCACCAACTGTAAGTGTTTAGATTTAATTTTTTTTTGTCAAGGTTAATGTGAGTTTTTGTATATCTTAGGGGTAGAAAATGTCTGGATGGGCTAGAGGAAAATGTCAACCACGACGGGAGACACATAGAGCTGTGGGCGACATGGATGACACTGTCCGGCGGCTTACCGAGTTAGTTCACTGCCAGTCTCATCAGCTGGAGGGATTTATGAGCAGAGATAACCAGGGCCAGTCTAGTGGGTTCGTCGGATGGAGGGGGCGATAGACTGCATAGATTTAGACCCTTGATTTTAGATGGGTCATCTTCGAATCCTCTTAGTGCTAAAGAGTGGATACAAAGCATGGAAATGATGATGGGTTATGCTAAAGTGGAGGATCATGACAAGGTGTCTAGTGCGACATTCTATCTGGCCAAGGATGCTAGCCATTAATGGGATACATTAGTGACTACGAGAGATGTGGGGGTCATGGCCTGGGAAGAATTCAAGACAGTGTTCTTTGGTAAGTATTTCAACCACTTTATCAGAACATGGAAGATGGTGGAGTTTGCATAGTTGAGGCATACAGGCATAGTGGCTGAGTATGTCTGACAGTTCGAGGCCTTGTCGCAGCTTGCGGGGCATTTGGTGAGCCTCGACGAGAATAAGGTACACCAATTTTTGCAGGGCCTGAAGCCAGACATTTATAGGGGCATGCGGATTACGGGGACTCGAGGCATGCCATACGAGGAAGGTAGTAGCGAAGGCCTTGGATATTGAGGAGGCTCGGGTGAAGCTTCCTAGTTATAGAGAGGTACCTAAGGAGCAGGCTTAGAGATCATTCAGGGAGTCACTGCTACAGTCGAGTGGGGAGGGGACGTCCCTGAAGAAAGGCCAGAAGTGGCCTAGTAACAGTTCAAGCAGCTAGGGGAGCAACAAGAGGCTGCAAGGGTCGGGACAGTATCGAGTGTGCCTGAAAATCTGACAATGAATTTGGTCTTGAAATGGTCTAGAAACAGATGAAGATCAAACTAATTTGTAGTGACCTAAAACCTCACACGGTTTCTGGTACGCTCACTACTGCTCTGATACTATCTCTGTAGCGCCCTGAAAACCCACGCAGTTTCTGGTTCACTCTGCTTTGATACCACCTCTGTAGCGCCCCCGAGTCGTCTCCGGACCAAGGTTGCCAACCGTACAGTTACTCATCAAATCGATAAAATTCGTATAAAATTTAAAACTTTTGTTACTCGACTTTAAACGACATTTTTAAAAACGTTTAAAAGCATTGCAGCGGAAGACTTTGATTAAAATTAGTTTAAAAAAATTCAAGTTTTTTTTTTAAAACACTAAAAGACATTTTTGGTCGACCCTGTAAGCACCGCTCGACACTTCATTTGCCTCTGTTTCTATCAGTCGACCCTAGCGGTCGACACCTTGCTGCTCATCACACTAACCGGTTGACACTTGTGAACACAGGTCAACACTCTAATCTTCTCTGCCCACACCAGTCGAGCCCCGAGGTCGACACTTCTATGCTTATCACAGAGAGCGGTTGACACCTAGCTTCACAGGTCGACACCTTCATCCTCTTTGTTTCCATCGGTCGAACCTTACAGCCGACACTGCTACCATCTTTACACTAACTGGTCAACACCTACAGACGTAGGTCGACACTTGATTTGGGTCTGCCTTCGCAGGTTGACCCTTGCGGTCGACTCTTGATTCGGCTCTGCCTTCGTAGGTCGACCCTTGCGGTCGACATTTGCCAAGTTTTGTCGACCATTAAGCCTATCAGTCGAAACTTCATTTCCAGAAATCTGACTAGAAACCTTAAACTCTCCCAAAACAATCAGACTTTCGACTCAACGCTAAATATAACACAACGTACACTTTTCCATCAATTCAAAATCATTATTTACATAAATTAAATGACTACTAAAGTTTAAAATCCGTCTATACATCCAAACGACTCAAAACGACTCAAAACGATTTCAACTAAACCTCAAAATCCATACCTACGCCCACCATAGTCAAAACGCCCAAACAGATGGCCGAACCGTCAACGAGCTGACTTCTCCAACTGCCTCCTAGTACTGGGCATGCTCTGAGTACTCACCAGTTATCGCTTTGTTACCTACATCACAGAGCTCATCTATTAGCTTAATGCTAAGTAAGTAATGCAAATAAAAACGTAAACACTGAACAAACACATCCTAACATATGCTGTTTCTACAATTTCATCCCTACTTTTGTTTTCGTCTCTTTCTTACATCTTCTTTATCTTCTTATTAGTTGGTTATTCTTTACGTGCTAGATCTAGGTGACAGACCTCGCGGTCCACCTCACGGGACAAGTACAACCTCAATCTAGTAAAGTGACACACCTCGCGGTACACCTCTCGGAACAAGGCTACCATGTAAGGCGGGGGAAGAAGTGATACACCTCGCGGTCCACCTCAGAGGACAAGACCACTTAACCCCTCTTCATTGTCTTCTTACTTATTTTCTCATTTCATTCATCAAGTCACATACTACTGTTTCATTTCGTAAAAACATGGAAATTCGTTTTTGTTTTGTTCTGGTACTTGAAAACCATGAATGCATAATTAACTAAAATATAACATAAAATAAACATGCATGCAACCTACCGATCTGTGATGTAGGCCTGAAGGCAAAATCACCTACTACACTACTTACCTGGCGTCCTTAGCAACTCGTTTGTAACTTCGTACTCTAACTGAAGAATCTATAAAACCACACATTTATCAATTCTACTTTCCTTTCAACTCGTAAAACTCTAATGAAAAATAACACTTTAACGACTAATCTAACTAAAGCTAAAATCCAACTCTATTTTCGACTACCCTTCGAAAATGCATAACCTAGCCAATACTCGTCTAATTTGAACGATTTGAAATGCTTCGGACTCGTGGGGACGTCTAACTTTTAATAGTATAATCCAATTCTTAATCCAACACTTTTAGCTTGGCCAAATGTGGCTGGACGAAAACCGTTCCGCAACTCGAGTATTCGGTTATCCAAACACTCAATCTTCTCTATAAAAACCCGCAATCTACTCCTACTACCAGCTTAAACACCAATTAACTTTAACCTCAAAATCTCGTATCTCTCTCCTATGTTCCACCAAAACTGCCCAATACTCTACCTAACTTCACTTTTACTGCTCGAAACAACTAAAAAACTAATTATCTACTAAGAACTAACTAACACTTACTGTAGATGTGGAGATTGATGGAGGAATGAGAGGAATCGTCGGCTGAAAGGAGAAACGCTGAAGGGAGGAGAAAAAGGGGGGTAGGGCTTCGTTGGGGGAGGGAG
>CM039522.1:4346274-4379385 GCA_022433055.1 Begonia peltatifolia
CGAAAGGGGGGGGGGGGGATGTTGTTTTACGTTTCTTTTCATTTCTTCTTTCATTTATTTTAATAAATAATAATAATAATAATCCTAATTATCTTTTCGCCCTTAATCTTTAATCGTTTAATTAAACTATTATTCGGTTTATTTTCGGTCAGAATTTTATAACTTTCTATTCTCTATTAGCCTCGAAATAATCCTTTATCTAACCTGTAATAACTCGAAAATTTTGGATATTTTTATAATTATTATTTTAATTTCCAAAATTTTAATTTAATCTCGGCCAGAGTTTTAGAAATGTTTCAACGGGAAAATTTAAATTTTAAGACTCGAAGCCTACTGTTGCGATGTTTTCAGAATTTAAAGTCGGGAGGTCGGGAAATTGACAAAATTACAGACGATTGAAACACGTGAGGGCATTTTGGTAATTTGTAATTAAATTAAAATTTAAAAAAAAAAGATAAAATAACAAGGTGGAATGGCTTTGGGTGGAAGCCATTCCACCCTGTGCTGTACGCGGCCGAGAGAGCGAAACCGAGAGGGAGACGCGGGAGAGGGGAGGAAATCCTTGAGCTTTGATTCTTCGGCCGACGCGAGTGAGCGTGGGGGAGACCGCCGGTGACTGAGTGTTTGGCTGTGCATTGCTCTCCCTTCAACCGAGTGCACAGCAACACCGCGGTAAGTTTTTCCCCTCTTGCTGACCGTCTCGTTATTTTTGGTTTGGCCGAACACTCATTGATGGAATTGGCTGCAAGGTTGTAGTGTACCACGAGGGAGATGCCGCAAGTCTAAGGAAACCGAAGGTGAGCCCTGTCGGTTTCCTGTTTTGGCAGAGCTTAGTGCTCGGTCTCCTTGCATTTGCGGTGAGCTTGGCCGAGAGATATGAACGAAATAGGGCTAGTTGTGTGTAGAAATTCTTAAATTGAAGTTTGAAATCAAAAATCAACCATTGTTCGTGCAGAGGCAGTTTGGTTTTTAGCCATGTTGGCCTTGGTTCAGTTGATCGTTTCCAATTCTGTTTTTGTGGGATAAAATAGGTTATTAAAGAGACGTATGGCCGTTGGAATCGTTCGATTTCGATATCCAACGCAAAAGTTATGCGCGTCGGAAGTTTATGCCGAATTTTAGTCCAAGTCAAATTAGCGAGCGTTTTTCGTAGAAATTCGACGTGTGAGAGTAGCAGAGCCATTTTTGATGCATATAACTAGTTGCGAGTGAGTTTTGGTTGAAGAAAAGTGAAAATGTGAAATTTGATAAAAGTGGTAGATTCAGTTTTTAGCATTCTTCACCTGTCTGCGGCTTATCGTTTTAAAATCCGTCTTAGTATGTTAAACTAGGTTTCTAAGGGGACGTTTAGCCACTTGAATTGTTTGATTCCGTTGACGGACGTAAAAGTTATGCGCGTCTGAACTTTGGGCTGGTTTTCAGCCAAACCAAACCAATGGGCCGTTTTGGTTGGAATTTCATGAGTGTAGTTAAGGAAGGTTATTTTTAGCTATTTGGTGGATTTTGAGATAAATATTGATGAGTGGTTGTTTGTGTTTTAGGTTGAGACATTTTTTGGCGAAACTGTACATCGAGCGAGCATAGGACGCCAGGTAAGTAGTGCATGCATGCGTTTTGCCCAAGTGGGCCTACACTGTAGAACTTTAGGGTTTATGTGATTGATTGTGGCATGCGTGCGTATTGTTTAACATGCATCATATTTTAAAAACATGAACGAAAATGGTTTTGAGCATGTTTTGAGTATGTGGTGAGACGTGTGGCGGTGGTATTGTGGATCCCGCTAGTGTGCGGGCCGGTGCTTCAGCAGTCGTGGATTCCACTCGAGGGGTGGGCCGGTTGGGCCGTCATGCGGCGTGAATGTGTCGACGGTAAGGATATGGGCAGTGGTACCGCGGATCCTATTAGTGTGTGGGCTGGTGCAACAACAGTCGCGGATCCTACTCGAGGGGTAGGCCGACTGGGCTGTAGCGAAATGTGTGTGTGCGGCAACTGTGGCCCCATGCTGGGGAGGTTGGGACGGGGGTGACGTGTCAGGGTGTAGAGTGGCGCGAGGTACACCCTTACCTTGATGTGGTTGTCCTGTGGTGATGCGTATGTGTAGCTTGTGGGCCTCGTTGCTGGGGAGTCCGGGACGGTGGCGACGTGTCAGGGTGTAGGGCGGCGTAAGGTTCCTCCTTACCCTGGTGCGGCTGCACTACGCGTCACAGATGTGACAACATGAGTGTGAGCGTAGAGACTGCATGTGATAGGATTGCATTGTCGGCTTTTACTTTCATATCGCATTACTTACTGAGCGTTACGCTTATGTTGTGTGTTATGTGGTGTAGGTGCTGACGATATTGCTGGTAAGCCTCGAAAGCCTAATCCAGAAGCATAGGATGGCTGGCGGCGTGCGCCCGAGGCACCGGATGGCGGATTTTGTTATGGCGACCCGACCCGTGGTGGTGGTAGGTGATAGTGGATTTATTATTTTATGTCGCGTATTTGTGTAGACAGCAGAGTTGTATAGACGTTGATTTTTTTTGAGATTGTATAGATGAGTCGTAGTGTTTTGGGGACACGTACGTATTGTTATATGTTAGAGTATGATATTACTCTATACTAAGGACTTTCTTCATTTGTATTTGATGGGTTTTCGTTGTCCTTAAACTCTGATTTTGTTATGGTGGTTTTCTCTGGATAGTTGATAGTTAAATATTGTTGGATTATGGTGAATTGTGTGCAGGGTTTAAATTTTGGGATAGTCAGTTTTTAGCCGTTATTCTGCCGAAATTTCGGGAGAGAGGTTGGGAGTCGAGGGGATATGGAATGGGTTGAGATGTGAGCAGTGAATGCTAGAGAAAGGTAGATGAGCGTGGGAGTGCGGCGCAATCGCAGGTGCGTGGGGCACGCGGCCCTGCGGGTGCTCACGGGTCGTATGGCGCCGGGTGAGAGCGTGCGCGCGGACGTGCTGTACAGTGGCAGGGTGCGTGGGGCACGCGGCGCTATGAGTATGCGCGAGACACAGTGACGTGGAGTTGGCACGTGCGGCACTGCGAAAGTGCGCGCTGGGTGTCGAAGTGGAGACGTGAGTGTGCGGTACCGAATTGTGTAGTTCGAGGGGTGCGTTGGATTTTTCCTAGGATTTCAAGTCTTACCGTGTTATCTTAAACTATTTTAAATGTTTTTTTTTCTTTTCCGTTGCGTAGTTTTTATGTTGAGGATTTCGTGTTCCCTCTTCGGGACGCAAATTGTTTACGAATCGAGTCGAAAATTTTTCATACTCACAAATGTTCTTTTGAAAATGATTTGAAAACGAAAGGGGTATTAAATTGAGTGAGTTATGTCAAGTGTTAGTGTGTGTAGTGTTTAGATGCACTGTAGCGCACCGGGAACGCGAGATTTCTCGGGGTGTTACATAACCGGCTAAATTTTTCTCCCTTAATTCCGATTAGAATTCTGCCTTTTATCGTTACGTAAACCCAAAAATTATTTAACGAGAAATTTCAGGCGTTACATTCTACCTTCCTTAATAAAAATTTTGTCCTCAAAATTTGTTACCTGAATAATTCTGGGTATCGACTCATCATATCCTGTTATCACTCCCAGATTTCTTCTTTCACGTTGTGGTTGCGCCATAATACTTTCACCAGTGGAATCTCCTTATTGCGTAGAATCTTCACTGCATAATCCAGAATTTGCACTAGCTTCTCCTCACAGGTTAACGTCAGCTGGATCTCTATGTTCTGTTGCTCCACGACTTGAGAAGGATCTCGCATACACTTCCTCAACATAGATACGTGGAACACATTGTGAATCTCATCCATCGAGGTTGGTAGTTGCAACTGATAAGATATCTTTCCTACTCTCCTCATAATAGGAAATGGTCTAATGTATCTAGGGTTTAACTTGCCCCTTTTTCCAAATCTTACCACTCTTTTGAATGAAGAGTTCTTCAGAAAGACTTCATCATCTACTTCAAATTCTAGCTCTCTCCTCTGATGATCTGCATAGCTCTTTTGTCGGCTTTGAGTTGTTAAGATCCATTGCCTAATAAATGCAACTTTGCTTGCTATCTGTTGTAAAATATCTAAACCAACCAATCTTCCTTCACCAACTTCGTCCCAATATAGCAGAGATCTGCACTTTCTCCCGTAAAGGGCATCGTAAGGAGCCATACCTATTGTTGCTTGAAAACTGTTGTTATAAGAAAACTCCAGCAATGTTAGGTATTTGCTCCATGAACCCTGAAATTCTAGTACGCAAGCTCGAAGCATATCCTCTAACGTCTGAACAGTCCTCTCAGATTGTTCGTCTGTCTGAGGATAAAATGTCGTAGTGAAATTGAGCTGCATACCCATAGCTTTGTGCAGACTCTTCCAAAACTTCGATGTAAATCGAGGGTCTCTATTTGATACAATCGAAGTCGAAACTTCGTGCAACCGTATGATTTCTTGAACATACAGTGCGGCGAATTGATCCATGGAGTATGTCATCTTCACAGGCAAAAAATGGGCTGACTTGGTTAATCTATCCACAATCACCCATATACCATCATAGCCCTTTGTTGTCCAAGGCAATCCGACAGCAAAGTCCATCGATATCTGCTCCCATTTCCACTCAGGAATAGAAAATGGTTGTAGGGACATAGTTGACAACATGGTCGACACATTCGATACTACCTCTTAGGTGGAATTTCTTAAATTCGGCATTCAAAGCCAATGGCATAGCTGAAGTCATGGCTGAAGTTGATGTCATCACTCTGCTCAATGTATCGGCCACTACGTTTGCCTTGTCGGGGTTGTATTTAATTTCGAAGTCATAGTTCTTAACGAACTCTAACCACCACCGCTGCCTCATATTCAACTCCTTCTAAGTGAAAATATACTTCAGACTTTTGTGGTCTAAATATATCTCACATGGCTGTCCATACAGATAATGTCTCTAAATTTTCAGTGCGAAAACTACCGCGGTTAGCTCCAAGTCGTGTGTCGGATAGTTTTGTTCATAGGTTTTCAATTGCCTAGAGGCATAGACTACCACCTTCCTTTCCTGCATAAGCACACATCCAAGACCTATCTTGGAAGCATCGCAATAAATGCTAAATCTTCGTTCCTCAGCAGGAAGCATCAAAATCAGAGCAATAGTTAATAAGAGGCGGCGAGAGCTGAAGTTAAGCATGAGTGATGGGATATTTTTGAAGATCTCCCCATTCTAGGAAGTGGTAAGATTTGGGAAGAAAGGGAAGCTCAACCCTCGATTTGTGGGGCCGTTTCATATTGTTAGTAGAATTGGGAGGACCGTTTACAAGCTTCAGTTGCCCCTTTTGATAGATGTCATACATGATGTTTTCCATGTCTCGATGCTGAGGAAGTGTATGCGAGATCCTTCTCAGGTGGTGCCACTATGGGATATAGAGATCCAGCTAACGTTAACTTATCAAACGAAGCCTGTGAGGATCCTAGAGTCGGCTGTGAAGCTGTTGCGCAACAAGAAGATTCCCTTAGTTAAAGTATTGTGGCACAATCGTGGAGTAGAGGACACCACATGAGAGCGGCGGCAGGACATGGACCGCCAGAAATTTTCAAAATTTAAATTATTTTTTCCTTTAAAATTTTCTAGAGGTTTTTGGCAGGAAATTTATTTTATGAAACTTGGAATTTAATTCGTTGAAGAATTTGTGAATTTGAAAGTCATGAGGACGCAAACTTAATGGAGATACGGACGATTAAAACATGTGAGGGCGTTTTGGTAAATTAAAAATATTTTTTTCTTTAAAATTTAAATTTTTTTTTAAATGGTGGAATGACTTTAGGTGGAAGCCATTCTACCCTGTTTTTGTCACCGAGGCCGAGAGAGAGCGACTGAGAGAGCGAGAGAAATCAGGAAAGGGAACTACCGACGACCGACGGGAGAGAGAGACGCGGTGTTCGGCTTCCTCCGGTGAGCTAAGGTGAAGTGTGGCTCTGTCAGCTGATTGTGGGAGTTCGGTTGCTTCCGAACTCCTCACTGGTTGAGCTAGATTTTGAGGTGTTTTATAGACCAGTGTGCGTGTGTGCTGGGCCAACTGGGGGCTCGGTCTTTCAGTGCCAATGTCGGCCGGGAACCGGTGAGCTTCTCCTCCCTGTTTCCTCTCTGTCGATCGGACGAGGAGAAGTTTGACTGGTGAAACGGGTAGGGGCGATTCTCTGGTCGAATTGTAGAAAAAATATGAGGGAGTTAGGGAGGTGAAGTGGGTGATCATTAATGGGCAATGATGCCCAAATTCTCTGGGAGGGCCGAGAGGATTTGTGCCGGGTGCGGTTTCGGTTTAGAGCTGGATTGTTCATTTTCGATTAGACTATGTTTGGATGAGCGAAATGTGACCAATTGGGTGAAGAAATTGGTAGAGTTGAATTAAAGTCGAAATTTTGGGCAGTTTCGTGTGAAATTTGGTTCTATTTTTGGGAGTTTTAATCCAGCTACGGCTAATTGTTTTAATTTCTATTTTAGTGAGTTAAATTAGATTGTTAGAGGAACGTTTGGCTGCTAGAATCATTTGATTCCGATAATCGACGCAAAAGTTATGGGCGTCCGAAGTTTAGGCCAATTTTTGGCTGAACCGAGTTAGCGACCTGTTTTAGTTGGGATTTCATGGATTTAGTTGGGAGATGTGATTTTCATCATGTTTAGTGAATTTTGATGCAAATGTTGATGAGTGGTTGTTTGTGTAAAGGTTGAACTAGATTTTTGGTGGAGTAGTGCACGGGGAAAGCTTAGGACGTCAGGTAAGTAGTGCATGCAAGTGATTTGCCCAGGTGGGCCTACACCGAAGAATATTAAGATTGTGTTGTTTGATTGCGATATGCGTTCGTATTATTTGACATGCATCATGTTTTGAAAAAGGAAAAAAATAGTTTTGACCATGTTTTGAGTAAGTGGTCGTGAGACGCGTGGCATTGGTACCGCGAATTCTGCTCGGCGAGTGGCTCGGTGCATAACCAATCCAAATTTTGCTCGAGGAGTGGGTCGGCTAGGCCATCACGTGGCGTGTATGTGTTGACAGTGAGGATGACGGATGAAAGCAATGCGGATCCTGCTCGGGGAGTGAGCCAGTGCATCACTAGTCGCAGATTCTGTTCGGGAAGTGGGCGGGCTGGGCTGTCGAGAAATGTGTGTGTGTGGCAACTGTGGCCTCGATTCTGGGGAGATCGGGACAATGGCGACGCATCAGGGTGTAGTGTGGCGCGAGGTTGACCTTCACTGTGGTGTGGTTGCTGGGAGGTGGTGCGTGTGTGTGGCTTGTGTGTCTCGTTGCCGAAGAATTCGAGGCGGTGGCGACGTGTGAGGGTGTAGCGTGGCGCGAGGTTCACCCACACCCTGGCACGGCTGCACTACACATCACAGATTGTGACAACATGAATGTGAGTGTAAAGACTGCATGTGATAGAATTGCATTATCGGTTTTACTTTCATATCGCACTTGTGATAAACCAGAAATTTTCAGAATTTAAATTATTTTTCCCGTTAAAATTTTTAGGGAAGTCTTTAGTGGAAAGTTTATTCTATGAAACTTGGAATTTAATTCATAGAAGAATTTGTGAATTTTGAAGTCAGAAGGACGCGAATTTAAAGAAAACACGGAGGTTCAAAATACGTGATAGCGTTTTGGTATTTTAAAATTTATTTAAATTTTTTTTTAAATAAGGTGGAATGCCTTCGGGTGGAAGACATTTCATCCTATTTTGTCTTGAGGCCAAGAGAGGAGAGCGACCGAGAGAAGAGCGAAGGCAGGCGAGAGGAAACCTGATCGGTGACTCCGGCGACAGAGCAGGAGGGAGTGCAGGCGTGCAGAGTGCTCCGACGAGCTGAAGCCGACTTGTAGTTTGGTCTTCCCGCGCCAAACTTAACTGTGAGCCCGATGAGTTCTCTCTAATCTCTGCTCGGTTTTGATGGCCGATGGCCTGGAGTCGAATTTTGGTTCGACTATTGGCGAGTTTATGCATAGTGGGAGGAGATTGGAGGGATGGAGGGAAGTAGCTGATTCGGTTTTCCCGAGCTGAAGGCCGTATGCAGGTTCCCCTGTCCGGATTTTGTTTGGCCGAGTTGAGGCTTACTTTCCCCTTGTTTCTCCCGCATGATTGGTTAAGCATTGTTGTTGTTTGGGTTGTGCGTGTGTGTGTGATTCATGGACAGCAAAGCCGAGAGCTCAGAGGGCTCCCCTGCTCTCTCTCTCCGTTCTGTTGGCTGAGGTGTGGAGTGCGTGATGCTCTCCTTTTCGGTTGATGGATGGCGAGAATTTGGTAAGAATTGTTGGGTTGGGGAAATTGTGGTGGAGAGCATCGGTTTTGCTTGAAGGCCGAGGGGGGTTGGAATTTCCAATTCAGTTTTCTAAATTGGAAACCTTCAATTATGGTTAGTTTATACTTAATAGAGTAGAATGTGATAGATTGGTGGAGAAATTTATAGAAATCGGGTTGAAGTTGAAATTCATATTTTCTTATGTAAAAATAGGTTCTGTTTTTTGGGGTTTCGGCCTAGCTTCGGTTATTCATTTTAAGTTCTGTTTTAGTATGTTAAATTAGGTTTATGGAGGAGCGTTTGAGCATGTTTTGAGTTACGAAGTGGAGTGGCCTTGTGATGGTGAGGATGATGCGTGCGTGGCCAGCTTTGGCCCTGTTGCTGGGGAGAACGGGACGGTTGTAACGTGTCAGGGTGTAAGGTGGCAACGCAAAAGTTATGTGCGTCGGAAGGTTATGTCGAGTTTTGAGCTGGGTGGGATTAGTGATAATTTTTTGTGGAATTGTGACACGTGATGATTGTGTTGATGATTTTAGTACGTAAGATGAGTTTTGATGGGTTTTTGTTTTTGATTTACGTCGAGGCATTTTTAGCAAAACTGTGTGTCGAGTGAGCTTAGAACGCCAGATAAGTAGTATATGCTTGCATTTT
The DNA here is from genome assembly GCA_022433055.1 of Begonia peltatifolia. Classification (NCBI taxonomy): domain Eukaryota; kingdom Viridiplantae; phylum Streptophyta; class Magnoliopsida; order Cucurbitales; family Begoniaceae; genus Begonia; species Begonia peltatifolia. The sequence goes on from CM039522.1 coordinate 4,355,185, forward strand.
TCCAAGGTGGGTGATGTACCCCAAGGGCCATCACTCGATCACAAACCAAGGCACGAGCTTTATTGAACCTGTTCACTAACAAGTTCAATTCTTTTGCAGATATTAATGGTTTCAAATGTCTCTTCGCATACTTGGATTGGGAGTTCGAGCACAAAGGACAAAGATCAACCCTTGCACTTGCTATCGTGGGAGCTAAAGGTGGAAGCACTTGAAGAAGGAATTTGTCTCTCTCAGAATTAATTTGTAACCGAAATTTTATTTGGCAAACATTTGCCCTTATATTTTTGTTGGCAAACATTCGCCCTCCTGTAATGTTTTATAGTTCCATGCATCCTTAGGCATTAGGATTAGATATATGTTAGATTAGATGGTGGTTAGAAGCAATAATTGGGCCGAAGTTCAGCAGCACATTGATGCAACAATTGGGCCGAAGCTTGAAGAGTGCTTTGGTGTGCAAGAGGACCAACAATGGCCAACCATGTGGCCCATTACAAAGCCCAATCTCATTCTAACCTTCAGCCACCCTAGGTCTATAAATACATGGCTATTGGTGTTTGTAAAGGTTGTTGAATCTATGAGAATAGCCTCTTTTGTGTTCAACCAAAGCAGCCCTGAAGCTTGGTGAAAGGTAAGGATCGGTTCGGTCAAGAACCCAGAAGGAGTGCATCTCTTTTGAGCTTTCAAGCCCGACGTTGCTTGAATAGCCGTCTTTCTACTATTCTTCTATCTCTTTACGAAGAAGGGCACACGAAGAGAGTGACCATTAACCGGTTCTGTTTGTGGCCGTCTTCCTTTGGAAGATTGTTATGCCGAGAGCCTAGTAGATTGCTCATCGGATAACATTCAATTTTTCTGCTCCTTTTCTCATCTGTTCCGTTTGTGGGTAGAACACGACTCATTCGAGGGTGGAATCGTGTCAAAAGGCCTACACCGTGGAACGTTAGGATTTATGTGGTTTGATTGTGATGTGCGTGCGTATTGTTTTGACATGCATCATGCTTTGAAAAGGGAACGAAAATGGTTTTTGAGAAAATTTTGAGTAAGTGGTGGTGAGACGCGTGGTGGTCGTACCGCAGATCCTGCTCGAGGAAGTGGGCTTGTGCGTAACCAATCGCGAATTCTGCTCGGAGAGTGGGCCGGCTGGGCCGTCACGGGGCGCATATGTGTTGACAGTGAGGATGATGGACAGTGGCGTCCTGGATCCTGCTCGGGGTGCGGGCCACTAGATCACCAGTCGCGGATTTCGTTTGGGGAGTGGGCCGGCTGGGCTGTCGAGAAATGTGTGTTTGTGGAAACTGTAGCCTGTTTGCTGGGGAGATCGGGACTATGGCGACACATCAGGGTGTAGCGTGGCGCAAAGTTCACCATCACCGTGGTGTGGTTGCTGCGAGGTGCCGCGTGTGTGTGGCTTGTGGGCCCTATTGCTGGGGAGTCCAGGACGGTGGCGACATGTTAGGGTGTAGCGTGGCGTGAGGTTCACCCATACCCTGGCACGGTTGCACTACGCGTTACAGATTGTGAAAACATGTGCGTGAGTGTAGAGACTACAGGTCATAAGATTACATCATCGGTTTTTACTTTCATATCGCACTACTTACTGAGCGTTAATCTTATGATGTGTGTTCTATGGTGTAGATGCAGATATTATCGTTGGTGAGCCCCGAGAGCCTAGTTCTGAGGCGTAGGATGGTTGGCGGCGTGGGACCGAGGCACCAGACGGCAGACTGTTAGGGCGACCAGACTCGTGGAGGTTGTGAGTTTTGGGTAAGGTGTACGGGGTTTTGTTTTCTTGATGTATTTTGGGGACGATTTGATTTACATGATGTGAAGTGTATAGATGTGGATCTATCCTGTTATTGGAATAATTTTGAGGGCACCTGTATATATTATATGTTTGAGCATTGTGTTGCTCTGTACTTTAGATTTTCTTCATCGATAGATGTTAGATTTATTTTCTTCCACTCTGTTTTTCCTTTAGTGATTTTCTGGATAAAATTGGATGGCTACTTTTGAAATTTTTTGGTGAATTGTATGCAGGGTTACAATTTTTGGGATAGCCAGTTTTTAGGCGTTACTATGTCGAATTTTCGAGAAAAAAGTCGGGGAGTCAATAGGGTACGGAATAGGTCAGGGTGCGCACGGCGAGGCACGAAGGAAGTGGCGGTGTGCGCAGGAGCATGGCATGTCCGCAGGCGCGCGAGGTACGTGGGCCTACGAGTGTGTGCGGGTTGCACGGCGTCGGGCGAGGGCATGCGCGGAGACGTGCAACGCGGAGGCAGGGTGCTTTGGGAACGTGGCCCTGTATGCGTGCGCGTGACGCGGCGGCGTTGAGTGAGTGCGCGCGGCGCCTGGAGGGGGTGCGCCCGGCGCCGGGAGGGCGTGCGCGCGGTGCCAAAACGGAGATGTGTGTGCGCGGCGCCATGTCATGTGCGCACGGGGTGCGCGATGCTATTGCTGTAGTGAGGTACGCGGGGTGCAGTGGCCGCATAGCGCTGGACCCGAGAGGCGTGTGGGTGTGTGTCGGACTCCTTCCTGGAATTTCATGTCTTGTCGTTTTATTTTAAAACTCTTTTAAATTGTCTTTTTCCACTACGTATGTTATATTAAGGATTTACGTATTCCCTGTTCGGGGCGCGAGTCGTTTTTTAATCGAGCCGAAAGTTTTATACTTACAAATGTTTTTTTGAATATGATTTGAAAATGAAAGTGGTATTAAATTGAGTGAGTTCACGTCGAGCTTTTGAACATCATAGTGTATAATAGTAGTGAGCGTACCGGGAACCGTGTGGGTTCTCAGGGTGTAACAGTTTATGGCATCAGAGCCACGGGGTCGAGGTCGTTCAGAGGATTACCTAACACCACCAGCTGCTGCACGGGAGCGCTCCATCAACTGTAAGTGTTTAGATTTAATTTTATTGTTAATACTAATGTTGGTTTTGCATGTTTTGAAGGTAGAAAATGTCTGGAGAGGCTAGAGGAAGAGGTTGACCACGACGGGAGACGCATAGAGCTTTGGGCGACATGGATTATACCGTCCGGCAGCTTACTGAGTTAGTCTATCGCCAGTCTCAGTAGTTGGAGAGATTTATGAGCAGAGACAACCAGGGCCAGTCTAGTGCCAAGGGTTCATCGAACAGAGGCGGTGATAGACTGCATAGACTGAGACCCTCGACTTTTTATGGGTCATCTCCGGATCCTTTCAGTGCTGAGTAGTGAATACGGAGCATGGAGAGGATGATGAGTTATGCTAAGATGGAGGAGCAAGACAAAGTCTCTAGTATGACATTCTATCCAGCTAAGGATGCTAGCCATTGGTCGTATACAATAGTGACTACGAGAGATGTGGGGGCCATGACCTCCGGGGAATTCAAAACAGTGTTCTTTGGTAAGTATTTCAGCCACTCTATCAGGACACGTAAGATGGTAGAGTTTGCACAGCTGAGGCAGACAGGCACCGTGGCTGAGTATGTCCGACAGTTCGAGGTCTTGTCGGGGTTTGCGGGGCATTTGGTGAGCCTCGATGAAAATAAGGTACACCAATTAGTGCAGGGCTTGAAGCTAGATATTTATATGGGCATGCGGATTGCGGGCACTCGAGGTATGCCATACGAGGAGGTGGTAGCGAAGGCTTTGGATATTAAGGAGTCTCGGGTGAAGCTTTCCAATTATAGAGAGGTACCTAAGGAGCAGCCTCGGAGATCGTTCAGGGAATCACTGCCGCAGTCGAGTGGGGGGGTGGCATCCCTACAGAAAGGCCTGAAAAGGCCTAGTCACAGTTATAGCAGCCAAGAGAGCAACAAGAGGCCACAGGGATCGAGGTAGTATCCAGTATGCCCTAAGTGTAAAAAGAGTCAGCTTGGTGAGTGCAGTGTGGGCTCAGGGTGGTGCTTCAACTGTGGCGAGATGTGCCACATGTCTATAGAGTGCCAGAAGCCGTGTCAGAACCGTTGCTTCAACTACAATGAGGTGGGACATTTTGCCAACAGATGCTCGGCTTTGAGCAAGACGTCAGCGAGAGTTACATCGAGGGTCTTTGCCCATTTTAAACCAGATGAAGGTAGCATTCTTATATCAGGTATGAGTGCTTATACACTTGTTGATACGGGTGCTACGCACTTGTTTCTATCTACCGCCTTCGCGTCAAGGCGAACCTGGAGCCTAATTCCTTGAGACGATTTTACGATCTACTATTGCCGTCAGGAGAGCGGCTATATTCTGATCAAGTGATTTGGGGGAATATGGTGACTGTGGGAGGAAGGTTGCTATATGCAAACCTGATCATACTCGACATGAAGGGGTATGAAGTGATTTTGGGAATGGATTGGCTATTCAGACACTTTGTCATAATAGACTGCAGGAACAAAGAGATTCACTTCCGACTTCCAAGTCAGAAGAGCTACTCCTTCAGGGCAAGGAAGGGTCTGAGCAAGATTCAAGTTGTGTCTGCTTTGAGAGCCCAGCAATTGTTACGTGGTGGATGTATGGATATCTTGGCGAGCGCAGTAGATGTACAGTTACAGGGTGGGGTTCAGCTTCAGGATGTTTCTGTGGTGCAGGAGTTTCCGAAGGTGTTTCTAGAGGATCTACCTGGTCTACCCCCTGACCGGGAGATCGAGTTTGTCATTGATGTGTACCCTGAAGCTGAGCCAGTGTGCAAGAACCCGCACCTACAGAGCCGAAGGAGTTGAAGGCACAACTCAAGGAGTTGACAGATAAGGTCTTCATACACCCTAGCTTTTCGCCTTGCGGTGCGCCGGTAAGGTTTGTCAAGAAGAAGGACGGGTCCCTACGCATGTGTGTGGATTACCGGGAGCTGAATAAGTTGACCGTGAAGAATAGGTACCCGCTTCCAAAGATAGATGATTTGTTTGACCAGGTGCAGGTGTTCTCTAAGACTGATTTGAGGTCCAGGTACTATCAGTTGAAGGTTAGAGAGGAAGACATCTCGAAAACTGCCTTCCGTACGAGGTATGGACACTACGAGTTTTTTGTGATGTAATTCGGGCAAACCAATGCCCTGGCTACCTTCATGGATCGGATGAACCAAGTATTCAGAGACAGAGATAGAAGAGCGACCGAGACGAGAGCGAAGGCGGGCGAGAGGAAACTTGATCTGTGTCTCTGACGACGGAGCGGGAGGGAGCGCCGACGTGCAGAGTGCTCAAACGAGTTGAATCCGACTTGTAGTTTGGTCTTCCCGTGCCAAACTCAACTGTGAGCCCGGTGAGTTCTCTCTACTCTCTGCTCGGTTTTGATGGCCGATGGCCTGGAGTCGAATTTTAGTTTGACTATTGGCGAGTTTATACATAGTGGGAGGAGATTAGAGGGATGGAGGGAATAAGCTGATTCGATTTTCCTGAGCTGAAGGCAGTAGGTGAGTTCCTCTGTCCCGGTTCTGTTCCGCCGAGCTGAGGCTTGTTTACCCCTTGTTTTTTCCGCGTGATTGGTTGAACGTTATTGTTTTTTAGGCTCTGTGTGTGTGTGTGATTCGTGGACAGCAAAGTCGAGAGCTCGGAGGGCTCCCCTGCTCTCTCTCTCTCTCCGTTCTGTTAGCCGAGGTGGGAATTGAGTGATACTCTCCTTTTCGGTCGATGGATGACGAGAATTTGGTGAAAAATGTGGATTGGGGAAATTGTGGTGGAGAGCATCGATTTTGCTTGAAGGCCGAGGCGGGTTGGAATTTCCAATTAAGTTTTCTGAATTGGAAATCTTCAATTATGGTTAGTTTGTACTTAATAGACTAGAATGTGATAGATTGGTGGAGAAATTTATGGAAATCAGATTGAAGTTGAAATTCAGATTTTCTTGTGTAAAAACAGGTTCTGTTTTTTGGGGGGTTTCCTCCTAGCTTTAATTATTCATTTTAAGTTCTGTTTTAGTATGTTAAATTAGGTTGTTGGAGGAGCGTTTAGCCGCTAGAATCGTTCGATTCCAATAATCGACGCAAAAGTTATGCGCGTCGGAAGGTTATATCAAGTTTTGAGTTAGGTGGGATTAGTGAGCGTTTTTAGTGGAATTATGACATGTGATGATTGTGTTGATGATTTTAGTACGTAATACGAGTTTTAAGATGAGTTTTGACATATTTTGGTTTTTGATTTACATCGAGGCATTTTTGGCAAAACTGTGCGTCGAGTAAGCTTAGGATGCCAGATATGCAGTGTATGCATGTGTTTTGCCCAGGAAGGCCTACACCGTGGAACATTAGAATTTATGTGATTTGATTGTGATGTGCATGCATATTGTTTTGACATGCATCATGCTTTGAAAAAGAAACAAAAAATGGTTTTGGAGCATATTTTGAGTAAGTGGTGGTGAGACGCGTGGCGGTGGTACCGTGCATCCTGCTTGGGGAGTGGGCCAGTGCCTAACCAGTAGTAGATTTCTCTCGGGCAGTGGGCAGGCTGGGCTGCCACGTGGTGCGTATGTGTTGACGGTGAGAATGATGGACAGTGGCGTTGCGAATTCCGCTCGAGGAGTGGGCCGGTGCATCACCTGTAGCGAATTCTGCTTGGGGAGTGGGCCGGCTGGACTGTTGAAAAATGTGTGTGTGTGGCAACTGTGGCCTCGTTACTGGGGAGACCGGAACGATGGTTACGCATCAGAGTGTAGCGTGGTGCGAGGTTCACCCTCACCATGGTGTTGTTGCTGCAAGGTGCTGCGTGTATGTGGCTTGTGGGCCCCGTTGCTGTGGAGTCCAGGACGGTGGCGATGTGTTTAAGTGTAGCGTGACGCGAGGTTCACCCTCACCCTGGCACGGCTGCACTACGCATCACAGATTGTGACAACATGGGCGTGAGTGTAGAGACTACATGTGATAGGATTGCATCGTCAGTTTTTACTTTCATATCGCACTACTTGCTGCGCGTTAGGCTTATTATGTGTGTTCTATGGTGTGGGTGCAAATATTGTCGCTGGTGAGCTCTGATAGCCTAGTCCTGAGGTGTAGGATGGTTGGCAGCGTGCAACCGGGTCACTAGACGGCAGACTGTTAGGGCGAGCGGCACGTGGAGGTGGTGAGTTTTGGGTGAGGTGTATGGGGTTTTGTTTTCTTGATGTATTTTGGGAACAATTCGATTTATACGATGTATGGTGCATAGATGTGGATCTATCCTGTTATTGGGATAGTTTTGAGAGTACGTGTATATATTACATGTTTGAGCATTCTGTTGCTCTGTACCGTAGATTTTCTTCATCGATAGATGTTATATTTATTTTCTTCCACTCTGTTTTTTCTTTGGTGATTTTCTGCATGAAATTGGATGGATACTTTTGAAATTTTCTGATGAACTGTATGCAGGGTTAGAATTTTTGGGATAGCCAGTTTTTAGGCGTTACTCTGTCAAATTTTTGATAGAAAAGTCGGGGAGTCGAGAGAGTACGGAATAGGTCGGGGTGCCCACGGTGAGGAGCAAAGGGAGTGGCGGTGTGCGCGGAAGCGTGACGTGACTGCAGGCGCGCGGGGCACGTGACCCTACGAGTGCGCGCGGGTTGCGTGGTGTCGGGCAAGGGCGTGCTCACAAACGCGCAGTGCGGAGGTAGGGTGCGTGCTCACAAATGAGCGGCGCCAGAAGGGTGGGCGTGCCGTGCCAAAATGAAGATGGGTGCGCGCGGGGCACGCAGAGTTGAGTGGGGCGTGCAATGCAGTGTCGAGTGCGCGCCGCGCAGTGTTGGGTGAGCACGGGGTGCGTAGCGCTGCTGCTGCTGTGAGCCGTGCGGGGTGCAGTGGAGGCACAACGTCGAACCAGAGAGGTGTACGGGGCGTGTGTCAAACTCCTTCCTGAAATTTCAAGTCTTGTCATGTTATTTTAAAACTCTTTTAAATTATCATTTTCCGCTGCGTATTTTATATTAAAGATTTACGTGTTCGCTCTTCGAGACGCGAGTCGTTTTCGAATCGAGTCAAAAATTTTATACTTACAAATGTTCTTTTGAATATGATTTGAAAATGAAAGTGGTATTAGATTGAGTGAGTTCACATCGAGCTTTTGAACGTCATAGTGTATAATAGTAGTGAGCATACCAGGAACTGTTTGGGTTCTTGGGGTGTGACAGGATGGTAGCTCAACTCCAACACTACTTCAAGCAACTACAGTTTGTTTTTTACTGCGCCATGTGACCAAGTTTTTCCAAACGTATGAGCAATATTCTGATATGGATCTTCTATCTATGGATGATCCTACCCAATCTACATCAACAAACATATCTGCACCTCTTTCTTTATTCTTTTTAAACAGAAGTCATCATTCTGGTATACCTTTGAGATACTTGAGAATTCGATAAATAGCTTGCATATGAAAACTAGAAGAAACATGCATAAATTTACTTACGCAACTCATTGGGAATGAAATGTCTGGCCTGGTATATGTTAAATAAATTAGCCTTCCCATTAGTTGTTGATATCTTCTGCTATCAACGGGTTCCTCATTTGTTTAATTTTCAACTTTATTTTTTAGTCCATTGAAGTATCAAATTGGTTTACAGCCCATCAAGAACATAGTTGTGTTGTGAAATTGCAATGCCAACTTTGCTTCTAGCCACTTCCATACCTAAAAAGTAACTTAATTTTCCCAAGTCTTCCATCTCAATGTTTTGAGGAACATTTTTCTTGATATTCTTGATTTCTTCGTCGTTATTCCTTGTAAGAATTATGTCATCTACATAGACAATCAATATGGTAATCTTCATATGCATGTTTTTACGAAATTAAGTATGATTAGTTTGCATTTCCTTGTCCCTATGCGTCAACATGGATTTTGTAAAAGGATCAACCCAAGCTTTGGGTGATTGTTTGAGTCCATATAATGATACCTTGCGTATGCACACCATGCCTTTTTTCTTTCAAGAACAAAACCAAGTGGGAGATCCATATAGACTTCTTTCAAATTTCCATTAAGGAAAACGTTTTTTACATTTTGTTGTCGAAGATTCCAATTAAGATTGCAGCAAGTGATAGCAAGATCCGAATGCTGTTGATTTTAGCTACAGTGGCAAAAGTCTCTTATTAATTGATCCTATATGTTTGAGTATAGACTTTAGTTACAAATTGGGCTTTGTATCGTTCAATAGATCCATCATATTTATACTTGACTGTGAACACCTATTTACATTCTGCATGAATTTTTCCTTGAGGTTTTTGTACCAATTCACAAAATCCTGGCTTTTGTAAAGTTTTTATCTCTTCGATAATAGTTTTTTTCCAATTATCGTCTTGCAATGCCTCATTAATATTTTCTGGAAGCTCAGATTTTAAGAGACAAGTAACAAAGGACTTCATGACTGTGGATAGGTGTGAGTATCCTAGAAAATTGAAGATAGGATGTTGTGTGTAAGATCTGATTCCTTTTCATAAAGCAATAGAAATGTCAAGATTCGTGAAATTTGATCCATTACGTAACCTCGAGTTTGGCTCTTGGGATGTAGAGGGCTCTCGATTGACTCTATTTGGCAAGGTTTTCTTATGGTTGTAACTCAATGTAAAAGGCTGAGTGATCGAACGTATGTTTTTGGAGGGACTTTGAAGAAGAGGTTAACAAATGATTGAATTTTCTTTGTTTGTTAGGAGAGAGATTTGACCTTTTACGAATTAGATTGCTCATTTTGTGGAGAAGTTTGTGGATTTTGAGAATCAAGTTGCTCAATATTTGGTAGGGAAGTGGGAAGATTAGATTGCAGAGCATTTTGTGGATAATGTTGAGGTGAAGTTTGTAGATCTGTATTTCAAGACCAAAAATATTCTCAATCAGATCGAGGTAATAAATTTGAAAGCATCAAAAAAGAAGAATCACTCATCTCCCCTAGATTTGAACTTTTTGAGAAATATGTTGTTTCAAAAAAAGTGACATCCTGAGATACATAATAACAACACAAGATAGTAACATCTATAACCTTTTTTGACTGGATGAATAACCAGAGATATGCATTTGCAAGATCAAGGATCAAAGTTGTGGACAGAGGCAGAACAACTAAATACTTTTAAGTCAATTTCAGAAAATAAAAGGGAATCTGAAAATTTTTTTTTGGACAATGGAAATTGGTGATTGAAACTTATGAACACGAGATGACATCCAATTTATTAGATAAGGAGCAATTAGTAAGGCATCACCCCAAAAAAAGTGTTGGCACATAGAATGAAAGAAAGTGCACGACTGACATCTAATAAGTGACAGTTCTTTCGTTCAAAAACCTCATTTGGTGGTGTTGTGTCAGCGCAAGAACTCAAATGGAGAAGACCATTTTCGATAAGAAAAGTGCCAAGAACGGTATTAATTCCATTGTAGGTGCAAAGCATTTGAATTTGTGAGTGAAATTATGTTAGAACCATGGCATAAATGTTTTTGAAAGTTTGAGCAACCTCAGATTTATCTCGTAAAAGGTAAAACCAACATACATGGGTGAAATTGAATTAGCATCGGACGAAATCCATAGATCACTATGAACAAGAGCAAAAGGTCTAGATGCAAAATATAAATGGACAGGAAAAGAAATCCTAGTATGTTTAGCTAGATGACAAACTTCACAAGAAAAAACATCTTATGGTTTAATCAATGAAAGAAATAAATGTTTTAGATAAGAAAAGCTAGAATGACCAAACGGAAGTAAAGTAACATAAAATGTTAATATTTAGAGAGAGACATCTATCTACTAGCCAATTGAAAATGATCATTCACCAAGGAATCCTGCTCAAAATAGTACAATCCAACACATTTTTTAGCATTCTGAATCATCAACCCTGAGAAGGGGTCCCGAAACACAAGTTTTTGATGAGAATCTAACATGACAATTGAAAAATCGAAAGCAGATTATGAGACAATTAGGGCACAAGTAAGACTTTAAATAAGTGCAAACTAAAGCTCAACACGACAAAGTCAATTCCAACAACTGATGCAAGAGAACCATCAAAACATAATCACGCGACCACCATCATGCAGTGTATATCTTGAGAAAATATGTCAAAGACCAGTCATATGGTCAGATGCTCTGGAGTCAATAATCCAAGAATCTCGCTAATGTTCAAAAGTTATAGTGGTACCTTTTTCCATGAGGGATGAAGATGATACAGGAAGAAGCTTGCTGATTTGTTCAAGTTGCGCTGAAGTAAATAGTTGTTCATTAGACGATTCAGGAGGAGAAGCAGTGGATGCTTTCAAGCCTTTGTTAGCAAGTTTTGTTGCCTGGGAGGAAGCTAATCAGTTAACTTTCCATGATATCTCCAGCAAGTGGCCTTTGTGTGATGAGGTTGTTGACAATGATCGTACCAGGGGGAGTTGTAGTGATTGTCTTTGTTGCGATATTGATAGTTGTCAACCTTGCTAGCGGCCATGGCGGAGGAGTCCAAAGATGGAGGACAGAAATGAGATCCAAGCATTACATGTTTGCGTTGTTCTTCTCGATGAATATTGGCAAATATTTCATCTAACTCAAAAGGGGTTTAAGACCAAGAATCTGGCCATGAGCATCATCGAGTGATTAATTGAATCTCGTTAAAAAATCATAAATACATTCTTTTGCAAGCATCTTCCTATAAATTTCAGCGTCCGCAATCTTGTGACATTGTTGTTGATTAAATAAGTTCAATTCGTGCCACATTTTTGCTAGACTATTGAAATAGTGAGTAATAGTAATGTCGTCTTGCCGCAAGTTACGAGCACACATAAGTAAATCAAACAGTCGCGAAGAGTTTTCGAAATTAGAATATGCCAACATAATGACATCCCAAATAGCATTAGCCGTCAAATAAAGAAGACAAATTTCAACTATGCTCTCATCCATAGAGTTAATGAGCCACGACATCACCATAGAATTGTTGATATCCCATGTGGGATAAGAGGGTTCTGTCGGAGTTGGTGGAGAAATTGTAGCATCCAAATAGCCACACTTGTCTTTGCCATGAACCATAAGTTGAACGGATTGTGTAACATCCGAAATTTTCCGCTAAAATGATTTTTGGATTTATGTAATTGTAATGAGCAGAGTTTTAGTCAGAATCGAGAGCGGAGAATTTATGCTTGTAGGTAAAAGATTATCTTGAGCTTAATGAAGAAGAGAAGATTTTAAGAATCCAACTGGAAACGAACCAAGTAACTGTTTGGTTAAAACATTAACAGTTGACGGTGAAATAGCAATTATGATTAATTATATTAAATTATATAATTATATATATAAAAAAAAACTAGTGAAGGAGGCAACTCTCTGTTTTTTTCCTTTCCTATGTGAGAATGCCCTCCTTTTTTGGCAAGTTCCTCCCTCAAGTGACGATCTTCCTTCATCGATCTTCAATCCACATTAAGTCTTAGTTAGTTCTTAGTAGATAAATGATCATTTAATTATCTTGAACGATAAAAGTGAAGTTAGGAGGAGTATTGGAAAGTTTTAGAAGGAGGGAGAAACGAGAATTCGAAGTTAGAGTTGATTTTTATCCATATGCTGGTGTTTAAGCAGAAAGTAGAAGTAGATTACAGGATTTTATGGAGAAGATTAAGCGTTTAGATAGCCGAATACTCAGATCACGAAACGGCTTCCGTTCGACCACATTCGGTCGAGTCGTAGGTGTTGGATTAGGAATTGGATTAGATTGTTAATAATTAGACGTACGCAAGGGTCTGTAGCATTTCGAATCGTCCAAATCAGACGAGTATTGTGACAGTTAAGAATTTTTGAAGTGTAGTCGGAAATAGAGTTGGATTTTGGATTTAGTTAGATTAGTTGTTAGAGTGTTATTTCCCTTTATAGTTTTATGAGTTAGACGAAGTAGAATTAATGAATGTGTGGTTTTATATGTTCTCCAGTTAGCGAGCCATATACGAAGTACGAGTTGCTAAGGACGCCAAGTAAGTAGTGTAAGTAGTGCAGTAGGTGTTTTGCCTTCCGGCCTACATCACAGTTTGGTAGGATGCATGCACCTTTATTTTATGTTATGCTTTAGTGATTATGCATCATGGTTTTAAAATACGAGAACGAAATGAAATAAATTTCTATGTTTTTACTTAATAAAACAGTAGGATGAGATGTGATGAACGAAATGAAAAGATACGTAAGAAAATAATAAAGATGTGGTTGAGTGGTCTTGTCCCCAGAGGTGGACCGCGAGGTGTATCACTTCTTCCCCCGCTTTACGTGGTGGTCTTGTCCCGAGAGGAGGACCGTGAGGTGTGTCACTTTACAAGATCGAGATTGGCCTTGTCCCGTGAGGAGAACCGCGAGATGTGTCACCTTCATCTAGCACGTAAAGAAGAACCCAGTAGTAAGAAGATAAAGAAGACGTAAGAAAGAGACAAGAAAGAATGTAAAGACGAAATTGTAGAAACTGCATACGTTAGGATGTGTTTGTTTTCAGTGTTTAAGTTTTTATGTACATTACTTGCTTAGCATTAGGCTAATAGATTAGTTCTGTGATGTAAATGACAAAGCGATAGCTGGTGAGTACTCAAAGCGTGCTCAGAACTAGGAAGCAGTTGAAGGAGTACACTCGTGGACGGTCCGGCTAGCTGTTAGGCCGTTTTGACCAGGGCGAGGATATGTAACGGAGTTTAGTTGATTTGAGTTTAGTCAAATTTTTTTTGAGTCGTTTTGAGTTGTTTTGAGTCAATTGGAGTCATGTGAATGTATAGACGTGTTTCAAACGTTAGTAGTTGATTTTCTATGTAAATAATGGTTTTGAGTTGATGGAAAAGTGTAGGTTATGCTATTTTGGCGTTGAGTTAGAAGTTCAACCATTTTTGAAGGATTTAAGGTTTTAAAACATATTTTGTGAAAGAAGTGTCGACCGCTCAGTGTAAAAACGAGTGTGGAGTGTCGACCTATATGTAAAGGGGTCGACCAAAGTCCGTAAGTGTCGACCGCTTGGGTCGACCTACTCGGATAGAGATGGAGAAGGTGTTGACTGGTATATACAAGTGTCGAACGGTAGTAAAAATAGATGGGGATGCTAACCTCAAAGATCAACCGACGCAAACAGAGAGATATATAGTGTCGACCGGTAGTGAGAAATTAGATGGAAATGTCGACCGGCGCATGCAAGTGTTGACCGGTAATGTAAAATAGACGGGAGTGTCGATCTCAGGGATCGACCAATGCGGACAGAGAGAAATGTAGTGTAGACCGGTAGTGAAAAATAGATGGAAGTGTCGACCGGTATTTACCGGGGTTGACCGAAAATGATTTTTTTTATATGTTTAGAAATGTCGAATTTTATTTCAACTTGTTTTAATCCAAGTTATCCGCTATGACGTTTTTAAATGTTTTCAAAAAAGTCGTTTTAAGTCAAGGAATGAAATTGTAAATTTTTACTTGAATTTTTCCAAGCGTATTTGTGTGGGTAGTATTGAGCGTACCGGAAACCGTGTAGATTTTCGGGTCGCTACAATTGTGGTATCAAAGTGAAGGAGAGCAGACTGGAAGTCGGCGAGTCAGTTTCTGGATCGCTACAGATTGGGACCAATGTATGAAATTCTGTCTTTTCAATTTGAAAGATATGATTTGAAGAGAGAGAATTATCAGAGGAAATAGCAATGATAGAGATTGTAGGTGTAGGAAGAGAAGCATAAAAGGATGCTTCAGATCCATGGCCTCTGCTCACTCAAATATCCATTGCTCAAAACATTCCGCTCAACCACAAATATGCTTTTCAAAGCTCTGATACCATGAAAGAATATATATAGGAGAAAAGCAAAGCACATTGTTGAATGAGAATGTTTTTTTCCTCTATCATTACATGTAATGTGGTATATATATATAGATATATATATTTACCTTAATTGACTACCATAATTAACTCTTAAGAATAAGAGATTAATTAAAAAATTACGGATTTATTCTTATCATATTGATTACGTCAATACCAAGTTGCCTCTTAGAAATGTCAAATATTCTGTAATTGATTTTTAATCAATCTTGAAACTTGCCCTGAATCAATATAGACTTCCAAATCCAAGTGATTTCTCCTTTTAAATGAAATTCCCTTGCCAGGTATACCTTTTGGAAATCCTAGTGTACCAATTACAATGTTGAGATAATCTTTGTTATGATCGTGCATGAATTGGCTTACTATTCCAGTTGTAGCAGTGATATCAGGTCGTGTATGACTGAGGTAGATGAGCTTTCCCACTAACATCTGGTGCTCTTCCTTTTCAACCTTTGCTCAGTTTTGGCCAAAACTTAGATTTTTATTGACTTCAGTTGAAGTATTCCCTGGTTTGCACCGTAGCATTTTTTATTTTACTTTATAAATCAATGGTGTATTTTCTTTGACAAATAAAATACCTTTCCTTAATCTAGCCACCTTGATTTCCAAGAAGTATTGTAAGTTTCCAAGATCTTTTATCTCGAATTCCATCATGAGTTGTTTCCTTAACTTTTCAATTTCTCTTATCACTTCCATTTAGTATAATGTCATCTGAATTTCAAAGAAGTATTGTAATTTTTCTATTTATACACCCCTTTTGATTAACTTTTTGCAGTCTGCTTGCATTTAGTGTATTCGAGTCTAAACATGCTTTTGTAGAACTTTCCAAACCTAACTTGTGGGGATTGCTGCAATTCATTCAATGTCATCTTGCCCTTCCCCCATGGTCTTCTCGAAATCTGGTGGTAACTATATAACAACTTCTTCATCTAGAAACCCATGGAGGAATGCATTTTTAACATCTAATTGGTGCAAGTGCCAAACTTGGATGGTTGTTGTTGACTAGTTATCTTTGCGATCAGTGGAAATGTTTTCTGGTAATTAATTCAACCAGTTTGCGTGAATGCCTTAGCTAATAATCATGTTCTATACCTGGAACATCCCTCGATGTTCTTAGTACAATATTGTCTACTTTGAACCGAAGCCAGCATAGATTTGTTCTTGGAGTCAGTCCCAAAACGCGTTGTACTAGGTAGGGAGGAGAACTACTTATAAACCATGCATTTTTCACTCTCCCAAGTAATGTGGGATTGTACACCTCCACTGTTATGGGCTGGTCTTCACTGGACCCTTCTTGCCTTCACACGGAAGGGCGTCACAATCTCTCCTCCTTCGGAGCCCGCCGTCCTCGTCGGCCACAGTTCTGGTGTAACGACCCAGAAATTGACTCGCCCATTTCCTGTCTCCTCTCTCCTCTCTCTCATGGTTCTCGTTATACTCACTACTAAAACATAAAAATCATTTTGGTCGACCCTAGTAAACACCGGTTGACACTTTATTACTCTCTGTTTTCATTGGTAGACACTATCGATCGAAACCTCTCTTCTCCTCACACTAATCGGTCGACACTTGTGAACACTGGTCGACATTTCATTACTTTCTGTTTGCGTTGGTCGATCATTGAGGTCGAAACTTCTGCTTATTTTACACTACCAGTCTACACTTGCATGCACCAATCGACAATTTATTGCTCTCTGTCCGCGTCGTTCGATCCTTGAGGTCGACACTTCTGCTCATTTTACACTACCGGTCAACACTTGCATGCACCGGTCGACAGTTTATTACTCTCTGGCCGCGTAAGTCGAACCAAGCGGTCGACACCTACAGAGTTTGGTCGATCCCCCTTACGTGCAGGTCGACACTCTGTATGCATTTTCACACTAATCGGTCAACACCTCCTAGTACAGGTCAACACATTGGTCATTTTTGCCTTCACAGGTCGACCCTCGTGGTCGACACTGGCCAATTTTGGTCGATAGCTCCTGGATACGGGTCGACACTTGCTAGGCTTAGTCGACCACTCAACCTATAGTTCGACACTTCCCATACTAAATTTTGCCTAAAAAACTTAATCTTTCAAAGAAACCACTGAAATTCGACTTAATGACAAAATAACAAAACATACACTTTTTCATCAACTCAAAATCATTATTTGCATAAAAAAAATGGCTACTAAGTTTGAAATCTATCTATACATCCACATGACTCCAATCGACTCAAAACAACTCAAAAGAACTCAGAACGGTTTCGACTAGACTTCCTTACATACCCCCGCCCTTATCAAAACGCCCCAACAGCCGGCCAGACCGTCCACGACCGCACTTCTCCAACTGCTTCCTAGTCCTGGGCACGCTCTGAGTACTTACCAACTACCGCTTCATCGCCTACTTCGCAAAACTCATCTATTAGCCTAATTCTAAGTAAGTAATGCGCATAAAAACATAACACTGTAAATACACATATCCTAGCATATTCAATTTCTACAGTTTGGTCTTTACTTTCGTTTTCGTCTCTTTTTTACGTCTTCTTTATCTTTTTACTTCTGGGTTCTTCTTTACGTGCTAGATCAAGGTGACACACCTCGCGGTCCACCTCACGGGACAAGGCCAACTTTTATCTAGTAAAGTAACACACCTCGCGATCCAGCTCTCGGGACAAGGCCACCACGTAAAGTGGGGAAAGAAGTGATACACCTTGTGGTCCACCTCTAGGGACAAGACCACACAACCCCACCTTTATTATCTTCTTATGTAGCTTCTCATTTCGTTCATCTCATCAAATCCTACTGTTTCACTTCGTAAAAATCTGAAAATTCATTTTCGTTTCGTTCTCGTACTTTAAAACCATGATGCATAATCACTAAAGCATAACATAAAATAAATGTGCATGCATCCTACCGAACTGTGATATAAGCCTGAAGGCAAAACACCTACTGCACTACTCACACTACTTACCTGGCATCCTTAGGAACTCGTACTTCGTATATGGTTTGCTAACTTGAGAACCTATAAAATCATACATGCATTAATTTTACTTCGTCCAACTAATAAAACTATAAGGAGAAATAACACTCTAGCAACTAATCTAACTAAACCTAAAATCCAACTTTATTTCCGACTACCTTTCGAAAATCCGTAACTATCACAATACTCATCCGATTTGTACGATTCAAAATGCTACAGACCCTTGAGGACGTCTAATTCTTAACAGTCTAATCCAATTCCTAATCCAACACTTACAGCTTGGCCGAATGTGGCCGAATGAAAACCATTCCGTAAACAGAGTATTCGACTATCCAAACGCTCAAACGTTTCCATAAAATCCCGTAATCTACTCCTACTTCCATCTTAAACACCAACATATGGATAAAAATCAACTCTAACTTCAAATTCTTGTATTTCCCTCCTAGGTTGCACCAAAACTACCAAATACTCCCTCTAACTTCAATTTTATCACTCAAGACAACTAAAGGATCACCTATAAACTAAGAACTAACTAAGACTTACCGTAGATTGAAGATCGATGAAGGAAGATCGTCGCTTGAGAAGAAGTATCGTCAATGAAGAAGAGAAAAGAGGAAGGTTTCTTGCGTGGGGGAGGAGAAAACACAGAGAGCGGGTGTCTGTCTCTTTCTTCCTTTTTTCTTTTTATATATATTAATTATATTATTTATAATCCTAATTATTTTTTTGCCCTCAACCCTTAATCTTTTAACGGAACGGTTACTTGGTTCGTTTCCAGTTATATTCTTAAAATCTTCTCTTCTCCATTAATCTCAAAATAATCTTTTACCTACTAGCATAAATTTCTCGTTGTCGATTCTGATTAAAACTCCACCGATTATAATTACGTAAATTGAAAAATCGTTCTAACGGAAAATTCTGGGTGTTACATTCCATCCTCCTTAAAGAAATTTTGTCCTCCTGCTTCTTCAATGTTGTCGTTGCGCCATAGGACCTTCACCATTGGTATCTTTTTGTTACGTAAAATCTTCACAGCATAATTCAGAATCTCTATTGGTTTCTCCTCATAGGTCAATATTGGCTGGATCTCTATGTTTTAGTGCTCCTAACATGAGAAGGATCTCGAATACACTTCCTCAACATGGACACGTGAAATACATTGTGAATCTCATCCATTGAGGTTTAACTTGCCTCTCTTTCCAAATCTTACAACTGCTTTGAATGGAGAGATCTTCAGAAAGACTTCATCATCTACTTCAAATTCTAGCTCTCTCCTCCGACAATCTGCATAACTTTTCTATCAGCTTTAAGCAGTTAAGATCCGTTGTCTAATAAATGTAACCTTTTCTGCAGTTTGTTGCAGAATATCTGGACCAATCAATCGTGCCTCTCTGACTTCGTCTCAATATAATGGAGACCTGCACTTTCTCCCATACAGAGCCTCATAAGGAGTCATAGCTATCGTAGCTTGAAAGCTGTTATTGTAAAAAAAACTCTACCAATGGTAGGTATTTGCTCCATGAACCTTGGAACTGCAGTACACAAGCTCGAAGCATATCCTCCATCGTCTGAATAGTCCTCTCAGATTGACGATCCGTCTGAAAATGAAATGTCGTACTAAAATTGAGCTCCTTACCCATAGCTTTGTGCAAACTCTTCCCAAACTTCGATGTAAATCTAGAATCTCTGTCTAACACAATCTAAGTCGGGACTTCGTGTAATCGTACAATCTCTTAAATATATAGTTCAGCGAACTAGTCCATAGAGTATGTCATCTTTACAGGCAGAAAATGGGATGACTTGGTTAATCGATCCACAATCACCCATACGTCATCATAACCCTTTGTTGTCCAAGGCAATCTGACAACAAAGTGCATCGATATCTGCTCCTATTTCCATTCGGGAATGGGCAATGGCTGAAGCTTTCCTGCTAGCCTCTGGTGTTCAGCCTTAATCTGCTGAAAAATCAAACACATCTCCACGTACTTTGCCACGGTCTTCTTCATGTTAGGCCACCAGTAATGCTGGTTAAGATCCCTGTACATCTTGGTGCTTCCTGGATGTGTAGAAAACTTAGAAGAGTGAGTTTCAGATAATATCTCCCATTGTAGCTCTTTATTATTCCAAACGAACCATCTATTCCGAATCTTAAGAATTCCGTCATCCGAATAATTGAACTTCGACCTGTCATTAGAAGCCATGCTTGATTTAATTTCTTTGCATTCAACATCATCTCTCTTGGGCTACTTAATTTTCTCCAAAATAGTAGGTTATAGAGACATAGCTGACAACATGGCCGACACATTCGACACCACCTCTATGTTGAATTTTTGAAACTCCGCATCCAAAGCTAATGGTATGCTTGAAGCCATGGCTGAAGTGGATGCCGTCACTCTGCTCAATGCATCGACCACTGTGTTCGCCTTGCCAGGGTGGTATTTAATTTTGAAGTCATAATCCTTGACAAACTCTAACCACCACTACTGCCTCATATTCAATTCCTTCTGAGTAAAAATATACTTCAAACTTTTGTGGTCTGAATATATCTCACACGGCTGTCCGTAAAAATAATATCTCCAAATTTTTAGTATGAAAGCTACTGCGGCTAGCTCCAGGTCGTGTGTCGGGTAGTTCTGCTCATAGGTTTTTAATTGCCTAGAGGTATAGGCTATCACATTTCCTTCCTACATCAACACACACCCAAGACCTATCTTGGAAGCATCACAGTAAATGCTAAATTTTTCGTCCTCGGTAGGAAGCATCAGAATAGGCGCGGTAGTTAATCTCTGCTTCAAAGTCTTGAAACTATGTTCGTAATCTTCAGAGCACAGATACTTCACATTTTTCCCCGTTAAACGGGTCAGAGGCACTGCAATCTTTGAAAATCTCCCAATGAATCTCCTATAATAACCTACTAAACTGAGCAAACTCTATATCTCTGTGACATTTTTTGACTGTGGCCATTCCTTAACTGCCTGAATTTTTGCTGGATCGACTGATATTCCATCACTCGAGATGACATAACCCAGAAAATAGATTTTATCCAGCCAGAATTCGCACTTAAAAAACTTTGCGTAAAGTTGGTGTTGTTTCAAGGTCTCTAATATTAACCTTAAATGCTCTTTATGATCCTTTCCATTACGAGAATACACCAATATATCATCGATAAATACTATGACGAATTTATCAAGATAATCATGGAATACCTTATTTATCAGGTCCATGAAGGTGACTGGAGCATTCGTCAACCCGAAAGACATCACCAAGAATTCATAATGTTCATACCGCGTCTGAAAAGCCATCTTCGGAATATCAAACTCTATTTCCTATATAGCAAACTCTATTTCTCGATCCGGAGGTAAACCGGGTAAATCACCTAGAAAAACTTCAGGGAAGTCTTGAACAATCAAAACATCTTGCGGCCTTGTGGGAATTTGCATATCTATAATACTGGCAAAAACTTTGACGAGCACTAACAGGCGCCATGATAGATATCTTTCAGGCCTTCCTCGTAGCCTCAAAGGTATGCTTCTCACCATCTGAGGGTTGAAAACTCATTGTCCACGTCTTGCAGTCGATTGTAGCGTAATGTTTAAACAGCCAATCCATTCCCAATATCACATCATATCCAATTATGCCCATAATGATGAGATCGGCTAATAAATTTTTGCTTCCCACCGACACTACACTATCTCTTACAACTTGATTAGAATGCATATACCCACTAGAAAGCAACATCACTTCATAACTACAGTCCGTTGCTATAGGCCATACATCTAACTTGTCCGTGAACGTAGTTGCAATAAACGAGTGCGTCGCACCGGAATCAATCAATGTATAAGCAGGTACAAAATTTATCAGTATGGTACCTGACACTACAGCTGGCTGGTCATCATCTATAAATGATGGAATCGTCCATTGCAATATATAAAAAATGATCATTTGGAAAATACGGTAAGAAATGAAATGTCACAATATTTTTTTATGAAACGAAACGAAACGAATGTGTATGCTTTCAAGGAAGTGCTTCGCCCTTCATTGATTATGAGAATCTCAACTTTGGAGGCAGTGATCGAACCTTCTTCAACAATAAATTGTATCCTTGTTAGGGTTTAACTTTTTCCAATGTCAGCTTTGGAGAAACTAATCTGCTCTCCATTGATTATGAGGATTATAGCTTTGGTAGAGGTAAAATTTCTCATTGTCAGCTTTGGAGGAACTGACCGTCCTATCATCATCACTTAGGTCGTAGCCTTGGGGGAAAAGTTAGATTCCTTCAAAGAAATATGACAACAAAACAAAAGAAAACGTTAGAAACCGCATATGTTAGGAAATGTTGCATAAGTGATTTAAATTTCATATAGCATTACTTGCTGAGTATTAGACTCATAGTTTGAATTTTGTGATATAGGTGACAAGTTGAGTGGTGAGATTCACGAACCTATTTAGGACTGATAGATGCGGTTGAAGAAGAGCATCCATGGTGGTGGGCTTGGGGGTGGTACAGCGATTTCGACCCGTGAGTGTGTAATGTGTGTATGTAAAGCTTTCTTTTAAGATTTAGTGTACATGAATTTATAGTTTTAAACTTTTGGTTTTCTATAGCATTTTGAGGTATAGAAGTGTTTTGGGTGAACCTGGATAGTTTTTCAACAAACGTATAGCATTTTGATGTTCGTAAACATTTTCTATGGAAATTGATGGAAATGTGTTTGTTTTGGAAAGGTTGAGTTGAGAAAATAGTGTTTTGGTTGGAGTTTTTAAAGCTAATGTTTTTAAAGGAAAAAAAAAACAGAAAAGGAGCTGACCGATAATCGATCGCTTGAAGAAAGCAAGCGGTCGGGATGGCACCTAAACGGTTGCCGATCGCTCGGCCAAGAGGGTCGACCGATCAGCCCTCAACCACCCTTAGGTGGCTTTCACCCGATGGTGCGCCGACCGGTTGGCTATTCAAGTTTTTTTAAAAAAATAATAAGTGCGTTACCTTTTTACGATTTATACTATTAAACGGCGATTAAACGAAGGGTTTCCACTAACGTACAAAGACTTCCGCTATGTATTGTAAACGGTTTCAGATTTCCTTTAGAGTTTTCAAAGGTTTAAAAATGTTTTTAAGTGACTTTAAATTTAGAAGTTTACGAGGCGTTGAACAATTCGCGCTCTGAAGATCTGGAAGATTTTTGGGTTGTTACAGTACCAAAGATATTTGGTATCATGTTTTTGCCTAAAAATTACCAAGCAAGCCATCATCCTTGACCAAACCCATGGCTCGATCCTTTAAATGTTTGTATCTGTTTGGTAGGGTTCATATATCAAGATTATCGAGTGGAGATATCTTTTCCCTTTGATCTTGGGAACGAGAGCATCAAATTGATTGGCCCCAGGATCTTACTTATGGATAATCAAACAAGTCATCATCCACGACCAACCCCATGGCCCAACCGTCTGACTAAAATTTGTTTATATTTTGTAGGGCTCAACGATCATATCCATCATTTTGGAGATATCCTTTCCCTTTTGATCTGTGGAAAGACATCATGCAAGGAGGCACCCTTACTGATTTGAGGTCATATCCTCAATCACGACGGGAGGATAATATGCTTTGGGTTACCTTAACTCAGGACTAGCAAGATCCATGGCCGAATTTTATTTCTACCTCTTTTGTTCGTTTTGTAAAAAAACAGGTCGGTGTCCATTCAAGAGTAAACCTCAACCATCAAGGCAACTTCAAAACTAGCGAGCCTCTAGATTTGAGGACAAATCCTCAATCACCTGGAGAGTATAATACACTATGGGCTTCTATTGAACGTTCACAAATCAAGGTAAGTATTTTAACTGGTCCCTCAACTAACAAGTTTGTTGATTTTGCAAGTAAAGGTCATCTTATAGCATGGAATGGGAGCAATGACACATTTCTTGAAGAAAGGACATGCTTGGCAAAGGAATGGCGCAACACGAGTATGTTTTTCAAGCGTCGCACAAAGCATGAAGCTACTGGTCGAAGATGGCACGAAAAGCAAAGAGGCATGATCAGATCGAGCAAGCACAAGAGGAGGAACCATGGGGCCCTCATTGAAGAAATTCATCAAACATTTGGCGTGCAGTAGCAACGCATGCATGGAGGAAGCCCAACACTCGCGTGAGGAAATCTAGTGCATGCACAAATGAAACCCAACGTGTACTCGGTGCGCACACTAGAAAATAGCACTAGGCGCACTGGCGCCCTCACGGACCAAGCAGCAGGCACGTAACAAGCAGCGCACGTAACGTCATCACCAGCAGCTGTAACACTCAGAATTTTCTGTTTAAACTAATTTCAGATTTACATAATTATAATCGGTGGAGTTTTGGTCAGAATTGAGAGCGGAGAATTTCCACCCTGAAGTAGAAGATTATTTTGAGGCTAATGGAGAAGAGAAAAATTTAAGAATCCAATCGAAATCAGACCGTATAACAGTTTGATTAAACGGATTAAAGTTGAGGGCGAAATAGTAAGTAAAAATGTATTTTATTAAAAAATAAATGAAACAGAGGGAAGGAACGAAATCCCCCCCC
>CM039522.1:4379785-4417064 GCA_022433055.1 Begonia peltatifolia
ATGGGTACACTATGAGTTTTTATGGAGAAAATTGAGCGTTTAGAGAGTCAAATAACTCAGGTTGTGGAACGGTCTCCGTTCGCCCACATCCGGCCAAGTTGTGGATATTCAATTAGGAAATGTATAAGACCATTAGAAACTAGATATCCAGTGGAGCTGTAGCACTTTGGATCGTCTAATTCGGACGAGTATTGGAGAGGTTATGAATTTCTGAAGTTTGTCAGAAATTGAGTTGGATTTCGGGTTTAGTAGAGAGTTTTAGTTTTGTACGAGTTAGGACTTTCAAGCTAGGGATTTATGAATTGAACGAGGTAGAATTGATGAATGTGTGATTTTATAGGTATTCCCAGTTAGTGTAAGAAGTTACGAAGTGCGAGGAATTTCTAGAATGCCAGGTAAGTCATGGAGTGTTTGTGATTTGCCCTCGAGCCTACACCATGTAACGGTATGGTTGCTTGTTTATTTTGACTATTTGTTTTGTTGATTGTTCAGTTGATTGCGCATATGTGTTGACATGCATCATAGTTTTGAATTACGAAAAAACGAGTTTTGAGCATGTTTTGAATTGTGCATATGAAATGTAATCAGATAAGAAAAGATGTCACGTATGGGAACGTCTCGTCGTTAACGTGCTAGTAAGAAAGCACTAGAGGGTTCACATTGATGAAAATACGTAAGATGACATGGTTTGTGAATGCCTCATCGTTAACGTGGTAGTGAGAAAGCACTAGAGGGTTCTATGATCGATGTTGGGAGGAGATTTTGTATGGTCGTCTCGTGCGTGAACACGATGTGTGACTTTAATCTCGCTCCGTGGGTCATGGTTGGGGCATCCTAAGTGTGATAGGATGGGTGCCTACTTGACTCACACGTGAAAGTGGAAGATGATAATATTAAAAACGAAACGAAAACGAAACAGAGCGTAGAAACTGCATGTGTTAGGGGTTAAGTTGTGTATTGATTGTCAATTCATATTCCATACTTGCTAAACATTACGCTTATGTTTTATGTTCCATGGTGTAGGTGACGGAGAGCTCTCCGGTGAGTTGTTTGAGTACGGGCATGACTAGGATGGCAGTTGGTGACATATGGTGTATGCCGCTCAAGCAGCTTATTGGGGCGACACGACCATGGTGTGATAGGTGGTGGGATTTTGTAAGCATTTTTATGTTGAACGCTTGCGTATAATTGCGAATTGGTATTTTGATGTATAGAAAATGTTTTTAAATCGTATGAGCCATTTTGATGAATGATTAAGATTTTTTTAAAAAACAGAGTTCTGGGGAGAAAGTGTCGACCGATAGGCTTAGTGGTCAACCAAACCCTGCAAGTGTCGACCGCGAGGATTGACTTGCGCGGGTAGAGCCGAAGTAAGTGTCGACCTATGGTTGTAGGTGTCGACCGGTAGTGTTAAAATGGAAGCGGTGTAGATCGCGAGAATCGACCTACGCAGGCAGTGAGGATCAAGGTGTCGCCAAGCAAAAGTAAGTGTCGACCGCTCTCTAAGATGAGCGTAGAAGTGTCGACCGGTGTTCTCAGTGTCGACCAACGAGAAGACCAGAGAGAAACGTAGTGTCGTTTGGCATTTTCCAGTGTCGATCGATGAAAAACCCGAGACAACCCAATGCTCGATCGATGCTTACAGGTGTCGACCGGTGTCTCTGTTTTATGTTTCATAAAATGAGGTTTCATTCAAACTGATTTTAATCGAGTTTTCCACTGTAATGCTATTAAAATATTTTTAAAAATGTCATTTTAAGTCGAAAAATAAAGTTTTAAAATTTATGCAAATTCTTACGATACGAGTAAATTAGTGAGTAAGTAGCAAACCAGGTCAAAGGTGGACCGGGGCGCTACAACAGCCAGCGCACGCAGCATCAACCCTGTGACGCGCGTGCTGACATGGCCGAGGCAAGGGATGCTCCAACGGCTACTCATGCACATGGACCAAGTAACGCGCGTGCAGCATCATCACTAGTAGCCAACGAGTGTTACATCAACGCGGTGATGCGCGTGCTGACATGGCCGAGGCGAGGGACGCTGCAATGAATACTTCCTACACAATGGCTAAATTCTTATATCCTTTTCAGTTTTATTCACCCATGGATTCTGAGTCTTTTTAAATGAATTCAAAACAATTGTAATGGATATTTAGATCAACAAGAATCTATTGAAATTTAATCTTCATTTTTAGAGAGGTTCGTCAAACCTACTCTTTGTTTGGTGTGTTGCACCAGAACTGCTGAAGTTCCCCCCTTCAATGCATCATATCTGAATGGTTCTCCATCGTTAGCATCCGAGTTCAGTGCGTAATATCTGAACAATGTTCCTCGGTCCGTAACATCCGAAGGCCTATCACTGTTGTTTCCATTGCTGCGTAATATCTTATCGACTTTGTCGTGGTGTATCTTCATCCTATTCACTCCATTGGCGTTTTCTGGATAAGTTACCATAGGTATCATCAACACCCATTTCCATTTCACCTTCGTCCATTTTTCGTTTTCGTTCTCTATTCTGTTGTTCTTGGTTTAACCGAGAACAAAAATTTTTTGCTAATCGTTTTCTCGTTTCCACTTGCATTTGGTCTTGTTGAGTGAGAGATTATCGGGTCCAAATCGTATCAGCCTTCCTTTCCCCCCTCACCCTCTCTTGCTAAGGTTTTTTCTCGTCCTCTGTTTCCCTCCATGAATCAAACTCTTATTGTCAAACTAGACAACCGAAACCATCTAGTATGGAAAGCTCAAATCCTTCATGTTGCTATTGCAAACAGAATATGGCACATTTTGGAGGGCTCCTCCCCTCAGCCTCCCGAATTTCTGGACAATATCTCGAACCAAATTAACCCTTACTACACTCTCTGGCAACGATACAATAGTCTCATCATTAGCTGGTTATTCTCCTCATTATTGACGAATTTCTCCCACAAATCGTTGCCCTTACTTTTGCAAGCAAAATATGGTCCGCAAATGCTCAAATTTTTGCTTCGCCATCTCTGGCACAAGTCAGCGATCTCTGTCTGCAACTCCACTCCTTCACCAAGGATGGTCTCTCAACAGCTGCCTATATTAAGAAACTAACCAGTCTGTATAATACCCTCGCGACCATCAGTAAACCTTCCCATCACAAAGACAAACTGATTTACTTCCTTGGAGGTCTCGATTAAGAGTACAATCCGCTTGTTATGGCCATCAGCAACTGCTCCGAACAACCCACTCTGGAAGAGGTTCAAAGTATGCTCCAGAGCTATGATTTTTGCCCGAAGAAACTAAACCCGATTGTTTCTTTCCCAATGCCGACTCAGTTGTAGTCGAACATTGCCTTCCAGCGCTCCCTCCGTCCAAATTGGAGCTCTTAGCTTGACTCTTCTTTTCGACCAAACTCTTCAACTGATTCTCATCCAAGCATACCCAGTTCGCAGAACAATCTCTATCAGTTTGGCCCATGGAATCCTCGGCCCGCCCAGCACTCCAAGCCTCATTGCCAAATATGGAACAAGGTGGGCCACTTGGCCCTCAACTGCTACCATCTCACCTCTGCAGCCCACAGAGCCCAACACCGATCTTTTCCAGCCTTAGTCCATGCCAACCTTACTAACCTTTCCTTTGCCCAACCTCCATCAATCTTTCCCCACTTTCTAGACCCGACCCACCCCTCAACACCTTACCCATTCTGTCTTCAGAACCATTCACCTACACTTGCTCCCAACTCCACTAGAATACTCCCAACTTCGGCTCCCTCCTCGCCTGCCACCCCCAGGGTCCTTGATACCGGCGCCACCCATTTCTCGCTACAACTAGACCTCCTTGGCCCTCTTAAAAATCTTTCGATCCCTTCCCGAGTGGCCACGACTAATGGTAACCTTCTCCCTTTCCTTCATTGTGGTTCCATTGCTCTTCTGGCCGATTACTTCACTTACACACTGTCTATAATTCTCCACATCTTTCACACAACCTGCTAAGCATTTTTAAATTAAGTCAAGAAAATTCAGTTTTTGTTGAATTTTGTCCAACATTTTTTCTTGTTAAAGTTCAGACTACACACCGCATCTTACTCTCTGGGTTACTCTGTGATGGTCCCTATCGTCTTCCATCGGCCACCCTTGTTTTGTCCCTTACTGCTCAACTCAAAGATTCTACACCCTCACTTTGGCACCTTCGATTGGGTCACCCATCTCCCCATATCTTGCAGAAAGTTTTAGGACAATGTAATTTAAATTCAGACATTTTTTTGTATAAACTTTGTACTCCTTGTAAGATGAGTAAAAGTCATATATTACTGTTTCCAAATTCACAATCCCATGCTAAATTCCCTTTTGATGTAATACGTACTGATGTGTGGTCCTTCCTTGATTAAATCTATTAATTGTGCGCGCTACTTTGTTCTTTTTGTTGATGATCATACTAGGTTCACTTGGCTCTTCCCACTAAAATTGAAAAGTAACGTTTACAACACTTTTGTCAATTTTAATCAATTTATCCATACTCAGTTTGGTACTAAAATTAAAAATGTCCAATAGGATGGAGGTGGTGAATTCTACTCTCTTACCCCTCTATTTAAATCTCTTGGCATCTAGCATTGAATTTCCTATCCATACACTCCAAATCAAAATGGTCGAGTGGAAAGAAAAAGCCATCACGTTGTTGAAACTGGTCTTGCTCTACTCTTTCACTCTTCAGTACCTCAGCATTTATGGCCTTACGCATTTCTTACAGCTGCTTGTTTAATCAATTTCCTTACCACTCCAGTCCTACACCATAAGTCCCCTTTTGAATGCTTGTTCAACAAAATTCCAGATTACTTTTCTATTCATGTCTTTGGCTTTCTCTGCTTTGCACTTCTTTGCCCATTCAATCAACACAAACTCCAACCTCGTTTCCTCCTATATGTATTCTTAGGCTCTAGTCTGAACCATAAAGGCTTCCTCTTTCTCGATGCTATCTCACACAAAATTTACATCTCTTGTCATGTTATCTTTGTTGAGTCTCAATTCCCCTATTCTTCCCTCCTTATGCTTCCTCCCCAATTTCATCTTTTTCACCTTCACATTCTCTACACACCCCACCTTACCACTGATACAAACCATCCTACTCCACACTCTTTGCTCTCCATCATACCTGTATTTCCTCCCACCCATCTTGACTACCTCATTATCACCTCCCCCGCCTCTACTTCTACTACTACTGGACTCCTCTCGGCTATATCACCTGAACCCACACTTATCTGAATATCAAATCCTCCCACCCATAATACCCATCCTATGACAACCAATGCCAAAGTCGATGTTTTTAAGCTTAACGCTCTCCTCCTTGAACCCAAAACATTCAACTAAACTGCAAAATGTCCTCAATGACTCACCGCCATGAAGGAGAAATTTTTACCCTTAAACAAACCAACACTTGGACCTTAGTTCCACTACCACACGGTGCAAAGCTTATAGGATGTAAGTGGGTGTTCAAAATTAAGCTAAATTTTGATGGAACAATTTCTCGATATAAGGCTCACCTCGTCGCCAAAGGCTCTCACTAGACTAAAGGTTTTGATTATGATGAGATGCTCAGTCTGGTGGTAAAACCAATGATAGTACGCACAGTGCTCTCCATAGCCATCTTCTCTCACTGGAGTATCAGACAATTAGATATTAGCAATGCATTCTTCCACAGTGATTTGACTGAGAAGGTGTACATGCAACAACCCCCAAGTTTACCAATCCATCCTCTCAGTCGGTTATCTGTTTCCTGCACAAAGCACTATATGGCCTCCAGCGATCTCTGAAAGCATGGTAAACCAAACTGTACACAACTTTAATTAATTGGGGCTTCTCAGTATCAAGGTCCGACTCGTCCTTCTTCATGCGGTGTATGCCCTTATCCATCATTATCATGCTAGTATATGTCAACGATATTATTGTGACAGGTGACTCTACTGCCTTCTTAGATCAGCTCGTGACGTACTTACATTCTCAATTTTGAGTCCAAGATCTCGAACCTTTATTATAGTTTGTAGGCATTTTTGTCACTCAAACATCTACTGGTATGCATCTTTCCCAATCACGATATATTTTTGAGCTATTTCACAGGGCAAATATTCATTCTTGTAAACTAGTTTTGACCCCTATGGTAGCTAGGCCGGTGTTATGCATCCACTCTGGGACACCATTACATGATGGTTTTCTATAGTGCAACATTGTTTGCAGCCTCTAGTATTGCTGCCTTACAAGACCTGATATTGCATTTGTAATCAACAAGGTTTCCCAGTTCATGCATGCACCTTCTGACGTCCACTAGCAAGCCGTCAAGAGAATCCTACGTTATCTTCACGGCACTCCTTCTTTCGATATATCATTCACGCCTTCCCCCTCGTGTGTTTTGACATGTCATAAGGACGCTGACTGAGCCTCTTGTCCAGATGATCGAAAAAGTACCAGTGGCTTCTGTGTCTTTCTAGGCACAAATCTTATATCTTACTCTTCAACCAAACATAGGGTTGTCTCATGCTCTAGCACAAAATCAGAGTATCGTAGTGTCGCTAATGGTGCAGTCGAGGTCCTCTGGCTCTAATCACTATTCAAGGAGCTAGGTATCTTCTCTACCACAGTACCTCTCATCCTTTATGATAATTTGAGTGCAACTTATCTTGCAGCAAATCCAGTATTGCATTCAAAATCTAAACATGTGGATATTAGAGCACACTTTCACTATTACAGTTTCATTACACTCTAGTTAGATTACAATTATAATTTTTTCATTTTCACCATTACTTTCTTTTGACATGTATATGTAAGAAACTAATTTGGGAACAATACAGGATAGTGTAATCATTTTCTACAGTCGCCATCTCTCTTCTTCTTCTTCCTCTTTTGAACTCAACTAGTCCTTTGCTTCTACAAACCCAAGCAACAATCTCAAATATTCAACGCTACTTTTTGTATAATCCCCTTATCCCTTTCCAACAATTTAGTTGTACTCTCACTAGCTCTATGCCACATCATACTCACACATTTCTTGCTTTTATCCCTCGGATCTCCCCCACTGTTCTCCACTAACTCTTTTGTACTTTCTTTGCCCACTGATTCTTCCTTTGCTTTTGCTTTTGTTTGGCTGTTGGATCATCTTATATTTATACTCCACAATAAAATGCAACTGCCAAAAGAAAGATTGGTAACTTACTTAAGTCCACCTATGCTAGATAAAAATGTGCTCAAGTCTTTCTTGGCTAAAGTAGTCCTTAGAGGAAATGAGAATAAACACACACACACACACACACACACACACACACACACACACACACACACACACACACACACACAGATTTCTAAGTAAGCAATTGTCAATTACTAGTAAAAGTTAGTTTTTGTAAAGTGTTTATCTTTGTAGCTTTAGTGTGAATTTTTCAAGCTGAGAAAAATTACCATTAACCTTGCATAAGATTGCATTGTCATAGTTTATTTTTTATTGTTACATGAGTTTGGGATTGAAATGTTTCGTTGTCCCTATGGTTAATTTTGTTCGCTTGAGGACGAGCTTTCGTTCAAGTTTGGAGGTATGATAAGTGTGTATTTTATACACTTAATTGTACTCTTTTATACTTGATTTAATAAGTTTTTCTAAAGTGTTTGGGAGAATTTGACATTGTTTGTGTAAGTGCGCAGATAAATGAAATATAGTAGGTTAGAGTTTAAATAAAGAGAATTTGATGATTTTGTTGCAAAACGAGACAAATGAGAAGGCGAAACCTGAAGCAAATTCGATCGGTTGCCACATTTGAGCAATCAATCGGCTAAAACACAAAAATTTGGAGACAAAAACCAAAAGTTGTGCCGATCGATTTGCAAAGTTTAAGCGATCGATCGACTAAAATGACAAAAATAGAAGTTAAGAGAAACAAGTAGAAGCAGTACTGATCAGTTGCGACATATGGGCCGATCGATTGGCCACAACGTTAAAAATCATCGTTTTAGATAAGCAAACAGAAGGGTTACCGACTGATCACCAAATCTGAGCGATCGATTAGTTGAGCATTGTTGAAGATATTTGAATAGAAGGAGTGTCGATCAGTCAACTACTGTACGCCGATTGATCGGCTGTTGCGAACTGAATAAGCTCATTTTGGGATTTTTAATTGAAATAATTTCAGCCGTTGATCACAAGGACAAAAATGTATCTTCCTAGAATTAGGTTATAAGAAAAGAGGTGGCCAAGAGGTAAGGGAGAGCTAGAGAGTCGTCGAGGGCTGAAGAGAAAGAGAAATAGAGTGAGAGAGAGAGAGAGCTTTGGGGAGAAGATTTTGAATCGACAAGCATAGTTTTCTTTCTCTTTCTCTTCTGAAACTATGAGCCTTATTATTTCTTTTAGTTTGAATTACTCTAGCATGAACTAATTTTCTTTTCTACAGTTAAGATGTAGCCGAATTATGATTGTTTGGTATTTCTTTGATTCAGTTTATTATATTCTATTTCAATTATATGTTGAGCAAGTTATTATAGTTCTTATTACTTGTGATTGTCTAATCAACAATAGCATATTTGTAGGATTGTTTTGAGACCGAGAGGTGAAAAATAATTGTGCACTGGATATTTTATCATTAAAAAGATGTTACACTAGAGATAGCTAATACATTCATGTGGTATTTTAATTTCCTGTTCATAAAGTATTTAATTAATTGTTAGGGTGGACCGCAAGGTGTGTCAATTTACTAGATTAGGGTTGGCCTTGTCCCAAGAGGTGGACCGCGAGGTGTGTTACTTTTATCTAGCACGTCAAAAAGAACTCAGTAGTAAGAAGATAAAGAACATGTAAGAAAAAGACGAAAACGAAAGTAGAGACGAGATGTAGAAACTGAATATGTTAGGATTTGTTTGTTTACAGTGTTATGTTTTTATACATTACTTACTTAACATTAAGGTAATAGATGAGTTCTGTGATGTAGGTGATGACGCTATAGCTAGTGAGTACTCAGAGCAAGCCTAGAACTAGGAGGCGGTTGGAGGACTGCGCTCGTGGATGACCTGTCCGGCTGTTAGAGCGTTTTGACAATGGTGGGCATAGGTATAGGTTTTGGAGTGTAGTCGAAATGGTTATGAATCGTTTTAAGTTGTTTAGAGTCATTTCCATGTATAGACGGATTTCAAACTTTAATAGTCGTCTTGTTTGGTAAATAATGATTTTGAGATGAGGAAAATGTCTACGTTGTATGGTTTTTAGTGTTGAGTCAAAGTTTGATTATTTTTGTGAAGTTTTAACATTTTTATGAAGAATTCTGTGAAGGAGGTGTCGACCTATAGATTGAGTGATCGACAAAACCTAGTAAGTGTCGACCAGTATACTTGAGGTGTCGACCGAATTTGGCGGGTGTCGACCGCGAGGGTCGACCTGCGAAGGTAAAGTCGAATCAAGTGTCGACCTGTGCCCGAAAGTGTCGACCTGTATGTAAAGGTGTCGACCAAACTCTATAGGTGTTGACCACTTGGGTTGACCTACTCGGACAAAGAGGGAGAAGGTGGCGATCAGTATATTCAAGTGTCGACCGGTAGTGTAAAAATAAGTGAAAGTGTCGACCTCATGGATTGACCGACGAGAGCAGAGAGCAATGAAGTGTCGACCGGTATTCTTAAGTGCTAACCGGTCAGTGTATTGAGCAGGGAAGTGTCGACCGATGAAAACAGAGACAAATAAGGTGTCGACCAATCATGATTTTTATGTTTTAGAAAACTTGAATTATATTTAAACTGATTTTTAATAAAGGAAAGGGGAAGAAGGATCGTGAAAACCCCCTCCCCCCTTAGTTTTACACCCCTCCCGAGCGAAGCTCTATTCTCTTCGTCGATTTCCTTTCCAGTAACGATCCTCTTCGATTCTCCATCGATCTTCAGATTTACAATAAGTTTTAGTTAGTTCTTAGTAGATAGATAGTCTTTTGGTTGTTTTGAGCGATAAAAGTGAAGTTAGAGGGAGTATTTGGTAGTTTTGGTGAAACCTAGGAGATAGATACAAGATTTTGAGGTTTGTAGTCAATTTTATCGGTGTATTGGTATTTAAGTTGGAAGTATGAATAGATTATGAGTTTTTATGAAGAAGATTGAGAGTTTGGATAACTTAATACTCGGATTACAGAACGGTCTCTGTTTGGTCACATTTGGCCAAGATGTAAATAATGGATTAGGAATTGGGTTAGACTGTTAAGAATTAGACGTTCTAAGGAGTCCGAAGCATTTCGAATCGTCTAAATCGGACGAGTATTGGATAAGTTATGCATTTCCGAAGGTTGGTCGGAAATTGAGTTAGAATTCAGGTTTAAATAGATTAGATGTTAAATTGTTATTTCCTTTAGAGTTGTACGAATTGAAAGGAAAGTAGAGCGTATAAACGTGTGGTTTTATAAGTTCTCCAGTTAGCGAACCATATACGAATGAGTTGCTAAGGATGCCAAGCAGTGTATGTAGGTGTTTTGCATTCGGACCTACATCATAGTTCGGTAGGTTGCATGCACATTTATTTTATGTTATGCTTTAATGATTATGCATCATGGTTTTAAAGTACGAGAACAAAACGAAATAAATTTCCATGTTTTTACGAAACTAAATAGTAGGATGTGATGTGATGAACGAAATGAAAAAATACGTAAGAAGATAATGAAGGTGGGGTTGAGTGATCTTATCCTGTGAGGTGGAACACGAGGTGTATCACTTTTTCCCCCGCTTTACGTGGTGGCCTTGTCCCAAGAGGTGGACCAAGAGGTGTGTCACTTTACTAGATCGAGGTTGGCCTTGTCCCGTGAGGTGTACCGCAAAGTGGGTCACCTAGATCTAACACGTAAAGAAGAACCCAGTAGTAAGAAGATAAAGAAGATGTAAGAAAGAGACGAAAATGAAAGTAGAGACGAAACTGTAGAAACTACATATGTTAGGATATGTTTATTTTCAGCGTTTATGTCTTTATGTGTATTACTTACTTAGTATTACGCTAATAGATGAATTCTGTGATGTAAGTAACGAAGCGATAGCTGGTGAATACTAAGAGCATGCCTAGGATAGGAGGCAGTTGGAGGAGTGTGCTCGTGGACGGTCCGGCCTGCTGTTAGGGCGTTTTTATCACGGTGGGCATAGGTACGGGTTTTGGGGTTTAGTCGAAATCGTTTTGATTCATTTGGATGTATAGACAGATTTCAAAGGTTAGTAGTCGTTTTTTTTTATGTAAATAGTGATTTGAGTTGATGAAAAAGTGTACGTTGTGTTATTTTTAGCGTTGAGTCAGAAGTCCGATTGTTCTTGGGAAAGTTTAAGGTTTCTAGTCGCATTTCTGAGAAGGAAATGTCGATCGATAAACTTAGTAGTCGACCACACTTGGCAAGTGTCGACCGCGAGGGTTGACTTGCGAAGGCAAAGCCGAATTAAGTGTTGACATACGTCTGTAAGTGTTGACAGGTTAGTGTAAAGATGGAAGGAGTGTCGCCGCAAAGTTCGACCAATGGAAACAAAAAGGATGAAATCGTCGACCTGTGAAGACAGGTGTGGACTGCTGTCTGTGATGAGCGTAGAAGTGTCGACCTCGAGACTTAACCGGTGCAAGCAGAGAAAATTGGAGTGTCGACTGGTTAGTGTGATGAGCAGAAAGGTGTCAACCGCTAAGGTCGACCGATGAAAACAGAGGCAAATGAAGTGTCGACCAAAAATGTCTTTTAATGTTTTAAAAACTTAAAATTTTATTAAACTTATTTTAATCAAAGTCTTCCGCTGCGACGATTTTAAACGTTTTCAAAAAGATCGTTTTAATTCGACAAACAAAGTTTTAAATTTTTACACAAATTTTAACCGAGTGTAAGAGAAGAGTTAGCGACTCGGATCTGGGGACGACTCGGGGGCGCCACAGAGATTGTTTCAGGGCAGTGAGTAGTAAGAGCGTACCGAGAACCGTGAGGATTTTCGAGTCGCTACATGTGCTCACTTCCAAGTTTGGCGAGGTAATAGATCATGTGATCCCTGTAGAAGACTTGTTCTCTGATTTCTGCTAGCGTGTTACACAGGGCTATAATTTTCTGTATGTACTAAACTGCCGAGAGGCCATCTTTCGAAAGAGAATGGAGCTTGCTTCTAAGATCGGTGATTATGGCCAGCGACGATGAGGAAAAAATACATGGCAGGGCATCTAATATTTCGCTGGCAATTTGGAAGGACACGATTTGGGGCAGTAGATCTTCCGACAGAGAGGAGAACATCCAGGACATGAGGAGGCAGTTGTATCTCATCCAGAGAGTGAAGTCTGGATTTACCTGTTAGGAAACTGAATCCAAAAACTTCGGTAGAGTGGGAAGACTATTTTCCAGTAGATGATCAATGTCATTTGCAATGGCAATATTAAGCAACTGGGCCTTCCAAATGAGATCATTGTTACTGTTTAGCTTGATTGTGAGAGTTTGGTTTACAGAGGAAGGGGAGGGAGAATGCTTGTTTGGGTAGAGAGAACTGTAGAGCTAGAGGAAGCCATCCTTTGTTGGCTCTGATACCATATAAGCTTTAAGCTTTCACTCTGTTCCAGTTAGTAGCAGAGTACTTGAAGAAGAGAAGAGGGAGCAGAGAAAGGGAGATTGCAGGAGAGAGAGAGATAGGAAATGATTTCTATTATGTCATTGAACAGTTTGCTACATGTATATATCGATAAACTAGGTAAACTAATGATGAAGAAAGAAACTTAAGGAACTATACAAACTAAACCATAAACCGAACCATAACAATGGATACTTTAACAAGGCTAAGTTTAATTAAACTCTTACAGGTCTGTAGTCCATGCCATGTAATATATTGTTGCTCATTTGCCACATGTTCTTTCAATGAATTTGTTAATTCATGCAGTATGATCCTGAAACATCTTCTCCAAATGGATGGTATACTGAACCACCTGCAGTGATGTTGGCATACTTAAAGTACCAATGGTCGCTTGGGGAAGATCATAAGCGCAAGGAAGCATTTTGTAGATTGCAAGTATGAATTGTCACAACCACTGGAACAAATTCAACTATTCCGCCACTTGCTCGAGTATATCTGAAGCTTGGAACCTTGCAGTGGGCCATTTCTCCTAGGTTAGATGATTCTATTCAAGGTAGAAACGAGGTTGGTGATTTTTGTTATGTATCTTCAATAATTTTATGATATATCTTGCCGGTGGTATTTCTTGTAGAAATTTTTGCTGCATTCAGGAATGTAACTCAGTGTGCAAATAATTGGGCAAAGGCTTGGCATACATGGGCATTGTTCAATACAGCAATGATGTCACATTACACTGTGAGGGGCTTTGCGAATGTGGCTGCACAGTTTGTGGTGCCAGCGGTTACTGGGCATTTTCATTCTATAGCATGTGCAGCAAACTCTAAAGGCGTTCATTTAACCATGGAGCCACGACAGATGTTCAAATGGCATTACAAAAGGGATTTGTACACGAATATATCAACATATGGGCAGGTGGTTTGTTCTAGATCCGTAGGGATGTTGGAAATAAATTAAATGATTAAACTTCAACTTACAACTTCAATTTTCAGTACTAGAGTAAGCATATTTAGCATGGATGCTCTGTAGTAATTTGTTTTGGATCCTTAGGGATGTTGTTGGGAATGAAGTTAATGGTTGAACCTCTCAATTAACAACCAAAAATTTTAGTATTAATGGTAATTTAACATGCAATCAGATCATTGGATATGCAGTTGAAATATTTGTCTATTTGAAATCGAAATATTTGTGTGAGGAACACTAAAAAGTAGGCTTACATATTGGGAGATGTAAAAAATAATTAAATTAAATTCAACCTAACCAATTATTCTTTTGGAATTAATATACATGTTAGGGTTGATCCCACATCAGTTATGGAAGGGACTAAGGGCCTTGGTGGTAGTTTATAAGTATGAGAGAAAGCCTCACTTCTTGAGCAAGTTGAGAAAGTCCAACACCACCAATTCTATTTCGATCGAATAGAGCTTGTCGCTTGCATTAGAAAGGAGAAAACCCTAAGGTAAAAGAGTTTTGTTTTCTCTATATATTCATATAATTTAGAATCGTAAAATTCGCAGTTGTATTTTGACCTTCACAATAGATTTGTCTCGTTGCTCGTGGTTTTTTTCCCGAAAAAATTTTTTCACGTAAATCTTGACGTCCTTGCGTATTTTTTTTTTCTGGTTATCGTTTAATTTCTAACAATAAATAGATGTCATTGATACTTTCTAAGTTATTAGTTGACTTCGTAGTACAAAGTCCAACTATGTTGGGCATTTTGCTTTATGCTTATTATTATGTTGGAATGCAAAAAAATCATAGAGATTTCGTTTTGCAATGAAGTTAATTCATGCTCTTTGGACATCATACGTGAACAAATAAAAAAGTATTATTTTATAATTAGAAAATTATTTTTGTTTTTTATAATTACCTTGTGTACTATACTTGGTATCTAATATTAGTCAATAGTATCCTGAAAAGTAGTTTTTACTTTGATGCCTCACAAGGCATTGGTGATTTCAAGTAATTCAACCTTTTTGCAGGCTTGGATGTACCCTCTTCTTGCATGTAAATCGATTTAGCAATTTAAGCAGAGCTGCAACACAAGAAGTGGTTCACAAAGATGGGCAGCATAGTGGTGTGCTTGTGGATCAGGTGATAATCGATTGAGAATTTGATTGCAGCAAAGCGATTGTTCTTTCCCTTTGATGTGTATTTAGCTGCGAAGTTTTTCTTCTTTTTTTTTTTTTTTGTGTTCTCTAACTTGAAATTTGCTCTTTCATCCGTAGGCTCAACTTGTATCCATAGAGTTAATCAGAGTTGCAATTCTTTTGCATGAAATGTGGCACGAGGGACTTGACGAAGCTAGTCGATTGTACTTTGGGGAACATAACATTGAAGGGATGCTAAAGGTTTTGGAGCCCTTTGCATGAAATGCTTGAAGAAGGAGCTATGAGAAATAACATAACCGTAGAGGAGAGAGCTTTTATAGAGGTTGTAGAACAGTTTATTTGAATTATATTTCAAGTGCTTTTTACCTCAATAGTTAGTTTTTCTGTTCTATTATATTAATTTATAATATCATT
The DNA here is from genome assembly GCA_022433055.1 of Begonia peltatifolia. Taxonomy (NCBI): domain Eukaryota; kingdom Viridiplantae; phylum Streptophyta; class Magnoliopsida; order Cucurbitales; family Begoniaceae; genus Begonia; species Begonia peltatifolia. The sequence goes on from CM039522.1 coordinate 4,394,846, forward strand.
TGGTCTAGCCTTTTTAGCCTTTCTAAACTTCTTTTTCTGACCTTGTTATCAATAATTGATAGCTGGTTGTGGATAATTCTCAAAATCTTAGGCTTTATTCTCTCGATAATTGCCTGTTTTTTTTTCTACTCTAAATAACTTTTGATCTCTATTTCAGGCCTATCGCCGGGAGTTGCTCTAGACCTATGAATGTTGCGTGAAGTATAAGCAAAATGGGAAAGATCCCAAACTTACTCAGGTCTGATATGTTTCTTGGTAGCAAAATTGTAAGCATAAGGATTAACTAATTCTTGTTCTGAATCTTTAGAATAATAATATTCATGGCCTTTTTTCACATAAAGTAAAAACATAAAATCAAACCTCATTCTTAATTAATCCTTGATTTCATTATCAATGGCCAGGCAAACCACAGGGCTGATGACAATCAGATATTAAGATGCTCATTATCATTTGTCAAACTTTAACGGTGGATCCTTTCTCTTGAGAAGCTTTCGGCACATTGAACCCTTATTAGAATAACCATCATATGATCTGTAATCACAGATTGATTGTAATGTGCAACATCTGATGGACATTAAAAGTGGTTAAAGCTGCTTTTTGCATGGACTTGTTGAAAGTTATTCAGTGTTTCCTTGCACGTTGGCATATTTCAATGTGCTTGATCTGTTGAGACTTTATAGTAGTTATTCGTTTTGTTTTTGGGCAGGCATGGGATCTCTATTATCATGTATTTAGATAGACAGATAAGCAACTTCAGAGTCTAACTACACTTGACCTTCAAGTGGGAAGACAATTTATTTTCCCTCTTAACACTCATTTTTACGTATGATTTCTAGTTTGTTTCTCCAAAGTTGTTAGAATGTAGCAATTTGGAGCATGCTTGTCCTACGACTTATCGTGCTGGTAAAGAATGAATATAATATGAAGAATTTGTTGGGGTTTTGAATGGCCTTCCCCGTTCATTTATTCACTTTTCACTTTTCAGAGGCCCCTGTGGTGACTATAGTGTCATTTGCAGCCGAGCTTGTTGTGATAACATCAAAATAGAGGCCTCAAAATTTGACGATTCATGGAAGTGATGGAGAAGATCATGCCTTTTTGCTGAAGCCATATGCAGGTATAAGGCTTACTCAACTTCCACTTTGTGTCCTTTCTGATTCATTTCGAAATGTTGAGAATTAAACTAAAAAAAAGGGATATTTTTTAGAGTATTTTGTGAGGAGGATTTGAAAGTTTAAATTGCAACCAAATTAAACATATGACCTATGGATTTTAATGCTCGAATGTCTAGTTTTTAATGGTTTAAGTTTCAAGTCGTTTGAAGTTCTCTAGAAAAAGTTATAATCATTTTAGTAATAACGGATTAGAAATAAATGTGATATTTTGTATTCCAAGTTTTAAGTATATTTTAATTTTATGAATATCAAGAATCAAGCATGATACTATAAATATTGCAACATATTTCATTGTCAAACAAAGGAGGAGAAATAGAAATATATTTGAGAAGTTTTAGAAAAGTGTCCTTCTCCATCTCTCTTCAAACAAACACTCCATTATTCTTATCAAATTGGTATCAGAGCATGGCGAATTAAAGAAGCACATCGTTAGGACAAATGCCACTGCCATGACTCACCAAGGCGAACCATGACAATTGGAGCAATCAAATACACGCATTGCTCAGTGCACAAGATGCATGGGAAGTGGCCAAAACCTACTTCACGAAGCCAGAAGACATTGACACCTTGACAGCAAATCAACTAAAAGCATTGAAAGAAACGTGAAAGAAAGGATGTTCGGTCTTCATGAAAGATTGGATGTTGCACTTGAAGGACAAAGATGGTCGCTTGCTTGCACACGTGGAGATGGCAAAGAATTGATTGTTCAAACGTAATTTGAAAAATGTGCGACAAGAATCAAGCAGAAAAGGCAATTGTGTTTCCGTCACTGGAATTCACTTGATGAAAAGAAAAAATGGAAAAAGTTTGGAGATAATCGTTGTTTCCAACGCATCTGATAAATCTACCAGGAAGCTGAAATCTCCGGTGACTGTGATCTTAAAAGGGAGGCTCAGTTGAAGGTAATAGAGCAGAGTAAGAGAGAAAAGGAGGTTCAGCTGAAAAAGTAGAGGAAGAGAGGAAGAGAAGCCTTGAAAGAATGGAAAATATGGCGAAGTTCGGCCTGGATCATGAGGCTCTCAAGGAATTCGAATGATTTCTTGGGCATCCAGACTTTACGATGATCGACAATAGTAGAAGATTAGCAGAAACATAGTTGTGGAGGAAGGGGAGATACCTCCATCCCTACATGTGCTCAAGATCAAGGTGGAATCACTGAATCCTGAACCGAAAACATGCAACGATGAGGAACTCTCTGAGAAGAAAGAAATACAAGGAAAGAAAATTGATTCATCGTTGCGTAAAGGAGAGTCGGCAACGACAAGAAGTGACAGACATTTTTTACAAAGCCACTGCCAACGATGTTGTTTGAAAACTTCAAGAAAATGATCGGGATGAAGATTCAAAAATGTTTGAGTTTAAGGGAGGAATTTTTTGAGAATTAAACTAGAAAAAGGCACAGTTTTTTTCGGATGTTTTTCAAGGAGAATTTGAAGGATCAAACGGCAACCAAATTAAACGTATGACCTATGGATTTTAATGCCGCGGATGTGTAGTGTTTGATGGTTTAGATTTCAAGTCGTTTGGAATTCTCTAGAATAAGTTATAATTGTTTTACTAATAAATGTGATATTTTATCTTCAGAGTTTTAATTATGTTTTAATTGTATGAATGTCAAGAGTCAAGCATGGTAATATAAATATTGGAACATGTTTCATTGTCAAACAAGAGAGGAGAAATAGAAATATATTTGAGAAGCTTTAGAATAGCGTCTTTCTTTCTTCAAACAAATATTCTATTATTCTTATCATTAAAATCCTTGTGCTATTTATTATACTCGGTGAAAGAATAACTCTTGATCTATAACCTTGTCAAATATGAATTTCACTTGAATTATTATGATAAGAGCAAAATCACAAAAGAATAGAAAATGAGAAGAATAAGCTTAATTTTATTAGTGAAACTTCATAACTGGATTATCCGAGCACATTGGGAGGCTCAATTCTCCCCCAGAACTTCCTATCAATCTTTTCCTCCCTTCCCCAACTCTCTCTCACTCTCTCTTCCCCTTTTATTTAATTCCCAGTTCCCCACTGCGACGTAGGATGACCACCTTCTAACAAATTCCAATCTAATAATCCCACTAACCAACTCCCAGCTTTTCCTTTGTCCCTTTCCATTTTGATCTTCATGCATAAGAATAATGCTTATCACATTACTTTTGCAGCCTTTCTGGTTCAGTAAATACCCTACTGAGAATATTAGAAAGGCTGCAGAAAAATATTTGTCCATTCGACGATATGCTGTTGATAAGTGTATATTTTATAGACTTAATTGTTCTTTTTTATACTTGATTTGATAAGTTTTTTTCAAATATTTGAGAGAATTTGAAATTTTTTGGTGTAAGCGTGCAGATAAAGTAAAATATAGCAGGTTGGAATTTTAACGAAAAGAATTGGATGATTCTGTTACATCACGAAACAAAACGAGACAAATTGAGAAGCCAAACCAGAAGTAGGGTCGATCGATCGCCACATTTAAGCGATTGATAGGCTAAAACGTTAAAAATCAAAGTTTTTTAGACACAAACCGAAGCAGTGCCGATCGGTTGCCAAATTTGAAGCAATCGATCGTCTAAAACTCCAAAATTTGTCAGTTTTTTAGAAGAAAACACGAGGCAGTGCTGATCAGTCGCCACATTTAAGAGATCGATCAACGAAGGCATTTAAAAAATCAAAGTTTTCAAGAAGCAAAATAGAGGCAGTGCCGATCAATTGCATAATGTGAGGCGATCGATCGCATGATGAGTCGATGGATCGCCATATGTGCAGCGATCGGTGAGCAATCGCGAATTAAAAAAAAGTTGATTTTGGGGATTTTAATTAAAATATTCTCAGCCATTGATCATAGGCACGTGGATTTTTCCCAGAATTAGGTTATAAAGCAAAGTGGAGGGTTGCAGAGATAGAGATCAAAACGGAGAAAGAGGATCAGGAAGAAGATTTCAAATAAAAAAAAGCATAGTTTTTCTTTTTCATTCTCTTTAGAAACTATGAACTTCATTATTTCTTTTGTTGTTTTTCGTTATTTCAGCATGAACTAACTTTATTTTCTAAGGTTAAGATGTAATCGAATAATGAATACTTAGTATTTCTTTTAATTCAGTTTCTTGACATTCTATTCCAATTATGTGATGAGTATATATTATTACTGTTCTTATTGCCTGATCAACGAGAGCATATTCGTAGAATTGTTTTGAGACCGAGAGGTGAAAATTAATCGTTCAATGGATAATTCACCATGAAAAAGATCTTAGACTAGAGATAGCTAAGACGTTCATATGTAGTTTGATTTCTTATTCGTAATGTATTAAATTAATTGGTAGGATTAGAGACCAAAAGATAATAATCTATAAATTGGATAAGTTCATCATTACTCGAGAGAGATTAATAAATATATTTGTGAAATTCTTATTAATACATAGGAATATATATTAACAAATTGGATTAAGAATATTATACATGATTAATTTAGATGAAATCACAAGCCCTAGAGTTTTCTTATATTACATTCTACAATTTGATTTAAATTTATGTTATTTAATTAAGTTCTTCTGCTTTATTTTAATCAAAAATCATCGAAGTTTCATTATTCATCTTAAATTAGAATTAAATTCGTTTAATAATCAGCAGAAATAGTCATTATTGCTTTCACTCTTATTTATACACTTTATTACTTTTGCGACACATGTACTTGCGTTCGTATTTATTAGCAACAAGTTTTTGATGTTATTGTCGAGGACTATTTATTATGTTATTATTAAATTAAATAATTCTAGTTTATATTTGAATTCAATTATTTACTTTGTTATACTTGCTCTTGTAGGTGTAGGCGAAAACTAAGTACTGCGAACCTCATTCCAATCAATCTAGAAATTGAACGCATTTGTCGTAGAAATCGAAAGGACACAAGGGAAGCAACTATGGCTCACGAGCTAATTGAAGGAATTGAGACACGGACACTACTAAATTATGTGATGCCATATGTGGTCGGTGTCCAATCTGCTATTCGTAAACCAGCGATTACGGACAACAACTTTGAAATCAAAGTAGTGAACCATACATATGATTCAACAATCGCAATTGTGTGGCTTACCCTCAGAGGATCCGAAGGATCACATTGCCAACTTCGTGAAGGTGTGTCATACCTTCAAGTTTCATAATGTTTCAGACGATGTTGTAAGACTACAGTTGTTTCCATTCTCATTAAGAGACCGAGCAAAAAGTTGGTTGAATTCTTTGTCGGCTTATTTCATCATAACATGGACTGAGCTATGTCAAAAGTTTCTATTTAAATTCTTCCCTTTTAAGAAGACTACAAAGTACCGTAATGAGATTGTTAATTTCAGTCAATTTGACGGAGAGATGCTAAATGAATCATGAGCTCATTTCAAGGAACTATTACGAAAATGCTCCCAACATGGTTTGCCACCTTGGATGCAAGTTCAAACGTTCTTCATTAGTTTATCAGCTTCTACGAGAACTCTTGTTAACACAGTTGCAGGTGGATCACTTCTCTAAAAGATAAGCAGTATTTTCTCTATTGGAAGAGTTAGCATTGAATAACGACCAATGTTTGGTTGAGCGGCAGATTCTGAAAAAACAACCAAGCACTCTTGAGATGGACACAGTAAAAACTTTGACTATTCAAATTACATCTTCAACCAAGTAACTGCAGAATAACCAAGCTCCGGTCAATCCGATCTATTCTCCAATAGGTGCATGTCAATTGTGTCAAGAACCACATGAAAGTGATGAATGTCAAAAAGGTAATCAAATGGCAAATAACTCTTCCAAGCAAGCTAACTTCGTTAGGAACTACAATAAGCCGAATTTTCAAAATTTGAATAATTACTACACGAAAGCACGCAATAATCACTCGAATTTCTCATCGAAGAATCAAAATAATATTGTGCAAATGCCGCAATCCTCTCAACAAGTTCCACCATTTCAAGAGGGAAAACTCATTTTTGATTAGATAGTTGCTAAAATGGGTGAACACACTAAGTTCATGGTAAAGATTCAAATTATCTTGCAAAATCAATCGACTCCAATCTAAAGTTTGGGGACTCAATTGGGCCAAATCGTTAATGTATTCAATGAGCAATCTCAAGGTGCATTAACTAGTTCCACGGAAGTGAACCCGAAAGATCATTGCAATGCAATCACTCTTAAAAGTGGTACAGTGATTAATAATTATAATTATAGTCAAGAAACGAAGAAAGGAGTCGAACGTGAAAGTAAAGATTTATCATCATAATCTCTGGTTGAAAGTGAAGCACATAAACCGCAGAGAGTTCCATCACAAAGTCTGACAGAGATAACACCGCGAGTTCCTTTTCCTCAACGGTTAAAGAAAGTAAAGATAGACAAACAATTTGAAAATGTTTTAAAAGTGTTCAAGCAACTACACATCAACATTTCATTTGCCGAGGCTTTCGAGCAAATGCCTAGTTACGCAAAGTTCTTGAAAGATATTTTGTCTCACAAGTGCAAGATTGAAGATTGTGGCATTATTGCTTTGACTGAGGAATGTAGCGCTATAATTTAATGAAAGCTTCCACAAAAATTAAAAGATCTGGAGAGTTTTACCATCCTATGTGCAATTGGGAAGTCTATTTTTGAATGAGTGTTGTGTGATTTGGGTGCTAGTATTAATTTAATGTCACTATCCATATTTAAAAAGTTTGATCTTGGTAAAGCAAAGCCCGTAAGAGTTATTCTACAAGTGGCTGATCGTTCTATCAAGCATCCACATGGGGTAATTAAGGATCTCCTTGTCAAAGTCGACAGGTTTATGTTTCCAGCTGATTTTGTGGTCTTTGACATGGAAGACGATCGTGACATTCCTATTATTTTAAGCAAGCCATTCTTGGTAACAGGAGGTGTATTAATTGATGTTCAAATAGGTGAACTTAGATTGCGAGTGCAAGATAAGGAGGTGATGTTTGATGTGTTCAATTCAATGAAATATCCAAAAGCTAGTGATGATGTGTTTTGGGTGGAAGTCCTTGACACTATATTAGTGAAAGCTTCACTTCAATCCCACGACTATCTTGAGGAAGGCTTACTAAACCATGATTTTTCTCCTGATGATAACTCAGATGCGAAAGATTATGTTTTATGGATGGACTCATTTGAGCCTAGTCGGAGGAAGTATTTTGAAAGTTTGGGAGAATCGCCACTACGGGTTTTACCATCTATTGAGAGTCTGTTCACTTTTGAGCTTCTAAGAATTCCAAGATTTACAAGGAGAAAACAAAAGCGTGACATGATAAGCATATCATGAAGAAGGAATTAGCATCGGGTCAACAAGTGTTATTATTTAATTCGCAATTGAAGCTCTTTCCAGGTAAATTAAAGTCAAGATGGTCAAGTCCATTTACGGTAGGTCAAGTGTTTCCTCATGGTGCCATCAAGCTATGTGGAGCAAACAATGGAACATTCAAGGTAAACGGTCAAAGAGTGAAGCCATATATTTGACGGCATAATTGAGAGTGATAAGACTGTCACTCACCTTTCACCTGACAAGTATGGTTCGTCAAACGTCAAGTGGATGATGTTAAAACAATCACTTGGCAGGAGGTAGCCCATTCATTTATTTTTAATTTTAAGTTTTGTTCTTATCAATTTTTCCTTTAAATTCTTAGCTCAGCCATTTTATCTTACTAATATTAGTTTTTATTTATTTTATATTATTTTGGTATAGTTAATATGTTTTGGTGTTTTAAGTTTTAGGTTATTAAAAAGAAAAATCTAAGGAAAACTAGAAATAAGAGAGAAAAAAATTAAATGGAGAAAAGGTTTCGTTGCCTATCGATTCACTCCTTCGAACGAAAGAGAGAAAGAGCGCTGGCAAACTACTCCTTTGAAGGGAAGCCTCTTAGCACTGACGATCACCCATTCCCACTGCTCCAACCACTACTGTCGCCACTTCGTCAGGTAATATTATCAATCATTGGTTGTCAATTTTCATAGCAAAAATTTGGGGGTCTTTGCTGCATTAGAGCTTTGCAAATGTTCAACTTGTGGTGGTTTTGGTTTTCAAGTACAAAGATTTTGCTATTGTGTTAGATTTGACCAATAATACTAAGTGTAAGTGTTGATTGGGCTGTTGATTGGTTGTGAATTGTATGTTTCATGGTTGGGCTCACCACGTGTTAGATTTATTGCTTGAAAGAGTTCAAATTCTAAGTTTGAGGCTTATCTACTTTGTGAATTGTGTTTTTCTTACATGAATGGACACTTATGTGCACATTATCTTCGTAGGCTGTTTGGTTATTTTTGATTGCAAGGGCAAAATCTAGCAGCACATATTGAATATTAAACGAAAGCAAGCTACTACATCCTCAGTCTCGTTTATTCCAATCAATCACTCCTTCTTTAATGCCACGGCGGAAAGCTACTTTAAGGACTTCATGACAAATGATAAAGCCATCATATGTGAAGTTCAATTCCAACCCAGAGAGACTGATGGTAACATTTTAACCATGCTTTAGCTAAGAAGATGGGGTTCAATCGTTGTTTTGGGTAGTAAGGCAAATGTGAGTGTTGTTCGAGAACTCTACACCAACCTTAAAGCATCAAATTAAGGGGGGATCGTCAAAGTCCACAACAAAGTCATTAATTATTCAGCTAAGGCTATTAATGCCAAGCTTAGCTTAGAGAATCTAACTGTTGATGACTAACACACAATGATAGAAAAGGGACCTAATTACGAATTGATCTTACGCGAGATGGGTCACCGGGGTTCAAAGTGGGTCTATTCAACCGTGAATCCAACTCAATCCTTATATTTCTTGACAAGTTACCTGAATCGCTATGCTCAGACATGGTGTAGGCTCATAAGGGGCAACTTGGTGCCAACATCTCCGAAAACTGAGTTCGCTAAAGAGCAGGCAACACTTCTCTACTACATTTTGACAGGAAGATCTATCAACGTTGGCTGTATCATCTACAAAAATATCCTCATGTATTGACACCGATGGTCATATACACCAAGTTTTTCTCACTCATTTATGAGCTTCGATGAATATTGTAATAACCCGAAAATTTTGAATTTTAATTTTAACTTTCGAAATTTTTAATTTAATGTCGGTCGGAGTTTTGAGAAATATTGCAACGGGAAAATTTAAATTTTAAGACTCGGAAACTACTTTTACGATGGTTTTCGGAATTTAAAGTCGGGAGGTTGAGAAATTAACGAAATTACGGACGATTAAAAACAAGTGAGGGCATTTTGGTAATCTTTATTTATTTATAAAATTAAATTAAAAAAAAAAATTGAAAACATCCGAATGGCTTCGGGAAGAAGCCATTCGGCTGATTTCTGCAAAGCACACGAGTGCCGAGAGAAGGCGACCGAGGAGCTAAGGTGATCGTGTGCTGAAGTCGGAGCTACGATCGACGGCTGGCGAGCGTGAGTGTGAGGTGCGAGTTGCGAGCAGGTGCTGCTATTCCGACGAACCGAAGACGTTCGGTTTCAGCAGCACCAGTTCCTGAAGTGAGAGCCGAGTGTTTCGACCGACAATTTGGGCGTCTTACTGGAGTCCCTCTTTTTTCGTTGGGTACAGAACGAACATTTGCTTGGTAAGTCTCCCTCCTCTTCCCTCTGCTATCCTGTCTGGTTTCGCCAAGAGTAAGGTTTGGCCTCCCTCCAATTTCAGTGATTTTGGCCGAAGTGTTGAGGAGGCAGTGCCGGGAATTTGAAGGGGGAAACCGAAGGCGAGCTTGGTGCTCGGCCTCCTTTCAATTCCAGCAAGCTTGGCCGGAATGTATAAGTGGGATGCGACTAGTTGTGTATAGGAGTTGTGAAATTCGAATTTAAATCAAGAATCAGACGTTTTTGTTTTGGGGCAGTTTCTGTTTTTGGCCGTTTTGGTCTATGTACGGCTGAGCGTTTTAAATCCTGTTTTTGTGGGATAAATTAGGTGGTTAGAGGGACCTATGGCCGCTGGAATCGTTCGATTCTGATATCCGACGAAAAAGTTATGCTCGTCCGAACTTTGAGCTGGTTTTTGGCCAAACCAAACCAATGGACCGTTTTAGTTGAAATTTCATGAGTGTAATCAAGAAAGGTTATTTTTAGCTATTTGGTGAATTTTGAGATAAATACTGAGGAGAGATTTGTTTGTGTTTTAGGTTGAGGCTTTCTTTTGGCAAAGCTGTGCATCGAGTGAGCTTAGGACGCCAGGTAAGTAGTGCATGCATGTGTTTTGCCCAAGTGGGCTTACACTGTAGAACTTTAGGGTTTATGTGATTGATTGTGGTGTGCGTGCGTATTGTTTGACATGCATCATATTTTAAAAACGTGAACGAAAATGGTTTTGAACATGTTTTGAGTATGTGGTGAGACGTGTGGCGGTGGTACCGCGGATCCCGCTAGTGTGTGGGCTGGTGCTTCACCAGTCGCGGATTCCACTCGAAGGGTGGGCTGGCATGCGGCGTGAATGTGTTGACGGTGAGCATATGGACAGTGGTACCGCGGATCCTACTAGTGTGTGGGCCGGTGCAACACCAGTCGCGGATCTTACTCGAGGGGTGGGCCGGCTGGGCTGTCGCGAAACTTGTGTGTGTGGCAACTGTGGCCCTGTGCTGGGGAGACTGGGACGGGGGCGACGTGTCAGGGTGTAGAGTGGCGCGAGGTACACCCTTACCCTGATGTGGTTGCCGTGTGCGGATGCGTGTGTGTAGCTTGTGGGCCTCGTTGCTGGGGAGTCCGGGACGGTGACAACGTATCAGGGTGTAGGGCGGCGTGAGGTTCCTCCTTACCCTGGTATGGCTGCACCACGCGTCACAGATGTGACAACATGAGTGTGAGCGTAGAGACTGCACGTGATAGGATTGCATTGTCGGCTTTTACTTTCATATCGCATTACTTACTGAGCGTTAGGCTTATGTTGTGTTTTCTGTGGTGTAGGTGTTGACGATACTACTGGTGAGCCTCGAGTGCCTAGTCCAGAGACGTAGGATGGTTGGCGGCGTGCGACCGCAGCACCGGATGGCGGATTTTTGTTAGGGCGACCCAACCCGTGGAGATGGTAAGTTGTGGCCAGGTTGGTTTAGGGGTTTTTCCTTCTTTTGTGGTGATTATGTATAGTCGATGAGATGAGTTGTATATGTGTCAGTGTATAGATGTATATGGAGTGCGTGTGATTTTTGGCGACGTACGCATATATTTTACATGTTAGAGTATGACATTACTCTATACTGGGGATTTTCCTCATTTGTATTTGATGGGTTTTCGTTGTCCTTACACTCTGATTTTGTTATGGTGATTTTCTCTGGATGGTTAGTAGTTAAATATTGTTAGATTGTGGTGAATTATGTGCAGGGTTTAAATTTTAGGATAGTCAGTTTTTAGTCGTTACTCTGTCAAAATTTTGGGAGAGAGGTTGGGAGTCGAGGGGATATGGAATGGGTTGAGATGTGAACAGTGAATGCTAGAGAAGGGTAGATGAGCGTGGGAGTGTGGCGTGATCGCAGGTGCATGGGGCACGCGGCCCTGCGGGTGCTGACGGGTTGTGCGGCGCCGGGTGAGGGCGTGCGTGCGGACGTGCTGTACAGAGGCAGGGTGCGTGGGGCACGCGATGCTGTGAGCGTACGCAAGACACAGCGACGTGGAGATGGAACGCGCGGCACCACAAGGGTGCGCGTGGGGTGTCGAAGTGGGGACGTGAATGCGTGGTACCGGTTTGTGTAGTTCGAGGGGTGCGTTGGATTCTTTCCTAGGATTTCAAATCTTACCGTTTTACCTTAAACTGTTTTAAATTATTTTCTTTTCCGCCGCGTAGTTTTTTTCTATGTTGAGGATTTCGTGTTGCCTTTTCGGGACGCGAGTTGTTTCGAATCGAGTCGAAAACTTTTCATACTCACAAATGTTCTTTTGAAAATGTTTTGAAAACGAAGAGGTATTAAATTGAGTGAGTTATGTCAAGTGTTAGTGTGTGTGTAGTGTGTAGATGCACTGTAGCGCACCGGGAACGCGGGGTTTCTCGAGGTGTTACAAATATCCCTATGAGCTCAACTAACAAACCGTGGATCCAGCAAGCTGTGTATGGCTCCTCAAACATTTTCAAAAAAGTCAATTGGCCCTATGGCATAGCTCAAGATAATGGACTTGGATTTATCGAGCATGATACCAATGTCGACATTCCCCCTCAACCAATGTCTATGCCTTGTATCTGGCGCAATACTCTACCTAGTAGGGCCACAAATTATGCATACCAGAACCGTGCTAAAGCTCGCCTTCAAAGGCGTTATGAAAGTCAATCATCTATACCATACACTCAAGGTTCATCTTCTTCATCTACCATGTCAACCCGATCATATACAAATGATGATTTAGGACAAATGCTGAAAAATCTTACTGTTCAGCAATCATGCATGGAACACCGATTAAGGGATCTCCACAGTAGCAAACTTGAGCATACATCCTTCACGGCACAATATGTGGAAGCTTTTAATTCTCACCATGGCTATTTGGAGCACTCCAACCCACCTTTCCCCGTCTTTCCAGAGTAATTACGTTGATCATAGGACCCACCTCAAAAGGATGTTGATGGCGATGGTGTAACACCCCGACAAACCCCGCGTTCCCAGTGAGCTACAGTACATCTACACACTACACACACACACTAACACTTAACACAATTCACTCAATTAAATATCTCTTTCCTTTTACTTTTTTTTTTTCAAATCATTTTCAAAAGAGCATATTGTGAGTATGAAAAATTTTCGACTCGATTCGAAAACAACTCAAGTCCCGAAGAGGGTACACGAAGTCCTCAATATAAAAACTACGCAGCGAGAAAAGAATACCATTTAAAACAGTTCAGGATAAAACGGTAAGACTTGAAATCCTAGAAAAGAATCCAACTCACTCCTCGAACTACAAAACCCGGTACCGCGCACTCACGTCCCCACTTCGAAACCCCGTGCGCACCCTCGCGGTGCAGCACGTGCCAACTCAACGTCACCGTGTCACGCGCACACTCACAGCGCCGCGTGCCCCACGCACCCTGCAGCACGTCCGCGCGCACGCTCTCACCCGGCGTCGCATGACCCGTGAGTACCCGCAGGGTCGCGTGCCCCGCGCACCTGCGATCACGCCACACTTCCACGCTCATCTACACTTCTCTAGCCATCCCTGTTCACATCTCAACACATTTCATACCCTCTCGACTCCCAACCTCTCTCCCGAAATTCCGGCAGAGTAACGACTAAAAACTGACTATCCCAAAATTTAAAGCGTGCACACAATTCACCATAATCCAACAATATTTACCTATCCATCATCCAGAGAAATCATCATAACTAAATCAGAGTAAGAAGACAACGAAAATCCGTCAAATACAAATGAAGAAAGTTCACAATATAGAGCAATAGTATACTCTAACATGTAAAATATATGCGTACGTCGCCAAAATCACACGCACTCCATATACACCTATACGCTGACGCATATACAACAACACATCTCATCCATTGTACGTAATCACCACAAAAGAAGGAAAAACCCGCAAACCAACCAGGCCACCACCTACCATCTCCACGGGTCGGGTCGCCCTAACAAAAGTCCGCCATCCGGTGCCGCGGTCGCACGGCGCCAATCATCCTACGCTTCTGGACTAGGCACTCGAGGCTCACCAGCAGTATCGTCGGCACCTACACCACAGAACACACAACGTAACCCTAACGCTCAGTAAGTAATGCGATATGAAAGTAAAAGTCAACGATACAATCCTATCACATGCAGTCTCTACACTCACACTCATGTTGTCACATCTGTGACGCGTAATGCAGCCGCACCAGGGTAAGGAGGAACCTCACACCACCCTACACCCTAACATGTCGCCACCGTCCCGGACTCCCCAGCAACGAGGCCCACAAGCTACACACACGCATCACCACACGAAAACTACATCAGGGTAAGGGTGTACCTCGCGCCACTCCTGACATGTCGCCCCCGTCCCAGCCTCCCCAGCACAGGGCCACAGTTGCCATATACACACGTTTTGCGACAGCCCACCCCTCGAGTAGGATCGGCGACTGGTGTTGCACCGGCCCACACACTAGTAGGATCCGCGGTACCACTGCCTATATACTCACCGTCAATATATTCACGCCACATGACGGCCCAGCCGGCCTACCCCTCGAATAGGATCCGCGACTAGTGAAGCACCGGCCCACACACTAGCGGGATCCGCGGTACTACCGCCACACGTCTCACCTCATTCATTAAAACATGCTAAAAATCATTTTCGTTCACGTTTTTAAAAATATGATGCATGTCAAACAATACGCACGCACACCACAATCAATCACATAAACCCTAAAGTTCTACAGTGTAGGCCCACTTGGGCCAAACACACGCATGCACTACTTATCTGGCGTCCTAAGCTCGCTCGATGCACAGCTTCGCCAAAAGAAAGCCTCAACGTAAAACACAACCAAACCCTCATCAGTACCTATCTCAAAATTCGCCAAATAGCTAAAAATAACCTTCCTTAACTACACTCATGAAATTCTAACTAAAACGGTCCATTGGTTTGGTTTGGCCGAAAACCAGCCTAAAGTTCGGACGCGCATAACTTTTGCGTCTGTCAACGGAATCGAACGATTCAAGTGGCTAAACGCCCCTTTAAGAACCTAGTTTAACATACTTGGACGGATTGTAAAATGGTAAGCCGCAGACAGGCGAAGAACGCCAAAAACCAAATCTGCCACCTTTATTAAAATTTCACATTTTCACTTCTCTTCAACCAAAACTCACTCCCAACTAGTTATATGCATCAAAATGGCTATGCTACTCTCACACGTCGAATTTCCACGAAAAATGGTCACTAATTTGACTTAAACAAAAACCCGGCATAAACTTCCGACGCGCATAACTTTTGCGTCGGATATCGGAATCGAACGATTCCCGTGGCCATACGTCCCTCTAACAACCTAATTTATCCCACAAAAACAGATTTAAAACGATTAGCCGAAACTAGGCCAAAATTGTTAAAAACGAAATCTGTTTTTACACAAAATAAACAAATTTCCGTCATCCACCCGATTTCTACAAGTCTCTTCACTAAACATCCACATTCCAACCAACTAAGCATAAACAGAGCAAAACCTGTGATTTCATACTCGACCCGAACCCCACAGTCAACAAAACTTTTGGGATTTTCCTCTCAACCCGAGCACTCGGCCAAACCAACCATTTAACACGGTTGAGGCCCCCTTCCAGACTCCCTGGTTACACGCTCGGACCTCGGGAGTCTGGCTCAGAGCATGCCAACTATAATCGGTCGCAAAACTGAAGATAAACAGGGGAAGGTTACCTGTATCTCGGTCAAATTTCTGGCCCAGAAAATTGAGTCGCCAGCTGACCACAGTTCGCCGGAGTACCCTGCGCGCCGGCTTCTCACTCACGGCTGCTGATCGTCGACGCCAACTCGCGGTTCCCGCTCTCCCTCTCGGTCGTTTGCCTCGCTCCTCTTCTCGTCGTTAAACAGCCGAATGGCTTCAAAATTGAAGCCATTCGGTTGTTGTTTGTTTTTTTTTTTTAAATTTAAATAAATTTCAAATTACAAAACTGCCCTCACGTGTTTTAATCTTCCGTGATTTTATTAATTTCACGAACTCCCGACTTTAAATTCCAAAAATCATCGCAAAAGTAGGCTCCGAGTCTTATAATCTAAATTTTTCCATTGAAATATTTCTCAAAACTCCGACCGAGATTAAACTAAAAATTTCATAAATTAAAAATTAAAAATTAAAATTTCTGGGTTATTACAGATGGGCCCAGGACATCATGAGGTACGCTACTTTGCCGTTACCATTCGTATTTTTACATTGAGGACAATGTTTACTTTAAGTTTGGCAGGTGATTTTATTTTAACTTGTTTTATATCTATTGTGCTGCTTTGCAATATTACGTCTTGGTTGTGGTGTCTATGATTGAAATTTAAAAAAAATTATGTTTTGACCCCTAGACAAACTCTAAGTAAAGGTGAATTGTATTAGTTAGCAGTGACCTGATCTTACAAAGTTAAACCCAAAATTTTAGTGCACGAGTTCATTCTTGTTTAGCTGGATATGTTGGTGTCATGCTCGTGTAACCTATATACAATGAGCGTGACTATTGAAGTCCAAACAAAGTAAGGGTGTTCTCTAGACAAATCTAACGAGTGCTAATGAGATAAAATCCTTCTTGGTTTCGCCCAAAATCCATGAATGTGAATTTAGGTTTTATAAAACTAAGAGTTCTTGGCCTACCTTGTTATGTCATTCAATAACACCCTTAGTCACCCTTTTGAGCCGAATATTTATCGTTCATTTGTTATCTAAAATTCAGCCTAACCTCATATATATTTATCCTGTCATATCTAATGAGCACGGGGAATATTGATTTATTTAGGGTAGAGTTAGAAAAAGTGGTGGGGAGGATGAATAAAAACTCTTTTGTGATGAATTTGTGTCAAAATTCTATTCCAAAAAAAAAATGGCAGCAAGATTCAAAAGTTGAGCCATAATTTCAGGTTTTTTTGTGTGTTTGTATTAATGTTATTTGGAAATGATGACAAATGTGTTATTTTGGTGATTTTAGAGCGAATTCAACCTTGATTAACATTGAATTTTCATAGTTTATTTTATATTGTTAAATGGGGTTGGGGTTGCAATTTTTCGGTGTGGCTGTGTTTAATTTTGTTCGCTTGAGAACAACCTTTCATTCAAGTTTGGGGGTGTGATAAATGTGTATTTTACACACTAAATTGTACTTTTTTATACTTGATTGATAGGTTTTTCTCAAGTATTTGAGAGAATTTGACAATTGTTTGTGTAAGTGCACAAATGAAATGAAATATAGCAGATTGGAGTATTAACAACAAGAATTAGATGATTCTATTGCATCACAAGGCAAAACGAGTCAAATTGAGAAGCCAAACCAGAACAAGTGTCGATCAGTTGCCTCATTTGAGCGATCGATTGGCTAAAACGTTAAAAATTGAAGTTTTTGAGAGACAAATCCGAAATAGTGCGATCAATCGCCAAATTTGAAGCGATTGATCAGCTAAAACTCCAAAATTTGTCAGGTTTTTAAAAGAAAACCCGAGGTAGTGCGATCAGTCGCCGCATTTAAGTGATCGATCGGCGAAGGCGTTAAAAAATCAAAGTTTTCAAGAAGCAAAACAAAGGCAGTGTCGATCAATCGCATAATGTGAGGCAAATAATCGCATGATGAGCTGATTGATCGCCATATGTGCGGCGATCGGTCGACAGTCGCAGATTAAAAAAAACAATTTTGAGGATTTTAATTTAAATAATCCCAGCCTTGATCATAGGGATGCGGATTTTCCCATAATTAGGTTATAAATCAAAGCGGAAGGTTGGAGAGACAGAGATCGGAACGAAGAATGAGGATCGGGAAGAAGATTTCGGATAGAAAAAACATAATTTTTCTTCTTTATTCTCTTCGGAAACTATGAACTTCATTATTTCTTTTGTTGTTTTTTGTTATTTTAACGTGAACTAACTTTTTTTTCTAGGATTAAGATGTAGCCGAATTATGAATGTATGGTATTTCCTTTAATTCAGTTTCTTGATATTCTATTTCAATTATGTGATGAGTAAATTTGTCAGGTCCCTGACCCGACGAAACTCGACAATTTGGATTCTCAAGGTGGAAAGTAACTTAAATAAACTTTGAGTTTTCAAATTACATAGATATGTTTGTATTTCTAACTAAACTCGTCTAGATTGTAACTGACATCTTAAAATAAGATATCTCCTAAATAGTTCATTAGACAATATCAATCAAACATTTATCATACACTATATCTAATATCCACACAGTTTTATACAATATGTATTTATCAATTTCTATTATTCACATTATTCTATAAAAGTTTTCTAGCAGAAGCTAATAAAAATATAAAATGCATGAGTCACGAATGTGATTTTCCAACATGAAGACCATCAATCGTGATCTTTCAACTATACCTCATTATACACTTTACCTTACCTTGGTTTTTCTTTCTTGATGAATGATTGATATTTGAAAAGTATAAATATCCACAATAATGACCCATTGGCCCAGCAAATAAATCTAGGGACTAGAGTAGGTAGTCCAGACCCAATCCACACTATCCAGACCCAAACGTCATCGTCCACTTAATCATTGATTATTTTGAAATCAACTTAAATCGATGTTATGGTTTAAAAGTTCATGTCATTTATATAAAAATGTATGTATGTTTATATTTGAACTAGTTATAAACTCTCAAATCACGGTAAAGAAATCATTTCCGATAATTAAATCAATCTAAAACAATTATTAAGAAAGTGCATTATTAAAAACTCATACTTTAATTCAAGATTTCCAAAATAGCTTTTAATATTCAAATTGAAATGTTAAAATCTCAATTCCCTCCAACTAACATGTATGACCATCACGCACCCTACAAGTTTTAGTGTAATAACCTGGAAATTTCGAATTTTTAATTTTTATTTCTGAAATTTTTACTTTAATCTCAGTCAGAGTTATGAGAAATATTTCAACGGGAAATTTAAATTTTTAGACTCGGAGCCTACTTTTGCGACGGTGTTCAGAATTTAAAGTCGGGAGGTCGGGAAATTAACGAAATTACGGACGATTGAAACATATGAGGGCATTTTGGTAATTTGTAATTAAATTAAAATTAAAAAAAATAATAATAATAACAAGGTGGAATGGCTTCGGGTGGAAGCCATTCCACCCTGTGCTGTGCGCGGCCGAGAGAGCGAGAGCGAGAGAGAGACCGGGGAGGAGAAATCGCCGACGACCGACCGCCGAGGAAGAGACGCCGGTGCTCAGAGTACTCCGGTGAGCTGAAGAGAGGAGCTACCTTGCCTTCCCACGCTGAGAAACCAAAGGTGAGTCCTCCCCTGTTTTCTTTGGTTCTGTCGACTGAGCATGGAAGCTCGGTTGTTCTGGGATTCCCAACAGTAGGACTCGGTCGTCGGAGCATTTTAGAGTGTAATGTGTGCGTGTGCTGGAGCCAGTGTGTGGCTAGGCTCTCCCGCGACGAAACTGACCGAAAACAGGGAGTTTCCCTTCGGTTTTTGCCCTGCTCTGATGGTCGAGCGTGGGATCGTGTTGCCCTCTACATTTCAGAGGAGTATGGGACAAAATTAGAAGGAATGAGGGAGGGGTGCATGGTTCAATGGATTGATTAGAAATTCTTAGTTTTTGGGGAGAAAACCGTGAAGGTTGTTGGCGCTGCCATGCTATTTTCTAAGTAGGAACTCTCCAAATTGTTGATGTGTGCATTTGTAGATCGAAATGTGATTGTTTGTTGAAAGAATTTGCGAGATTATATCGAAGATGAATTTTCAGCTATTTTTCGTATAAAAATAGATTCTGGTTTTGCCTGTTTTGGCTAGGCTTAGGTTGATCATTTTAAATTCTGTTTTGTGGGTTAAAAATAGGTTGTTAGAGGAATGTGTGGCCGCTGGAATCGCTCGATTCTGATATCCGACGCAAAAGTTATGCACGTCAGAAGTTTATGTCGGATTTTGGTCCAAGTCAAATTAGTGACTGTTTTTCGTGGAATTTT
Organism: Begonia peltatifolia; assembly: GCA_022433055.1. NCBI lineage: Eukaryota > Viridiplantae > Streptophyta > Magnoliopsida > Cucurbitales > Begoniaceae > Begonia > Begonia peltatifolia. Next base: position 4,414,610 of record CM039522.1, read on the forward strand.
GACGTGTAATAGTGGCATGTCTGTTTTTGGTGCGTAAAGCTGAATTGAGTGAGTTTTGGTTGAAGAAAAACTAAGGTTGAAATTTTATAAAGAAATTCGTCTTAGTATGTTAAACTAGGTTCCTAAGGGGACATTTAGCCACTTGAATCGTTCGATTCCGTTGACGGACGCAAAAGTTATGTGCGTCCAAATCTTGGGCTGGTTTTCGGCCAAACCAAACCCATGGACTGTTTTAGTTGAAATTTCATGAGTGTAGTTAAGGAAGGTAATTTTTAGCTATTTGGTGGATTTTGAGATAAATATTGATGAATGGTTGTTTGTGTTTTAGGTTGAGACATTTTTGGCGAAGCTGTGCATTAAGCGAGCATAGGACGCCAGGTAAGTAGTGCATGCATATGTTTTGCCCAAGTGGGCCTACACTGTAGAAATTTAGGGTTTATGTTGTTGATTGTGGTGTGCGTGCGTATTGTTTGACATGCATAATATTTTAAAAACGTAAACGAAAATGGTTTTGAGCATGTTTTGAGTATGTGGTGAGACGTGTGGCGGTGGTACTGCGGATCCCGCTAGTGTGCGGGCCAGTGCTTTACCAGTCACGGATTCCACTCGAGGTGTGGGCCGGCTGGGCCGTCATACGATGTGAATGTGTTGACGGTGAGGATATAGGCATTGATACCGCGGATCCTACTAGTCTGTGGGCCGGTGCAACACCAGTCGCGGATCCTACTCGAGGGGTGGGCCGGCTGGGCTGTCGCGAAACGCGTGTGTGTGGCAACTGTGGCCCCGTGCTTGGGAGGATGGGACGGGGGCGACGTGTCAGGGTGTAGAGTTGCGCGAGGTACACCCTTACCCTGAGGTGGTTGTCGTGTGGTGATGCGTGTGTGTAGCTTGTGGGCCTCGTTGCTGGGGAGTCCGGGACAGTGGCGACGTGTCAGGGTATAGGGTGGCGTGAGGTTCCTCCTTACCCTGGTGCGGCTGCACTACGCGTTACAGATGTGACAACATGAGTGTGAGTGTAGAGACTGCATGTGATAAGATTACATTGTCGGCTTTTACTTTCATATTGCATTACTTACTGAGCGTCAGACTTATGTTGTGTGTTCTGTGGTGTAGGTGCTGACGATACTGCTGGTGAGCCTCGAGTGCCTAGTCCAGAGGCGTAGGATGGTTGGCGGCGTGCGCCCGCAGCACCGGATGGCGGATTTTTGTTAGGGCGACCCGACCCGTGGAGATGGTAGGTCGTGACCTGGTTGGTCTGGGGGTTTTTCTTTCTTTTGTGGTGATTATGTACAGTCGATGAGATGAGTTGTATATGCGTCAGTGTATAGGTGTATATGGAGTACGTGTGATTTTGGCGACGTACGCATATATTTTACATGTTAGAGTATAGTATTGCTCGATATTGTGAACTTTCTTCAGTTGTATTTGATGGATTTCCGTTGTCTTCATACTCTGATTTGGTTATGGTGATTTCTCTGGATGATGGATAGATAGATACTGCTAGCTTTGGTGAACTGTGTGCAGGGTTTTAAATTTTGGGATAGTCAGTTTTTAGCCGTTACTTGCAGAAATTTCGGAAGAGAGGTTGAGAGTCGAGAGGATATGAAATAGGTTGAGGTGTGTACAGTGAATGCTAGAGAAGTATAGATGAGCGTAGAAGTGCGGCGTGATCGCAGGTGCGCGGGGCACGCGGCCCTGCGGGTACTCAAGGGTCGTGCGACGCCGGGTGAGGGCGCGCGCGCGAACGTGCTGTATAGCGGCAGGGTGCGTGGGGCACGCGGCGCTGTGAGCGTGCGCGAGACACAGTGACGTAGAGATGGTACGTGCGGCACCGCGAGGGTGCTCGCGGGGTGTCGAAGTGGGGACGTGAGTGTGCGGTACCAGGTTGTGTAGTTCGAGGGGTGCGTTGGATTCTTTCCTAGGATTTCAAGTCTTACCGTTTTATCTTAAACTGGTTTAAATGGTTTTCTTTTCCGCTACGTAGTTTTTATGTTGAGGACTCGTGTTCCCTCTTCGGGAAACGAGTTGTTTTCGAATCGAGTCGAAAATTTTTCATACTCACAAATGTTCTTTTGAAAATGATTTGAGTATTAAATTGAGTGAGTTATGTCAAGTGTTAGTGTGTGTAGTGTGTAGATGTACTGTAGCGCACTGGGAACGCGGGGTTTCTCGGGGTGTTACAGTTATGGTATCAGAGCCTGTACCCAACCGAAAATGTGGCCAACTAGCACGTTGGGCCCAGAGGGGGGGTGATTTTGATGACCCGGATGTGTACGTATGAGGACGACTGCGGGGCAAACCTCGAGGGACGGCGTGACGTAACGCCTCGAGTGTAGGCGAATCCCGGGTCGTATAGATGGGGTCGTCACAGTCCCATATCGTTTGGGGGAGGTATATGGAAATGTAACATATGTAAAAAAATCCTCCCAATATAGTAAGACGCGTTTTGGAGCAC
>CM039522.1:4417464-4465243 GCA_022433055.1 Begonia peltatifolia
GATTTTCTTCTCTCTCTCTCTCTCACACGCAGAAAACCACGAAAACAATAGCCACCTCATCGCTTTAAAAATTGCTTTTAAGGGTAAATTACCTTTTTCTCATATTTATTCTTAAAATTTTACTCGTTTACCCCTCCCTTTTATGATTATTACTAATTAACCATAATTAATTAACTATTACCTATAATTAATTTTAATTTAATCACAATTAAATTAATCTTAATTAAATTTTATCCGTTTAACGTATCCTTCTTTAGATCCAACTTTTTTAACGTATATTTATACATGAATAAATAATAATAAACTCGATTCCAAATTTTTTTAAAAAAAAATTTGATTCGTTTTATTTACAAAGTTCCGAAACATTACAAAATTATTACTGACCTTATTACTTGTGATTGCCTGATCAACAATAACATGTTTGTAAGATTATTTTCAAATCGAGAGGTAAAAAATAATTGTGCAATAGATAATTCACTATGAAAATGAACTTAGACTAGAGATAGTTAAGGTGTTCATGTGGTAGTTTGATTTTTTATTCGCAATGTATTCAATTAATTGGTAGGTTTAGAGACCAAGAAGTAATAATTCGTTACTTAGATAAGTATATTATTACAACAGAGAGATTAATAAATATATTTACAAAATTGTCATCAACACATAGGAATACATATTAATAAATTGGATTAGGAATATTGAACATAATTAATTTATGTGAAATCACAAGCCCTAGGGTCTTCTCATATTACATTATATAGTTTGATCTAAGTTTCTGTTATTTAATTAAATTCTCTTGCTTTTTTTAATCACAAATCATTGAAGTCTCGTTATTCATCTTAAATTATAAATAATTCATTTAATAATTAGCGGAAATAGTTCTTGTGAGTTCGACTCGTATTTATACATTATTACTTTTGCGACACGTGTACTTGTGTTCGTATTTATTCCCAACAAGTTTTTGAGTGTTCAATTTATTGACCAAACAACCAAACGACAATCAAAGCAAACAAACAATCAAAGCAAACAAACAATCCTACCATTCTATGGTGTAGACCCGAAGGCAAACCACAATCAATCCATCACTTACCTGGCGTCCTGCCTTTCTGTGGTGCTCGTTTCTATCACCTCCTCGGGTTCAACCTATCACATAACAATACCCATTAAAACTCATCACACAACTCACTCCACGCACTAAAATTATGTCTACTAACTCGCTCCACGCACTAAAATTATGTCTACTAACTCACTCTATCAAAACCTAACTAAGACGGCTCGCTAACTCGAATTTTGGCCAAAATCAACCTAACTTCCAACGTGCATAACTTTTGCGTTGATTATCGGAATCACTCGATTCCAATGGCCAAAACGCTCCAATCACAACCTAGTTTAACATACTGAAACGAAATTTAAATCCATTAACCGCAGCTAGGTTAAAATTCCCAAAAACAGAACCAAATTTCACACTAAAACGCCCAAGACTCTCATTCTCGGTTCTCTCGACAAAACTTACTCAATTCCTCACCAATCTATCGCACTCTAACCTATTACACATCATCCAACTACCGTTGGAGATTTCAAATTTAGAAACTCGAATTGCATGGTATCCTCTCTCGGACATTCTTCAATTTTTCGGAACTCTCTCACCTCACCCGCTCCGAACAGTTAATTCCCACATCAACTGTTCCAAATCCTAGCACAAACCTCCGAAACTTTAAACCAAAACCCAATCCTAGATTACCGATCAACAGAGGGGAGAAGAGGAAGGGATTACCTGAGGCAAAGAGGGACCGTGCTCCGTACGTGGACGGGAGGAGAGACGATCGGGATGGCTAGTTTCAAACCACCGATGCGCAGTCTCCCTCTTTACGGAAGAAACTCGACGGGGAGGGGAGAGGGTTTCCCCTTCTCTTCCTTCGACTGGAGATCCTTCGACTGGAGAAGGCAGAACAAGAGTGGCTTCTGCTGAAGCCACTCTTGTTTCTTCTCTTTTTTTTTCTTATTTTATTATTATTTTTAATTAATTAATTAATAATAATAATAGTAATTACACTTTCGCCCTCACATTTTAATTCTTTAGTCAAACGGCTATTCGGTCCGTTTCCGGTCAGATTCCTAAAATTTTCTCTTCTCCATTAGCCATAAAATAATCTTTTACCTACAAATACAAATTCTCCGCTCTTGATTCCGACTGAAACTCCGCTGTTTTCCAATACGAATTTCTGAAAGTTAAGTTACAGAAATTCCGGGTGTTGCATTCTACCCTCCTTAAAAAAATTTTGTCCTCAAAATTTGCGCAACAATAGTTTCCCGACATCGACGCCACCAAATCCACTATCTTGTATTTAGGCTCTCTCTCCGAGCAACGTCAAACTTACCTTGAGCCCTTAGGTCTTCAACGTCCTCGCTTTTAACTTTATTCTTCCCCTAGTGGTCATCTTTCATATTCTCAAGTTCATCCCATCCAATTACTTCCCGGCTCCCATCTATATTCCCAAAACTTTATTGGTTCCTTCATTAAGATCTCAATCTCCTGGTTCTCTAGATTATAATTTGTATAAGACTAAATCCATTAATGAATAACGATGGACATCCACAGCATAGAGCAATGTAAGGCTCATATATATGACCTATATACACGCACGCCACCAAAATCATTCAAAACACCTCCAAAACCCCAAACCTAACAACTCCCTCAGACGGGGAGATCTTCTTTATTAAATTCCAACTTCAGTCCCATGATTCCGTTAGCTATCTCCAATCTAATTATTCACATTCTTGGCTATGCACCAAGCACTATCTAGTTCCACAAATCAATTATGTATGTTACACTCATCTGTTCATTAATTTTACCAATTATAGTCCAACTTCTCTATTTCCATACCTAGCCTCCCTTGGCTATAATTCGCTCAAAACCTAACTTCCCTATCCCAATCATCACTACAGGCTTCACATTTGAACCATTCTAATCTCCCCCCTTAAACTTAAATTGTTCTTGAACACTCTTTCCGCTCCCTCACATTGATTCGCCCAAGAATCCTACTGTTCGCAAACTTGTTGTAGACTATACTACTCTGTTGCTCCAAAACTTTTCAAATTCTTACGTCCTCAAATCCAATCCAATAGTGATTCTATTCAATTAGCTTAACCTCAATCTCTGAAATCACCTAACTGGGTTTCTTCTCTATATTTCCTCTCAACGAAATTTCATCCAAATTCTTAATTTCCAAACTCATACTTAGCATCATCGATAGAATATAACTCTAAATATCCTCAAGTGACATTTTTTTCGACTAAATATCTTAATCAAAAAAAATTTCGAAGTTCTTAATTTCCATTGATAAACTAAATCCCTACAAAATCTTGTCGGTAGTCTACTATCTCATTGACGTAGTTCTTTAGAATTCTCCTCAATTAGAGCCTCAAACAATTATCATTTTCGTCCAAGAGTATTAGTATCTATGCACTCGAACTCATAGCTCATTTCTAAATTTTCCGATCATGTTGCAACTAATTTAAATTTCCCAATAAAGTCACATATATTTCCCTTTCCCAACTTACACACTAGCATACAGAATTTCAATTCCAGTCCCTTAACTTCTTTGTGATTAACTATGCCCCTTCACTTATGATCATTCTATCTCGTATCTAGATATCTCGATATGTTTTCAAACAACTCCCATACTCCTTGATCAAGCAACACTAAGTACCAGACACTTTTACTATTTAAGTCAGCCGCCAACATAACTCCATACATAATTTTTCTTAATCTTTCATTGATCCCCTTAAAGCCCAGAACTACTGACTAATATAGTTTACATCTCCAAGTATTACGTAACCAAATGACCGTTAAAATATAGTCTTCAAACTTCTGAACAACGCCATACACCATACTCCAGTATCCTCTATTTCCTCAACTTCTCATTAATTGACTTTATCCACACGTATGGCACCTTCGTTTAACTCAAGCTCCTAACTATCCAACCGATACTTTATTTAACCCTTCTAACAATATACATCCTGTGAGCAATTGCTATCAGGTACATTAATTCCTTTATTCACAATAAATTACGCTATACATCTATAATGACTAGAATAGTTATCTCGTACCTGAAAGCTAACAGCTCGTCTTATCCATTCTCACATCGCGCTTTCTTTTTACTCACAACAACCATAATACTCTCAATACCTTGCTAAAAATCTAATTTCATATTCTCCCTTGGCTATCTGAGCTATCGTTGGCCCTTTTCAGGCCCTTTTGCTGAGACGACTCCTCTCCACTCGATTGTGGCAACAATCCTTTGAAATATCTCCTAGGTTGTTCCTTAAGCAGCTCTCTGTAGCTGGGAAGCTTCATTCCTGCTTCCTCGATGTCCAATGCCTTGACCACAACACCCTCATAGGGCACCCCTCCCGTCCCTGCTATTCGCATGCCTATGTATACTCCTGGCTTTAATCCCTGCACAAACTGGTGTATCATATTCTCATCTAGGTTCACTAAATGTCTGGCAAACCAAGACAGCGCCTCAAACTGTCTCACATACTCGGCCACAGTACCCGTCTGTCTCAACTGGGTGAACTCAACCATTTTTTGGGTCCTGACAGAGTGGCTGAAATACTTACCATAGAATATCGCCTTAAACTCTTCCCAGGTCATGAACTTCACATCTCTCGTGGCCCTCACCGTATCCCACCAAATCGAGCATCCTTGGCCAGGTGGAATGCTGCACTGAAAACTCTGTCCTAATCATCCACCTTGGCATAGTCCAACATGTCTTCCATATTCCGAATCCACTCCTCGGCAATGAGTGGGTCCGAAGACGATCCGTCAAACACTGGGGGTCTAAGCCTATACAACCTATCACCCCCATGATCCGTCGGAGTCTGGGCACTAGACTGACCCCGGTCCTCTCTACTCATAAACCGCTCGAGCTGTTGTGACTGGCGGTTGACTAACTCGGTAAGCTGTCTACCAGCATCATCCATATTGCCTACAGCTCTAATCGTCTCTCTAACCATAACGCTAAATCTGTACACCACCACATCTAGTGAGTCCAAACAAAACTACGAAGGCTCTAAGAAATACTTACAGTTGGTGGAGCACTCCCATGCATCGGCTGGTGCTATTAGGAGATCCATCAAACGACGTCGACCCCGTGGCTCTGACACTCGTACCATACCCTCTTCCCTCCTATTAACCACCCCCTCTACCTTTCCCCCAAGCGATGTGGGAATTGTGACAGACCCTTTTGCCTTCACAATCTCACCCCTCCACCGAGAGGTCCGACATCCTCGTCGGCCACACTTCCGGTTGGGTAAAGGCTCTGATACCATATCTGTGTCCCGAAAACCTGCCCGTTTTTGGTTTGTTCACTGCTCCGACACAACATCTGTAACGCCCCTGAGTAGTCCCCGAACCCGGGTCGCCAGCCGTACACTTACTTGTTTCCTCAATAATTTCGTACAAAATTTAAAACTTTGGATTCCTCGACTCAAAACGACATTTTTAAAAATATTTTAGACAACATCGCAGCAGAAAACTCAATTAAACCCAGTTTAAATAAACTTCACTTTTCAAAACATAAAAATAAGGAAACCGGTCGACACCTATAAACACCGGTCGACACTTGGGTCGTCTCAGGTTTTCCATCGGTCGACACTAGTAAACGTCGGATGACACTACGTTTCTTTCGGGTTTTCTCGTCGGTCGACACCGATAACAACAATCAACACTTATACACTCAATTCAGAGAGTGATCGACACCTGCTTTCATAGGTCGACACATTAATCCTCTCTGCCCATGCAAGTCCAACCCTGCGGTCGACACTCTCACTAATTTTACACTGACTGGTCGACACCCACAGTCGCCGGTCGACACCTCATTTCTCTTTACCTACACAGGCTGAACCTCGCGATCAACACTCGCTTTCTGTTTTTCACTAACCGGTCGACACCTATAGACTTCGGTCTACACCTTACACCAGCAGTATATAAAAATTAAAGCTAGTTGGAAACAAAACAGACGACGTAAACTTTCACGATTTAAAACTACCAATTAGAAACCTGAATCATTCCATCAAACAACTTCCAAATAATTTCACAATGCACCTATACATCAATTCCAACTATGAACATTCAAACCCAACTATGCCTCAAAACCTATACACTCGACACAGACTCCTCAAGACTCAACTCAAAAGAACCACCATCTAACCTCGCCCAATGGGTCAGGTCGCCTTGACGAACTCCACCTGCTGGCACACTGTAGCGCGCCGCCAACCGCCTACTCATCCTACCTGGGCTCTCGCAACTCACCCAAAAGCTCATCGTCATCTACACCATGGAACACAAAACGTAAACCTAATGCTTAGCAAGTATGGAGCATGAATTTAAAATCAATACACAACTCAACCCCTAACACATGCAATTTCTATAGTCAGTTTCATTTTCGTTTTCATTATTATCATCTTTCACTTTCATGTGTGAGTCAAGTAGGCGCACATCCTATTCCACTCAGGACAGCCACACCATGATCCACGGAGCGAGATTGGAGGCACACATCGTGATTATACATGAGATAGCCACACCAAATCTCCTCCCAACATCGATCATAGAACCCTCTAGTGCCTTCTCACTAGCACGTTAACGACGAGGCGTTCACAAACCATGTCATCTTACGTACATTCATCCATAGGAACCCCTAGTGCTTTCTCACTAGCACGTTAACGACGAGGCATTCACCCATGCGTGGCATCTTTTCTTACCTGATTACATTTCATATGCACAATTCAAAACATGCTCAAAACTCGTCTTTCGTAGTTCAAAATCATGATGCATGATAACACATATGCACGACCCACTGACAAAACAACCAAACGACAATCAAAGCAAACAAACAATCCTACCATTCTATGGTGTAGGCCCGAAGGCAAACCACAGTCAATTCACACTTACTTGGCGTCCTGGCTTTCCGTGGTGCTCGTTTCTATTACCTCCTCGGGCTCAACCTATCACATAACAATTCTCATTAAAACGCATCACACAACTCGCTCCATGCACTAAAATTATGTCTACTAACTCACTCCATCAAAACCCAACTAAGACAGCTCGCTAACCCGAATTTCGACAAAAATCAACCTAACTTCCAACGCGCATAACTTTTGCATCGGTTATCGAAATCACTCGATTCTAGTGGCCAAAAACTCCAATCACAACCTAGTTTAACATACCGAATGGAATTTAAATCCATTAACCGCAGCTAGGTTAAAACTCCAAAAAACTTAACCAAATTTCACACTAAAACGCCCAAGACTCCCATTCTCGGTTCTCTCAACAAAACTCACTCAATTCCTCACCAATCTATCGCACTCCAACCTATTACACATCATCCAACTACCGTTAGAGATTTCGAATTCAGAAACCTGAATTGCACGGTACCCCCTCTCAGACATTCTTCAATTTTACGAAACTCCCTCACCTCACCTACTCCGAACCGTTAATTCCCACATCAACCGTTCTAAATCCTAAAACAAACCTCCAAAAATTTAAACCAAAACCTAATCCTAGATTACCGATCGATAGAGGGGAGGAGAGGAAGGGATTACCTGAGGCAAAGAGGGATCGTGCTCTGTACGTGGACGGGAGGAGAGAAGACCGGGATGGCAAGTTTTAAACCATCTGCGGGCACTCTCCCTCTTCACGGGAGAAACTCAACGGGGAGGGGAGGGGAGAGGGTTTCCCCTTCTCTTCCTTCGACTGGAGATCCTTCGACTGGAGAAGGCAGAATCTGCTGAAGCCACTCTTGTTTCTTCTCTTTTTTTTTTCTTATTTTATTATTATTTTAAATTAATTAATAATAATAATAATAATTACACTTTCGCCATCACACTTTAATCCTTTAGTCAAATGGCTATTTAGTCCATTTCCGGTCGAATTCCTAAAATTTTCTCTTCTCCATTAGCCTTGAAATAATCTTTTACCTACAAATACAAATTCTCTGCTCTCGATTCCGACCGAAACTCCGCTGTTTACCAATACGAATTTCTGAAAGTTAAGTCATAGAAATCCCGGGTGTTACACCTCGCCCTTAATTTCAAAAGAGAACTTATGGTGTAATTACCATTTTTGCCCTTTTGTTCATAAAACTTTACCATTTTACCCTTCCATACATAAATATTTACAAAATAACCAACTTAATTATCTATTAATCATACCAAAACTAATTAAGTTAGTGTTAAGCAAATTGTTGAAATATGTTAATAACTCAAGATTAAATAAATAAATTAGAGTTGTTAGGTATTGATTTTGTTTATTTATGTATAATTTATTTATTTTTTAGATTAGTTTATTTGATACTAATTTCTCGACATTAATTTAGATTTATACTCCTGTATATATTTTACAATTATGAAAAGTAAAAGAGGTATGCTCCAATATGATTATCTAATATGGTATCAGAGCTCTTCTCTACGAAGAAGAACACGTCGTAATATGGTGTGCCATCTCCCTATCCGTTGTTCGACAGAGGAGAATGTCGCACTCACATAGAAGAGTCGACCGTATGATCTCTGTCATCTCTTTAGTGTGCCATCTCCCAATCGCACACCTCTGTTCAGTCCACTGCACATCACGCAATTGCCCTGGCCGCAGTCCAACAGAGGAGAATGTGTAACACCCCGGATAATCCACCTCGATATCCGGTCTGCTACCTACTACTACTCGTCACCATCACTCACATCCTCTAATCAAATTCTTTAAAAATTTTATGATTTTTTTTTTTCAACTTAAAAAAACCCTTTTAAAATCGACTAAAAACCTCGCAGCGGAAGACTTTTGGGAAAAATCATTTTAAATGAAATTCAGAATTTTAAAAACACAAAACTCATTCTCAGTCGACCCCTTCTTATCCCGATCGCCACCTCATTCGCCTCTGCCGGTCCAGGTCGACCCTCGCAGCTAACCCATGTTACTCACTTCTCAGATCGATCGACGCCTTCCTTTGGCTGTCGACACCTAGACCCTCTCTGTCGGCGTCGGTCGATCCTCGAAGTCGACACTTCTTATTTCTTCCCATTACCGGTCGACACTTGCGTGTGCCAGTCGACACTTTATTGCTCTCTGTCCGAGTAGGTCGACTCACGCGGTCGTCACATGCGGGATTTGGTCGACCTTGTTACGTGTAGATTGACACCCCGCACTCGTCCATACACTGAGCAGTCGACATCTACAGCCATAGGTCGACACCTTGATGCTCTCTGCCCACACAGGTCGACCCTTGCGGTCGACACCTGCCGGGTTTGGTCAACCACTAAGCCTATCGGTCGACACTTAGCTCCCAGAAAATTGACAAAAATCAACTAAAACGGTCACGGTTTTAACTAAATGTTCAAAAACCAAACATCTACTTCTCCACTCAATTTACAAACCTACTACACATACCAAAATATTCAATACCCATTTCAAATCTTCAATTGTACATCAAAACAACTCGATTTGACTCAAAACACCTCATCACCCATACCTACGTTCGCCCTGGTCAAAACACCCCAACAACCGGCCAAATCGTCCTTCGAGCGTCCTTCTCCCACTACCTCCTAGTTCTAGGCATGCTCGGGATACTCAATCGTAGCTGCGTCATCACCTACATCACAAAACTCAACTATTAGCCTAATGCTAAGTAAGTAATGTATAAAAATGAAACATTGTAAACAAATACATCATAATACATGCAGTTTCTACAGTTTCATCTCTACTTTCGTTTTTGTCTCTTTCTTACATCTCCTTTATCTTCTTACTACTGAGTTCTTCTTTACGTGCTAGATCGAGATGACACACCTCGCGGTCTACCTCACTAGACAAGGTCAAACTCGATCTAGTAAAGTGACACACCTCGCGGTCCAGCTCACTAGACAAGGTCACCATGTAAAGCAGAGGAAGTGTGATATACCTCGCGGTCCACCTCACTGGACAAGACCACTCAACCTCACCTTTATTATCTTATTACGTATCTTCTCATTTCGTTCGTCTCCTCATATCTTACTGTTTCACTTCGTAAAATATGAAAATTCGTTTTCGTTTCATTCTCCTACTTTAAAACAATGATGCACAACTATAAAAGCATAACATAAAGTAAACGTGCAATGCATCTGTGATGTAGACCCGAAGACAAAAGTCCTACTACATTATTTACTTTGCGTCCTTAGTAACCCGCACTTCGTAACTTCGTACGCTAACTGAGAGTACCTATAAAACCATGCATCTATTAGCTCTACTTTCCTTTAAATCGTAAAATTCTAAGGAAATAACAACGTAGCCTCCAATCTACCTAAACCAGAAATTCTAACTAAATTCCAAAATCCTACACAAATTCCTACCAACTTCGGAATTGCATAACTTAACCAATACTCGTCCAATTTGGACGATTCGAAATGTTACAGATTTCTCATGGCGTCTAGTTTCTAACGGTTTCATCTATTTCTTAATTCAACACCTATAGCTTGGTCGGATGTGGTTGAGCGGAAATCATTCCAAAATTCGAGTACTCGGCTATCCAAACACTCAATCGTTTTCATAAAACTCCATAATCCACTCATACTCCTAGCTGTAACACTAACACACGGATAAAATCAGCTCTAACTCCAAATTCTTGTATCTCCTCCCCTAGGTTTTTACCAAACCACACAACACCCTTTCTAATTTCGTTTTTAACACTCAAAACAACTAAAATACTAACTATTTACTAAGAACTAACTAAAACTTACTGTTGATTTGAAAAAATAGAGGAAAACCAAAGAAAATCGTCGCTAGAAGGAAGAATCGCTAATTGAAGGACGGAAGGGGAAAAACTGAACAGGGGAGGAGGGGGGTTTTCGGGTGTAGGGGAGGAAGAACACCGATGGTGTTCTTTCTTTCTTTTTTTTTAAAGTAATAATTATATTATTTAATATAATTAATCTTAATTACTATTACACCCTCATCCCTTAACCGTTTAATAAATCTGCTATACGGTCTGTGTTCGAATAAAATCTTAAAATTTCTGCTTCACTATTAGTTCCAAAATATTTTGTACTTAAGAGTAGAAATTCTCCACTCACAATTCCAACCAAAACTCCACCGATTCCAATTACGTAAATCCGAAATTAGCTTAAACGAAAAAGCGTCAGTCATGAGATCTCTGTCATCTCTTCGATGTGCCATCTCCTAGTGGCGCACATCTATTCAATTCGCTGCATGTTGCACAACTGAGATTCTCCGTCTGGCCATGCAGAAGTTGTCGACCGTAGGAAGGTCATCCACTTCATGGGTCTAAAGTTACAACAGACCATTTCATCCACATTATCAGTTAGACTTCCATTATCGTAGAGAGGAATTGTTGTCAATCAATCAAGTATCACAATTATATTTTTTTTTCTTTTTCATTATCCATGACATAACAATATCTGGGCACCAATTCTATTTGTGAATCTACTCATAATTTTATTGTTATCTCTCATAAGTTAAATAGGAGTAACTTTCTTCAATGACATCAAAACGTCAAGCTCTTTGTTTAAGGTAAGGGCAAATTTGGATATCTCTCTAGGTCTGTAGTGAAACCTAAAAATGAAGGTGAAAGCTATGACAAATGGGAGGCTGAAAACTCAATGGCTATGTCCTCGCTGGGAAATTCAATAGAGCTAGATGTGGGTCGGACCTATCTTTTTCTTTTAACAGCAAATGAGATATGGGCAGTAGTAAAGGACACCTACTCAAATTTTATAAATGCAATGAGAACAAAACTCAATTAAAGAAGGCCAAACAAGGAGAAAAGAGTGTAACTCAATACTAAACTGATCTCAAAACTATATGACAACAACTTGATTTGTTTGTGATTACAAGTAGAACTATGCAAGGGACAGTGCCTTATTTAAGAAAGTAGTTGAGAAAGAAAGTGTTTTCGATTTCTTAGTGGGCTTGAACAAAGACTTGGATGAGGTACTAGGACGGATACTTGGTCGAGATCCTTTCCCAAGTACTCGTGAAGTGTATCCTAAAGTACGCAAAAAGGAAAGTCGTCAACAAGTGATGCTCAGTCATGAGTCAACATTTCTATAGCAGAGACCACAGCTTTGATGCCCACTAAGCCAGATGAGTAAACTCATAAGTATCCTAAGCGCTCAGATCGACAAGTCTACCTATTGTCATAAACTCGAGCACATTAAAGCAAAATATTGGAAGCTACATGGCAAACCTGCATATTTCAATCCAGTTAAATTCTCTCGTAACAACAAAGGAGGCTTCTGGGTTTCCCACGAAGAACCAGCAACATTTCAGTCATCTAGTGATAATTCTTTCTTCAACAAAGAAACTAGAATAATTGTATCGTTTATGGATTTCACATCAGTCTGCTAATACCATATTTAATCCATCATTTTCCTTGGCCCAAAAAGGTACTCATGCAGTAGTTTTTTGTGTTACATTAGAAAAATCTTACCCCTGGATCTTTGATTCAAGGGCCACTGATTATATGATAGGTTTATCTTATATGTTTTCAATTTATTTTCCTTGTTCGAGCAATAAAAAAAGTCAAAATTACAGATGGTTCGATGTCTGCAATTGCTGGAAAAGGTTCTATCATTGTCTCACATTCGCTTACCTTGAACAATGCTCTTCATGTGCCCAACTTATCTTGTAACCTAATTTCTGTTAGCAAAATAACCTATGATTCTAATTGTCTAATCAAATTTGTATCTGCTGGCTGTGTTTTTTAGGACCAATACTAAGGGAAGATGATTGGGAATACTAAAGAAAGTTGTGGTCTACTACTTTACCTCAGACAACCTTTCGAGCTAACAATTTCAAAAACCATATTTCTCTAGCTTTTTATCCTTAGAAAATGAAATAATGTTATGGCACTATAGATTTTGTCGTCCTAGTTTTAGTTATTTGAAACATTTATTTTCTGTTTTATTCAAAAATAAATATATTGGTTCTTTTCAATGTTAGATATGTCAATTTGCTAAACATAAAAGATTTGTTTATCTTACTCTAGCATACATGTCATCTAAACATTTTTTCCATATTCATAGTAAAATTTGAGGACCATCTAAGGTTAAAAATTTGTTTGGCACTAGATGATTTATCACTTTTATTGATGATCATACAAGAAATACATGAATTTATCTCTTTAAAGAAAAATCTGAGACTGGTGAATTTTTCAAAAATTTTAATTCTATGATTAAAACTCAATTTCAATCTTAAATTCAAGTTTTTAAAACTGATAATGGGAAAGAAGATTTTAACAACATTCATGGTAAATTTCTTGTACGACAAGACATTATCCACCATAGTTCGTGTGTTGATACATCTCAACAAAATGGAATTGCTGAAAGAAAAAATTGACATCTATTAGAGGTAGCTCGAGCTCTCATATTTTCCATGAATGTATCTAAAGGTTTATAGGGCAAGGTCACACTTAATGCTGCATACATAATTAATAGGATGCCAAACAAAGAAATAAACTATCAAATCCTTTTAAAAACTTTACAATCATATTTTCCTTACAACAGATCTTTCACTCACTTAGCACCTAAAATTTTTTGTTGTACTAGTTTTGTTCACATTCATGATCATAATTGAAATAAATTATATTCTAGGGCAACAAAATGTATTTTTTTAAGTTACTCACCTACTCAAAAAGGATACAAATGTTTTTATATGAAATCAGGTAAAATGTTTTTTAGTATGGATGTCACATTCTTCTAGAACAAACCTTTTTTTTAGAAAACTACACTTCAAGGGGAGAATAGGGAAACAAGTGAAGATAAGTTTTGAAAAACAATTGTTATACCTACACTTGTTCTTAACTATAACCAATACAGGACACCAGAAAAAGAATCTGAAACCGTAAGTACTGTGGCTCCCACCTCTGAAATTCGTGTTTACTCAAGAAAGAAATAAAAGCAACGTATTAATCCACTGCAAACTCCAACAATGCCACCGTCTAAACAACATATTGATCCAGATAATCTCAACTCTATTATTTCTATTTCATTTCCTCTTGATTCAACTCTAGAGTTTGACCACAATGAACATGTTACAACCCTTGAGCCAAGCTAAAGTGATCTTAATGAACCCATCACTTTTAGAAAAGGAGTTCGTGAGTGTACCAAACATGTCATTGGTCATCATGTGTCATATCATAAACTCTCATCTAATTTGAGGGCCTTCACTACTAGCATGAACCCCAAAAAACAATACAAGAAACACTAAGTATTCCAAAGTAGAGGGAAGATGTCCTAGAAAAATGAGTGCTTTGAAGAAAAATAAAACTTAGGAGATGACAGAGCTTCCAAAAGAAAAACACCTCATAGGCAACAAGTGGATTTTCACAATCAATTATAACTCTGATGGGTCAATAGAAAGATACAAAATTAGGCTTGTAGCTCGAGGGTTTACTCAAACCTATGGTCTAGATTTTTAGAAAACTTTTACCCCAGTTTCCAAACTCAACACTATCAAAGTGTTAGTCTCACTAGTTGCTAATCTGGATTGGCCACTTTTACAATTTGATGTTAAAAATGAACTTCTTAATGGTGATTTAGAAGAAGAGGTGTTTATGCAAGTGCCTCTAGGTTTTGATAATGCAAGTGTCGCAAGAAAGGTCTGCAAACTAAAAAAGTTCTTATATGGCCTTAAACAATCCCCCCCGTACATGGTTTGGGAGGTTTACAAGGACTGTCAAGGAGCACGGCAACTCACAAGCTCAATCGAATCATACACTATTCTATAAACACACTACATGATATAAAATTGTTATTCTGATTGTGTATGTGGATGATATAATAGTGGCAAGAAACGATGAGATGGAGCTATAGATCACCCTTTGTGTTTACTTAAACATGCTCAATTCAATTATAAAAAACAAACCATTGAATCAAAATTTTCAAAATTCCAAACTGATCTGTAACTTTCCACTTTGAACATTCATATATTCATTTGAAACTTTTCATTAAAAATCTATTCCCTAACATCCATTACATTTAATTTAAACAACAAAACAACCAAGAAATAGAAAAAACTTAATCATTTTCGTGCATTCATATTAGGATTCACCCAAACTCCCTAAAACCCATAAAATCCACTACCTTTTCAACATATAACAACCTTTTTTCCTAAATAAAACCTATTCTTTAACTAACCTTGGATTTTCTTATAAGAAAAGGAGAAAATGTTGGCATGGAGGGCTGCTGGTTTTTTCTTGGCTGAAGAAGAAGAAAAAGAAAAAGAAAAAGAAAATAGAAAATAGAAAAGAGAAGGTGAGGGAGAGAATGAGCGAAAAAGATAGGGTGTTTGAGAAGAAGAAGAAGGATGAAACTTCTCCAAGAAACTTTGTATTTTTATTTTAAAATTTTCTTAATTCTAAAATTTCTAATTTACCAAAATCTTATTCCTATCTAATTAATTTTCCATTTCCGTTATTCTATTCTTTCGATCATTGAATTTTGGCTCTCTACTTTCTTTTACTTTTTAAGTAGTAAGTCTCTAAAATCTTTTGTAAACTTCATGCACATTGCTAAATCACTCGGCAAAATCACTCGGCAAAGTTTTCGGGTATTACATCATGAGCAAAAAGTAATTTAAACTTTAATTTTTGACATTTTCATGTACTAGAGTTTAAATTTTATTTTGTTTGAATTCACAACCGACTTGATTATTTTCTTGATTCATCTCAATCACACCCTTGTTGATCTAATGGCCATGAGGAGCACTTTCAGCCGAGCATTGTCTCACGTAAAACTTCTTTTCATGCCACACTCGAAACAATGTACTTAAGATTCCAAACCTCCAAAGATCATTTCACTTAGTGCCTTGCTTGTGACAAAGCAAGGATCCGATCTTCTCTAGTTTTTGTGGAAGAGAAAATCTTTCTTCGCCCAACCCCTAGCTGCCAAAAAGCATGGGTATAGAGCCGCCCTCGCTTCACAGTGTGGGAGAAGATTGGTTGAGAATCCCTCAAGGCTTGGTGACCATACTAGCGGCATGTAGGCCTAATTTCACTTGGATTCCCGATTGACCCTCAATAGCATGACCGTCTAATTTGAACCACTTTGTCATGGGGAAAATGCTTGCTTCACTAGTATTTCTCGAATGCGAATTCTCTACTAAAGTTGCGGAACTCATAACTCTATTAGAAAGTCAAATTACCAACTTTTACACGAATTTTCAAGTTGATGCGATCCGTCAAATGATCTTAGTAGGAGATGAGATTGCACGTGTTTATGGAATGAAGGAGATGCAAGCCGAAAAAATAGTTGAAGTTGCTAGTAGTGTAAAAGAAATAACCTTGAATCTTGCGAATGAGACAGTAGGGATTACTGTCTTTGGTAGTGATACCGCTATTGAAGGGCCATGAATCATCCCCTCTTTCTATAGAAGAAGCCTCCATCTATTATTGTGCAATTAGGACTTTACATTAAAGTTATCGGTTAAATCTAGAAGATTTACTTCGCACTACGTTTTTTAATTAATAAGATATTTTAATCTAATTTTTAATCCCTTTGATGATTTCTATTTTAATTTTGAAGTCTATTTCATCATTGGTAAAACTTCAGGTTGGAAGAGAGCACATCGACAATCAAGTGAGAAATTGCAAAAAAGGTTAAAAATGGAGTTATAATAAAACCTCATTAAATATCCAAATTGCTAACAATTTAGTGGACTGTCTAATTTGCCCTATTATTGCAGGTCACGTTTATTTTATAGAAATAAATATATAATTTTTTTATTCAGATATAATATTATAAAGGACAACATGAGGCATCCGGACAAGTGTTTGCACCGAAGATCAGACTAGTGTCCACACGCTTGCCTTGTCTTCCCCACGAAAAATAACTTCAGCGGCAGTCGCAGTCATCCGTCTTCCTTCCCGAAAGCCAACTCATCTACAAAAACCATGGCGTCTTCCCCCTACTCCTCCCACGCACTCTCTCTCTCTACCTAATCTCTCTCCTCCCCTTTTTTCCTGTTCATGGCAGAGTAATCTCCTCTCTCTCTCTCTCTCCCCTCCTTTCTCCTTTTTTTTTTGCTTTCTCATATTGTTGTTTTGATTTGATTTTCCCAGAGCCGCAGAGCTCAGCATCGCGAAGACAGCACGGGTAGCGCAATCGGTGTCATCGGCGTCGCCCCCTTCCACCACCAGCGTCCACGTCACGGCGCTCGACGGCCTCGTTAGCGTCAACTCGCTCTTCACCATTGCCGTCTTCGTTGGGCTCTCTCTCACCACTGCAGGCCAGCGGAGCCTGGAGAATCGAGCGGCGTGCGACGCCGGCATCGATGTGGCCAGGAAGCTCCTTCTGTTCGAGGTGATTTCTTTTGGCTTCTTCCTCTTCTCTTCCATAGTCGCGCAGGGCCTCAAGATCTCCATCAACATTCTGAACAGTAAGGATAAGGATGAGACTTTCAGAGCTCACATCAACGCCAAGGTGCTGAGACTGGGGATGATCGGTTCAGCGATCGGATCGGTGATGGGTTGCCTGTTTCTGATGCTTTCGATGGTGAACGTCATTCAGATTCGGCTTGGGTTGCTCTCTTGCGGAAGCAAATCGTCGGAGACGGCGGTGACTACGTTGGTTGTCCTGGTTTCATCTGCGCTTGTCATCTATCTTTCCACCGCCGTCTACGCCTTCTGGCATTAAGAACAATCATCGGATTAACTCTCCTTCTTCATCCATTTGATCACAAATCGACTGTTTATGACATCCATTAATCAAAATCAAAGATTCATCTCGGATTCGTCTAGCTTTCTGCGTTTCGAACGTAGTTCTTCGAGATAATTTAAGTTGTAGTGAAAAGACGACGTTTGAGTATTGATTGGTTAAAAAATTGTTCTCATTTGACTTTTTTGTTCCACGTGTCATATTAAACTTTGTTCTAGATCTTACACAGTAATTTTATCTTCGGTAAAAATTCATTTAACCCTTTTTTTTAAAAACTCTTAATTTAAAATTCATAACAACTAAATCTGAAAATATCCGAAATGTAATAACTCAAAGCATGTCAGGTGGCCAATCACCCCCCAATGACCGCTGTTTACTATTTATGATGAGAATGGGGGACCGATTTAAAATGAACGGCCCCTGTTCTCCTTAATGTCTTCGTGACACTAAACATATTGGGTAAGGAGGTCAATGAAGGGAGAGATCTTCCATTCCACATGCACCGCACGTGAATATGGATCGGGGGGATCCCTGCCCTGCAACAACCTCCCATTCTAAAAGATCTAATTAGAACGAATGGTCATTTTGAAATGGTGACCTCCTGTTCTTAATTATTGTTCTCAAGAATAGGGGATCGCCGCTTTAGAATGACCCCCCAATTCTAAATTATTGTCCTCGAGAACAGAAGGCCGATCTCCGACATTATATAAGGAAACGGCCCTCCATTTTCACTCATTGCTTGTGAAAACTTTAAAACATCTACACTATTTTATTGTTCTCGTGATTTTTTTCTGTATCAGCGATGTCGATGGATTCTGATTCGACTAGATTAATTGATTTAAACGAAACAACAACTTGTGATACAAATATGGACTAATATTCATACTCTACGGCCATATATGGTGATATTCGGACATTCGATCACCTTGAAAGTAATGAAGAAATAGAGGTGCAATCAACGTCAAAAACTCTAGATAATATGATTTGAACACCAGTCGACTCAAAAGATGATGAAGTGGAAAACATACTGGTAAGAGAAGAAATTTTGATAAGATTTTATCTGGAGAAAAAATACAGTTATTTAAAAACAATCAGAAAAAAAATAGTAGAATAGACTTTGAATAATGGTTATGGGATTAAATTCATTAAAAGTGAATCCCGACTATTAACGACAATGTGTTAAGATGAATTTGATTGGCGAATGCATATTTTGAAGATGTAAAATGAGTTTACATTTCAAATAAAAAGTTTCAACGATTGTCACAACTGTTCAAGAAGAATTGAGAATCGACATGCTACTACAAAATAGGTGGCAAATCATTATTTTAATAGGTGCAAAAGTTAAAACTACGTGGGAAATTTTGTCCATTATCGAGATACTGAGGAAGGATTTGAATGTCAACATTATATCAAGTCTTGCCAAAAGAGCAAGAAGCGAATATCGAAAACTTAATGAAGGAAAAAACGACAAACAATATAAGTTATTGTGGTCGTACACAGAAGAAATATGTAAATCAAATCCAAGTAGCACATTTGACCTACAAAATTACTCGGTGGTGTGACGACCCAAAAGATCATGAGTACGATTGCGGGGCAAACCTTGGTGCCTGAGTATAGGCAAATCCCAAATTCGAGTTTAGGCAAATCCAGGATAGTTACGAAAGTGGGGGTTGGGTATAATCCTATATCGCTTGGGGGAAGATAGAAATGAAACATATGTAAAGGATGTCTCCCCTAGAAAGTAAGATGCGTTTTGGGGCACAATTGGTATCGAATCTCATAAGAACTCAAAAGTTAATAGTGCTCAGTCGAGAGCAGTATCAAGTTGTGTGACCACTTGGGAAGTTCCTGTTGAAAGTAAATCCGTGGGGGTGTGAGGTTGTCCAAAACAAACAATATCTTACTAGGAGGAATGTGCTCGTTACAAATGGTATCAAAACCTCCACCCAACCTAAAATATGGCCAATGAAGACGATGGGCTCAATAAGGAGGGAGAGTGGGGAAAGGGCCACTCGAAAGATCATGAGTGCTATTGCGGGGCAAACCTCGGAGAAACTCAAGTATAGGTAAATCTCGGATTCGAGTATAGGCAAATCCCAGATTGTTACGCAAAGGGGGTCAGATGCAATCTCACATAACTAGGAGGAAAGATAGAAATGAAACATATGTAAATGATGTCTCTCCTAAAATGTAAGATGCGTTTTGGGGTACAATTGACATCGAATCCTATAAGAACTCCAAAGTTAAGAGTGCTCTAGCGAGAACAGTACCAAGTTTGGTGACCATTTGGATATGCTCGTTGAAAGCAAGTCCGTGAGGGCATGAGGTTGCCCAAAGCAGAAAATATCTTACTAGGAAGAAGAGGTTCGTTACAGGTGGGTTATGCAGATAATGAGTATTGCGTGTTCGAAAAAATGTATATGTGTATGGCTGCTTGCAAGACAGATTTGCTATAATGTGGTAAACCTATTATTTTTTTGGATGGTTGTCATTAAAAAGGTTCATGTCATTGCCAATTACTAATAGCCATTAGCATTGATGACAACGATGAAATATATCTCGTTGCTGTTACCAATGTGAAATCAGAGTGTATAGATTCATATACGTGATTTTTAAAATTACTGAAGGAAGACCTACAGACTGAAGCAGGATACAGATGGTCATTTATTTTGGATTGACAAAATATATAATGCATTTCCAATAATCATTTCATTATTGGGGTTTTGTGGTAGTCATATATTTTATGTTGACTCTGTTGTTTTTTCAAATAACAGAGGTTGTTACCTACTGTGCAGCAAAAATTACCGTAAGCCGAACACCGTTACTGCATCCGATATATGTATGTAAATTTCAAAAACTAATTTCGGGATAGAGTATACAGAGATACAATGTGGAATGCAGCCAGAGCAACCTCAACTTTCTATTTCCAAATAAAAATGAGGAAATTATATCAGGTTAATTGGGATGAGAGAATATTCAAAGTTAATGGCCACCGATTGAAGCAATACATTGAGCAAGTGCTTGAATGGCTCCAGTTTATTCATCGGAGTAGCTGTTTCCCACCTCATTGTATCTTTTTATTACTATTGTTATTGTTGTTGCTTTTTTTCCTCGTTTCTTAAGCTTTGGTTTTTGGAGATTCATCACTGTTGCAGGTATCTCGAGCAATCACGAGTGGGTATTGTTGCCATCCAGGTGTCTTCTGTTTCATACACTTTTATTTTTCATATATTTTGAGACATTGAAGATATTGTCTGCTTTTGTTAGGGGTTGGTAAGCATATTCATGTGTGAGAATAATTTTTGTCTTGAGATTGTTGTGATTTTGCCAAAATATGATTTCAAGTTATTTAGTTTTAGTATATTCATGTGTCAGAATAGTTTTTGTCTTGAGATGGTTGTGATTTTGCCAAAGTATGATTTCAAGTTGTTTAGTTTGAATTAATTTTTGCTATCATTATCATTAAATAAGTATTTTTTCGAGTTCTCTTTGTGCACGTACTAAACCTTGTGGTAATACGGATGTTAATGTATTTGACCTATAGAAATTCTCATGTTTAGATGAAATCATTTATTGAGAGATGCATATGTGAGGTTAAGAAAACAATGATGAACTTTTATTGATCTTTAGAATTGGTAAAATTGCTACTTAGAACATTAGTACATGATTGGTGGTGTAGCGCCCCGGTCCACCTTGGACCCGGTTTGCTACTTACTCACTAATTTACTAGTATCGTAAGAATTCACGTAAAATTTAAAACTTCATTTCTCGACTTAAAACGACATTTTTTAAAATATTTTAAATAGCATTACAATGAAAAACTCGATTAAAATCAGTTTCAATAAAATTTCATTTTATGAAACATAAAACAGAGACACCGGTCGACACCTGTAAGCATCGGTCGTGTAACGCCCAAAATTTTTTGTTAAGTAATTTTTGAGTTTACGTAACGGTAAACGGCAAAGTTCTACTCAGAATTAAGGATGAAAAATTTAGCCAGTTAGGTAGAAGATTATTTTGAGACTAATGGACAAGATAGATTTATAAGATTCTGACTGGAAACAAACTCAATAATAGTTTGAGTAAACGATTAGAGATTGAGAGCGATTTAGTAATTAAGATTATTATTATTTTAATTAAAAAAAATTATTATATACAGAAACAGAACGGCTTCACGAAGGAAGCCATTCTGCTTCTGTTTTTTCTATCGCTGGGTGAAGGAACGAGGGGGAAGGGAACTGAGCGACGAGCTGGAATTTCACCGACGACCGTGAAGGGGGAGGGACGCCGACGTGCAAAGGACTCCAACAAGCTGAGAGGAGGAGCCGATTCGGCCCTTTCTGTGCCGAAAATCGAAGGTAAACCCCCTGTTTCGGTTTCTGTCAATTGAGTGTGAGGGCTTGGTGGTTTTCAAATTTTCGTTTGATTGAGCTCGGTTTCTAGAGTGATTAGAAGGTACAAGTAATGGTGTGCTGGTTGAAGGTGATCAGCTCCGAATGTTGAGGAGAACCAAGAGGATTGAGCTTTAAATTGGAGTTTCTGAATTCGAAATCTCCAACGGTAGTTAGATTATACTTAATAGGTTGGAGTGTGATAGAATGTTGAAAAATTGAGTGAATTTTGTTGAGGGAACCGAGAATAGGAATTTTGGGCATTTTAGTGTGAAATTTGGTTCTTTTTTTTTTAGAGTTTTGACCTAGCTACGGTTAGTTGTTTTAAATTCTATTTTTGTATGTTAAACTAGGTTATAAGTGGAGTGTTTAGCCTCTAGAATCGAGTGATTCCGATAACAGACATAAAAGTTATGCCAATTGGAAGTTTAAGCTGATGTTGAGCCGAGTGGGTTAGTGAGCGATTTTGGTGAGTTCGTAGAGTGGCGTGCTAGTATGGTGGTTTTAGTGCGTAAGTAGGGTATTGGGATGAGTTTGACGGAAAACGGTTTCTACTTTTGTTATGCAGATTTTTGATGAAACAACCACCACGGAAAGCTGGGACGCCAGGTAAGTCATGTAGTAGAAGTTTTACCTTCGGGCTTACATCACAGTTCATTAGGATGCATTGCACGTTTACTTTATGTTATGTTTTCATGGTTGTGCATCATTGTTTTAAATTAGGAGAACGAGACGAAAATGAATTTTCATGTTCTTACGAAGTGAAACAGTAGGATGTGATGAGACGGACAAAATGAGAAGATACGTAAGAAGATAAGAAAGGTGAGGTTGAGTGACATTGTCCTATGAGGGGGACCGCGAGGTGTGTCACTCTTACCCCGCTTTACGTGGTGATATTGTCCTATAAGGGGGACCGCATCCTATGAGGGGTTTCGCGAGATGTGTCACTTTACTAGACTGAGGTTGGCTCTGTCCTATGAGGAGGATCGCGAGATATGTCACCTTAGTCTAGCGCGTAAAGAAAAACCCAGTAGTAAGAAGATAAACAAGAAGTAAGAAAGAGACGAAAACAAAAGTAGAGACGAAACTGCAGAGACTGCATATGTTAGGATGTGGTGTTTTCAGCATTATGTTTTATGCATTACTTGCTTAGCATTAGGCTAATAGTTAAGTTCGTTGATGTATAGACGGATTTCAAACTTTCATAGTCGTTTTCTTTACTTAAATTATGATTTTGAGTTGATGGAAAAGTGTGCATTGGGTTATTATTAGCGTTGCGTCAAAGTCCGATCGATTTTGTGAAGTTTTAAAGGTTTTTAAACAGAGTTATGGGAAGGAAGTGTCAACCGATAATCTTAGTAGTTGATCAGACCCTGCAAGTGTCACCGCGAGAGTCGACCTGCGCGGGCAGAGCCGAAGTAAGTGTCGACCTATGGTTGTAGGTGTCGACTGGTAGTGTAAAAATTGCAAAGGTGTCGACCGCGAGGGTTGACCTGCGCGGAAAGAGAGGATCAAGGTGTCGACCTATGAAAGCAGGTGTCGACCACTCTCTGAGATGAACGTAGAAGTGCCGATCGGTGTTCTCAGTGTCGACCGACGAAAAGACCCGAGAGAAATGCAGTGTCGACCTGCGTTTGTCAGTCTCGACCGATGAAAAACCCGAGACAACCCAAGTGTCGACCGTGCTTACAGGTGTCGATCGATTTCTCTATTTTTATGTTTTAAATAGTGAAGTTTACTTAAACTGATTTTAATTGAGTTTTCTGCTACGATGCTGTTTAAAATATTTTTAAAAATATTGTTTTAAGTCGAGGAACAAAAGTTTTAAATTTTATTCAAATGAAATTTTTTGAGTATAGTGAGTGAGTAGTAGCAGTGAACGAATCGAAAATGGGTAGAGTTTCCGGGGCGTTACAGAGATGGTATCAAAGCTTTTACACAACCGGAAGTGTGGCCGACGAGAAAGTCAGTAAATCAAACTGTTCAAATAATTGCCTAATAGCGCCGATCGCCGCACGACGTGCTTCGACAACTGTAAGTGTTTTAGTTAAGCTTTAGTAGTAGATTCTTATGAGAGTGACTAACCTTGTCCAGGAAATTAGTCAAGATGTCTAGACGAGCAGGACGTTCGAAGATACCAAGAGAGACAATTGCTTTGAGGAATGAGAATGATCGGATGATGAGTAGACAACTAACAGAGTTAAGGGACGGACAATCTCGACAGGTAGGAATACTATGAACAGAGAAGAATATGAAATTTTAGGTCCCAACCCGATTAACTACCAAAGTGGGGATAAATCAGGTGTAGATAGAATCATGGGAATTCGGGTTCGAGTACTTTAGTCAATTGAAGTGGAGAGGAAATTAAAAATAGTACTATGTGACAGATTAACATTAAGGATGAGCACTCCTATAGGGCTAAGTGGCTAAGACGTGAGTTCCCATAAGAAGGGAAATGGTTATATTCATTATTTGTTAAGAGTTTAAATTCTAGAGGATAGAAGTTGGAAGACTAGAGTGCATAGTTCTAGCTACGAAATCTAGGATAGAAGATCCATTACTGAGTAAACATTTTAACCGAATCTCAAGTTATAGATTATTGGAGGTCAAGCCGTTGTGGACCAAAATTGTGATTATGGAAGATTTCTTTTGGCCTGAGAGGGGGAATGTTAGGTTATGTGGTTATGAGCGACGAGTGATCTAAATAAGGTTGTGAGACGTAGGCACAAGACTCATATTCAAGGTGTCACATAGGATAACCTTTACTGTGGAACAGTAAGGATGAGTAGTAATTGAAGGACTTAGTTTATAAAATTTTGAGAACTTATGCTGTAGAGTTAAGTCGACGGAATTAAGTGTAGAGTTAGACTTAAATATATAATTTTAAACAAGCATAATGTGACGAAAGGAAATAACCGACCTTGAATAAAGAGTTACGGGAATGTCAAGGATATTTGGCTATTGAGGAACCTTAAGATGAAACTAGTATTTGAAGGGTTAACGGAATAGTTAGACAGCTAAGGGAGAATATGAAACTGAATTTTTAGCAAAGTATCGAGAGTATTAGGGTTGTTGTGAATAAAAAGAAAGCACAATGTGAGGATGGATGAGACGAGCTGCTAACTTTTAGGTACAAGATATCTATTTTAGTTTTACATATGCATAGCCATTTTATTGTGAATAAAGAAATTCATGTACCTGTTAACAATTGCCCACAAGACATATGCTGTTAGAAAGGTTGTGTAGAGTATCGGCTGGATAGTTAGAAATTTAAGTTAAACAGAAGAGCCATACGTTAGAATAAAGTTGATCAATGTGAAGTTGAGGAAATAGAGAATACTGGAGTATGGCGTATGACGTTGTTTGAAAGTTTGAAGGCCATATTTTAGCGGTCATGTGGTTACGCAAGACTTGGAGACGTAGAAAACTATATTAGATAGTAGTTCGAGGTTTTAAAGACCAATGAAAGATTTAAGAAATTATGTATGGAGTTATACTTGGTGGCTGACTTAAATAGTAGAAGTGCTAAGTACTCAGTGTTGTTGATTAAGGAGTATGGACGTTGATTAAACCATACGCACATAATTGAGACATTTAGATATGAAATACGGGATAGAATGATCGTAAGTGGAGAGGCATAGCTAATCATAAAGAAGTTAAGGGACTGAATTTGAGATTTTGCATTCTAGTATGTATGTCGGGGGAGTAAAATATATGTAACTATATCAGGAGATTTAAATTAGTGCAAACACGATCAGGAAATCTAGGAATGAGTTGTGAGTTTAAGTGCATAGATTCTAATACTCTTAGACGAAGGTGTATGTATTAAATGATATTTGTTTGAGGCTCTAATTGAGGAAAATTTTGAAGAGCTACGTTAGTAAGGTGGTGGATTACCGACAAGGATTTTGTAGGAATTTAGTTTACCCTATGGAAATCAAGGACTTAGAAATCATTAATTAAGATATTTAGTCAAAACAAATATTACTCGAGGAGATTTAGAGTAGTACTTTATCAGCAGTGCTAAGTATGAGTTTTAAAATTTAGAATTTGGATGAAATTTCGTTGAGAGGAATGTACGGAAGCAATTCCATTAGGTGATTTCGGAAGTTGAAGTTATGGTAAAGTGAATAGAGTCACCTACTAGATTAGAACTTAGAACTTCAGAATTTGATGAGATTTGAAACAACAGTATAGCATAGTCTACAATAAGTTTGCAAACAATAAGATTGATGGTCAAATTATTATATGGAAGTGAGAAGAATATACAGAAATGGTTTGAGGATAGAAAGAATAGCTTAAAATAATTCGATTATGAAGCCTTTAAGGATGATCGGGATAGAGGATTTAGAGGTTGAGTAAATTCTAACCAAGAGGACGTAGGTATGAAGTTAGGATAGAAGACTTTGAAGAGTTAGATTATAGTTGGTTAAGGTAATTAACAAAGTACAAAATTGAGTTAGGGGAATTGGATAATGCTTAATGCGGAATTAGAGATGCATATAATTTAAATTAAATGTTGCAAACGTGATCGTGAAACCAGAGTCGGATATATGGTTTTAGAGGTTATTGACGGGCGGAGCATAAGATTAAGGTTTTAGTGGGTGAACCACTAAAGTTGTAGGACATGGATGGAAACCTGGAAGTAGTTAGATGGAATGAATTTGAGGATAAGTAAAATGATCACAGGTTGAAGAATGAAGTTAACCATAAGGACGTTAAAAAATTAAGAGTTTAAGGTAGATTTGACGCTGTTCAAAGAGAGCCTGGTTGTGAAACAATGGATTAGCAGCGTCAATATCAGGAATTGATCGTTACGCAAATTTTGAGGACAAAATGTTTTTTAAGGAGGATGGAATGTAATGCTCAAAATTTTTCGTTAAATAATTTTCGAGTTTACATAACGGTAAATGGGAAAGTTCTAGTCAGAATTAAGGACGAAAAATTTAGTCAGTTAGGTAGAAGATTATTTTGAACCTAATGGACAAGATGGATTTATAAGATTCTGACCGGAAACAAACCGAATAATAGTTTGAGTAAACGGTTAAAAGTTGAGGGCGATTTAGTAATTAATATTATTATTATTTTAATTAAAACAAAATTATTATATACAGAAACAGAATGAGTTCACGAAAGAAGCCATTCTGTTTCTGTTTTTCCTATCGCCGAGCGAAAAAACGAGGGGGAAGGGAACTGAGCAACGACCGAGAATTTCGTCGACAACCGAGAAGGAGGAGGGACGCCGACGTGTAAAAGAGTCCAATAAGCTGAGAGGAGGAGCCGGTTCGGCCCTTTCCGTGTTGAAAACCAAAGGTAAACCCCCCATGTTTCAGTTTCTGTCAATCGAGTGTGAGAGCTTGGTGATTTTCAAATTTTCGTTTGATTGAGCTCGGTTTCTGGGGTGATTAGAAGGTAGAAGTAATGGTGTGCTGGCTGAGGGTGATGAGCTCTGAATGTTGAGAAGAACCAAGAGGATTGAGCTGTAAATTTGAGTTTCTGAATTCGAAACCTCCAACGGTAGTTAGATTATGCTTAATAGGTTGGAGTGTGATAGATTATTGAGAAATTAAGTGAGTTTTGTTGAGGGAACCGAGAATAGGAATTTTGGACATTTTAGTGCGAAATTTGGTTCTTTTTTTTTTTAGTTTTAACCTAGCTACAGTTAGTTGTTTTAAATTCCATTTTGGTATGTTAAACTAGGTTATAAGTGGAGCGTTTAGCCTTTGGAATTGAGTGATTCCGATAACAAGCGCAAAAGTTATGCACATTGAAAGTTTAAGCTGATTTTGAGTCGAGTGGGTTAGTGAGTGATTTTACCGAGTTCGTGGAGTAGCATGCTAGTATGGTGGTTTTAGTGTGTGAATAGGGTATTGGGATGAGTTTGACGGAAAACGATTTCTGTTGTAGGTTGAGCAGATTTTTGGTGAAACGAGCACCACAGAAAGCTGGGACACCAGGTAAGTAATATAGTAGGAGTTTTGCCTTCGGGTCTACATCACAGTTAAGTAGGATGCATTGCACGTTTATTTTATGTTATGCTTTCATGGTTGTGCATCATTGTTTTAAATTAGGAGAACGAGACGAAAATGAATTTTCATATTTTTACAAAGTGAAATAGTAGGATGTGATGATACGAACGAAATGAGAAGATACGTAAAAAGATAAGAAAAGTAGAGTTGAGTGACATTGTCTTATGAGGGAGACCGCGTCCTATGAAGAGGACCGCGAGGTGTGTCACTCTTCCCCCGCTTTACGTGGTGTCATTGTTCTATAAAGGGGATCGCATCCTATGAGAAGGATCGCGAGGTGTGTCACTTTACTAGACTGAGGTTGGCTCTGTCCTATGAGGGGGACCGCGTCCTATGAGGGGACCACGAGATGTGTCACCTTAGTCTAGCGTGTAAAGAAAAACTCAGTAGTAAGAAGATAAAGAAAATGTAAGAAAGAGATGAAAACAAAAGTAGAGACGAAACTGTAGAGATTACATACGTTAGGATTTGAAAAAATACCATGAATAATTTCTCATACCGTAATATTATAACGGCCAAGAAATAAAAAAAATAATGGCTAAAACAAACACTGAGAATTTTACGTGGAAACCCAAATCGAAAAAACCACCAGGACTAAGTCCAGAAAGATTTCACTATGAAAAATAAGATTTTACAATATTCTTCTAGAAACTGAATATTCTAGAAAATATTGACCAAAGGAAATTCACTTCTCTTAGAAATCACAATGTGCACAAAAGTATCTCACTTATTTTTTTCTCACACTTTTTCTTTTCTCTCCCTAAAAAGTAACCTCACTATTTTTTCACTATTTTCAGATAAGTTATCTCTCTTCTCTTTTCTTCGGATGCAGAATATGAAAAAAAACTTCTTCATTTATAAGAAAAGTTTGTCACAAAGTGACAAACAAAAAAGTGACACTTCCCTTAAAATAAGGGAGGGGTCGAAAGAAGAAGAAAACTACTTCTCCTTTCTTTTCATTTAATAGATGAGTCATCATCGTAATGGAGTAACCCCGCCCAAATAAAAAGGTATTACTTTATAATCAGAAAATTATTTTTTCCTTTTTATAATTAATTGTGTATTGTAGTAATATTGGCCAATTGTGTCATGAAAAGTATTTTTTACTTTGACGCCTCACAAGACATTGGTGATTTCAAGTAAGTCAACCCTTTTGCAGGCTTTGATGTATCCTCTTCTTGTTGCATGTAAATGGATTTACGCAGAGCTGCAGCACAGGAAGTGGTTGACAAAGATCGGCAACATAGTGGGAGAATTTAATTGCAGCAAAGTGATTGTTCTTTCCCTTTGATGTGTATTGAACTGCAAGTTTTTCTTCTTCTTTTTTTTTTGGGTATTCTCTAACTTGAAATTTGCTCTTTGATCCGTAGGCTCAACTTGTATCCAGAGTGTTAATCAGAGTTGCAATTCTTTTGCATAAACTGTGGCACGAGGGACTTAAGGAAGCTAGTCGATTGTATTTTGGGGAACATAACATTCAAGGGATGCTAAGGTTTTGGAGCCCTTTCATGAAAAAACTTAACCGTGAATGAGAGAGCATTTATAAAGGTTGTAGAACAATTTATTTGAATTATATTTCAAGTGCTTTTTACCTCAATAGTTAGTTTTTCTGTGCTTTTATATTAATTATAATATCCTTTGATCTAGCTTTTTTAACCTTTCTGAACTTCTTTTTCTGACCTTGTTATCAATAATTAATAGCTGGTTGTGAATAGTTCTCAAAATCTTAAGTTTTATTCTCTTAATAATTGCCTGTTTTTTTTTCTACTATAGATAACTTCTGATCTCTATTCAAGGCCTATCACCGAAGGTTGCTTGAGGCCTATGAATGTTGTGTGAAGTACAAGCAAACTAGGAAAGATGTCGAACTTATTCAGGTCTGATATGTTTTTTTGGTAGCAAAATTGTAAGCACAAGGATTAATTAATCCTTGTTCTGAATCTTTAGAATAATAATATACGTGACCTCTTTTCACATAAAGGAAAAACATAAAATCAAACCTCATTCTTAACCAATCCTTGATTTCATTATCAATGGTCGGGCGGCAAACCACACAGCTGATGGCAATCAGATATTGAGATGCTAATTGTCATTCATCAAACTTTAATGGTGGATCCTTTCTCTTGAGAAGCTTTCAGCACATTGAACCCTTATTAGAACAACCATCATATGATCTGTAATCACAAGTTGATTGTAATGTGCAACATTTGATGGACATTAAAAGTGGTTGAAGCTGCTTTTTGCATGGACTTGTGGAAAGTTGTTCAGTGTTTCTTTGCATGTTGGTATATTTCAATGCGCTTGATCTGTTGAGACTTTATAGTAGTTATTCGATTTGTTTTTGGGCAGGCATGGGATCTCTATTATCATGTATTTAGATAGACAGATAAGCAACTTCAGAGTCTAACTACACTTGACCTTCAAGTGAGAAGACACTGATTTTTAACACTGATTTTTGCATATGATTTCTAGTCTGTTTCTTCGGAGTTGTTAGAATGTCGCAATTTGGAGACTACTGTTCCTGGGACGTATCGTGCTGGCAAAGAATAGGAATATATTATGAAGAATTTGTTGGGGTTTTGAACAACCTTCCCCGTTCATTGATTTACTTTTCACTTTTCAGTGGCCCCTGTGGTAACTATAGCGTCATTGGCAACCCAGCTTGTTACGATGACTATTGGTTTTTGGTGATCCTTACGCGAAATTCACTATTATTCATAATAATAATTATATGTGTTATCTACGTGATTTTAAAACTATTTTAAAATTACAAAAATCATAAATTTTGATCGTTAGTATAAAAGAAAATATTTTTGAGAAATATGTATTTTTCAAAATATAAATAATTTATATTGACAAAAAATATTAGATTTAAATTGTGGAATAATAAAAGAAAATACCTCTTAGAGAAACGTTTTTACTTTGATACTCTTATCTGATCTTAACAGCCTTAATTTAGAATTACATGTTTTTTCCTAAGACCTTGAAAGCGTCAAGTCTTCTCTGAAGATCTTTACACTTCAATTTTGTGACGTGTGGGCGTCCAGCTTACAAAAATAACGCACTCTTATATTTGTAGAGAGATGTATTCTCAACATATGAAATATTTCTCTTCGATCTTAGAAAATATTTTTCTAAAATCGAATATGGAAAAGTCACACTGTTTCTCTCAAATGGATTGGATATTCTTTTTGAAAGCTCTGTTCTCTTCTCATCTGTGAAATCACATTTGACAATTTTATAGATATATTTTAAAATTAATTTTTAAAAAATAAATCGATCAGTAAGTTTATTACTCATCCGAGCCATGACAACCACAGTCCGCTCGTTAAGGATCTCATTCATGTCAAAGGGGTTTGTGCAACCTCAAGGGTGCTTGTGAGAGAGAACTTCTTCATGTAGTTCTTAACTTTTCAAATATTTTTCTTGAAATATGTCAAGTGGATGATATTGATATTATTGGATGGATATACGCAGGCCGTTAATCAGCTTGGTGACGCGAAAGAGGACCTTAACGAGCGGACTGTGGTTGTCATGGCTCGGATGAGTAATAAACTTATTGGTCATGATTTTCTCAGTTGTTCTTCAATATCAGCCAGTTCTATACAACATTCATCTGATCAGAGCACTTTACTATCTGGCGATGCTCGTGAAGTTCATCATGGCTTAACAGTTAAACTACAAGCAACGTCGCATGAAAACTTGTGCCAAAATTATGTCGGGTATGCTACTTCTCGTCTCCTGCTTTGTCCTTGAAACAAAATTGTATAAAGAAAAGATGAACAAGAAGTTGAGTAAAGGTTTTCTTTTGCATGTTCAATAACAAGGTAAAGCAATTTCAATCCAAAATTTGAATCTAATTTTGAGTACTCGCTTGTTGTTTCTGGTAGAGAAATTATCCATTTGGCTACACAAGTACTTTAACCAATGTAAATTATCATGTCTATAAAATGCTTATATTTATAAAATAAATTTTTTTCACAATTTTAATAAATGCTTATATTTCTATTTGATATTACTCTTGCGGTAAACTTTAGCTCGCTAGTTAAAAAACAAAATTCAGGATGCATAAGTTTAAATTTTCTAATAAAATACGTCAATTCTAATATTTTATGTTAATTTAAGAGGACTATAATTAAATACTTTTCATAAAATTATTATGCAAATTCAACAAAATAGAAATGTACATTTGATGTACTTGTTTGTTTGTCAAATAGATTTTTATCTATTAATTTTTTGTTGAATTTTAGAAATAATTGACGTGATTACTTTTTGTCAGCAAATCCTTAACCAGTTGATAAATATAATACTTCCATTGATACTTGGATCCATGACCATGAACTCTGAGGAACTTCCGGCTCTCTAGTTTCCTATATCGTAAATGTGAGTCTACATTAAAAGCATAGTTGTGGCAACTCATTCTGGAGACCACTGGAACAGGGTCACTTCGCACCAAACTAGAGAACTGAAGTTCCTCAGAGTACATGGTCATGGATCAAAGTATCAAGGGAAGTATTATATTTATCAAGTGGTTAAAGATTGTTTCACAAAGTAATCACGTAAATTATTTCTAAAATTACTATCTTAACTATCTTAACTATACACCATACATGCAAAATACTATCTTAACTATATACCATACATGCTCGCTTCAAACCCAAAAAAAAAAAAACTCACTTTGAGACCTTCTCTTTAACTTTTGGATCCTTGCCTAACGATCACACTCACACTCACCCAATTACAACAAACACACTAGTAGCTTTTCAGATGTTAACTCTTAGTACAAAATTGTTCACTTTTAGTCGAAGTTAAATTGTTTTATTTTTGGAGTCAACCCAAAATAAGTTGTAGTAGGTAGGAAAAGAAAATCATGCATTTTCTACTCTCTTAAGTGATGTGAAATTATGCGTTCTTATTGATATGAGTTGAGTCTTCTCACAGTATTCTCCTTGCCTTCACATGGTCTTGACAATTAGATACACTATACACTTATGAAATGGTTATGCCTGAAAGAAAATGAGATGGTTTAACGACAATGAGATAACTATATCTGGACGAAAGTAATATGACAATACCTAAATAACAATGAGATGGTTAAGTCTGAATAAAGATTGGAAAATGAATTTCAACCAGCATGTAACTGTTAAGACATGATTCGGTAAAAGTTAATGTTAATTTTGCACTTGCACATATTTTCACTTATGAGTTATTCTTATAGTTTGCATAATTTTATGATGCAGGCGAGTTTTTATCTGAGAAAGAAATGAATGTGGTCGAGAACCTTCCAGTAACAAGCGAGCATACAAAAGAAAGAAATATCTTTGGGTCAGAATAAAAAATTTTTAATTAGTATGTTTGAATTTTCGATGATATTTTAAAGGTTAGTTCAATTCAAACTTTGAATAAACAAAGTATGTTGACCTTGTTTTATGAATAATTTTAATTTTGCATTTATTTCAATTCTGACCAAAGCTATTTAATGATTTTATATTATTTAAAGCTTCTGCACATTTAATGATTTTATATTTTTTTGAAATTAAGATTATAATGTTTGAATTTAAAACCTTATTTGCAAATCAATTTGGTGAAAATTTTGAAATTTTCATACTAGGGTTTGAAATTGGAATTTTAGAATTTGGGACGTCACTATTTGGTATCAGAGCAACCAGGTTTATAAAACGGTTATGTAGACTTATTTGTATATTCACGTGCACTTGGAAGATTGTCGATCATCAAGTAAGTATGTATTAAAATTTATATTTTAAAAGTATAATTGATAATTTTGTAATACTTTGTAAAGTAAGTGTATATAATAGGTTTACTTAAATTAAGTCTTTGTGATGTAGACTATGGCCAATCATAGAATTATAAATGAATGGGATTGGAATGTTGTACTCAATCGATTGATGGATATGATCGAAATGCAAGCAAGGCAAATGGAACCGCTATTGCAAGCAACTAATGTTGTGGCCCAGGCGGCTACTGCCACAGCCCAAGCAGTTAATATGGAGGCTCAGATTCCCGTCATCAGGTAATGTTCTATGAGACTGAGTTTCCTTTCACTCCACCATTTACTACCCTTGTTTGACACGGACACGGTCCTGAAAATGTGGGGTGCAACGCATGCGGAAAACTAATACAATGCAGAAGGATCAGTGCTCAAAGAACACCCCAAAAACATAAGCATAAAACTGTAACAAAAATAGAGAATGAAATTTGAAATGGAGATGAAGTGGGTGTTGTGTGTTACCAAGTAACACTTCAGATGGGCATCGCTGAATGGAAGGGATTCCTTGCTGGTCCAAGAGGTTTCAACAAGCTGGTTGGAAGTGAACCGCTTCACAAATGAAGTGGCTCCAATAAAGGGAAAGGGCCCTATACTCACTGCTCCTTCCTCAGAAGAGGCTGACGGTGGGAATGGGACGTGTTGAAGACTCGTGGCTGGCCCAAAAGCAATCAGTGCTCTGGGTAAGAAACTTTTGTGGTTGAAAGCTTCACAGTGAAGGGAATGGTGTTTTTCACCTCTCTGCCGTTTTCCAATCCTCGGAGGGATCTAGAGAGAGAGAGATGTACAGTTAAGAAAACCTTTAAATCACCAACACTTGGATGCTCAATTGATATGCCCCAGAGGCCCATAACCTGATCGCAAACCAAGATCCAAACTTTGTCGAATCTATTCACTAACAAGCCCAATTGTTTTGCAGGTATTGAAGACCTCTTCAAGGATTTGGATTGGGAGCCGAGCATAAAGGACATGGATCAAACTGTGCACCTGCTATCTTGGGAGCTATTGTGGGAACCAAAGATGGAAGCACATGAAGAAGGGATTTGTCTCCCTCGGAACTGAATTGTTAATTAGACCTTTTTGTTTTGAGATTCGGCAAACTTTTAGCCTTGCGTTTTGTTTGCGAACATTAGCCTTTATGTATTGCTTTATAGTTGCATGCATTTTAAGTATTATGATTAGATGTATGCTAGGTTAGATGGTGGTTGGTAGATGGTTGAAATGAAGAGTGTTGTTATTTGCACTTAGTCAAGGATTTGGCTCATTTTGAAGCCCATTTTTAACCCAAGCCTCCAGCCATCCTAGGTCTATAAATGCATGATTATTGGTGTTTATAATGGTTGTTGAATCTATGAGAATAGCCCCTTTTGTGTTCAGCCAAGGCAACCTTGAAGATTGGTGAACGGTAAGACTCGGTTCGGTCAAGAACCGAGAAGGAGTTCGACTCCTTTGTGGTTTCAAGCCCAAGGTTGCTTGAACAGCCATTGTTCCATTTTTCTTCCCACTCTTACAGAGCTGGAAAGACGAAGAAAGGGGCCATTAACCGGTTCCGCTTGCTGCCGTCTTCCTTTGGAAGATTGTTCTGCCGAGAGTTCAAACATATTGCTCATCGGACAGCATTTAGTTTGTCTTGTGTAACTTTCTATTTCATGAACAGTTTTGTCTGAAATTTTGAGGAAACACTGTTCTCTCATACAGTAAGCTTCTCTTAAAATTTTGTTGCATTTCATATACGTTTGGTCACCCAAAATGCTTCTAGGTTTTCTGTTATTTTCGAAGCAGTTGATTTTTTGTTTATTTTTCTCATCTGTTTGGTTTGTGGATAGAACATGACCCATTCGAAGGTGGAATCGTGTCATCAATGGCGTTTGTCGGGTTTTCACCCTTCGGCGGTGTTAAAAGACACCCACGGAATTACGTTCCAAAAATAAAGAACAATATTCAGTTAATTTCAAAATTGGCCAAAGACCTTTACAATGCATTTAGATAGAGTTTAAATGAAGGAAGAAAGCTGCTGGAGATGAAAGAAGATGACCATTGAAGGAGAAAGAGCCTGATAAAAAATAGTCGTTGGCGGCCTCGTCTGTGGCACTGGTTCTCCGCAAGCGTAACGTCGACTCAGTGCATGCCATGGGTTGCGCTGATGTGCGCTCTGCCGCGTGGCTATGTGATGCCTCGGCTGGTGCCTTTCCTTCGCCCGTGCATGTAGCTATCTTCTCGTGCGCGTGCTGCGCACGCAGATGCTGCTGCAGCGCGCCCTACTGTTGTTGTGGTCTCTTGTGTGCGCCCATCTCCCTTATGCTGCACGCCCAGCTTCTCTTTGCTGCGTGCTCAGCTTCTTTTGGTCACGATAGTTTGTGTTCTCAAAACATGATCTTCTATGGATCCCGAGCTCTCCACAATTACATGTTTTAAAGATAAATGACAACATTTTGCAACAAAAATAGACAAAAAAAAAATGCTAATATTTGCCAAAAAAACAACAAAATTAAAGGAAAATACTTGGTACAAAGCTTGATTACAGAAAGACGAATTCGCTTTTGAACGCTCCCAAAAAATGCTTATTCCTACAAGGAACAATCTAGTTAGCACAAATGTTCATAAGTGGAATTACCTTGGGTTGAGGTCAGCCACTGGATCCATGGCACATCATTGTTTCTCCACTAAGTCAAATTATTATTCCAACCCTTCCTTTACCTTGTCCCTCTGCCTCTGTTCCTTCTTCTTCTTATTCTTTATTCTCTTCCACTTGTCTTATTCCTGGTGGTGAAGTTTCTGTTTTTGATACTAAACACATATTGATGAAGTACCAAATGTTCATCCTATGCAGACCCGATCTAAGTCTGGTACTTTTAAGCCACGGGCCCTTTAAACTCAGCTTGATGATTCACTATTTTAGCAAGTAACCTTTTTCCCAAGCATCATAACATTAGCATTGATTGGAGCCCATGCAAGCTGAGATCGCTGAGATTGAAGAGTTCTGCCTCCTCCGAATCAGAAAACTATCGGCTGCAAATGGGTTTTAAGTGAAAATCTAATTTTGATGGCTCTTTAAACAATTTCAAAGCCCACCTTGTTGCCAAGGGCTATACTCAAACCATAGTTGTCGATTATAATGAAACGTTCTGTTATGTGGTTAAGCCTCAAAATATTCATTTAATTCTTTCTTGCGCTCTATGTTAGATGGAAAACCCACAGACATGATGTCTCCAATGTGTTTTTACATGATGATTTACAAGAGACAATTTATATCTCTCAAGTCACATGCTTATATAGATCTTGTTCATCTTGATTTTGTTTGCAAAATTCACAAGTCTCCATACGACCTCAAGCAAGCTCCTCGTGCATAGTATACCATGTTACAAACTGCTTTGTTGCTTTGAGGCTTTACAATTTCAAGGGTTGATAGTTCTATGTTTATCTACAAAAAGGACATGTCGTTCTTTTTATGCTTGTCTATGTAGATGACATTCTCCTCGTCGGTAACTCTTCAACTATGATCAAAAAACTTATAACCTTTCTTCATTCCACATTTGTCATTTAAGATCTTGGGCTCTACATTATTTTTTGGGTGTTGAGATCCTTCGTTCGAATTTTGGTTTTTGGCTTAATCAATCTCGTTATATTAATGATTTTCTTACTCATGCTCGAACGACTGACTGCATGGCAATATTGACTCCAATGGTTGCAGACCATGTTCTTTCTAAAACTTCAAGTACGCCCTTTCCATATGGTACTTTGTAGCATAGCCTATTGGTGCACTTCAATATTGAACCATAACAAGCCAGATATTGTCTTTGCAGTCAAGAAGATATGATAATTCATGCATTTTCCGACAGACGTTTATTGGCTAGCTCTGAATTGAGTTCTTTGTTGTCTAAAAAGTACAGCTGCCCATAGTCATATTTTTTAGTCTTCACCTGCTCTGGAATTGTGGTGTTTTACCAATGTCGATTGGGTTGAGTGCCCTGAGGATTGTCACAGCACCAACGTGTTCTGTGTCTTTTTTGGTCCCAATCTTATTTCTTGGTATTTAGCATAACAACAAACAATCTTGAGGTCAAGTGCAAAAGCCGAATATAGAAGAGTAGCAATGGGGCCTCTGAGGTAATATGCTTACGCTCGCATCTACAAGAGTTGGAGTTCAATGACTTGCCTTGTTTAGTGATCGTTTACGATACTACAAGCACCACCTACATGGCTGCAAATCTTATTTTCTATTCTATGTCTAAACATGTGGAAATTGATTTTCACTTTGTCGTGATAAAGCCACCAAAAAATAATTTTGATTTGTGTTTACTCCTTTCTCTTCGCAGCTCACCTATGGCCCTATGAAACCACTCCCAATGTCAAAATTTACACAATGTTATGACAATCTCTATGTCCTTCGACCTTGAGATTGTGGGTGGATGTTTGCACCATATATATGTCACCTCAGCATTTATTGTTACAACCGATTTTGTACCTCTAGAATATTCTTTTGTAGTAAAAGTAGAGCACTTTACCATTTTGTAAACACTCCCTGGAATATAACACTGAAGCATTTTCTATTGTTCTTCTTCCTCGGTCACTATTTCTCAACTGAACGCAACGGATTATTTGATATGCTATTTAGCTCTTTGTATTGCTTAATTTGATTATGATTATGCTTTAACTTTTCTATTTACCCTCCTATGATTGCTCTCTTTCCTCTAATGGCCATCTCCTATGTTGAATCTTCTTAATGTGATTTGGATTCTTTGAAGAGTAGTTTGGTCTACTCGCACTGTTCTAACTACGAAGGTCTTTATGAACTTCTTTTTTTTAATGATCAGAAACATTAAGCTTTGAACCAATCATAGTTGATGTAAATTAACTTCCTTATGATCTTCTTATAAACAAAGTTATTGTTGAGCTCTAAGTTAACAAAAGTATGATAGATGGAAGCCTTTTCCTAATGTTTCATGTTGTTAAATTTCAGTTCATGTACATTTGCTAATTCAATACTTCAACTCGCATCTCTTTGAAATAGCCATAAATGTAGCTACTCCCGTGACTATCTCCATTTGGTTTTTGAATTTTTTAGTGCTTAATTGTTATTGTTTTTGAATAATTCACCATCTGCTCTTTGTATAATTCTCTTTGAATGTTATAATACAACCTTCAAGCCTCAACCTCAAACAATTAAGAGGCATGGGATATCTTATCTTCATTGATCACCGAGCACAATCCTTGTCATAAAATTGATTGACCAATTTGACTTATTATTTGATTATATAAGGGTAATTCTCTATCTCAAATGTCTATTTGTATATTATAATAG
This sequence comes from Begonia peltatifolia, assembly GCA_022433055.1. Taxonomy (NCBI): domain Eukaryota; kingdom Viridiplantae; phylum Streptophyta; class Magnoliopsida; order Cucurbitales; family Begoniaceae; genus Begonia; species Begonia peltatifolia. The sequence goes on from CM039522.1 coordinate 4,456,663, forward strand.
AGAATATTTTGTTGGATTTGTTGTGATTCTTCATTAATTTTCTATATCTTTAATTCATTCTTAAACTTTATACTTTATTTTATCAAATCAATATATTTTCTACGAAGTTTGAAAAAAAAAAGAACCTACTTCAGGGTGTCATTTCTTTTATCATAGCGCGATTTATGCAAATTTCTCCTCCGTTTATGTCTTCTTCTATATTTCATATAAGTAGATATTTTTTCAGTTGATTACTAAAATGTTAAGAGTAGAGATATTTGATTTTATAATCTGTTTCAGAGAATGTTTTTTGTTCTCACATTAGAACCTTTATTTTTATGATTATGCCTTAATTTTTTTTTTTTTCATTTGTGTATGAACACCTGAAAGGGTCATGGGAGAATCTCATTCCTATAAAACTTTCCAAACCAAACATTAATTTTCTTTGTGACTTTCTATTTTTGTGTTTCTAAAAATAGTGTGCATATATCCATCATTCTCAAAAAGAAGATGATTTATATTTGCTTCTAGTCTAATTAATATATAATTTTATATTCTTTCTACAAATTTGCTAGACATTTAAGATTAATGTCTAACCTCATAGTTTTTTACATGACTCATTAGACATTTATTATTAATATTTAATTCAATTTATGTTAGTCACATTCTTTTATAGTAGAAATTAGTCAATGCATATATGAATATGCAAAGACATATGACTATTTAAATCATTGCCTAGATATCATAACTTGTCCTCCATTCATTCTTATACTCAACTATATATATTAAGTATGAAATGCTACTTTCAAACATACCACTTGTGTCATGATAAGTGAATCACTATAAGTGTGTACACTCATGCTATGATAAGTGAATCACAGCATGTCACTTTACAATATAATTTAAATGACTTCACATTTATAAAGTATCATATTAACATATCATGTGAATGTCAATATGTACGATCTATATTGATATATAATGTTGATGTCAAATATATTATCAATAATCATCATATGTAAAGTCGCACACATAATTACATCCTACTTATTATTTCACAGTAGTTCTTACACATCACAATAATAACCTATGAAGGCTATAAATTTACAAACCAAGAGAAATTTACAGTCATTTCCTTTCTATTTTTCAACTTTACACACATCACACAATACATAGCTAGCAAGATATATTAAGTTTGAATGTGACCAATAATGTTCATCACAATTTCATTTTGTATGTAAACAATTCATGATATATGATTTGAAATCCCCACTATGCATACATTGAATCCATATGATAGACTAATAATGCATTAAGTATGGATAAGCAATTTTTTATTAAATGACAAGTTATATGATGTATGAATAATGGTTATGCTAGACAGCCTCTAATGATGTCTCAAAACTCACAAAATAATCACATTCTTTTAACTTTTCAATCAACCTTACGGGACATGTGGTTGACCACTCAAAACCATGAGAGCATTTTATGTCATTTTACCACTGTCCAGTTAACCGCCTTTATAGTATGGTCGACCTCCAACATCCTTGAGAGCACTTTAAATCTAAATTTTTGAATATTTTAGTAGACAAGTCATCCTTTAATCTACTGGAGAGCATTTTTGAGTGTTTCAGCCACTCTTCAAGTCAACTACTTTTCAAACCTCAAATGTACAATTTATTCTAAATTAATCTCAAGTCAGTCATTATAACTCATAAATGCTCACTAACTATGCATCGACATGAAAGCCCTTACGGATTCTCAGTACTACTCCCACAAGCACTATCTGAAAAGTCGCAAAAAAATTTTAATTTTTGTCCTCGACTTAAAATGACACTTTTTAAAACTTTAAATAAAACGTCATAGCGAAAGACTTCGATTTAAAATCAATTAAAATAAAATTTGAGTTTTCAAACACTAAAGACATTTTCGGTCGATACCCGTAAACACCGGTCGACACTTTGTTTGTTTCTGTTTTCATCGGTCGACATTATCGGTCGACACCTCTCTACTTCTCACGCTAACCGATCGAAACTACGTTTCTCTGTGTCCTCGTTCGTCGATCCCTGAGGTCGACACCAACGCCCTGTTTACACTACCGGTCGACACTTGCATGCACCGATCAACACTACATTTCTCTCTGTCTTCATCGATCGATCCTTGAGGTCGACACTCACGTCTAATATTACACTATCGGTCGACACTTATATGCATCGGTCGACACTATGTTTCTCTCTGTCCGAGTAGGTCAACGCAAGCGGTTAACATCTACGAAGTTTGGTCGACCCCTTTACATACACGTCGACACTCCGCACTCATTTTTTTACACTGAATGGTCGACACTTTTGGACATATGTCGACATTTCCTTAACAAAATCTGTTTTCAAAATCTTAATTTCTACAGAGAAAGCACCGAAACTCAACTCAACGATAAAATAACACAACTTATACTCTTCCATCAATTCAAAATCATCATTTACATAAAAATAAAAAAAAATAAAAAAATAAAAAAATAAAAAAAAACCAATACTAAAGTGTGAAATCCAATCACACTTCAAAACGACTCAAAACAAATTCGACTAAACTCAAATCAATTAAACTTTCTCACATACCCCCACCCTTGTCAAAACGCCCCAACAGCTGGCGTGAACGTCCACGAGCACACTCCTCCATCCGCCTTCTAATTCTAGGCTTACTCAGTGCACTCATCAGCTATAGCGTCGTCACCTATATCACAGAATTCATCTATTAGCCTAATGTTAAGTAAGTAATACATAAAAAAAAAACATAACACTGTAAACAAACACATCCTATCATATGCAATTTCTACAGTTTCGTCTCTACTTTCGTTTTTATCTCTTTCTTACATCTTCTTTATTTTCTTACTATTGAGTTCTTCTTTACGTGCTAGATCGAGGTGACACACTTCGCAGTCCACCTCTGAGTACAAGGTCAACCCTGATATAATAAAATGACACACCTCGCGGTGCACCTCTCGGGACAAAGCCACCACGTAAAGCGAAGAAAAAAGTGATACACCTCGCGGTGCACCTCTGGAGACAAGACCACTCAACCCCACTTTTATTATCTTATTACGTATCTTCTCATTTCATTCGTCTCATCATATCCTACTATTTCACTTCGTAAAAACATGAAATTCATTTTCGTTTCGTTGTCGCACTTTAAAACCATGAATGCATAATCAACTAAAACATAACATAAAGTAAACGTGCATGCATCCTATCGAACTGTGATGTAGGCCCGAAGGCAAAACACCTACTACTTTACTACACTACTTACCTGGCGTACTAGCAATTCTCACTCCGGATACGGTTCGCTAACTGGAGAACCTATAAAACCACACATCTATTAATTCTACTTCGTCTAACTCATAAAATTCTAAAACAGAAAATCTTAAACTCATACTAATTCGAAACTCCCAACAAAACCCAAAATCCTATACAATTTTCAACCAGATTCGGAATTGCATAATTTATCCAATACTCGTCTGATTTGGATGATTCGAAATGCTACAGACTTCTGAGGACGCCTAATTCTTAACAGCAATTCCTAATCCAACACTTACCGCTTGGCCGAATGTGGGCGAACGGAAACCGTTCCGTAACCTGAGTATTCGGTTATCCAAACGGTCAATCTTCTCCATAAAAACTCATAATCTACTTCTACTTCCAACTTAAACACCAATACACGGATAAAATCGACTACAAACCTCAAAATCTCATATCTTCCTTCTAGATTTCACCAAAACTACCTAATACTTCTTCTAACTTTACTTTTATCGCTCAAAACAACTAAAGTACTAACTATCTACTAAGAGCTAACTAAAACTTTCCATAAATTTGAAGATTGATGAAGGAACGGAGAGTATCGACTGAGTGTCGTCGCTGGAAGGGAGAAATCACCGAGAGAGGAGGGTTTCACGTGGGTGGGACGTGGATGAACACTGTAGGGGGGAGAGGTTTCCCGATTCTTCTCCCCCTTTCTTTTATTTTATAAATATTTTTTTTGTAATATAATATAATTATAATTATCATTTTGCTTTCAACCTTTCACTGTTTAATCAAATCGTCATTCGGTACGTTTGCGGTCGAAATCTTATAATTTTCTCTTTCTTATTAGTCTCAAAATAATCTTTTAACTAACCGGATAAATTTTTCGCTCTTAATTCCGACTAGAATTCTACCGTTTACCGCTGCAAAAATTCAAAAATTATTTAACGGAAAGTTTGAGCATCACACACGCGCGCGCGCACATGCACACATAATACACACACACACACATAATATTCTCATGCTTAATCCTTTTAAATTCAACATTTCGTTAACAAAGGTAAACATTTTTCATGTTTTCAACTTATTTTCATCCAAACCATAACACCAATGTTGAACCATCACTAATAATGAATAACATCTATACAAGATATCAATTATCTTGATATGCTCCACCAAATATGAAATATATACATGCATAAATTAACCTTTATAATTCAACATTCTATTAATAAATGATTCATTTTATGCCTTCAACTTATCACCAAAATCTCATTTCCATATAAGATAATCCAAATATAGTATTGGATATAACCATTAATTTAACTATAAAAACTTTGACACCATATCTTTTTAATAATAAAATATATCAACTCTATACTTGAATTCCATTAAAACAACCAAATAAATGACTCCAATATCCATTTTAGATATCATCAAATCATCCAAGAAATCAATCAATTAATCTATATCACAACTTCTTTACCTAAGTAAACTACGCAATATACCACATAGTTTAGAAAACACTAAGAATAGAGCTATTACCTCTTGAGTGTCACAATTTTTTCAATTTCTTTATGTGATTCTTATTTCAAATGGCAATTCTAAATTAGGAGAATAACTTCTCTTAGGGGTTGTATGGCCAATTCTCACCTTTTCCCTTTCTTTCTCCTCTTTTTCTTCTCTTTTTTCTTATTTCTCTCCCTTCTTATTATCTTCTCCTTCTCTTTCCTCTAGCTTGAAGGCACCAAAATGGCTTATCATTGAGCCTACACCCTTAATTTCTAAAGAGATCTGAAGGTGTGATCACCATTTTCACCCTTTTGTCCTTAAAACGTTACCATTTTACCCTTCCATACATAAATATTCACAAAATAACCAACTTAATTATCTCTTAATCATACCAAAACTAATTAAGTTAGATTAGTAATTAGCAAATCACCGAGATTAATTTAATTAATCCTTCTTAATTACTTCTTAATTACATCTTAACCACATACTCAATCACTAATCCTTGTGTGAGCCGTGGCACCGCCTTATTTGTTATCCAATTTATTACATGGTCACATACTTTAAGATGTTAGAAATATTTTTCCATCAATAAATTTTTCTAAATTTTTATTTTAAAATCTAATTTAAAAGAATTTATCAAAACTGTGTAGTTTTAAAGTAAATATAGATCAACCAACTTTAAAATTGAATAAATTTTATTATATATATCAAATTAGGCGTTGAGGAATTTATTTCTTGATTTTCATGGTAGTAAAAAGTTAAAAGATTGTAAGGAAATGTCATATTATTAGGTTGCTTTTTGGCCTAGCCCTTGCTCAATAAGCATGTGTTCCTTTTAGTATTTTGTTGCTTTCATTACTTTAGTTTGGGAACTAAGTTCAACATTTTCATTTACAGCGGTTGGTGAGAAGTTGTTTTTTCTCTAGATTATTGATGTTGTAGTTGCTGCTTGTATATTAAGTGTCACTCTTGTTGTTCCAAAGTTGGATAAAAATCCTCATGGAAAGATTCCAGGTTAGCTACGGACCATTACATGAATTAAATAGCAAGAAAAAGTTTGGCGTCTTGAACTAAATTTTGAAAAATCCAATGGTTTTAGAAATCACAATGATGGTTTGATGAAGGACGATACAATCTACTCATTTTCTATTATAAATCACATGAACTCACGGAAATACACTTGGAACTCTCGAAACAAACTCTCTAACCATATTCAATGATGAGATATCCTCATAGTAACTTTTCATATATAAGTTTCTTTTCTCATTTATACACGGTCTCTAATGTAAATAATATACAACCCCAGTTAGTTTCCATTTCACCACTGTCTTAAAAGTAGAACCCAGATAATCAATTCTAATCAGCTGAGTTTTTAAGGAGGTTTTTTTAAATTTGGAGCTGCAGCTAATCAAACCCAATATCAATTCTACCCAAACTAGCTACACCCTTTGTTAACACACATAAGATGAGAGAGAGAGGGAGAGCAGAAAAACTGATCTTTATTGTTTCAACAACTGCTGGCCTTATAGAAGTATGCGTACTGGAAAATAAATTAGCAAGTAGAATCTCTTCCTACCAGGGCAGATGCCCCTTTCTTCTTTGAAGCTTAAGAAGATTCTTTGACAACACAGTTTGTTGAAGAACATGCAGATTCAACTTCCTAATCTGGATAGCATGATCTCATTTTCCAAAACCATAATCTCTCAAAATTAGGGCATACTTGGACTGGGTAAATACAAACTGAAAATAAATATTGGAACGTTAAACCTCCCTTCTTGATACTGAAATTTAGTAAATTTTAGTTTGATTGTGCACTCATTTTTTTCTTCAAGGAGGCTCTTTCTTAGTTCAAACACCCAGTTAGTTTTCTCCTAGTGTGGAAGGAAAGAAATTTGAGAAGTTTATTAAATATATCAGTCAGCTGCTCTTCACTTATGCAATCTCTTCACATATTGTCACAGAAGATTTTAATAACTTCCATTTGCTTGTTCAAGAATTTGCTTCGACCAATTCGGCCTCAGTAGTTGATAAAACGTGCATTTTAGATGACCAAGAAAATGTTGCTATACCAAGCATAAAAACATAACTTGATGTGCTTGTATCATCTTGATCTCCTACATAATAATTGTCCGTAAACCCGATTAAATCCAGTCTTGTAAAATAAACCAAAACTTTTGATCTTTACAAGTATGGAAATATTCATTTAGCACTGCTAAAAATGCAAGCCTCAAATCTCTGTATATCTACTCATTAAACTCCCAGAATACATAATGTCTTGTTTCGTTGCAATTAAATACATCAAACTACCCACAATTTGCTCTTGAATTGTGTTATCCCCCTTCTTCTCCAACACCCTTAGGTAAACTTCAAGCCCAATTCAGTTGGTCTACTTACAAGATTGCAATTCTTGATTAGAATTTCGCCTACGTACTTCTTTTGAAACATAAAAATTCAAATAGTGGATTACTACTTCTATCTCAAAGGAAATAATACATCATATCAAGATCAAACATTTCAAATTCATTCATCATAAACTTCTTAAATTTTTCAAACATACAACAATCAATTCCAGTGTGAATAAGATCAACATATACGGGCACAATGAATATAGTTCCTTTATCTCCAAGTTTAACAAACAATATATGCTCACATGGATAGTTAAAAAATAAGTCTCAATTCAACTAAATACTGTCTATAGAGCTTGTTTTAATCCATAAAGAATCTTTTCTGAATCTATATAATTTATGCTAATTTCCTATTTGAATATAACACACAGATTGATCAACAAATACACGTTCCTTCAAGTTTCAATACAAGAATGCTGATTTAACATTCAAATTTAACATAGACCATGAATTTTTTTTGGCATGTGCACCTCTAATCTAATTGAATCATGCCTTGCATCTAAAGCAAAACTTCTTTATAATCAACTTCATACTCCTGCTTATATCCATTAGCCACAATCTGGGCTTTATACTTTTCACTTTCACCATTTTCTATTCTTTTTGTTTTGAAAATCAACCTCATGCTATTAATTTTGTGGCTTTTGGAAGTTTGCATAGCTTCCAAGAATCATATCTTTCAACTGCTACAATTTCATCATCTTCATTCTCTATTTTGATTCACTGAAAGCACTTTCGAATGATGCTGTATCACAATCTGAAAATGAGCAAAGCAATTGGATATTGATGTGTCACCCATGCACGTCTCTACTAAGAGTTGTAACGCCCCGTAGCATACTATTTCTATTTTACCTTTTCTTTAAAAGAGTTAATTTAAAATTTCGAAATCACTTTATTTAATATGTACAACGTAAGTCTTAAAATCTATAAGTGTTCATTAAAAATAAAATCAACGATATTAAATGATTATTTGAAAATAATACTTAATAAATTCATCCATAAACATAAAGAAATAATAAGTAATATAAAATCTCTTTTAACTCAAATAGAAATAAAACGTAAGTTTTTCTCTTCATAGTCTCTAAATTGTTATTTGCATTAATACCATATAACCTTGCCATAAGAACACCTCTTCAACTGCATCTTTTATTTATTTTTTTCATCGTGTGCATCATAAAATTTCTCACCTGCATCATAAAGTTCAAACTATGAGCGTAACACAGAGATGTATAAACTATCATGAACATGCATGCATGTGCAATTTTTGTAAAAACAGTTTTATCACGGTTCTTTCTCACTAAGTCTTTTATTCTTACTTTAATTTTGATACACTCTAATGTCTAGAATTTCTCGTTAAATAATTTTCGAGTTTATATAACCGTAAACGGCAGAATTCTA
>CM039522.1:4465643-4489179 GCA_022433055.1 Begonia peltatifolia
TCTTCTTCTTCTTCTTCTTCTTCTTCTTCTTCTTCTTCTTCTTCTTCCGCCCGAGGAGCTCGACGTTTTCTTCTAGTGGCGATTTCCTTCCATTTTCACATGTTTCTTCAAATCTATGGTACGTTTTGGTTAATTTTCAGTAAATAGCTAGTACTTTAGTCGTTTTGAACGGTAAAAGCAGAGTTAGAGAGAGTTGTGGGTGAACCCTAGGAAGGAAATACGAAGTTTTGAGGTTTTAGCTGATTTTTGTACGTATGTTGATGTTTAAGCTATGAATAGGAGTGGATGAGTGGGTAGATAACCGAATAACCCAGGTTACGGAACGGGTTCTGTTTGGCCACATTTGGCTAAGCTGTATAAGTGGGATTAAGAAATTGATGAGACCATTAGAAATTTGATGTCACGAGAAACCCGTAGCGTTTCGAATCGTCCAAATCGGATAGGTATTGGCAGAGTTACGAAATTTTGAAGGTTAGTCGGAGCGTTAGTTAAAATTTCGATTTAGGCTGAGTGGGGATTTAGTGGTTGATTCTTTTAAAATTTTACGGAGTTAATGAAAGATAGAGCAGTAGATGTGTGGTTTTATAGGTTTTCCAGTTAGCGTACGAGATTTGGGTTACGAGTGCTAAGGACGCCAAGTAAGTGATATAGTAGGAGTTTTACCCTCGGGCCTACATCACAGTACTGTAGGATGCATTGCACGTTTATTTTATGTTATGCTTTATTGATTGTGCATCATGGTTTTAAATCACGAGACGAAACGAAAATGAATTTTCATGTTTTTACGAAGTAAAACAATAGGATGAGAGGAAAAGAATGAGATGAGAAGATACGTAAAAAGATAATAAAGGTGGGGTTGAGTTACCTTGTCCAGTGAGGTGGATCGGTTCAGTGAGGTGGACCGTAAGGGTATTACTCTTCCTCCGCTTTACGTGGTGGCCTTGTCCAGTGAGGTGCACAAGTCTAATGAGGTGGATCGGTCCAGTGAGGTGAACTGTGATGTGTGTCACTGTACTATATCGGGGTTGGCCTCGTCCACTGAGGTGGGCTATAGGATCACCTCGGTCTAGCGCGTAAAGAGGAACTCAGTAGTAAGAAGATAAAGAAGATGTAAGAAAGAGACGAAAACAAAAGGAGAGACGAAACTGTAGAAACTGTAGAAACTGCATGTGTAGGAGAAGTTTGTTTTAGTATGTATGTATGCATTACTTACTTAGCATTAGGCTAATAATTGAGTTCTGTGATGTAGGTGACGACGCAGCAGCTAGTGAGTATCCCAAGCATGCCTAGGACTAGGAGGCAGTTGGCGGAGGACGCTCGTAGAACGATTGGGCCAGCTGTTGAGGCGTTTTGACTATGGCGGGTGTAAGTATGGGTGGTGAGGTATTTTGAATCGTACTTAGTTATTTTAATGTGAAAGAGAGATTTGAATTTGGGTTGAGTATTTTGGCGTACGTAATAGGTTGTAAATTGAGTCGAGAAGAGTATTTATAGTTTTTAAACGTTTAGTCAAAATTCGTGTTGTTTTGTTGAATTCTGTTAAAGTTTCTGGGTGCAAAGTGTCGACTGAAGTTCGTAGGTGTCGACTGATCAGTGTAAAACAGAGGATGAGTGTCGACTGCGAGGTTGGCCTGCGCAGGCCAGAGTCGAAGTAGGTGTGACTCCTGGTTACAAGTGTCGACCGGTTCGTGTAAAATTGACAGTGGTGTCGACCGCAAGGGTCGACCTACGCGGACAGAGAGAATAAAGGTGTCGACCTGCGACAGCGGGTGTCGACACCTCTCTAAAATGGGCGTGGAGGTGTCGACCTGTGTCCTCGGTGTTGACCGATAAAAAGACCCGAGAGAAAGTTAGTGTCGACCGGTGTTTGTCAGTGTCGACCAATGAAAACCCGAGACAACTTAAGTGCCGACCGATTCTTGCAGGTGTCAACCGGTCTCTTTAATCTTTATGTTTTAAAAGTGAAGTTATTTAAACCGATTTTAAACGAAGTTTCTGCTGCGGTATTTATATGTATTTCTTTTGGAAGACGTTTGAGTAAAAAAAAAAAAGAGTTGTTTTGAGTCGAAAAACGAAGTTTTAAAATTTCTAGAAAATATTTAGTAGAGGATATGATGGATGGTGACGAGTAGTAGTTAGTAGCAAACCGGGAATCACGAAGGATTTTTGGGTTACAGTATCACTTCTTTCCTCGTTTTACGTGGTGGACTTGTCTCGAGAGGTGAACCGCGAGGTATGTCTCTTTACTAGATCGAGGTTGGCCTTGTCCCGTGAGGTGGACCGCGATGTGCGTCACCTTGATCTAGCACGTAAAAAAGAACCCAATAGTAAGAAGATAAAGAAGATGTAAGAAAGAGACGAAAATGAAAGTAAAGACGAAACTGTAGAAACTGCATATGTTAGGATATGTTTGTTTTCAGTTTTTATGTGCATTACTTACTTAGCATTAGGCTAATAGATGAGTTATGTGATGTAGGTGATGAAGCGATAGCTAGTGAGTAGTCAAAGCAAGCCCAAGACTAGGAGGCAGTTGGAGGAGTGCGCTCGTGGACGGTCTAGCCGGCTGTTAAGGTGTTTTAACCATGATGGGCGTAGGTATGGGTTTTGGGGTTTAGTCGGAATCGTTTGAATCGTTTTTGAAAAGTAAATGAATTTCAAAATTTTAGTAGTCGTTTTGAAGTATAAGGTCGATTTTGAGTTGGGTGATAAGTGTACGTTTTTGTTATTTTTAGCATTAAGTTGAAGTTCGATTGTTTTTGGGAAAGTTTTAAGGTTTCTAGTCAAATTTCTATGAAGGAAGTGTCGACCTATAGGCTTAGTGGTCGCCCAATCCTAGTAAGTGTTGACTTATGTGCAGGAGGTGTCGATTGAAATAGGTAAATGGCGACCACGAAGGTCAACATACGGAGACAAAACCATATCAGGTGCTGACCTATGTGTGTAAGTGTCGACCAGTTAGTGTAAAAATGATAGGAGGGTCAGGCGCAAGGTTCGATCGATGAAAACAAAGAGTATTAAGGTGTCGACCTGTACATACAGGTGTCGATCGGTGAGCTTGGTGACCAAGGAGTTGTCGACCGTTAGGGTCGACCAGTGTAAACAGAGGCAAATGAAGTTCTGACTGGTGAATATGGGTGTCGACCCCTTGGGTGCAGCATGGATCAAGTGTCGACTGTAGCCTGCATGTGTCGACCGAAATTCCCTTTTTATGTTTACAAAACTCAAAATTTTATTGCAACTGATTTTGGTGAAAGTTTTCCGCTGCGACGTTTTTAAACATTTTCAAAGGCGTCGTTTTAAGTAGAGAAACAAAGTTTTAAATTTTTACACGAATTTTACCCTAGTGTATGTGTATGAGTAGAGTTAGCGACCCGGGTCCGGGGACGAATCGGGGGCGCTATAGATATAGTATCAGAGAAGAGAACGAACTGGAAACCATGTGGGTTTTCGGGGCATTTCAGGAATGGTATCAGAGCAGTAAGTAGTGAGTAGTAGTAGTGAGCGTACCGGAAACGTATGGGTTTTCGGGGTGCTACATATACAGTCCATTTGTTAGAGGTAATTCAATCTAGAGAAGTGAAAAGGCACCTCATGATCCCGTCTTATAAAAAAGCGAACTCGTAATTCTACCTCACAACTAAAGTGACGTTTATTCACTCTTTCTTTTATCTTTCCGTATTTATGTCTGTCTTTCTTTGTTCTCTTTATATCTTTCTTAACATAAATTCTTTTTCATGATACATGAATCATACATAAACATAAGATGCAAAACAGTCAATTCGTATATTTTTTCTATTCAATTATAACTTACTAGTATCATGAAAGTGTCAATATTTCTACATCAAATCATCAAACAAAGAATATTCTTAAGCGACATCATCGTCAATATAATCATATCATATAACAAACATCACAATTAAAAGTCTATATTATAACACATCCTCGAGTGACATCATCGTTAATATAATCATATCATCTAACAATACATTACAATCACAAGTCTATACTATAACACCTCCTCGAGCAACATCATGGTTAATATAATTATATCATTTAACAATACATTAAAATCAAAAGTTTATAATATAACAAATCATCGCGTGTCATCATCATCAATATAATTATAAAACATAACATAAATCGTAAATCTCATCCTATCATAACAATTAAACAAAATCTTCAAGTCATTAATGTCGTAACGTAATATAAATCAAGTCCTTAAAGTCTTATCATAATGAAACTACTTAACACCAGCACTTTGTGATGCAGACTGACAGGTCAACACATAACACATCACTTACGTCCATCAACGTGTCATATTCAAGAGGTTATAATATAACATATCTTCTAGCAATATCATCATCATTATCAAATCCTAGAATAACAATAAAATATCTCATTAAATATCTCTATTGACATAATCATGAATATCTAAATAAAATACATCCTTGAATATCAATAAAACGTAAATAGATAACCTAACACTTTGTGATGCAGACCGACGAGTCAATGCATACAAACATCTCTTACCTCAATCTTTAGTACGTAGGCTCTTGCTCATGACTGGTATCCTTCTTCACCTTTAAATTAATCTACTCATAGAGTTATCGCATATTAGTAAAAGAAATTGAGGAGAAGAATCATAAACGAAATATTCCCATGGAGAAATCCTAACAATAATGAAAGTTCTAACCATCTCCGACAAGCATGTAAACTCATGTGTTTATTTGTTTGAGGGTAGAAATCTATTAGATTTAAGCTTACCTTGAAAATTCTATAGAATGAAGAGGTAACTTGTGAGTTCTGGGTGAAATAAGGGTTAAGTTTAACGTATATAAATTGGTACAAATTCGGTATTTAAATATGATCAAATAAATCTTTAAAATAATGGTAAATAGCTTAAAATATCTAAAAAAATATAAGAAACTTTGATAAATTCAGAAATATGAAATTTGACAACCCTAAAACTTCAAAAACTTACTAAAACGCCTTTTTGGAAGGTTTGGGTACGACAAGCCTTGTTGGCCATGCGCGCCCTATGCGCTCACGTGTGCCTTTTTGCGCCTTTAGCGCATCCATTGCTATGTTACATACACTATTTTATGTTTTTCACTTGGTTGATTTATAAAGGACACTCCTAACATTTTTTTTTTTTTTCTGCTTTTATTTGTATTATTTTCTCCAAATATTTCATAATCATTATAATAATAATGTAAAAATAAACAAGGACAGTGAATTTGTGCTTCATTTGAAAGCACCAGAAGCTTTTGTCACGAATGATTTTTCAATATCTACTGGAGCTTCATTTGGTGGATCTTCAGAGTGCAAAAGATGATGGAATTTCCTACGTTGGAGCTGTTGCATTTCAATTTCACTATAAAGTATATGGAGTTGGCTACCACCAAATCGAATTCCAAGTGATTTCCTTATAACAAATGACATCTCTGCTAGTCACAATTTTCTTGGTGAGTGGATTGAACAATTTATATGCTTCAGAAGCTTCACTGACACCTATAAAGACTTCTTGGCCTTATCATCAAGTTTCTTCATTTTTGATCTGGTATATGAGCACAATCAAAAAATTTTAAAATGATCTCTTGCTTGTCTTCACCCACTCTGAGCCTCCTGAGGTGTTATGTTTGGAACTAAAAGAAGGTAAGACTTTTGTTTAATACATGAATGCTCCAATAAAGTGCTTCTAGACTTTTGTCTAGTAAATGAATGCTCGAGTTCTTCGCTTTTGGCAAAAATTCTTTTGAATTCTCCTTCTATTAGCAAACATCTCACCATTTTGAGGATAGTTCTAGTTTTTCTTTCAATACACTATTTTGTTGTGACGTATAATTTTGTATACTTTGGTCATCACAAAAAATTTCAAAGACTATTGAGCAATATTCTCCACTATAATTAGTACGTAGAATTTTAATTTTGATAATTTGACACGCTTCATTTTCGAGCAAAGCATTACAATACATATTCTGATTTTTCCTCCAAAAAATAAACCCGTGTTTTTTGAGTAAAATCATCAATATAAGTAATTATCTTTTAGCTCCATTAGAACACGACTTTATAAGCCAACACCATTCTCAATTCTCTCATGGGAAATCATGGAGAGCCAAAAATACCTTAGAGTTAGTTCATTCTAATATTTGTAGGCTGATAAGTAATTTTCTTGAGTTAAATGATACTTAATTATTGGTGACACAGTCATAATCTTTCATTTTTATAATATAAAGATTCAACTTCCCAGTCTCCATAACATGATCTCATTTTCTTAAACGATGCCAGGATCCCTAAAAATTTAGACATAGTTGGACGAGTTAATAAAACCAAAAAAATTAAAAAATGAATATTAAAACATGTTAATTTACGCAAGAATTAATAAAAAATAATTGAAAAGAAATCAAAAATACAAAATTTATTTAGTTTAGACAAAATCGTCCTACGTATACGACACAAGATTTCAACAGTGAAATTTATTAAAGAATCAAAAAAATAAATATTTTTGTAATGCTACAACATCAAACATAATATTACCCGAGAATACAATAAAATGTATTTTTCCCAAACTCTCTCTGCTCTTCTTTTTTCTCTCTCTTATTTCTCTCTCACTCAATCTTTCTTTTCAATTAATTAACCTTGAGCTCAATGTTTCATCTATTTATAACAAAGAAATGCAACTTCTTAATGTAGTAAGGAAGACAGTTGAAATAAACTAAACCGTATCGAAACTTTGATCCAACTTTTACAAAACATAATACCCAACACCTTTAACATAAACATTGTTCATAGAACCAAATATATTTTTGGGCAAAGTTCAGACTAAACGATGAAATTGAATTAGAATATGACTAAAACTTGCATACATTCTATGTTAGTTTGCAAAGCAAAATCAATTGAGTTTTTCGATTGATTTGATTCAAAAATCAAACCAAATCGAATCAGATATTTGAGACCTTTGAGATGAGTGGAAAGAATACGATTGATCGTTTTTAAAAAATAAAATAAACTAGACTCATGTTTTAGAGCTGGAAATTTCAACTTCATTTTCCTACACAAGTAATCTACACTTACAACTTATTTCTACAACCTAATTCTACTCCGTGACATTGTGTCGATGTGGCATTCATTCTACTACCATGTCAATAATTAATTTTAGATAAAAGAACGCATTTACTTTTTAATCCCCTTTCTCCACCAATGAATACATATTTCTCTAATTGGCAAACTCCTATTTCTCACCTTTTAATCCCCTTAAACAAACCAGATTGGGCACCTGATTCAAAAGTTGATTTTCTTTCATTTTTTGTTTGAGAATAGACTTCCCTCTTGGTTGTTTCTCTGTGTTATAAGTCATATATCTTTTCTTTTTTGTGTAATGGTGGTAATGTCTATAACAATAAAAAGGGATGACCAATTCTCAATGTGCTTCTTCGTTCTCCCTAGTTACAATTATCAATTTTTTCTTCTAACAAAGGGGAACAAGAAAAGATAGGTAACTTGAAAGAGTACAATTCTTTTTGTTTTTTACGGTAATTCATAATTTTTACTGATTTATTAAACATGTTAGATTTTGGTGTGACCTGAGTTCTAGCTAGGCCAAGTCGATTATACATATGTTAGGAATCTAATTAGGGTTTTGTTTTCTTTATAAATTCATGTAGACTAGAGTCACAAAACTCGCGGTTGTATATTGATATTCATAGTAGATTTGTTTCTTTATCCGTATTTTTTTTCCTGAAATGATTTTTCTACGTATTTATTGTCTCACATCATATTTTCTTTTCCAGTTATCGTTCGATTTCTAACAAGTGGTATCAGAGCAAAGTTGATTTCAACAAAACTATATATTAATAATTATTTATTTAAGGTATAAAAACAATGAAACTAATACCTACTAGAAGACTGAGCAGTTAATTTACTCTCTAGATGTTATAAGGTCATGTTGTCTAGGTATATCTATAACATAAGATTTGTTTTTATTCTGCTAAAGTTGGGCCAAGTCTATATGAGAAGTGAAAACATATTGTCCTAATTTGAGTGTAGATACCAAGCTTCCATCATTTTATTTGTGTTTAGTGTGACTTGACTATACTAAGCTTCCATCATTTTGCCAGATGTACTCTTTTTTTGTATCAAGTTGCTAATTTAGCAGCCATTTATGAAAATAAAACTATAGAACTATGAATTGAATGAATGAAATGGCTCAAAAATTAAAAGAAAGATCTGCAGAGGATATTACTTGTAACAATTTAACAACACAAGAACAGCCTGCAACAAATAAAATTTGTAGGATACTGACTCCATGTGTAATTCAAGGCAAAGAGAAACCACTTTTTAAGAGAAAGCGGACCAAGATAGAACAATATAGTAACCAAAGGCAAAGAAACAAAAAACGTTCAGAAAAATCACTTAAGCTAACTTCCTAATATTGTGGAAGTGTTATTGTTAGACTTTTTATTTAAAAATATGTTTTTTTAACAGAAGAAAGAGAGATAGAAGATGTATGCAAATTGGGATTTATTTAATTTAATATCAGAATTACATTTTTAAACTTCCAAAAACCAAAATAAACAAAATATCATAGAGACCTAAAATCATACTAAGATTTCTCACAAACTAACTTTTTTCTAAAGACTATGACAATTTCATTTATTTAAATTGAAAATTTTCCTAAAAACTAAGACAATTTCATTTATTAAATTAAAAACAATAAATAAAAACCTAAAGTTTATGTGGACTCTGATGTGCCAAGAGGAGCCATCACTCGATCACAAGCCAAATTCTTGACTTGATTGAACCTTTTAATGAGTGTGTTCTTTTTGTAGGTGAAGCAACATATGATTACCTAATGATGGAACCTAATGCTCAAAATATGGATAACCCTTTCTATTTGCTAACATGGGAGCACTCCTCGACCATTCCAAAATTGGAAGAAGAAATTTGTCTTCCTTGTGACAATTAATGTAACTTGAACTTAGTCTTATTTCCTTTAAAAACTTTAGTATTTTATGGTGTACTCAGCTAAGCCATATGGCCGAGTACCTCTCCCCTTTTGAACCCCTTCTTTGACTAATTACCAAACCCTAATTTGTAATAAGAGACATGGTATTTTAACCATCCTTAAGGCCCCTCTTTAGTACTTTTGAATGAAAACATATCAGATTGCTTTCAGCTCTTTAAAGCTTCCAAACCTTGTTTTTCGGTGAGTTACATCCGAGAAGCATCGACTGTGTTCTTGTGTTTCCATTTTGTGAGAGCCAAAGTGATTATATTTCTTTTGCAATCTTCCTTCTCTTGTCCTTGGTGTGGAGAATCATTAGTAATGTTGTATTTAATACTCATCCAAGCTAGTTGGAGTGCCCTTCTTCCATAGAGGTGTCAAACCCGAGAGGTGCTGTTTTGTCTCCTCCTCAGATCAGCAAGTAGTCATTCGTCAAAATAACTTTTCAATCGCAGTGAGTGAGCCTGTGAAATTTGGAGGTTGCCTCATCACATCCAGGGTGAATTTGTGTTAAATTTTTAGATGATTTGGACTTAAACTAAAGATTTTATACATGTTGGAATCTACGGATTTCTTGATCAAATCTATTATCCAACCGAGAGAACTAGTGTTTGTGTTTGTCCTATAAATTGAAGTACGCCATTTTGTATCAGAGTTGTGCTTTTTCATTGTTGTTTTTGCTGTGTTTTTGTTGTATTTTGGTGGACTAAAATGATGACAAGAAGTGAGGCTAATAACCAACAAAACCGAGACCCAAATGTTCAACCTCCTTTAGCAACAAACCCAAAAGAGGAAGAATCTAGTTTTCAAGTACAACTAAATGAATCGAACCACAAGATTGAGAACATTAGTCAATGAATGATGGAGATGAGGAACCAACATATGAGGGTCCCTCAAAACCTTTTGCCTAGGAGAAGACGCAAAAATCCTAGGAGGAGGTTTAATCAAAATGTGATCAAAGAAGATGAAGAATCCGAGAATGAGGAGCTTGATAATCCGCATGCTAGGCACAACCCTAATGAGAAATTGAAGCATGCAAAGGTATTCATTTCCTCTTTTAATGGTTCATGTAATGATGATATGCTCTTGGATTTAATGGATAAAGTAGAGAAGGTGAAATTACAACTAGTGTCTTTAGAATTAATTGAATATGCTAGTTTATGGTGGGACGATTTGAAGGCACAAAGGAGGCGTGAGAATGATGAGGCCATTGTGACTTGGAGAGTTATGAAATCTTTAATGAGAAAGAGATTCATGTCAAGCCCCTACAAGCAAGAATTGTTTTTACAAATGCAAAATTTGAAGCAAGGTTCATAATTGGTTGAGGAGTACCTAACAGAGTTTGAAACCCTCAATATTAGAAGTGAATTGGAAGAACCCGAGGAGAAAGTAATTATAAGGTTCATAAGGGGTTTGAATAAAGATATTAGTGATATTGTGGAGCTACAAACTTTGGAGACAATGTATGTTGTCACTGCCGATTTCACATGTTCCATGAAGGCACAGGCCAAGGGCCCAAAGAAGGAGGACGTAAGCTTCTTCCAAGAGCGCGCGAGAATCAGCTAAGTGTTGGTGGATACTTAGCGCGCGCTGGGCTACTCGGGTGGCGTAGCCCACAAAGCATTGAGGCGTGGGCTCAATGTCGGGCGATGGGCTTACAGGCAGTTACGCAAGCAAGAGGCACCGCGGCACAATAAGGCGCGGTCAGCGCACACGATCTGGACGCGGGATGAACGTGGCTGGGTGCAGGCGTTACGGTTTGTGGAATAGCCATTGGCGCGGGCGTTGCAGTTTACGGTAGCCGTTGGCAGGGCATTACACTTCGGCAGGTAGTCGTTGGCGGGGCGTTACACTTCGGCAGGTAGTCGTTGGCGCAGGCGTTATGCGCGCGCAACAAACGGCAAGCACTCGGTTGGGACACGACATGGCAAGAGCGCTAGCGGGGGGCCGCTAGGCGCGGATGCAAATCTTCAGACGAGGCGCACAGGACGGACCTCGCGGTCGAGTCTTGGCGCACGCGGCAGGTATTGATGGCGCACACGCGGCATGCATTGATGGCGTGCGCAGCGCACGGGCGGCGAGCAATGATGGCACGCCCGACCAGCATTGAAGATAAGCATCCAAGGGCATTAAGTGTTGGCTACACATTCATGTCCAATTTATGTTATGGCTGGGCCATAAGGTGTATATAAACCTCGTGAGACACCAAGCTAAAGGCATCCGATAAAGGAGTTCCTTAAGCTATTGTGGTGTGCCTTGAGTGAGTTTGTCCTAGTCTTTGTATTTGGAATAGAAAGAAGGTTGGGAGGTTTTGCTCCTGTAAACACTTGTGTCACTTGAGTAGTTCATTCTGTAAACGCATCAACAAGGAAGGCTGGTCGAGTCGAGGCTTAGCGCCGCACAATCATTAAGCGAAAAATTAAAGGTGTGATAACTGGTATCAGAGCACGGTAAACCACAACTAGATGGAATCCTTGGAGCAAATCAGACAGACATGATCCTTGCTCGACTCAATAGATTGGAGAGCTTCACGGGTGTGTCAATGGCTACGACGGACGATAGGCCATTGATGGTAGAGCTTCGGTTGATAAGGAAGGAGTTGGACGAACTCCAAGCATCAATGGGGGCAGACAACCTGGCTATTGAACAACACATCGAGAGAACGGTGGGGAGGATAGACCAAGAACTTGCTAGGATTGGCAAGGATGTGGTAGAAGGCTCAAGCCAAAGGTTAGCTACTTCGACCATGCAATATAAGGTACTTGAACCTAAACCTTATACGGGCAACTGCAACACAAAGGAGTTGGAGAACTTCTTTTGGGACATGAAGCAATACTTCATGGCCGCAACTGTCAAGGAGGACAACTAAGTAATGATTGCAAGCATGTACCTAGGCGGTCACACAAAGCTATGGTATCGACAAAACTAGGATTGGGAGCCACGCATAGACACTTTTGAGACTCTCGAAAGTGAACTCAAAGATTGTTTCCTACCGTAGAATTCCGAATGGACCGCGAAGGAGGCGTTGAGGAAATTACGACAAAGGGCACGGTACGTGACTATGTTAGAGAATATAGCTCACTTTTACTTGATA
Organism: Begonia peltatifolia; assembly: GCA_022433055.1. Taxonomy (NCBI): domain Eukaryota; kingdom Viridiplantae; phylum Streptophyta; class Magnoliopsida; order Cucurbitales; family Begoniaceae; genus Begonia; species Begonia peltatifolia. The sequence goes on from CM039522.1 coordinate 4,477,742, forward strand.
TTTCAACTATGCATGAGAACGACAAGCTGTTTAACTTCATGACGGGACTTCAACCGTGGGCGCAAGCCGAATTGAGGCGTCATGACATGAAGGATGTGCAAGCAGCTATCTCCATTGCCGAGGCTCTTGTGGACTACAAGACAAGTGGTGGAAGCACGGCAAAGGGGAAACCATTCCAAGGATATTCTAAATCCAAGGGACTTGATCACTTCCAAAAGAAAAAGGCGTCAGGATATTTCATATGCGGTGGCTCACTCTTTGCTCGAGATTGTCTGAACAAGGGAGTGGCGCCTTCCTTGCGCATCAAGGAGGAGGGGTCCGATGAGGAAGACAAAACTCGGGTGAACCCCATTCAGCTTATCAATGCCCTCACAAGCGAAGAGGCGAGGCCTTCTCACAAAGGGCTCATGTATGTTGAGGTTACCATCTAGGGGAGGACGGTACGTGTAATGTTGGATACAGGAGCAACCAACAATTTCATGTCGGACAAGAAAGCACGGGACCTTAGCTTGGAGATAGCGCGGAGCGCAAACAAAATCAAGGCTGTTGATTTGGGTGCACAGCCGATAAAAGTTACGACACAATATTTGATGCGTATAGGGAAGTGGCGACAGGAATGCTCACTTATGGTGGTTCCCCCAGACGACTTTGAGCTCATTCTGAGATTGAAGTTCTTTTGGCAAGCCAAAGCGATGGTTCTGCCGCATCTTGGCATCATAATGATCCAAGACGACTCTGCACCATGCATGGTGAAGAGTGAAACAAGAGAAGGTAATATGTTACTAACATCTTTGCAAGTGAAGGCGGGCCTGAGGAGAGGCGAGACCACCTTTCTGGCAACCTTGCGGGAGATCAAGGGCGACCAGGTTAGTAATGTGCCAACAGAGGTTCTTCGAGTGCTCGAGGAGTACCGAGACGTGATGCCACCTTTGTTGCCAAAAAAGCTACCATCAAGGCGGGAAGTGGATCACTAGATAGAAATTGAACCAGGGGCGGTTCCACCGGCACAGGCACCATACATGATGGCACCATCTGAGTAGACGGAGTTGAGAAAGCAGCTGGATGAGTTGTTAGAGACATGTTATATCCAACCATCCAAGGCACCGTATGGTGCACCGGTACTGTTCTAGGGCAAGAAGGATGGTGCCCTACAGATGTGTGTCGACTACCGGGCATTGAACAAGGTGCTATAAAAAATAAGTATCCTATTCCTCACGCGAGTGACTTGTTCGACAGATTGGCGAAGGCATCTTACTTCACCAAGCTGGACCTTCGATCGGGCTATTGACAGGTGTGCATTGCACGCGACGATGAATCGAAGACGGCCATGGTGTCACACTATGGGTCATATGAGTTTTTGGTGATGCCCTTTGGGCTAACCAATGCACAGCCACCTTTTGCAACCTGATGAACAAGGTACTCTACGACTTTTTGGATCATCATATAGTAGTGTACTTGGATGATATTGTCATATATTTGGAGTCACTTGAGAAGCACATACAACACTTACGGGAAGTGCTAGAGAGGTTACGGCAACACTCTTATATGTCAAAAAAGAGAAATACGAGTTTGTTGTGGAGGAGATCAACTTCCTCGGCCATTACATCAAGCAGGGCTCGATACGCATGGTAGTCACAATGTGGCTGCAATCGACGGATGGATTGTGCTGACAAAGGTAACTGAGCTACGATCTTTTTTGGGTCTAGCTAACCATTACCGCAAGTTTATTGCGGACTACTCAAGGATCGTAAGCCCATTGACGGACTTATTGCGGAAGGAACAAGCTTGGCTATGGACGGAAGCATGCCAAGAAGCTTTCATGCGGCTAAAGGAGGCGGTTTCCTCCGAACCCGTACTAGAGTTGCTAGATTTTGCCACACTACTTGAGGTGCATACGGATGCTTCAGATCAAGCAATTGGCGAGGTCCTTACACAAAAGGGTCACCCGGTGGCTTAAGAGAGTCGCAAGCTCAAGGGGGCAGAAGAGAGGTATTCAGCCCACAATAAGGAGATGGTGGCAGTTATTCATTGCCTTATGACGTGGAGGCACTATCTCTTGGGGACTCGATTTTTGGTCGTGACGGACAACGTGGCCAACACCTACGTTCGCACTCAAAAGAAGCTACCGCCAAAGCAAGCAAGGTGGCAGGAACTCTTAGCTGAGTACGACTTCACATGGATGCATAAGTCAGGCACCAAGAATACTGTGGCTGATGCGCTTAGCCGAAAGACATGTGAGGAGATAGTAGCGGCGCTAACCGAGGTACGTTCTAACTTTTTGGAAGAGATTAGAGCAGCGGCAAAAGACGATCAAGACTATATCTGGATGGCAAAGCAAGTTGAGGAAGGTTTGATTTGGAGATATTGGCTTGAAGACTGCTTGTTGAGAGGCCGAGGCAACCGAATATTTGTTCCAAGGCAGGTGGGATGTGCCAGCAGATCTTGAGGGAGACCCACGACACTCGGTGGGTGGGTCATCCAAGCGTGGAGCGCATGATGACACTTTTTAGCCGTAGCTATGTATGGCCCAAAATGAAGGAGGACGTGGAACTGCACGTCAAAACTTGTCTCATTTGCCAAGAAGACAAGACGGAGAGAAAGAAGCAAGCGAGGCTTATTCAACCTCTCCCCATTTTGGAGAAGCCATGGCACTCGATTTCTATTAACTTTATCCCGGGCCTACCGTCCATCGAGAAGATGGGCACTATTATAGTCGTGGTAGATCAACTCTCTAAATATGCAGTATTAATGGGAGTCCCGAAGGGGTGTTCAGCGCACGAGGCGACCGAGCACTTTTTAAAAGGCATGGTGAAATATTTTGGCCTCCCCCATGAGATCATAAGCGATCAGGATCCAAGATTCACAAGAAAATTTTGGACAGCCTTGTTCAAACATTTAGGGACGGAGCTCAAATTCTCCACCACAAACCATCCTCAAACTGATATCCAGATGGAGCGCATTAACGCATTACTCGAGGAGTACTTGCAGCACTATGTATCGGTGACACAGTGGAATTGGCTCAAACTACTTGAGTCGGCCCAATTTTCCTATAATCTTCACAAATCCTCATCGACCGAGATGAGCCCGGCAGAGCTAACGCTCGGCTTTCAGCCTAGCACGTTGTTGGACATGGCGCAACAGGGGGAAGGATGGGTTCTTGCCCAACGGCATATCACTTTATGCTGGACCGAAAGGAGCTGCTCGAGCAGACGCGAGACAGCCTAGCCAAGGCTCAACACTGAATAAGAAAATATGCCGATACAAAGAGGAGGATGTTGGAGTTTAAAGAAGGAGACAAGATTTTCTTAAAGCTAACTTCACAACTATGGAAAAAGGTCACGGACCGGCGGTTCCACAAGGGGCTACTTCCAAGGTAAGAGGGGCCATTCGTGGTCACTAAACGGGTTGGGTCGACTGCCTACCGATTGCAACTCCCCGAGAGGCTAGACTACATCTGACCTTCCATATAAGTTTTCTGAAACCTTATCATGAAAGGGAGCAGCAGCAAATGCAAAGGGCATCGCCCGGGGTGCAGGTGGAGTTCGCTAAGAAGATAGCGAAAAGGCTTAACCACCGGACCATGGGAGGCAGCAAGAAGGATGAGCGTCGGGAATTCTTAGTGCAATGGGAAAATGAAGAAGAGGCCACATGGGAAAGAGACATCAACCTATGGCAATTCGAAGGGCAGATCACCGACTACCTAGCTTGGGTGTCAACGAGGCCGTCGACTTTAATTGGTGGGGGTGGGTTATCACAGCCTATTTCCCATGTTGCATGAAGGCACGGGCTAAGGGGCCTAAAGAAGGAGAAGATAGGCTTCCTCTAAAAACCCGTGAGAATCGGCTACGTGTTGGTGGACACTTAGCGTGCACGCTAGGCTACTCGGGTGGCACAACCCACAAAGCATCGAGGCGTGGGCTCAATGTAGGGCGATGGGCTTGTAGGCAGTTACACAAGCAAGAGGCACTGCGGCACAATAAGGCACGGTCAGCGCACACGGAGCGCACATGGTTTGGCCGCAGGATGAACGCGGCTGGGCGCAGGCGTTACGATTTGTGGGATAGCTGTTGGCGTGGGCGTTGCAACTCGCGGTAGCCATTGGCAGGGCGTTACACTTTGGCGGGTAGCCGTCGGCGGGGCATTACAGGTAGCCGTTGGCACGAGGCGTTATGCGTGCGCAGCACACGATAGGCACGTGGTTGGGACATGGCGTGGCTGAGAGCGCTAGCGCGGGGCGCTAGGTTGCGGATGCAAATCTTCAGATGAGGCGCGCTAGGCAGACCTCACGGCCAAGTCTTGGTGCACGCGGCGTGCATTAATGGTGCGCGTAGCGTGCGGGCGGCGAGCAATGATGGCGTGCGTGGCAGGCATTGAAGATAGGCATCCAAGGGGCATTAAGTGTTGGCTGCACATTCATGTCTAATTTATGTTATGGCTGGGCCATAAGGTGTATATAAACCTCTTGAGACACCAAGCTAAAGGCATTCGATAAAGGAGTTGCTTAAGCTATTGTGGTGTACCTTGAGTGAGTGTGTCCTAGTCTTTGTATTTGGAATAGAAAGAAGGTTTGGAGGTTTTGCTCCCGTAAACACTTTGTGTCACTTGAGTAGTTCATTCCGCAAATGCATCAACAAGGGAGGCTGGTCGAGTCGGGGGCTTGGCGCCGCATAATCCTTGACTGAAAAATTAAGGGTATGACAGATGTCATTGTCCAACTTGCTTTGAAGGTTGAAAGAAAAGTGAAGTGAAAAGAAAAAGAGATTGATAATCGGTTTCCTTCAAAAACTGAGAGTTCCTACAAACCCCCATCTATGGTGGATGATAAGAAGTCTTTTACAAAGAGTTAGCCTAAAACAGAGATAGATGACAAGAAATTGATGGAAGATGTCACTCGGCAAAGATCAAGGGAGATCAAGTGCTTTAAGTGTCTTGGATTTGGACACATTGTTTCTCAATGTCTCAATCGAAAGGTTATGGTTCTTAGAGAAAGCACTGGTGAGATAGTTAGAGAAGATCAGCAAGAGAAAGGTGTTCCGCGCACAACAGAGGCCATTATTGATGGTCATCTGGAGAGTTCTCATGCCACAAGCAAATGATGGACATTGTCAAAGAGAGAATATTTTTCATAAACGTTGTTTAGTCAAGGACAAGGTGTGTTCTCTCATAATTGATGGGGGAGTCGCACTAATGTTGCATCCCGAGACCTTGCTTGTGATGTAGTGTCGATGTGTGCTACTCACCTTTTGTTAGGGAAGCCTTAGCAATTGATTAGAAGGTGTTCCATGACGGACACTCTAACTACTACTCATTCAAGTTTGAAGGAAAGACAATCAAATTAGTGCCACTCATACCGGAGCAAATGGCTTTAAATGAGGAGGTAAGGAAGGAAGGAAGGTCGAAGTCAACACTTTTCATGTCTAAGAACGAGCTAAGGAAGTCCCTTCTAAATAAAGGACCTTTGATTTGAAGATGTTTCGTGAAAGGATGGAGGAATTGGGAGAAATCCCAAGAGGTCAGACACTCTTGAATCAATACCAAGACGTTTTTCTAGAATAGTTACCTCAACGATTACCAACCCTTAGAGGTATTGAACATCAAATGGACTTACAACTGGGAATGATGCTACCAAATTGGCCCTCATATATAATGAACTCGAAAGAGACAAAGGAACTACACAAGCAAGTTCATGAATTACTTGAGAAGGGTTACATCTGAGAATTCATGAGCCCTTGTGCGGTTCATACACTATTAGTTTCAAAGAAGGATGAAACTATGAGGATTTGCGTTGATAGTCGGATCAATCAAATTACCATCAAGTATAGGTTTTTCATTTCTAAACTTGAAGACATATTGGATGAACTTAATGGGGCTTTAATATTCTCCAAGGTAGATTTGAAAAGTGACTACCATCAAATTTGGATGAAAAACTGAGATGAGTGAAAAACAACCTTCAAAACTAAGTATGGCCTCTATGAATGGTTAGTGATGTGTTTTGGATTTTCTAATGCCGCTAATACATTTATGAAGCTAATCCATTTCGTTCTTAAATATTTTTTGGAAAAATTCATAGTGGTCTATTTTAATGACATTTTGGTATATAACGTGAATCTCAACTCACATTTGGATCTTCTTAAAGTCTTATTTGATACTCTTAGAGATGTCAAATTATATAGAAATCTCAAGAAGTGCTCTTTTGTGCAAGAGATAGTTCATTTTCTCTGTTTCATTATTACCAAATAAGGCATGGAAGTGGATGAATCCAAAATTGATGTTATAAGGGATTGGCAAACCCTAAAATGAATTTTGGAAGTAAGAAGCTTTCATGATTCAGCTTTATTTTATCGAACATTTATTAAGGATTTTAGCTCGATTATGTCCCCTTTAACCGATTACACCAAAAAAGGAGTGGAATTCTGTTAGACTCAATCTTGTCAACAAAACTTTGAGTTAATCAAAGAGAAGCTTTGGCATTCCCCTATTCTTGTGCTACTCGATTTCAACAAGGTTTTTTATGTATAATGTGATGCTTCCGGAATAGGGATTGGAGCATTGCTTATGCAAGAGGGCAAGCCACTCTCCTATTTTAGTGACGAGCTCAAGGAGGCTACTTTAAAGTATTCTACATATGACAAATAGTTTCTAGCCGTCATTCGAACCCTTAAGGTTTGACAACATTATTTATCCCAAAGGATTTTATTATTCACACCAATCACTAAACTCTTAAACATATCAAGAGCCAAAGAAAACTAAATAGGTGACATGCTAAATGAGTGGAATTTCTCGAGCGTTACACCTACATCATCAAACATAAGAAGGGAAAAATAAATGTGGTGGCCGATGTACTTTCTAGCAGGTATGTCTTTCTAACCGAATTGAGTACTAGATTCTTGGGTTTTGACTGGATCAATGGAGCTTACGAAGGAGACCAAGATTTTAGCCATTGGTATTAATTAAGTAAGAATAAGACCGAGTGTGGCTATGATTTGATGGATAGATACCTCTTCAAAGAAGGAATATTATGCATTCAAAGTAGAGGAATGTGAGAGTCTTTAATCAAAGAAGCTCATAGGGGCGGTTTAGCAAGTCATTTTGGAGAAATTAAAACTTTGGAAGCTCTCAACGAACACTTTTAATGGCGACATTTACTTAAAGATGTGCATAAGATGTGCATAGTGTGCAAGAAAGCAAAGAGTCGAGTTCTTCCTCAAGAACTTTACTTACCTTTACCGGTTCCTAGTCATCTTTGGGAAGAGGTTAGCATGAACTCTATCTTGGGGCTTCCTCGCATACCTCGTTCAAAAGAGTCAATCTTGGTGGTAGTAGACCGATTTTCAAAAATGACTCATTTCATAGCTTGTTCAAAGACAGATGACTCTAGCCACATAGCCGAACTATTCTTCAAGGAAATGGTGCGCATGCACGGAATACCAAAGTCCATCATCTTGGATAGAGACACCAAATTCTTGAGTGCATTTTGGAAGACTTTATGGGGCAAATTGGACACCAAGCCACTCTTTAGTACATCATTTCACCGCCAAACCGACAGACAAATCGAGGTGGTGAACAGGGCAATGGGTGCTTTGCTAAGGAGTATAGTGGGCAATAAGCTCTCCAATTGGGACTTACAGCTCCCATATATTGAACTTGCCTTTAATTGAAGTGTGCACAACTCTACTCAAATGACCCTTGTGAGATAGTATACAGATTTAACTCTCTTACACCACTAGATCTTATTCCCTTATCCACAAAAGACATGGTCAATCCTAGTAGAGCAAGTAAAGCCTAACAAGTGAGAACCTTGCATGAGGAGGTTAAGAAGAACATTCAAAAGAAGAATAAGTCTTACGCCAAGCACACCAACCGCGGTAGGAAAGAAGTCATCTTCAAAGAAGGCGATCTAGTATGGTTCTATTTGAGGAATGAGAGGTTTCCTGAGCAAAAACAATTTAGACTTCTCCGTAGAGCTGATGGACCGTTCAAGATAGTAGAGAGGATCAACAACAATGCATACAAGTTTAAATTACCAGGAGAATACAGAGTATCCACCACTTTCAATGTACAAGATCTATCCTTATACATTAGGAAAAAGACTAAGCAAGTAGAAGAAGCACATTTGGTTTTGAGGTCAAATCCTTAATCACCCGGGGAGTATGATGTGCCAAGAGGAGCCATCACTCAATCACGAGCCAAATCCTTGGCCTTGACTGAACCTTTAACTAATGAATGTGTTCTTTTTATAAGTAAAACAACATATGACTACCTAAGGATGGAACAAAATGATCAAGATATGGAGAAGTCTTTCCACTTGCTAACATGAGGAGCACTCTTCGGCCACTCGAAAATTGGAAGAAAGAATTTGTCTTCCTTGTGACAATTAATGTAACTTGAACTAAGTTTTATTTCATTTAAAACCTTTAGTATTTTAATTTATTATGCGACATGTAATGGATGAACATATGAAAGAGGGAAGAGTGGCTGCATTTTGAAAGAAGATAGACCACTTGAAAGTGACCCTTTGAGAGAGAGAAGAGATTTACCGAAAATGGCAAAACCATGGTATATTCGGCTAAGCCATGTGGCCGAGTACCTCTACCCTTTTGAATCTCTTCTTTAATTAGTTACAAAACCTTAATTTGTAAGAAGAGGCATGGTATTTTAACCATCCTTAAAGCCCCTCTACAACACTTTTGAATGAAAACATAGCAGATTGCTTTCAACTCTTTGAAGCTTCCAAACCTTGTTTTATGGTGAGTTACATCCGAGAAGTAACTAGTGTTTTCTTGTGTTTCTATTTTGTGAGAGCCAAAATAGTTAGACTTCTTTCGCAACCTTCCTCCTTTTGAGAATCATCAGCAAGGTTGTATTTAACTTTCATCCAGTATAGTTGGAGTGCCCTTCTTCCATAAAGATGTCAAACCCGAGAGATGTTGTTTTATTCCCGACCAGCAAGCAGTCATTTGTCCATAACCTTTCAACCACAGTGAGTTAGCTTTTGAAATTTGGAAGGTAGCCTCATCACATTTAGGGTGCATTTGTATTAAAGTTTTGGATTATTTGGACTTCAACTGAAGATTTTATGTACGTTGGAATCTGGAGATTTCTCAATCAAATCTGTTGTCCAATTAAGAGAACTAGTGTTTGTGTTTGTCCTATAAATTAAAGCACGTCAGACTCTTGAAGCAAATTCTCAACACTCTTTCTTGCTTTAGGAGTAGCAAATTCCAATATTCTATTGCATAAACACAAATTTACTGATTGAAAGTGATTTTGGAAACAAATCTGGCAATTGATCTTCAAATTTGCAATGAATCAAACCTACATCTCCATTTTTCTGCACTATGTGTAGATCATACATAATTTTCTTTAACCACAATGCTTGATTTATCTTTTTTGTTGCAACGATAAACTTGATTTCAGTAGTAGATTTTTCTACATTATTATGTTTCTTAGAACACTATTTGGACATCCCTGAACCTTTCAAAAAAGGCGTTCTTTTCGACTCTGCAATATTTGTATGAATTAATTTCACCTTTTTTACTGCTTTCCATGTGGCCTTGGGGAATGATTTCTTGTTTTCCTTTCCAACCTGACATGTTTTATAATCTAGAATATGATCTTCAAACTCTAAAAGATCTTTTGCCATTTCTTGAATTTTATTTTTAGCAACCGCTTACGATGATAGTACCTGGACCTCTTGTGCCATACTTTATTGATTTTTTCTTTGATTGGGAAGGTAATTTGTTCCTCTAAAAGCAAAGCTTTTCCCTTTTTATTTTTACTTTGAAAATGTCTCTGTCAACTGTATCTTTAATCAAGCAACTTTTGTCTTCAAACACAATTTTATAATCATTTTCAATTAGCTGTCCAACATAATTTTAACACATCAAGAATGAACTTTATACCTAAACAAGTTTATATTGTAACTGTTTATTTTCATTTCCCTGATATGTACTTACCATTTCCAACACGAACCTTTAATGTGTTTGCATTTTTTAGTTACCTAAATAGATCCTCATCGTGCATTATGTCATTAGTACAACCACTATCAATGTGCAAAGTCTTACTTGATTTGATGCCATCAAAACATGTTGCGACAAACAAGTGATCTTCTTCCTCTTCATCTACAACTTGAGCTTCAACCCCTTATTGAACTTGGCTTTTGTAAATCACAGCTTCATGGCCCATTTGATTGCATTGATTAAATTTTGTATCAAGTCTCTTCCAACATTGAAATGGAGGATGACCCATCTTTCCGCAGTGTTGCAAGGTGGATATAATTTTCTTTGATTTCCATTCTTTGCTTTCACAATTTCAAATGTTGAACTTGCTTCATTTCCTTCAAATTCCTTCTTTTTGTTTTTATTTCTAGCCACAATTTGATGTTTTGCTGCCAAAGCTCCTGCAACAATTTTATCTTGCCTCATCAATCTTCTTTGCTCTTTAGCTTTCAATGCATTAAACAAATTTGTCAAGGTAATTTTAGATTGATCTTTGCTGCTTTTCAAAGTTGTAATTGTTAATTCATATGGTTTAGGAATGGTAACAAGTATTTTCTCTACAATTCTTGAATCAGTGATTTCTGATCTAAGTAATTTGACTTTGTTTTCAATGCTAAGAAGTTTTTCTGAATATTCTTTGATCAACTTTTAATCTTTCATCTTCTGCGGCTCGAATTCTCTAATTAAATTCAGAACTTGCATTTCTTTACTTCGTTCATCTCCTGCATATTCTTTCTTGAGATAGTCCTAAATAGCTTTAGCTGGTGGGACTGACATAATTCTGGTGAAAATCATTGGTGAAACAGCTGTTATTCTCTCCTTTTATATCTTAATATGTGACTCTGTGGGATTTGCTTGTCTTCTCTCCTTTTATATCTTGATATGTGACTCCGTGGGATTTGCTGGGAGACACTGAACTTCATAATCTTCTTTAATAGCCTCCACAGATACAACGCTTTCTAGTAGGTCTACATACATATTGCTCATATTTGATAATTTTCTCAATCGAAAATGGGTGGAGCCATAAATGAAAAGCTGGATTCTCCTTTCATTAGAACACTTAACAAATTCACAAAATCCCTCAAGAAATCGGCTTTGATATCATTTTGTTGTACTTTTTATTTAAAAATATCTTTTTTTAAGAGAAGAAGAGTGAGAAAGATGAACGCAAATAGGGAATTATATTTTTTTCAATACGAAAATCACACTTTTAAACTTCAAAAAATAAAAACAACAGAATATCATTGAGATGTAAAATTGTACCATGATATGCAACAAACTAGCTTTTTTCTAAAGATTAAGATAATTTCATTTATTAAATTGAAAAAAATAAATAAAAACTTAAAATTATGTAGACTTGAAGCGATTTCTCAATAGTTATTTTAGTTAGCTAATGTATCTTAAAAAAGTTATTCATGGTTCTGGAACTGAAACAGGAAC
>CM039522.1:4489189-4550458 GCA_022433055.1 Begonia peltatifolia
CTTTTTCAAAAAAAACCAACATCTTTGGTTTTTTTTTAAAAAAACCCAAAATTTTACTATTCACCAAAAAAAATTAAAAACTATCCTAAATTAACAAAAACACCCATCCTGGCCAGCCTATGGGTGGACAGACCCGTGGAGGCCGGCCGGTTCACTTGAACCGGTCAGCCTTCATTATTTTTTATCAAAAAACGTAATCGAACCGGTCGGCCTCTATTTTTTTTAAAGCCAAAAATTAGAGGGAGGCTGGCCGGTTTGATTGAACCGGCCGACCTCCAATTTAAAATTATTGATGGAGGCCGGCCTGTTCGATCGAACCGGCCGCCTCCATTAAAAAAATAAAAAAATATATAGGGGGAGGCCGGCCGGTTCAATATAAATAGGAGTTTCCATTTTCATTCAAACCACACCTCTAAAAATTTCTCAAATACTTTCTTTCGATCGTTTTCTTTATCCGATGGTATTTCGGTTCGTTTCGAACGAAAAGCGTAAATTTTTATTTATTTATTTATTTATCAATTACCCTGCTTATTTATTTATTTATTTTTGCTAACATTAATTTTTAAAATATCTAATTTAATTTTTTTATATTTGATTTATGTATTAGATACGATGTTCAGGTAATTTAATTTTTGTATATTTCTTTTATTTATCAGTTACAATATTTAGCCACTTTGATTTTCGCTTACATTAATTATGTAATTGAATTTTTTTATAATTCAATATATTATTTGTTATGATTTTTAGGTACTTTAATATTTAAACGAGGTAACCCTTTTTTTTTGTAGGTAAATTATTTATTTTCGCAGTGGTATAATTGTACTGTGTAAGTAAGTTCTGTCTAAGAAGGCTGGAATTTAAGTGGGACCATTTGTGACCTCTGCAGTCTTTCCTGAGAACTTACTTGGAAAGGTAATTTTGTCTAAGGAGATTGTCCATTACAATCTTTCCTGGGAATTATCCTGATCAGTACTCTCCACGCTATATAACTATTTTTTACAATGATTATTCTCACCGTTTTATTCTTTTCCAACAACAGGTTTTTTATACTAGCGACGACGATGGATTCAGATTCTAGTAGATCAGTTGATGTAAACGAGCTAGCAAATTTTGATACAGATAACGAATGGATGTCGGATGTTACACCTGCAGATGCTGAGGTACAAGCATTCGATCAATTAGATGAAAATAAAGAAATAGAGTTTTATGCAACCTCCAAAACACTAGACGAGTAGCTTCGAATACCAGTCGGCTCAGATGACGAAGAAGTGGAAAGCAGACCGATAAGTGCACAAATATCAAACGGAGGATTATTTTTGGGTTAACAATATAGTTCATTAAGAGATATCAAGGAAGAAATAATTCAATATTCTATAGAAAATGGATATGGTATACGGTTCGCTAAAATTGATCGTAACCGACTGACGGCCGTTTGCGAATCTAGATGTCCGTGGCAACTATATGCTGCGAAGATGCAAAATGAGCTCACGTTTCATATATCGATTTTACCAACGTTCACAGCTGTTCAAGGCAAATGAAGAATCAAAACGCTAGAGCAAAATGGGTGGCAAATGATTATCTGGATAGGTTCAAAAGTCACCCTACATGGGACATCCCTTTTATTATCGAGACAGTGAAAAGGGATTACATGGTCGATATTTCAACTAGTATTGCCACAAGAGCAAGAAGCATAGCTCAGACTATTAATAAAGGAAAATGCGACGAACAATACGAGCAACTGTGGTCGTACGGAGCAGAAATATTAAAATCAAATCCGAGTAGCACAGTTAAAATTTATGGTATCCTAGGGGGCCAAAATACAATGGTATTTCAAAGATTTTATATGTGCTTGGCTGCTTGCAAGACAAGTTTGTTGCAGCACGGTAGACCTGTTATTTGTTTGGATGGCTGTCATCTTAAGGGCTCGTGTCCCGGCCAACTACTCACAGCCGTCAGTATTGATGGCAACGATAAAATATATCTCGTTGTTGTTGCCAACGTTAAATCTGAGTGTGAAGAGTTATGGAAGTGGTTTTTGTAAATATTAAAGGAAGACCTAAACACTGAAGCGGGACGCGATTGGACAATTATTTCAGATCGACAAAAGGTATAACGCATTTATATTTGTTATTTCAAATATTTGTGATAGTTGTATTATTTTATGTTGACGATGTAATATGTTAAAATTTCAGGGGTTGAAAAAGGCTGTGAAACGTCACTTACAAGAGGCTGAACACTGCTTCTGTCTGCGGCATATGTATCAGAATTTTAAAAACCTTTATCAGGGTGTTACGTACAGAGATGCAATGTGGAAGGCGGCTAGAGCACCCACGAATGCTCATTTCGAGTATGAAATGGAGAAATTACGTCAGATTAACCCGGAGGCCGAAGCATATCTTCGAGGAGAAGATTCTCGCCGTTGGGCTAGTCATGCCTTCTCTTCCATTCCAAAGTGTGATTTAGGCTTAAACAATCTGTGCGAGTCATTCAATACAGTGTTATTGCCTATCCGGGACAAACCAATATTGACCATGTTCGACGGGATCCGAAAGAAATTGATGATTCGCATTGTCAAAAATTATGAGAAGATGTCCCGATCAGAAGATCTCCTGTGTCCCCATATAAAAACAAAGCCTGCGAAATTAGAGGAAGCATCAGGAAATTGGCGTGCCAAATTTGCAGGAGGTTATCGCTTTGAAGTCACCAACAGATACGAACAATTCGTTGTTGACATGGATGATCGTGTGTGCAACTGTACCAGGTGGGCCATTACTGGAATCTCATGTGTGCATTTTATTCCCTGCATGTACATCATGAGAGTACCCCCAGAAACTTACGTGCACGCCTACTATCACCGGGTAACTTACCTTCAGATGTTCTCACACTATATTCATCCTATTAGAGGGCGAATAATGTGGCCGCCACCCGGAGACGGTCTGAACAAAATCCTCCCGCCCACAAGACACCGCCAACCTGGTAGGCCAAAGAAGACGAGAGTGCGAGATGCCGACGAGCCATCAAACTCGAGAACGAGAACTAGTCGAGGTGTCGTATATGTCGGTAGCAGGGGCATAATACCCACACTTGTTCTAACAAGGTTCAACTTCAGGCGTTGCTTCGCAAGATACGTTCATAGGTTTCAACACATTCGACGAAACACAGGTATACTTTGACACGTTTCTCCTATTAACTCACAGTAATTTTTTTTTATAGTTTCATTTTCTTATGTGCAAGAATCTTCAATATGCGGTCGCGGCGGAGGAAGTGCCTAATAATTGTATTGTAATAATTATTTAGTTATTTAATTTTTTAAAAGGTGGCTCAACTTGTAAATCATTATTTTAGTTCAATAATGTTTATTTAGTTTTTTCAATTAATAATTAATTATATATATATTTATTTATTTATTTTTTAAATAATGTATTTATTTAGTTTTTTCGACTTAATTACACTTATTCGAATTGCATGAAAAGTATTTTATCATATTTATTAACGAATTGCATGACATTATATACAAAAGAAAAACCTAAAAACTATACATCAAAGTCGTTGCCGTCTCCGTCTCCGTCTCCGTCTCCGTCTCCGTCTCCGTCTCCGTCTCCTTCCCCTTCTCCTTCTCCTTCGCCGTCTCTTTGTCTTCGTCGTCGTCGTCTGCGTCTGCGCCTCCGTCTCTCATCTTCTTCATCAATCCTTCGTACGAGGAGTTGCATTTGTTCCTGCTGGTTTTGCCGTATCTGAATAATCTGTTGCAAGTCCTCGTGGTGCGTCTGATGAATCTGATGTATTTGACGCTGCATCTCATACATGTGATGGTTGCTTGCCTCCCACAACTCAAACATTTGTTGGTGGTTTGCTTGCAACATCTCATTACTCGTCTGTTGCGCCTCATACATTTGTTGCATTAATTCTCTCATATCTCATGCGCTACCAGGCTGCTCATGTGGGGATAATAGTGGCGCGGTAGTCTCCTCCATCGACACTGCCTGAGAGGTGGAGGAGGAGGCTCTCTGATCGCTTTTCAGCATCCAAATGCCATTAGCTTCGACAAGACTCATTCGAGTCAAATGAGTAGTGTCGAATATGTCGGTAGATTTGGGAGCTATTCTTCGCTCGCTAACCGGTATCTGAATGTCAAATTCTTCGACGATCTTCATAATCAAGGTCCCGTAAGGGAGACTCACCTGCGATGTCCGGCCTACTTCAATCATGTGACTTAAAATCAAGAAACCAGGGTCGAAAAACTTCCCGTTGCACAGTTTTTCCATGACATACAGGTCCATGCAGCTCACAAGATTTCGATGTCCATCTCGTAGCAGAATGGTATGAGCTATCATGTTGCGCAGAATTCGACCTGTGACATTCAAATCTCGTGTTTGTGGCTTCACGAACACCTCAATGTTGGGATTGATGTGAATTCATCGGAGGAACTCGACTCCCTCAGGCAAAGTGAAGAAAGAGCAGTCTTTAGAAGCATGATAATATTAATATGCATCCTCAACGTAAAATCCCAGCAATTGATTTATTGTTTCCGGTCACATCGTCACCTCATTATCAAGAATCTTTGGTAGTTAGACCACTAATAACTCCATTTCTCCCAGCTGCTAACAAGTTTGCATAGAGTAATCAAACTATTCTCTCACATACGTATCCCTTCAACGAATACATCCCGTGAAGGCCGATGTTGTCAAATATCTCTTTAATTCCCAACGTCTCCCAACCACTGAAGTCGACAGTCATGCAATGAGTAAGTTTACGTTTCACCAAATCATTCTCAAACTTACTTCCGCAGTTTCTATTCCAAAATTCCATGGCAAATATGTTGTTAAACCTGCCGTTGGAAAAGAATAAAACGGTGAGAATGATCATTGTAAAAAATAGTTATACAGTGTGGAGAGTACTAATCACGATAATTCCCAGGAAAGATTGTAATTGACAATTTCTTTAGACAGAATTAACTTTCCAAATAAGTTCCTAGAGAAGACTGTAGGGGTCACAAACGGTCCCACTTAAATTCCAGTCTCCTTAGACAGAACTTACTTACACAGTACAATTATACCACTGCGAAAATAAATAATTTACCTACAAAAAAAAGGGTTACCTCGTTTAAATATTAAAGTACCAAAAAATTGTAACAAATAACACATTGAATTATAAAAAAATTCAATTACATAATTAATGTAAACGAAAATCAAAGTGGCTAAATATCGTAACTGATAAATAAAATAAAATATACAAAAATTAAATTACCTGAACATCGTATCTAATACATAAATCAAATATAAAAAAATTAAATTAGATATTTGAAAAATTAATGTTAGCAAAAATCAATAAATAAATAAACAGTGTAATTGATAAATAAATAAATAAATAAAAATTTACACTTTTCGTTCGAAACGAACCAAAATACCATCGGATAAAGAAAACGATCGAAAGAAAGTATTTGAGAAATTTTTAGAAGTGTGGTTTGAATGAAAATGGAAGCTCCTATTTATATTTAACTGGCCAGCCTCCACCTATTTTTTTTATTTTTTTAATGGAGGCCGGCCGGTTCGATTGAACCGGCCGCCTCCATTAATAATTTTAAATTGGAGGCCGGCCGGTTCAATCAAACCGGTCGGCCTCTTTACTTTTTTTAATAAAAAAATAATGGAGGCCGGCCGGTTCAAGTGAACCAGCCGGGTTCCACGGGTCTGTCCACCCATAGGCCGGGCAAGATGAGTGTTTTTGTTAATTTAGGATAGTTTTTAGTTTTTTTTTGTGAAGAGTAAAATTTTTAGATTTTTTTAAAAAAAACTAAAGATGTTGGTTTTTTTTTTTTTCAAAAGACCCTATTTTCTATGTGTCAGGGAGTAAAAATATTAGTAGGGAGTAGTGGCTGCTCTTGCACATGAGACTAAGAGTGTGTATTTTCCCAGCAAATATTCATAGTTTCGTATTAGTTTTCTCTTATTTTAATATTTTGAACATTGCAAATAGAATTTATAGTTTAGTTGAATAATTTTGTACTCTTCGTTTATAAAATGAAAGTCTCTTTTGTATTAGTGTTTCTTCCATAATAGTCAAAGCACAAGACGAGCTAAGTAAAATCTAGTTTTGATTGAAAAAGTCAAGAATGGTTCTGAAAATCTCAAGAGGCGGTGTAAATTGAGCAAGAACAAATGCGAAGTGTTACAAGTCATCGATTCAAGCTGCACCGTGCCTAAAACAAAGAGGACGAGTTTATCTTTTAGCCACAGTAAATAGGGCAAAGTGCAATATAATAGCTGTACTTGAGATTAAGCTTTAATTGATACCTTAAACAACTATTTGGGTAAAACTATTTTTGTTCTTTAGGTCTTAGCAAAACCATTCATAAAGTAATAGAACAAAGTGCAACTCATGGTTTATTCTCGTAATAATCTTACTCGAACTATCGCAACAAAAGTTACCTTGTTATCATCATGTCACCACGTTAAAAGTTTTTTCCATATTAAAAATAAATTGATTAAATTATCAAATCTGAAACCAATCCATAATGCTGCGTAAAGTCAATTTCAATGCAAAAATTAATCTCGCTGCTATACTAGTAATCTAAATGTATTTTTTAACGAACAAAAGTAAATTTTTAATTCTCTTACATAGTAACAAGATTAAAACATGGCAATTTGTTCTCTCTAGAAAAAACGTCCGAGAAAAGGAGAGTTGAGAAAAACAAAATGATGGGTTTGTAATATTGATAGAGATAAAGAGGTTTAGAGAGAAACAAACATTTAAAAAATGTATCGACATTTATAAAATTAATAAGAATATAGAGATTCAAAAAAAAAAAAAAACTTTTAAAAGAAAAATTTTAAAGAGAAATAAGAAAACAGTAAGATGAGATTAGAATGATGACATCTAAAATTAATGTTACATTAGTTCTGTTAAGATCGACTTGAGCTAGGCGATTGGGAGCTCCTTAAAAATTAGGTTATCTGATCTGAAATTCTGTTGTGATCACGTTCGAATCCTTACAGATTTCATGACTTTGACGTAGAATTGGGGTGTAAAAGCATGGGGTAAGCATAAGATTACTCTTCCTCCGTATTCATTGACAAATTAAGTAATTAGTAGATAACTATGGGACAGTTGTATAAATAAGTTGTATAAATAGCAACAACAATGAGGTTCGACACAAAATACCACATCTTTATGGGTGAGATAGTGAAAACTACAAAGAACTGAAGAAGGTGAGGGAGAGCTGAGAGAGGGGAGGGAGAGCAAACGGCAACCAGCAGGAGGAGATCATCTCTCTCGTGTGTACTCTTCTCTGAGAATGGGAAATTCGTCGAAAGAAGACGTCCCTACCGATGGCGACTCGTCTATTGGCGACGCTGCCCCTCCCCAGACCAGTGTCTACGCTGAAGGGGAGAAAGTTCTAGCCTACCACGGTCCCCGCATCTACGAAGCAAAGGTTCCACCCCTCTATTTTCTGAAAGCTATTCTTGGAAATTTGTAAATTCAACTTGCGCCTTTCTCTTCATGCATTCATTTTATTTTGTTTTGCTTATCTTTTCCTAACTTGTACGAAACAAATGAGAGAAATGAGAAAATATGACTGCTGAATAAGATCCATGACAGATTGAAGAGCCTTGGAGATGTTTTCAGTGAAGTAAGGTTTATTTAGTTCTAGTATTAGGGGTAAAGAGGAACTAATAGTGGTATGCTGAGCTTTTTAGTATTGAAATTTAGTTTCTTACGGCATGCTTTATTGGAATTTTAGGTTCAAAAGGCTGAACAGAGGAACAATGAGTGGAGATATTTTCTGCATTATCTGGTTGGTTTTATATCTTTGTTTTGTCTGAATTCCTCTCTTTCGTGTCTTGCATTGAATTCTTATTATCTTCTTTCTACTACGTATTTATTATAATATGTACTACTTGTAATACCCTGTTGACTGAATTATTTTGTTAATGAAATTAACATTCCATCTTAATATTAACTGTCACTGTTTTTATTTTTTTCAGGGTTGGAATAAAAAGTGAGATGCTCTCTTCTCTATTAACCTCATTATCTTTCCTGAGTTTGTATTTCCTAGCCAATTTGATTGAAATAAAGCAATTTAAAATCATTAATTTTTGCTTTGACATAATCACTCTTGGTACTAAGTTTCATCCCAATTAACATAACCAAACATTCTTGCATGCCAACTCCAAGTTTTGGAATGAGTTTTTGGATGATTAAAAGAAAAATCTGCAAGTGGGTGATTGATGGTTTGGAATTTATTGGTATTTCATCCTTTGTGATTTCTATTTATGGTGTAAAATTAAAAGAAAGAATTTGTTGGAGAGAACCCTTTGACATGTGAGTATTAAGGAAACTTAATCTTGAATGAACATTTTGATAGCCTCTTTTTATCCATCCACGAATGTTTAAATACAATTTAATCAAATAACTATCAATGCAAAAATTATAAAAAAAAGTTGAATGAGATGTTATCCCTAGTTTCCTTCATTTAAACTACAACAATAATTTGAAATTTAAGTTTGAAAATTAATAATATTCCAAACTAATTTAAAATATAAATTGGATAGTTTATCTCGATTTAAATTTTCAATGCTACTTTATTGTCCTACAAAAATAGCGCTTGTAACTTTTTCCAAAAAATTAATTTAAAATTTAAAGTGCTAGTTTATCTTGTTTTAAATCTTCAATATAACTTTCTTATTACATGAGAATAGCGCTTGCAATTCTTTTCGAAATAGGATCCCCTTTCACTGAGGCTTCTTGATTCTAATTATAAACCATAACAAAAGGTTTTTCCAAATTAGCTTACAAAAGTTTGTTCTATTTTGATGTTAGAAAATTTGGATTGGAATATGTTTAAAGTTTCTTTTAAGAACAACATATACATTATTCTTTCCCCCTCTTTAGAGAATGTTAGCAAAGTTGTCCATGGTAAATTTGTAAGTACCATCATGCAGACATATTGCCACTTCAGAGTGCTTGGATGTGTTATATTGTTTGCTTACATGTTAAGAGTAAAAGTGATCCATATCATTTACATCGAAAACTTTCAGTGATAAGTTCTTAAAAAATTGAACGGTGGTGAACTTCTGTAAACTTTACGAAGTGGAACTCTGCCATATCCAATTTTATGCTTCATTATTGTCTTTAAATACTAAAGATGAAACAGAATGCAGACTTCAACATGATTTTTTCTTGCTGACATATTGACACATTGTAGAACATGGGATGCATTATTTTGTTTGCTTTTGCAAAGAATAAAAGCAGTGATCTCTATTATTTTAAAGAAAACTTTTGACTACAACTACTCATGGAAATTGAATGTTATGGAACTTCTATAGGCTATATGATGGTACTTGCAATAAGCAATTTAAATTCTTATGGTAAACGGTAGTGAACATTCATTTATAAAGTTAACTATTATTGCAATGTCTTGTATAGTTTGTACTCTTTCTAAAGTATTGCCTGTACTCTTCTCTTTTGTGTTTTTTCCCCCTCTTAACTCCTAAAACTTTCGAAGTGTGCAAACTATGATCTACACTTACACTAGATGGTTTTTAGCTGGTAACTCACAAATTTTATAATGATATAATGCATAATTTCACCAATGTAACCATGTTGTTCTTTTCCTTTTGGCGATGTTGTGTTTATTTGTTTGGTCTACCTATGGGGAAAGAAAACTTTTGCCTATTGCATATTTTTGTAAAAGCAAACAAATGTTTGGCTTATTGCATCATTTTAACTTTCAAAACAATGCAATCTTTTCAAAGTTATTAAGATTGGAAAATATGTAAATATTGTTATGAATATGATTTGTTATATTGAAATAACAGGTGGCATATTGGAAAATTGAATAATTTCTCCTACATGCAACAAAACTTTTGTTATCTTTTATTGGAATGTTTTCTTTCAATAATATATATATCCTTTTAAAAAAAAGCAACACAGAAATCATTACTATGGCTTGGGCATCTTGCCAACAGTTGGGACGAGTGGGTAGGTGTTGATCGTCTAATGAAATGCACGGAAGAGAATCTTAGGAAGCAGCAGGCTCTTGAGAAAAAGAGGGGTGTGGACAAGAACTCAAAGTCAGGGCGTTCGGCTCAAACAAAGCCAAAAATTTCAGCTGGTTAGTTGTCCAATATCTCGTTTAGTAGGACTCTGACTGCCAAAAAATATATTTTTTTATCTTGTGCGAATGACAGTGTTAAATTTTTGTCTGTAATCTAAAACTTTGAACTTAATTACAGGATGATTAAGTAATTATTATTTCTCTGTAATAAATATGGACCACTGAAACCATATTAATTAGTTTCTTTACAAAAGATTCCCCTATTTAGTTCATACAAAACAACTTACGCTCAGTTTAGTATTCTATAGTTTTTCTTTGATAATTATTGTTAGCAGTACTAATAAATTAATTGGTTGTGGCAAAAAAGTTAAGTGTATGTTAACTAAAACTGTAAAAAAATGATTTATGAAATTTAAATGTTTGGTAAATGATGATATTTAACTGTTGTTGTATTATTAAATTACGTAGAAGTACATGATAATATTTGGTAGATATATTATTTATAATTGCAATCATAAAAAAAGAGCCATTTAAAGTAATATTTTATTTTGAACCAGAGGAAGTTGAAAAAGGCCATGGAAATTAAATAATCAAAACATATAAAGGCAATTTAGAAAAAAAAAAAAATGAGGCAAATTATGCATGGAGCATAATGTAGAAGCTACTTTTCTTGATTTTCAAATCCGTGGCTTATTAAAAAAAAGTAAATAATTTACTTACGAAACAGTATTAGAGGGCCTACTTAACAAATAAATTCTTTCAAGTTCCTTACAATCAACATCAAATGAGGCAATAGAGCTGATGATTTATTCAACCGCTTTGTAGAAATATCTCACATGAAAATGAAAAAGGTTATTTGTTTTATCTTTTTTATCTGGTTTTAAAATTATTTGACTGGATGTGGTTTACATTTTTTTTGTTACCATGTAGATGGGAAATTGGACAAAGAGGATATGAAGAGCAATGGTATGCTCCGTGTGCGTTTATGTAGATAATTTGTTAATAATGTTTGCATTGGCGGTTGTCATATTTTTATAGTTGCATCTAGTTCACATGAAAATGTTTTTCCTCTAGTGTCAATTATTCCTGGTGAATTAACTTCTTGGATAACGTTTGTCTTTTGATTAAAAAGAGAGAAAAACAAAAGGCAATGATGCATGGCTATTTTCCACAGTGCACTATTTGAAAATGTAAAAACAAATGAAAGTGCACTTCGAGGTGATATTTGGCTGTGGTTTTATGTTCTCCATTCATTATCAACACTTTTGTGCTGATCGATTCCACTCATAAACAGATTGATCAGTAGTTGATGTAACCGAAAATACCTTGCTCTTTGTTTTTTCAAATTGTTACCTCCTTTTTTACTTAGATTTTATGAGGTTAAGATAGGTTACTTGTGCGCGGACAAAGATAGTATAATGAATTTATTAAGTTACCAAATGATACATAGTGCCGCTCACTACTTCAGAATGTATAATGTACGTGCGTTTGAGTATGTGCAATCCGTTTTTTTGACATGTGATCATACTTTTAGCAATGATTCTTGTTTTCTTGATATGTGGTCATACTTTTAGAGATGAATTTTGTCCAGGGGACTATGTAAGAATTGATATACATGTACAAAAAAAAATGCATTGATAGAACTAAGTACCTATATACATACTTCTCTTACCAATGATTTTGATTTGCTTATTAAAATTATAATGTTCTATCATGTTAATGTTTTTTACTTCTCTCAATTTTTTGTGTTCTTTGAGTGTGTATTAAAAAAGAGTTACATATCTTATTTGTCAACAATTCATAAATGAGTGATTCTACCGTCTAATTTTATCTTCTGACGTGGCGTTTTTATTTTATTAATTAATGTAATAATTAGAATAAATTATAAATAAGATATTGATTGAATTATAAACGCCTTATCGAAAAGTAAGATTATAGTATAAATTAAAGGGTAAACTAATATTATTTTTTTATAAATTAGCTAATTAAGTGAAAAAGTTGTTTATTATCATTCCTGTGTTTCTTTTTGAAAGATATTTTGTAGTTTCAGACTCTGCATTTTTAAAGATTTACACTTTTTTTAGGCAAAAAATTAAAAGTCTTTCCTGTGAAAAAGTTGTTTATTATCATTCTTGTGTTCCTTTTTTAAAGATATTTTGTAGTTTCAGAGTCTATATTTTTAAATATTTACACTTTTTTGAGACAAAAAGTTGAAAATTTTTTTGTTTTTTTTTTGTTTTCTTTATATTGTTCTTGGAAATAGTGAACCACAATCCAATTTTAGCACAATAAATAATTATAAAAGTTTTTTTTGGTAAGAATTAAAAATGCATTGGTGGTCTAGTTTTCTTAGTTAAATTTGTGCAGGAACGAAGGGGAAGAAGCGAAAGAATGAGTCTAGCACTAAGGTATTGCTTATAATAATTTTAGTATAGCTAATGTAATTTTTTCATGTTGATAAATTTCAGATCTTAGATTTGGAGTCTTTTCCTTGTAAAGGATATATAGCATGATTCATCATATTCTTTCATTTCTCATTGACCTTTTTAATCACATATACATGTAGAAATTAATGTACTCATGATTTACTTTTGGAATTACTTATACATATAGGTACAATATCATCAATTTGAAAGCATTTAGACGAGAGAATGTTAGTCAATTTGTACAAATTACAATGTTTATATTATGTCTCCGGATTAGATTGTGTTGTTTTAAAAAAAAGTAGTTGATTATTTTTCTTATTATTAACTTCTTAGTTGAAGTTAATGAAATAATTTAGTAAGAGTTAGTGGAAATTCGCAAAAAATTGTAAAATACTTGTAATTCGATAATATAAATATGAGATATGAATAGAAAAGTTCGGTACAAAAATTGTATGTGATAAAAAGAGTGGGCTCTTAGGAGTGGGAAGAATTGCCCAGTCTCTTGAATAAGTAATGCAAAGATGTATTCCTTTGATTTTGTTCAATAACGATGGACAGATTCCTCTGTCCGGTAGGTCGATTTTTTATAGAATCTTTTAGATTCTATCAATTGGTATAAGAGGATGGAATCTTAAAGAAAACGGAGGGTGAAAAAAAAATTTGGTGTGGTGAAGAGAGATTCGAAGTTCCTGTTTTTTCAGTCGAAAATCGGATGATGGATTTTTTGGATTGAAAAATATTTCAATATTTACAAATTCTTTGGGGGAAGAAATCATAAAGAGTTAAAAAGTTACTAGATAATAAACTAGTAGGAGATGAAGGAAGTTAAAGAAACAAGTTGGTAAGAGTTGGTGTGGGGTTAAAGAAAAATAGTAAAATACTTGTAATTGTGTAATATAAACAAGAAATAGGAACAGAAAACGTAGATAGAAAACTGTGATAAAAAGAGTGAACTCTTAGGAGTGAGGAGAGTTTCCAAGTCTCTCAAATTAGTTTTATTCCTTTGATTTTGTTCAATAAAGTTGGACAAATTCCTCCGTCTAGTTGTTCAATTTCAGATAGAATCCTCTAGATTCTACCAAATTGCTCACCCAAGGTTTTCGGTAAACTAATAATCTAGTAAACATATTTTAAGAGAGAAGAAGACACAATTTGAGGTTTTAATACAGTTAAAAGCATTTGAATTTAAGTTAGATTCGATTAGGTTTGGAATATTTAGATTAGGATTTTATTAAAATTGAATTAGAGTTATATTTGTATTATTTAGATTGAATTTGATTGGATTAGAATTCAAATTGTTTAGATTGCTATTTGAATTGATAATTAGAACAAGTAAACGAGGATTATAGGATTGACATAGGAGTGTTAGGGTTTTTATGGAAAATTTAAAATAGGACTTTGGAATTTGGTTTATATTCATTTAATTTGCAGATGCTTATTATCTTTCTACTTTGCGATAGGCTTCTTTGCTTTATCTATGTTAAGGTTAAATTTCTGCCTATTTGCCTGTTTTGTGTATCATACAAATTTTCTTCGAGCTTCTTTGTTTTATCTATGTTAAGCTTAAATTTCTGCCTATTTGCCAGTTGTGTGTATCATGCGAATTCTCTTCGAACTTCTTTGCTTTATCTATGTTAAGCTTAAATTTCTGCCTATTTGCCATTTTGTTTTCTTCTTTATTGTCCATAATGCTTGATTTTACGTCTTTTTTCTTCTTTTTCATTTTGCTAACCATGTTTCATGGTTGTTAGAAGGATAATCTCTCCTTGGATAAGCATGTCAAGATTCAAATACCATTAACATTAAAAAAGCAACTTGTTGATGATTGGGAGTTTATTACTCAGCAGGAGAAGGTAAATATGAACTGTTTGAGATATGTTTCTATGATTTATGGTCCTCTAGACGGTATAGAATCTGTTTTATAATTTGTCTAAATTTTAGTCTCCACCTCCAGTTCTGCCCAAATGAAAGATTTAAAAGACAAACTTGTGAAAATCGCCTCTAATTAATCATTCTAACATGCTTTCCTGATTCTTACTTTTATACTATTATACATTTTCTCACTTGTATGTGTTAAAATATTGCTTCTGATCCCTTCACAGCAGAATTTCAGATTAGTGTTGACCTAACCTCTCTTTTGACCTTAGAAGTCTAAATCAAAATTCTTTTTTTGAAGGAGATATTTTTTTCATTATTTCTACTGGACAGTGGGTAAACTGGCTATCAAGCTCTGTCAACAAAATGCCTCAGAAACTTTTATTCTTATCAATCTGACTGTTGTGGAATTATTTTTGTTGTAGCTAGTTAATCTTCCACGTTCGCCGTCTGTTGATGACATTTTGACTAAGTATCTCGAGTACAGATCGAAGAAAGATGGAATGTAAGTTTTCTTAACTTTTAAGGAAAATAAAAGTCTTGTTCCACTAGTAAGATCAATAATAATTATGCCTTATTATTAGCATGTTCTTTTATTTGGTTCAGTAATTACCAAAATTAAATTCAAAGATTACATAATTAATGCAATTAGGATTTTCAAATCATTTTTGTTGAATCAAGCTTGAAATATAGGTCCTTTGACCAAAACGCTAAAGGCCCGATTGGGGTTGCTTCTAGGAGGCTGACTTTTTTGATAATTTTACATAATTTATTTTTAGTAGCTAAAAAGTTAACTGTTTTTTCAAAAGTTTCAGCAGTATTGAAAAGTTAGAAAATGTAATTTCTCAAATATGTTTTTTTTCATAATATTAGATTCAGTTATAAAATAATATATTTTTACATTTTTATTGTTTAAATTTTTAAATAATCATATACATTCAAAATTTGATAATGATAATTACTAAATCTCCTGATTCTCGAAGAATGGGACTGGCCCAGTTCCACTCCTAATTGTGACAGAATCGAACCAGACACTCAGTTATGTAACCCCTCATTGTAACAGAACCGAACCAGACACTCAGTTATATAACCCCTCATTGTCACATAACCCAACCAGACAGTTATATAACCCCTCATTGTAACAGAATCGAACCAGACACTCAGTTACATAAAATCAATTTTAAAATGTAACACCTATCTGATATTTGCAGCTGATTATTTTGACAGCAAAAACTAACAGTGATTATTTATAAACAAGCAGCAATACCAAACTGGCCTAAGTTGGTCGTGCAAACTATCGAAGATAGATTGAACCTTAATAGTTTTAGAACTTATTGACAACAATTATCAAGTTTTTTGTGACACCTTGTTATTTATAACAAAGTAAACATTATTGCTGTCTCTACTGTAAAGAAACTTAAAACAATGTCCAGTGCTTGAGCAACAAGGACTTAGAGGGGCTAGATGGACAAAAGTAGGTCGGTCTTCTGATGATGGAATCTTGTGCATGTTCTTCTTTGATTTTTCTCTCATAAAGAAATGAAAGTTTGTTTTAATATATCTATTCTTAAGAGGCATGAAGTTTTTTTGTTTAAATTCTTTGTTCCAGGGTTGTTGATTCTATTGGAGAAATCTTGAAAGGAATACGATGTTACTTTGACAAAGCACTGCCTATGTTGCTCTTGTACAACAAAGAGCGAAAACAGTATAATGAATCAGTTACTGGAAATATTTCTCCATCAACTATATATGGCGCTGAACATTTATTGCGCCTTTTTGGTATGTCTAAGCTCTACTGTTGAATTTTTTGTGACACCTAGAATTTTACAGACTTTGGAAACATTAATAAATTGTTGGTGGACATGCACACCAGTATTGGCCAGAAAATTACTTCCTTTACATAGTGGTGGAAATTTAGGTCTAATTAGATGAGTTAAACACGATCCACCTCTTTTTCATCTGTTTTGAAGCGTCAAAAAAAAAGTTTTTGTTTATTGTTTGGGACGTTGTGATCTAGTCATATCTTTTGATAGTTTCATTGTGAATGTTGATCACATACTTTTTAAATAGTGTCCAGAATTCATTCCATAATAGACCCTGTTTTGTCTGGTTAGCATGGTGCTACTTGTTGGTCCTTCTGAGGGGAGTTGGGTGGTTTACACTTTGAGGAAGTTGCCTTCTTTCTCTGTCTATAGTGCACGGGTTCTACTTCAAAAAGATCTTCAATGATCCACATTGGGTTCAGATTTTTTTTTAGTCTTGGTATTGGGAAGAAGTGATAACTCCAGGGACCGTAGTGTGCAGGTGAAGTAAATTCGCTGATTAACTGAAGCTAAAGCCTGCTTGCATGGAACTAATACTAATAATGAGCAGTTTAGCAACCCTTTCAAAGTAATAAAGTTGACATGTTTTTGTTTTTTATACTTCTGCTATAATTCTATTTTGGTTTTTTGCAGTTAAATTGCCTGAGCTTTTGGCATATGTGAATATTGAAGAAGAAACGCTGACCCGCTTACACCAGAAATTACTTGACTTTCTAAAGTAGGTTGATGTAAACTAGTGCATTAACTTCTAATTATCTTAATCACGTTGGTATTTGGCATAAGTGTGACAAAACAAACAAATGAGCTGAAATTGAAATATCTATTGACAATACCTATTGAAGATGAAGTTAGTTGACGTTAGTCAGTTCTATACCTTCAGATAGTGTGAAATTTCAAAGCTAATACATTTATTCAAAAGATGTAGTAGTTGTGTCTCGGCGCTTTAGAATTTTCAGGAATGGTTTAGTACTCAATATTCATTTTCATTGTAATATATGGTTCAAAATGAATGAACTTTGAGCAAAGTCTATTTTATCCTACTTTTAGAAGCTTCATATTTCTATTTTATTAGGTAGACGAATTTGTTAATTGCAGAAATGTAGAGTTGATGGTATGCAAGCCTTTCATAATTGATGTGGTATTGGGATGTAGGTTTCTGCAGAGAAATCAAAGTTCTTTCTTTCTTGCTGCCTATGATAACTCAAAAGGCGATGAGGTAAAGGGGAAGGGTAAAGATGACTGAACCGGTAATCTCGCTCACACGTTGTGTTCCATTTTGTAGACCATCATCTGGCTGACTTTTTGTCCATATTAGCGTGCCTTCTTATTATGTGTATTGGCATTTCATTTCCCTTTTACTGGTAGGGTCTATTATTCATTTTTTATCGATATACATTCGAAACTTGTTTTGTACAATGAACACCATACTTCCCTGATTATCATATTTGTCGTTACCAACAACCTCGAGCTTTGTTTCGATTTTTTTCTTTTTACGAATTGTTGTCAATTGAAAGGCTCATTGTTACGACAAAGAAGCTATACAATAAACATACAAGTGAAGGTGCAACTAGGATAGGAAAGGATATTCCAGATATTGCTAGACGTTGGAGAGGTTAATAATCCTAAATGACTTGAGGAGTATATGTAAACCCATAGAAAGCAGTATAAATATGGGATAGTTGTAATATAAAGAAAGGGATACATGGCCTATGTATTTATCTTTTGCTGTTAAGAATTATATTTTGTTAGTGTATGACTGGAATAAGAAGAGATGCAATTTTTTTTGTCAAGAATCAACCTATGAATTGATAATTTTGTTTGTATGCTCACTTGAACTGTTCATCAGCGCCACTCTAATTATTTTTTTCAATTGAGTAATGTTATGTATGTTTAGTTTAGTTTGTTATTCTATTTTTTTAAAATATTTACAGATATTTGTTCAATTAATACAATGAATTAATTATTTATAATATATTAAATTAATTATACATTAGTTATATTAATTATTATTTTATATGTTAATAATTATTTTAAAAAATTAAAATAAAAGAGTTTGAATATTTTAAGAAATTAAAATTAGAGAATAAGTATTATATTATTTTTTTCAATTTTCTAAACTTTGAATTGGGTTTTTCTACGGCACCAGAACCTAACCTAAGTAGAAGGAGAGATAAGTGGAGGAAGCAATGTTCCAAGGCCTTTTCTCTTTTCTAACTATTAACGTTGTGGCCACTTTGCTTTCATGACTTGTTTCCTCAAATGCTTATTGGCCCCGTTAACTTGTTTGAGGATTATTTGCTAAGGCTGTTCGCGGTTTGATATGGTTCTACGGTAGATTCGAAATTCACGGCGCTCAGACTCGGTCTATAAGAAAAGTAAGTGTTGAGTTTTGTGATGATAAAATTTTAGTGTCACAACCAGAAGATGATCCTAGAAAGAAAGGCTGAGTTAAGAGACCTAATCATTGGAGAAGACCATATCGTCCAACCTAAGACTAGGTTTGACTACAAAAAACTTTGAATAAAATAAGTCCTAACCCACGAAGGAAATAAAATAAGATAGTATGAAAACTTAAATGATTCAATAAAATACTGTGCAACAAATAAAATACCAAACACCCAAAATTTTTACAAACAAAGAGAATGGAATTATTAAGAAAATAATTTCCTTACCAGAACAAATAACAACCTCGTGAAAATAACAAAAATTGAGGACGAAAACATGATCTACTTCTCAACGAGCATCAACAATATCAACTTTCACAATCTTAACTTGGAAGATGAAAAGTCTTTGGGATGAGTGACTAACTCAGTAGAAATCCAATATTATATTTAAATGTATATGTAAAATTTTTTTTTTTTTTTTTTTCAACGCCATGAACTTTCCTTTAATAGCTTTATGGAAGTGAAGAATTTTCTAGTTAAAGACTGAAGACTTATCTTTACATTAGAATTTGTCCTAAGGTAGGGAATGTTAGAGTTTAATGACCCAATTAGAGATTAGGGAAGGTGGTTTAGTGATTCCAGTGTTTTGGATATATGTGTGTATATTTTCTTAAATTGCAAAAGTTATTGTTTTTTGTTTTTGTAATAGTAAATTTTTTACCGTTGCCCGTCGTCTTCTCTTATGAGAAGTTTTCTATGCAAATCTTGGTTTCAAATTTTTGTTTTTCTTTAGGTGTTATTGTTCAAGATTTCAACATTACCCTTGTACGTGCTTCACTTCAACATGTGTGATGAGTTGTCGAATTTAGAGAACAATTGTAATAACCCGGGAATTTCGAATTTTATTTTTAATTTCTGGAATTTTTAGTTTAATCCCGGTCGGAGTTTTGAGAAATATTTCAACGGGAAAGATTTGAATTATAAGACTCGGAGCCTACTTTTGCGATGTTTTTTTGGAATTTAAAGTCGGGAAGTCGAGAAAGTTACAAAATTTCGGACGATTGAAGCACGTGAGGGCAATTTGGTAATTTGTATTTATTTTAAAATTTAAAAAAAAAAAAAAAAAATTGTGAAACACCCGAATGGCTTCGCGAGGAAGCCATTCGGTTGTTTCCTCTGTGCACCCAAGAGAGAAGACGACCGGGAGCAGGGCGATCGTGTGCCGGAGTCGGAGCTGCGACGGCCGACGAGCGCGAGTGTGAGGTGTGAGTTGCGAGCAGGGGCTGCTATTCCGACGAACCGGAGCCGTTCGGTTCCAGCAACTCGAGTTCCCGAAGTGAAAGCCGAGTGTTCGGCCGACGACCCCGAGGGGCTGGTTTCCGGCCAATTCTGCCGCCAACGACCAGACTTGTTGCTGGAGTCCTTCTCCCACCCGAGTGCTGGACGCCACCACTTGGTAAGTCCTCTCCCTCTGCTGTCCTGTCCGTATGAACCGAGACTGAGGTTCAGCTCCTCTTCGTTTTTTTTTCTCTCTTTAAATTTGGTTGCAAATGTGAGGGGATTGAGAGGGTGAGTGTGTAGATTAGCAAGTGGACAGCAGGAGACCGGTGAGAGGGAGGGAGGCCGAGGGTGAAGGTTGAGCCAAAATTCAGATTTTGTGTTTGAATTTCTGATTTTCGGGTTAGATTGTGCTTAATAGGCGAAATGTGAGTGTTCGGTGCAGAGAACTTGCGGGATTTGCCCGAAGTTGAGATTTCGGCTATTTTTCGTATAAAAACAGCTTCTGTTTTTGGCTGTTTTGGCTAGGCTTAAGTTGATCATTTCAAATTCTGTCTTTGTGGGTTAAAGTAGGTTGTTAGAAGAACGTGTGGCCACTGGAATCGTTCGATTCCGATATTCGACGCAAAAGTTATGCGCGTCGGAAGTTTATGTGGGATTTTTATTTAAGTCAAATTAGTGACCGTTTTTCGTGGAAATTCGACGTGTGAGAGTAGCATAGCCATTTTGATGCATATAACTAGTTGAGAGTGAGTTTTGGTTGAAGGGAAGTGAAAATGTGAAATTTTAATAAAAATGGCAGATTCGGTTATTGGCGTTTTTCGCCTATCTGCGGCCTACCGATTTAAAATCCGTCTTGGGATGTTAAACTAGGTTCCTAAGGGAACGTTTAGCCACTTGAATCGTTTGATTCCGTTGACGGACGCAAAAGTTATGCGCATCCGAACGTTGAGCTGGTATTCGGCCAAACCAAACCAATGGACCGTTTTAGTTGGAATTTAATGAGTGTAGTTAGATAAGGTTATTTTTAGCTAATTGGTAAATGTTGGGAGAAATACTGATGAAAAATTGGTTGTGTTTTAGGTTGAAGCTTCCTGTTGGCGAAGCTGTGTATCGAGCGAGCTTAGGACGCCAGGTAAGTAGTGCATGCATGTGTTTTGCCCAAGTGGGCCTACACTGTAGAACTTTAGTGTTTATGTGATTGATTGCGGTGTGTGTGCGTATTGTGTGACATGCATCATATTTTTTAAAAACGGGAACGAAAATGATTTTTAGCATGCTTTGATGTATGAGGTGAGACGTGTGGCGGTGGTACCGCGGATCCCGCTAGTGTGCGGGCCGGTGCTTCACCAGTCGCGGATCCTACTCGAGGGGTGGGCCGGCTGGGCCGTCATGCGGCGTGAAAGTGTTGACGGTGAGGATATGGGCAGTGGTACCGCGGATCCTACTAGTGTATGGGCCGGTGCAACACCAGTCGCGGATCCTACTCGAGGGGTGGGCCGGCTGGGCTGTCGCGAAACGTGTGCGTGTGGCAACTGTGGCCCCGTGCTGGGGAGGCTGGGACGGGGGCGACGTGTCAGGGTGTAGAGTGGCGCGAGGTACACCCTTACCCTGATGTGGTTGCCGTGTGGTGATGCGTGGGTGTAGCTTGTGGGCCTCGTTGCTGGGGAGTCCGGGACGGTGGAGACGTGTTAGGGTGTAGGGTGGCGTGAGGTTCCTCCTTACCCTGGTGCGGCTGCACTACGCGTCACAGATGTGACAACATGAGTGTGAGTGTAGAGACTGCATGTGATAGGATTGCATTGTCGGATTTTACTTTCATATCGCATTACTTACTGAGCGTTAGGCTTATATTGTGTGTTCTGTGGTGTAGGTGCTGACGATACCGCTGGTGAGCCTCGAGTGCCTAGTCCTGAGGCGTAGGATGGTTGGCGGCGTGCGACTGCGGCACCGGATGGCGGACTTTTGTTAGGGCGACCCGACCCGTGGATATGGTAGGTTGTGGCCTGGTCGGTTTGTGGGTTTTCTTTCTTTTGCGGTGGTTATGTACGGAGGATGGGATTGATTGTTGTATATGCGTCAGTGTATAGGTGTATATAGAGTGCGTGTGATTTTGGTAACGTACGCGGATATTTTCCATGTTAGAGTATGTTATTTCTCTATACTGGAGACTTTCTTCATTTGTATTTGACGGATTTTCGTCGTCTTCTTACTCTGATTTGGGTTGGGATGATTTCTCTGGATGATGGATAGGTAAATATTGTTGGATTTTGGTGAATTGTGTTCAGGGTTAAATTTTGGGGTAGTCAATTTTTAGGCGGTACTCTGCCGAAATTTCGGGAGAGGGGTTGAGGTTCGAGAGGATACGAAATAGGTCAAGGTATGTGTATGATGAATGCTAGAGGAGTTCATATGAGTGTGGATGTGCGGCGTGATCGCAGGTGCGGGGCACGCGGCCCTGTGGGTGCACACGAGTCATGCGGCGCCGGGTGAGGGCGTGCGCGCGGACGTGCTGTACAGAGGCAGGGTGCGTGGGGCACGCGGCGCTGTGAGCGTGCGCGAGATACAGTGACGTTGGGTTGGCACCTGTAGCACCGCGGTGGTGTACGCGGGGTGTCGGAGTGGGGACGTGAGTGCTTGGGACCGGACTGGGTAGTTCGTGGGGAGCGTGGGGTTCTTTCCTAGGATTTCAAGTTTTACCGTTTTATCTCAAATTGTTTTAAATGGTTTTCTTTTCCGCTGCGTAGTTTTATGTTGAGGACTTCGTGTTTCCTCTTCGGGACGCGAGTTGTTTTTTTTTTTTTGAATCGAGTCGAAAAATTTTCATACTCACAAATGTGCTTTTGAAAATGATTTGAAAACGAAAGGGGTATTGAATTGAGTTAGTTGTGTCAAGTGTTAGTGTGTGTGTGTAGTGTGTAGATGCAGTGTAGCGCACCGGGAACGTGTGGGTTCTCGGGGTGTTACAACAATACTCAAAATTCAATAAATGTGTTTTTGCTCTCTAATTTCTCATATGCGAAAAAACTTCTTTTTTTCTCTTGGGAACAAAGTTCTACAAATAGAAAACAACTACAGTTGTACATAATCATATTATTTAAATCACGTTCTTTCCTATGTCAACTTATACAAAAAAAAAACTATATATTCTCAATGGAATGACATGTATTTATGACAAGTGATCGTAAATCTATTTTAATTATTATTTTTAAAATTTAAGTCCAACATATATACCAAATACAATTAAATATATAAGTTAAATAAACAATCAAGGCATTTTCATAAGTTTATAAATCAAAACTAGTAAAAGCATAAAACAACTAATCAATAAAATTTTATTATTTTATAATATCAAAAAACTATTTTTTATATTTGCTTGTCTGATACAAAAATCTTGACATGTATTGCGTTCGTCTTAACCAAAAAGTTAGAGGCAAACTCAAGATATTATGCATTTTTTTACATGTGTTGGTGCTTTGTTTTGGGAAACATAATAGATTCATTACTTTTGTGAATTACGTAAAGTAACATTTCATTTGTCATGTTATTACATCATTTATACAGATTATCTGGCACTCAATTACATGTATCCTCCGTGATGCATTCTAAATGTAAGACACCAGAAACAATGGTGGCAAAATGTAGGTTTTGTAGCCCACAAACTAGAAGAGCTCTCCGTCCACATAAGCAGGCTACGTTTTATTGTGCAGGAAAGAAAACAAAAATCCTAAGCAACTGATTATTTATTATTTATTTTTATTTTGATTAGTCTTGAGAGATTATAAGTTTATTTCATAATTTAATAAGTTGGTTTAATTTGATTTTAACCTTCGAAATATGGGGTTAGTGTAAAAAAACTTTCAAAGTATGTTTATGCTAAAAAAAACTTTGAACTATAAAAAATCTATCAAAAAAATCTCTAGCGAGTGGCCGATAATTCTCGTATTAAATTTTACACACGGAACAGGGGATTGTTCTCGTGCGTGCTGGAGGTCTCCACTCCCCACCTCACCCCCCATAGAATGGGAGACTGCTCTTGGAGAACGGTCCCCTGTTCTCCTACATTGATACGCGTGATCAGGCAATCATCCCCCCCACCCCCAAAGTTTAAAAACCTCTCACGTTCCATTCTCACTACATCGAAGTTCTTTAACTCTTCAAAACCTCTCTACTGTTATCTTGTTTAGGAGTTTTTTGTTGTATAAGCAACGACGATAGATTCTTATTTACCTAGAGCAGTTGATTTAGACGAGTCAACAACTTTTTGATGTCGATATGGATTGGTATTCACACGTCATTTGTGCATATGGTGATCTTCAAGCATTCGATCACTTATATGGAAATGAAGAAATCGAAATGCATTCGTCCTATATAACTCTGGACGAGGAGCTTCGAATACGGGTTTGTTCAGAGAATAATGAGGTGGAAAGAAGACCGGTAAGAGAAGAAATCTCATCGATTTTTTTTAAATACAGTTATTTGAAGAATATTAAAGCGGAAATAGTATAATATTCTTTGAAAAATAATTATGAGATAAAATTCATTAAAAGTGACAAGCGGCGACTGACGATTAAGTGGGAAGACAAGTATGAGGGGTGACTGCATGCTTCTCAGAAGCAAGCCGAGCTGATGTTTTAAATAAAAAGTTTGATCGATTCCCACAACTGTTCGAGAAAAATTGAGAATCGACATGGTAGAGCAAAATGGGTGGCAAATCATTATCTGAATAGGTTCAAAAGTCAACTATGTGGGAAATCTCTTCCATTATCGAAACTGTGAGAAAAGATTTCACTGTTAACTTTACATTCAGTATTGCCAAAAGAGCAAGAAGCGTAGCTCGAACAATTATCGAAAACAAAGGCAACAAACAATACAAGCTAATTTAGTCGTACGCAGCAGAAATATGTAAGTCAAATATGGGTAGCATATTAAAAATACAAACTTACGAAATGAGAGATGATTCATTGATATGCCAGAATATATATGTGCATAGCTGCTTGCAAAACAGGATTGTTGTAGTACGGTCGCCCTGTTATATGTTTAGATAGTTGTCATCTAAAGGGCTCGTGTCTTGGCCAATTACTCACAACCATCATTATTGATGACAACGGTGAAATATATCTCGTTGTTGTTATCAACGTAGAAAAAGAGTACACTGACACATGGACGTGGTTCTTGCAATATTTGAAGTGATACCTAAACTAAATTGGGAGCCGGATGGACAATTATTTCTTATCGACAAAAGATATAATACATTTTCTTTGTTATTTATAAAAATAGGGACATTGTGGTAATTATATTGTTCGATGTTGTCTCTGTTTGTCCTTTCAAATATTAGTGGTGTAATTGTACTATATAAGTAAAATCTGTTGAGAAGACTAAAATTTAAGTGAGACTATTTGTGACTCTTATAGCCTTTCATGATAAGTAACTTAGAAAGGTAATTCTGTCTAAGAAGACTGTCAAAGCAATCTTTCATGGAAATTAACTTAATCAATACTCTCCATGTTATATTGTTTTAAGTTGTCTTTATTTTTCTTTCAAATATTAGGGTTTGCTGAAGGCTGTGAAAGAGGAATTTCAAGAAACCGAACACCGCTACTACCTACGTCATATGTACGAAAATTTCAAAGGCTAATTTTAGGGCAGAGCATAAAGAGATGCAATGTGGAATGCGACAAGGGCAAGCACAAGGTGGCATTTTGAAATAGAAATGAAGAGATTACACTAGCTTAGCCCGGATGCCCATGTATGGCTTTAAGCAGAATAGCCTAAATATTGCGCTAGTCATGCATTTTCTTCGAATCCGAAGTGCAAAATGAGATTGAATAATTTGTGCGAGTCATTCAATGCAGTTCTATTGCCAGTGAGAAACAAACTGATTCTGACTATGTTTGAAATGATTTGAAAGTACTTGATAACTTGCATTGTGAAGAAATTTGAGAAGTTAGTCTAATCAATGAGCCTTTTGTGTTCCCAGATAAAGAAAAAGCTTGAGAAGTTAGAAACTGCAACTCAAAATTGGAGTACTCAACTTGCGAGAGCTACATAGTTTGTGGTTAGCGATGGCTACGAACAATACGTGACCGACATGAGCACAAGTGTATGCAACTGTATTAGATGTGAGCTTACTAGAATCTCGTGTGTTCATTCCATGCATGCATTTCATAAGAGTGACACCGAAAAATTACTTGTATTAACAACTTACTTGTAGATGTACTCACAGTTTATGCAACCCGTGAGTGGCCTCCAAATGTGACCGCAGATACCAAATATGAAGAACCTCATCCCGCACAGAAAATATCGCTAACCTAGTAAGCCGAAGAAGACAAAGAGTGCGAGATGTCGATGAACCGTCAAGTTCCACAATGAGTAAGCGGAACTCAAAGATGTTATACAGTATATGTCGACAACTGGGGCACAATAGTTACACTTGTCTTCACTGGGGATTCACTTTAAATACTGCTTCTCGTGACACATTTATGAGTTTCAACACATTTGACGGGACACAGGTACAATTCACCACATTTCGCTCATAAACACACCGTCAATCTTTTTTAATTTAGTTTTTATTATGTTCAGGAATCTGTGACACGTGGCTAGGGAAGTATTAAGTTTCGAAATATGCCTTGACAACTTTTCCAAACCTCATTGGCAAGCATTAAACTTTGAAAAGTTGTCAAAATGTATTTCGTTAGTTTATGAAAAGAGTGGAGTACTCAATTACATTGATGAAACTTTCGAGATTCATGGAGTGAAACATATATTAAATAAAATGTGTTTCAAGAGAAAGAGGCGGTGACTATGCGATAAAATCGTTAGATTATGAACAGAGTGGAGTATTCAAACCTGTCTTGCAAGCATTAAGCTTTGCGATATCCTTCTGGTACGAAAAAACTGATATAACAAATCACACTTCGAAATTATTTCAAATAATAATTATTTATTTTTGTTTATTTAAATATATATTTTAGTTTATTTTAATAATACTTATTTATTATATGTTATTCAAATTACAATTATTTATTTGTTTAAATTTATTTTAAAAAATAGACAGAATTCTTTTTATTTTATGACTCCTGCATAGCTATTTTCACACAGTTACTGCAAGTTTAAATCACAAATATGTACTCAACAGTCATATTCCCGTGCAAATACTATACATCAATACATAAAATTTTATTAAAATACATCATATTTACAAACGAAAAGTAAAGTAAATCAAATGAAATACAAAATCTAAATTAGTCTATTCCGGTGGGACATCGTCGTCTTTGTCCACCATCCAACCCGTCAGCTTGTTAGTGAGCTCTCTAAGAGACTCACTGAGATAGTCTTGTAACTCAGCCACCTTTTATTGACTCGCGGCGAGCTCCTCGACCATGTCTATGAGAGACTCCATCCTCTGATCCCTTTGTTGCTCCAACTGTTGTTGCATCTGATACCTCTGATCCAGCTATTGTTGCACCTGGGATATCTGTTGCATCTGCTGCTACATTTCATACATCTACTATATATGTTACATCATGTCTCAGCTACTATGAACCTGAGGGGCAAATGGCAGTGTGGTCGCGGTGATTGTGGCATCCTCGGTGGTAGGGGTGTCCTCCATCTGAACATCCCGAGATATGAAGGCTCCTGGATCTTTCTTAAGCATCTAAGACCCGTCGACTTTGACTAGGCCCATCCGAGTCAAATGAGTCATGTCAAATACATCGACATATCTGTGTGATCTCACATGCTCTCCACTGGGCACCTGAAGCTAACATTGCTGACAATCTTTTAAATCAAAGTTCCCAACAACATATTCTTATTCTTGGTTCGACCGACCTCAAATATGTGATCTATAATCATATATCCCGGGTCAAACATTGTGTTGCTATAGAGCTTCTCCATGACGTAAAGATCTATCCAGCTAACGAGATCTTTATGACAATCCCTCGGCAGGATGGTGTGGCTAATTAGGTTGTGTAGCACACAAGCTTTGTCGTTCAAAGCCTTCGATCTCTGCTTAACAAACCATGTAATGCCCAAATTGCAGTGGATTCGCAAAGAAACTCTAGTCCCTCTGTTGTTCTGGAGAAATCATACTATCGGGAACTGTGGTAGTATCTTTCTACGTCCTCCACCCCAAATCCCAGCAATTTGTTGATAATAGCTGGAGAGACAACAATTTCTGTACCAAATAGATATATCTGCAAGCACCCCAACCTCTCGGTACCGCTCAAGTTCGTATAAAATAGGCGAACAACTTTGTCGCAGTTGTCGCCTCTCATGTCGTACACCCCATGCAAGGAGATGTCATCAAACATCTCATTGATCTCTAAAGACTCCCAACTACTAAAGTTGGGAATCTTCCCATGAATAATCGAGCGAATTTCTATATCTCGCTCCAACTGCTTTTGACACTCTTGATTACGAAATTCCATAAACAAATAACCAGGAGGCCGTTGCGACACTTGATCCAGTGGAATTTCATAACTAGGATTTGACCTACATATTTCTGTTGCGTACAAGCAGATTAGTTTGTATTGTTTGTTGCCCTTGCCTTCGTTAATTGTTCAAGCTACGGTTCTTGGTCTTTTGGCAATACTTTGTGTACTGTTGACAGTGAAATTTTCTCACAGTCTCAATAATGGAAGAGATTTCTCACATAGGTTGACTTTTGAAGCTATCCAGATAATGATCTGCCACCCATTTTACTATAGCGCGCCAATTCTCAACTGTGAGAATCGAATAAACTCTTTATTTGAAACGTCAGCTCGACTTACTTCTAAAAAGCATGCAGTCGGCACTCACACCCGTCTTCACACTCAATCGTCAGTCACTGTTTGTCACTTTTAATGAATTTTATCTCATAACCATTTTCCAAAGATTATTGAACTATTTCCGCTTTAATATCTTTCAAATAACTATAATCTTTCCAAAAAAAAAAATCGATGAGATTTCTTCTCTTACTGGTCTGAAATTGATGAGATTTCTTCTCTTACTGGTCTGCTTTCCAACTCATCATCCTCCGAACCGATCGGTGTTCAAAGTTCCTCGTCTAGAGTTGTAGAGGTCGAATGCATATTGATTTCTTCATTTCTATATAAGTGATCGAATGCTCGAAGATCAACATATGCACTAGTGGCGTGCGAATACCAATCCATATCGACATCAAAAGTTGGTAGCTCGTCTAAATCAACTGCTCTAGGTAAATCAGAATCTATCGTCGTTGCTTATACAACAAAAATTCTCCGGATCAAGATAATAGTAGATATGTTTTGGAGAGTTAGAGAATTTTGAGGTGGTGAGAATGGAGCGTGAGATGTTCTTTAAATAAGGGGGAGAACGGGGGACCGCTCTTGGCGAATGGTCCCCCGTTCACCTACAGTGCCACGCGTGATCAGCCCATTATTGATCACGGGCGATCAACTATTGACTGATCACGAGTGTCACTATAGGAGAACGGGAGACTGTTCTCCAATAGCAATCCCCCATTCTATGGGGTTGGAGTGGGGAGTGGAGACCCCCAGCGCGCACGAGAACGGTCCTCCGTTC
Source organism: Begonia peltatifolia (assembly GCA_022433055.1). NCBI lineage: Eukaryota > Viridiplantae > Streptophyta > Magnoliopsida > Cucurbitales > Begoniaceae > Begonia > Begonia peltatifolia. The sequence continues at coordinate 4,518,576 of CM039522.1, forward strand.
TGTGTGTAAATTTAATGCGGGAGTTATTGGCCACCCCCTAGAGATTTTTTTGATAGGTTTTTGATAGTTCAAAGTTTTTTTTAGTATGAACATACTTTAAGAGTTTTTTTACACCAACCCCATATTTCGAGGGTTAAAATCAAATTAAACAAACTTATTAAATTATGAAATAAACTTATAATCTCTCAAGACTAATCAAATAAAAATAAATAATAAATAATCGATTGTTTAGGATTTTTTTTTCTTTCCTGCGCATTAAAACATAGCCTACTTGTGTGGACGGAGAGTTCTTCCAGTTTGTGGGCTCCAAAACCTACATTTTGTCACCATTGTTTCTAGTGTCTTACATTTAGAATGCATCATGGAGGATACATGTAATTGAGTGCGAGATAATCTATATAAATGATGTAATACCATAACAAATGAAATGTTACTTTATGTAATTCACAAAAGTAACGAATATATTATGTTTCCCAAAATGAAGGACCAACTCATGTAAAAAATGCATAATACCTTGATTTTGCCTCTAACGTTTTGGTTAAGAGCACAATACATGTCAAGATTTTTGTGTCTTACAAGCAAATGTAAAAAATAGTTTTTTGATATAATAAAAAAATAATGTTTTATTGATTAGTTGTTTTATGTTTTTACTAGATTTGATTTATAAACTTATGAAAATGCCTTGATTATTTATTTAACTTATAGATTTTATTGTACATGGTATATATGTTGGACTTAAATTTAAAAAGTAATAATTAAAATAGATTCACAACCACTTGTCATAAATACAAGTCATTTCATTGAGAGTATATAGTATATCTATTTTTTTTTTGTATAGGTTGACATAGGAATGAATGTGATTTAAATAATATGATTATGTACAACTACAGTTGTTTTCTATTTATAGAACTTTGTTCCCAAGTGAAAAAGGAAGGTTTTTTGCATATGAGAAATTAGATAGCGAAAACACATTTATTGAATTTTGAGCATTGTTCTCTAAACTCAAAAACTCATAACATATGTTGAAGTGAAGCGCGTACAAGAGTAATGTTGAAATCTTGAACAATAACACCTAAAGAAAAACAAAAATTTGAAACCAAGATTTGCATAGAAAACTTCTCATAAGAGAAGACCACGAGCAACGATAAAAAATTTACTATTAAAAAATCAAGAAAAAATAACTTTTGCAATTTAAGAAAATATACACACATATATGCATACACAATATCCAAAAAACTCTAATTACTAAACGTGGTTCCAACCTTCCCTAATTTCTAATTGGGTCATTAAATTCTAACATTCTCTACCTTAGCACAAATTCTAATATAAGGATAAGTCTTCAGTCCTGAACTAGAAAATTCTTCACTTTCATGAAGTTATTAAGGAAAAGTTCATGGTTTTGAAAAAAAATGAAAAAAAAATTAATTTTACATATACATTTGAGTATAATATAGAGTTTCCTATTGAGTTAGTTACTCGCCCCAAAAACTCTCTCCATCTTCCGAGTTAAAGTTGTGAAAATTGATGTTGCTGATGCTCGTTGAGAAGTAGATCATGTTCTTGTCCTCCTTTTTTGTTATTTTCTCGAGGTTGTTATTTGTTTTGGTAAGGAAATTATTTTCTTAATTATTCCATTCTCTTTGTTTGTAAAAATTTTGGGTGTTTGGTATTTTATCTGTTGCACAGTATTTCATTAAATCATTTAAGTTTTCATACTATCTTATTTTATTTCCTTCTTGGGTTATGGCTTATTTTGTCCAAAGTCTTTTGTTGTCAAACCTAGCCTTAGATTGGGCGGTATGGTCCTCTCCAAAGATCAGGTCTCTCAACCTGAACTTTCTTTCTAGGATCATGTTTGGGTCGTGACACTAAGATTTTATCATCACAAAACTTAACACTTATTTTTCTTAAAGAATGAGTCTGAGAGTTGTGAATTGACTCTGTCATTGCAACATCAAAGACAAATTATACACTTTTTAGGTCGAGTTTTAACACTTCTAAAAAACTTGAAATTAGTTCGCCCTTAATTTCATTCACTAAATTGGAGGTTTTTCAATAAAGATTCAATTCAAATGTAAATGGTGGATTAAACCAATGTATTAACAAACACTTACTCCGATATTGCTTCTTATGATTAAGGCTCATAACGTGCGAAATTTTGACTTTTGATGTAGCATCCCTCAATGCTCATAGTACAATATTTTTCGCTTTGAGCTGGAGCTACCACAAATCTATTCTTAGGGTTTCCCCAAAACACGTTATATTAGGTAGAAATAGAAACTCTACTTATAAATCATATATTTTCCATTATTCCAAGCGATATGAGATTGTGTACCTCCACTGATATGATTTGGGGCCTCACATTAGACTCTCCTTTCCTTCACATGGTTAACTATCACAATTTCCCCCTTCTAGGATTGAAGTACTCGTCGATCACACTTTTGGTTAAACAGTGTCTCTGATACCATTTGTATTACTTTCTAGTGCTCATTGTACAATATTGTCTACTTTGTGCCGAAGCCAGCACAAATTTGTTCGAGTTAGCATAAAACTTGTTGTACTAAATATGAAGGGGAACTATACTACTTACAAAACATGCATTTTACACTCTTCCAAGTGATGTTGGATTGTACATCCTTATTGGTATGAGTTAGCTCCTCACACTAGACCCTCATTTGTAATATCCTCTACTGCTCTAAGTATAATATTGTTTGCTTTACGCCGTAGTAGCCCTCACAGAGTTGTTCTTGATGTTAACCCAAAATGCGTTGTACTACGTAGGAAAGAGAACTGTATTTATAAACCATCTATTTTTTTACTCTTTCAAGAAATATGAAATTATGCACCCCACTAATATGGGTTGAGCCCTCACGCTGGACCCTTCTTGCCTTCATATAGTGAACTATCACTATCTCCTTTCTTCGAGACCTAATGTCCTCATCGGTCACACGTCCGATTGAGGAGTGTCTCTAATACTATTGGTAGCATCCGTCAGTGCTCTCAGCACAATATTTTCTACTTTAGGCCAAAGTTTACATGGATTTATTCTTGGGGTTAGGGAAAAACTCATACTATGTATGAAGAGGAAGTATACTTACAAATCATTTATTTTCTATTATTTCAAGCAATGTAAGATTGTGCAACCCCACTAGTATGGACTTGGTTCTCATACTAGACCCTCATTGTCTTCACATGATTGGATATCACAATCTCCTTCCCTTCAGAGCCTGACGTCCTTGTCAGCCGCATTTTCAGCTGAGTAGTGTGACAGTTCACCATGTGAAGGCAATGAAGATCTGGTGGGGCCCAGCCCATACCAGTGGAGGTGCACAATCCCACACTGTTTGTGAGAATGAAAAATGCATGGTTAAGTGGAGTTACCTTCCCCACCTAGTACAATACGTTTTGGGGCTGACGCCAAGAATAAATTCGTGCGGGTTCTGGCCTAAAACAGATAATATTATACTAGAGCATGAGGGGACATTACAAGTAGTGACTCTGATAACATTTGTAACATCTCATAGTGCTCTCACTACAATATTATTAACTAGGTATGAAAGAGAACTCATAAACCAAGCATTTTTCACTCTTTCTAGCAATGTGGGATTGTGTACTGTTATTGATATGAGTTAGATTCTCATTGTTTTCACATGGTAGACTATCACATTTGATCTTCTTTTTTATCTCTTTCGCTTCTTTACTACTTTAATACCCATCCCTTCTCCCTCTCACGCATGAAGAAAAACTAGAGCTAAGGACTATTAGAGGGTATTTAATTGGATATGCGGAGAAGTTTAAGGTTATAAATTCTATTGTCCATCTCATAGCATTAGAATTGTGGAGTCTAGAAATGCCAAATCTTTTGAGAATCACTTGATCAGTGTGACTGATCAATTACAAGATACTGTTATTTAAAGAGATCATATTGATGTTCAACTTTCTAATTCAAGTGATAGATTGATTGTCATAAATGACACTCATCAATGCCAAATGAGTGTTAGAAAATTAGACGTTGAATCTTCACAAATTGCTGATAATAATCGAGTAGATAAAATTATTGAGGAAATATTGGAATTGTTTATAAACATATTTGTCAATAAATATGGAAACAACATTAAGATCTATTTTAAAAAAAGAAATTAGCAATTTTAAGTGATTATGTTGTGCATTTATAAGAATCAGACTATAATATTGGAGTTGAAAATGAACCTAAAAAATTTTCACAAGCTACAAGTTGTAAGAAATTAAACTTATGATATGATGCTATAAAAGATCAAATGAATTCTATGAGTTTTAATAAGGTTTGAGATCTCGTCGAGTTGCATAGAGAAATGCAAAGCAATCATTAACGACTACTTCTACTATGGAAGGTGAGTTCGTTTCATGTTTTGAAGTTTTCTTGCATGGATGAAAAGTATTATTATTGAATTTATAACTGTGGATTCAATTTCTAAACCATTAAGGTTGTACTTTAACAGTTCAACTATTACTTTTTAGGGCTAAGAATAATAAAACTCATAGTCAAAGCAAGCATATCGACATCAAATACTTAATCAAAAGAGAGCGCGTTAAGAATATATTAGTAATAATTGAGTACATTAGCACTGAGTTGACAAAAGACATGTCACTAACTACTACTTCCACTATTAAAAGTGAGTTCGTTTCATGTTTTGAAGTTACCTTGCATGATTTATGGATGAAAAGTATTATTATTGAGCTTATAATTGTGGATTTAATTTCTAAGCCATTAATATTATACTTTGACAACTCGGCTGCTATTTTTATGACTAAGAGTAATAGAACTAATAGCCGAAGCAAATATATTGACATAAAGTACTTAACCATTAGAGAATATGTTAAGGATATATTAGTGGTAATTAAGTACATTAGCACTGAGTTGACAAAAGACATGTCACCGTCAAAATTTAAGAATTATGTACAAAAAATGAGACTTTGTTCCTTTACTTAATTTCATTGGAAGAATGAAAAAAATTAATAAAGCCATATGAAGTTTTTGGTTATATAAGCATGTTTATTTTAAAAAGCATCAATAAAGCTTTGACTTAAAATAAATGTAGAGTTTATTCATTAAGTTGTATGGGCTAGTGATTAAGAAACATGATACATTATAATACATGGAAAATAATACTCGACATTAAGAGTGCCTATTGCTATAATCATCTATTTTGTTTTTTAGTAAGAAAAATGATGAGATACGAACCAAGTGGGAGAATGATAGAAATTTTATATTTTATAATGTTAAATTTTCATTAAGTTTAATGGTCTATAGGAGTGATAACCCATCATTTTAATTATCACAACTTTACTCTTGCGCCCTTTAAAAAGACACTGATCTAATGGAAAGAGTCATTTTGTGTCTTTAATTTAGATCCTCAAGCCTTCAATATAACGAAATCTGATATATCTTAAATTCTCTACACCATCAACAGTAGATGATCAAAGGTTGTGAGGTCCTAAATCGTAAAGAACAATAAAGGATAAATCAAACATAAAAGTTAGAGCATTAATGATGAGAATAATGTAAATAATTCTGTATACGATTTAATTACTTATATAGTTTATTAAGTATATTTAAATCGTGATTATAGTCTTGCAGTTCAACCACTAAAGTAGAAATTACCTAAATCTAGGCTATTATTTTCAAATTTATAGTTTATACTTAGTCAACCAACAATGAAGATAATCACTTGACTAAATTTTCAGCCATAGGCCAAAGAATAAAAAACAAACGAGAGAACCTCATAACCATGCTCCAAATGAAGCGCCTCTTGTACTCCATCTGAGATTATTGTACAACTATAACAAGCAGATTATAGAGAAATGATTTTTTTTTTTTTTGCCTGCTCGCTGGTGTTAGACCCAACCATGTCCAAATGCTTCTAAAATATGGAGTGTAAAACACCCGATCATCATCATGTCAAAAGGTTGGAAGGTAGTAAGGAGGGGTGTTTGAACTATCCACGGTGGAAGGAAAGAAGTATAACAGCGCTACTTGCAAGAACCTTTGTCTTTGGGAGAGTCATAAAGTCACTAATATCAGCAAGCATAAGAACATCAATTGGCCAGACCGAATGCTGCTCATCACACAAAACAAATACTTCCTTGCGGTTAGTATAGGAAAGTGAACTTTCAGAAATCACTAAAAATGGGTATCCTTTGATCTCTCTCGTCCTAAACCTTATTTGTTTGCTCATACCACACGAGCTCTCTTATCACAAACATTTTCAGCACTTTCCACTCACGAATTTAAGACAATCGAGCTTTTTCAATGTAACAAAAAGAAAGCATGTAGTAGAACCATTACGTTGAAATGGTTCATCAAGATTTATGCTTAACTACAGCCATTTCAAGGAAAACCAAGAGCTAATGGTCCTCCTAAGCACTGAAACACGGATAAGGCATAAAAAGAAACTCTAAAACTAACCATAAGCATCATCAAACTAACCATAAGGATAGAAGGGACTAGTGCCCAATGTCTTCTACAAACTAAATATTCTTCACTATTTTAAACGATATAAGATTGTGTATTCCAACTGATATCAACCGAACTTATACAATGCATCGTCCCAGCATTCACTTGGTGGATTGCTACAATCTCTCTCTTCGAACGCGATGTCTTTGTCGGTCACATTTTTTGTTGGACAATGGCTCTAATACTATTTGTAACGTCTTCTGATGTTTTTAGTGCAATATTGTTCGCTTTGAGATAGAGTCAGTATGAATTTGTTCTTGGAGCTAGTCGTAATAGGTAGAGAAGAGAACTCTACTTATAAATTATGTATTTTTCAATATTCCAAAGATTGTGCACCCCTGTTGATATAGACTTGATACCTACATTAGACTGTCCTAGTCTTTACATGGTGGATTGTCATAATGAAAGATCAAAATTTCTATCGAAAAGAAACAAAAAAGAGTAGTTTATCTGTAGTTTTGTTATCAAAGATTAAATTACAAACCTTGGTCTTTGTTCTTTTCGCACAAGACATTCAACTCCGTGTAGTTCAATCAGGTAAAACCAGTGGAAAACACAAGAATGTCTTATCATGATGAGTGACAAAAGTCAAAAAAGAGCCCGCCTTTAATATTTTCCTCCTTCACATTAGTGATTGGAAGCAGATTACCATAATTAACTGCTTACCAACCACAAAGAAGAGCTACAACTGCTAAGAAAAAGTAATATACAGAGTAAAAAGAGCACGTATCATGGCCTTGAAACATACTCGGTAAATGGTGGTTGTGATGTGATTTCCCTTGCAATTTTAATTTTTTGGTTTCTGACCAAGAGATTTTTTGTCAATTAATAACAAGTAATTTGTTGAAATCAAAACTTAAATCCTTGCCAAGCCCATTCATTTAAGTTCGATTCTCAGCTTTAGAAGTTGTTGACAAAGAAACTAATCGAGATCTCTTTCTATATATTTATGTAATAAATCAAATCAAATAAGTAAAAAAATAATAACATATAAGATTTAGAATAAACGAGTGCCGACGCTCAAGAACTTATGTTACAGTCTAAAACTAGACGTTAATGCATTGAATTAGAGTGTAAATTAGCTAAAAAAATTAAAGTAAAATAATTATTAAAATAAAATAGGAGAAAATGAGAAGGTTTAGACCATGAAATAAGTCTTGAAAGTGTTTAAAGCCCAAAGTTGTAATAATTTGGCCTAAATTTCATCCTTATCTCTTAATCCATGGACTGAGTCAGGAACGGGTTACGGCGACTGGAGCAGGCTCATGGAGTAGAAGAAGCTTTTTATGAGTTTCTTCATGATGACAACATGGTGTGGAGTTGAGTTCCTTTCCCTATTTCGTCTTCTTCATCTTTGTTGTTTTTTCCTTCCCTGTCTGATTCTTCAACACTGCTGCCATAATGAAGTGTGAGATACAGATACACTAACGACATGGATGACAAGATTTGAATTGGATTGTCTCTTTTCTCATTTGCGCTTCCCCTGTTTCTGCTGATTCAGATAATGGTTTGAATGTGCCATCGACTTTACCTACAAATGGAGACTCTCCATTACCCAATCTCCTTGTCCAAATCCAAGTCGCTGTTACATTGTATACAAAACAGACGAATCAAGTCGCTGAGAGGTGTATCTCTTTGCTCTCTACGGTTTTCTACAAGGGGTATCGAGCCCTTCCCAGCTTTTCCTTCTACTGCTTCAAATTTTAGTAATATACGTTTTGGGCGTTTTTATTGCGTCTGCGAGTCCGCTGATCGTCACCATGATGACCATCACCACCATCACCAGCACTGCCACCACAACCATCACCATTGCAATGATGGTACGGAGCTGACAGGACCTCAAAAGGCGTTGATTAGCTTCGCCAAAGCTACTAAGTGGATAGACTTGGCCAATTATCTGAGAGAGCACCTACAACTGTGTTGTGCTTCCACTGCTTTGTTTGTTGCTGCTGCCGCTTGTCCTTACTTAGTGCCCAAGCACGCAGTGAAGCCTCTGCAGAATGCGTTCATAGTCTCAGCTTTCCCTCTAGTTGGGGTATGTGTTTTTCCCATTAAATATCGAAGAACATATGTTGGAGTGATTAATTGCGTTAGTATCACCATATTGTTTAGGATGATCAAATTGATGAAATGTTTGAAAATTTTAAGCATGTCTTCTTTGCCAAAATTTTGATCAGTTCTTTGGGGATCTTCGTATCTCATGAGCTTAATAATCCTCGATTAAGGAGCTATAGTGTTTTGTATTTGTTTATTAGCATTCGTTGTTCTATCTTTCTGCTCCCCCAAATTCCATGTACAGACTGCTTTAAAACTGGCTCCGCCTATGTTCATTGTGGTAATTTGTTTTTTTTGTAATTACCGGTATGTTCTTGGTTTGGAATCTCAAATACTCTCATAATTTATTGGTCATAATATTTATGCATATTACAAACATTTAATTCAGCAAAAGCTTGCCAATTCATCAATGTCTTATTCTTTCGTGCTCAAGCAAAGTTTCTGATTCATTTGTATACCAGGTGTCTGCATCTCTTGATGCTCTTACTGATATCTGTGGTGGGAAAGTAAACATTCATGTTCTGATGGCACTTGCTGCCTTTGCATCAATATTTATGGGGAACTCTATAGAAGGAGGACTACTTCTTGCCATGTTTAATCTAGCTCATATTGGTATGCATTTCAAGAGTATGTTTAAAAATATTTTCCCATGATTAATTATAAGTTAAACCCTTAATCTGTTTTGCTATTGTAGCTGAAGAGTATTTCACCAGCCGATCAATGGTTGATGTTAAAGAGTTGAAAGAAAATTATCCTGAATATGCGCTAGTCCTGGACATTAATGATGACCAGCTTCCTAATACTTCAGAGCTGGCCTATAAAAGGGTGCAAGTGCATGATGTAGAAGTTGGCTCATATATCTTGATTCTTGCTGGGGAGGTATGCGATTGCAAATTTGATGTGTTATTTGTTTTAACTCAAAAACTGCACAACCATGCCCACATGCAACTGCAGAGTCCATTTCCAATTTCATCCTGTGTATGATAATTTCATTTGTAGTTTCCTTCACTTTAAGCTGTTGGTACTAAGGTTTTTTACGTGATTCACATGTAGTGGTATTGTCAAATATAAATGTAATATTGGTGAGAGGCACGTGACTTTATTATGAGGTGCAATAAAATTTCAATTCTTACCCTTGAATGCAAATTTCTCTTGTATTTACTTGAATTTTCCATCCCTTAAGTCACGTATCAAGTGTTTTTTTTTCCATTTTTCCCTCTGTATAACAAAATTTTATTTGTACCTGCTATTCTAGATCAACGAGTATTATTAAAAATTGGAAGCATAATAAAATGAGGTGGTATTGTATTAGTCTGTGCCTGTAGATTGCGAAGTTTACCAAGGTAGTGCAACAATTACCGTTGAGCACTTAACAGGAGAAGTCAAACCTCTAGAGAAAAATGTTGGAGATCGGGTACCCGGTGGTGCAAGAAATTTGGATGGAAGAATAGTAGTGAAGGTATTTTTTATATATTTATTTTTCTCCTATCTTTCTTGTAAGGATATGTTGGTTTTTGAAAACCAGCATGTAAGTCATGCACCACTTGGATTCTGGCATAGGTGATAAAAACTTGGAAAGAATCTACTCTGAACAAGATAGTGCAGCTAACTGAAGAAGCACAGATGAATAAGCCAAAGCTTCAAAGGTGGCTCGATGAATTTGGTGAACAGTACAGCAAGGCTGTTGTTGTTTTGTCTGTTGCAATTGCCATCATTGGGCCATTATTATTCAAGTGGCCCTTTATTTGTACACCAGGTAATTTGTAATTTACCTTTGCTAATGAAACATTGCTAAGGATTATGTTGATAAAATAGTTTCTGTATAAATACTTGTGGCATACCCAACATTGCATCATGAAACTCTTGTTCGAGATTTGTGACGTTGGAAAATCTAAATTAATTTGCAAAAGCATTTTCAATATTGAGTTTCTTTTTCTGTCATTCCTCTTCAAAGATTTCTGTAATTGCTTGACACTTGTGATGTCTTACGTTCTGGAATGATCATTACAGCCCTGTCATTCACGATTGACTTTTTTCTCTGTATGTCCTGATATAAATCTTTATTAATATTTTAGTTTCCTATTTCTTTTTTCTTATTCTGTGTATTCTCTTTCATGTTTATGTACTTTATCTTGTCCCCTGAACAAATGCTATCATTTCTTTTGTTACTTTGTTATAATTCAAGGTACGCTTTTGAAGAGATTTAATTTCTTTATCTTTTCTAATGCATAGACTATCATATAGCTTGCAGAGGATCAATCTATAGAGCACTGGGCCTTATGGTGGCAGCATCACCATGTGCCCTGGCTGTTGCTCCATTGGCATATGCCACTGCAATTAGTTCCTGTGCCAGGAAGGTATTTAAGTGAAAAAACATTTTGAATAAGTATTTGGTTTGGTCAGTTTAAAATAAGGTAAGTTTAACGTGAAGAATATGGCTATATTTCACTGAAATGGATAGATCTGCTACATAATCTAAATTTGGTGATATATGATGTGCCGCTTGCTACCACCTGATACCTCTCTCATGTGTTTATGTTTGCACCTAGGGAATACTACTTAAAGGTGGGCATGTGCTAGATGCTTTGGCTTCTTGCCAGACAATCGCATTTGATAAAACTGGGACACTGACTACTGGCGGGCTTGTGTTTAAAGCAATTGAACCAATCTATGGACATAGGGTCATACAAAACAAATCAGAGTTTTCTTCTTGCTGCATTCCTAGCTGTGAAAAGGAAGCGCTTGCTGTGGCTGCAGCAATGGAGAAGGGTACTACTCATCCAATTGGAAGGTAATGTTGTTAAACGGATGCCTTTTGGATACATAACTTTCGTAATTCTTTTTCTTCAGTTTTCTTAACTGCATCTAACTACATTGATTGAATCTCATCTGGCTTTGTTGCAACGCAACCTTGATATCATTGTATTGATCATTTTAAGAGATGCATACACAACTAAAGATTTCAAAAATTTTCTCATCTATTTGGTTTTCTCCAATTAGATGGAATGGGCAAAACTTAGAATGTACTTTTGATGCATTATGAATCTAGAAATTACAAATTTCTAACTATTAATACTCCTATCACAAGCCCAAGCTAATCTCCCAGACATGGGTACAAAGGTTGAGCAGGGGAGAACAACAACCATGGCGGCATGGGAGACGGTTGTAATCCTCAGGGAAGCGGAGATGGCGGCTTCTATAAACCTAAAAGAAGAGAGATTGGAGAAACCCTAATGAATAAAAAACACTAGAAAGGCTTGTTGGCCTAAGGCCATTAAATGTCCATCGGGATAACGAAGAGGGCGTAAAGAAAGAAGAAATTCTAACTAAGTTTAATTAGGGTATCGAGGTAAGCGCTCATCTAGAAAAGAAAAGAAAAGATTTGGGTGTAATCTGATTAGACTATCGATTGTGGTCTACTTGAGACAATTTTATGATGTCAAATTCATTCAAGAAATTTGCAAAGAACAAATAAAAAAAAATTCATTATTCATCATTTTTTACTTTGGATGAAGTTTATATTTTTGAGGGAAAACATAATAAGACCTCATTCCTAAACTATACAAGAATTTAATAGGAATTAATGAAATAGACATGAATAAGGAGTATAAATAGAATAGTATAGGAATAGAAAATAAAACTCTTGGTGAGTAAAGAAATTAGGGGGAGAGACTCTACACTCTCGAAATTCTAAAGGTCAATTGTAGTGTTTGTTTTTGTGATTTTCAATAAAAGATGGAATATTGTTTGATTCCTATCATCGAGCCTAGTAACTCTTGCCATATGTCTGCTCAATTCTCATTCCCTCGCAAATTCGTGATTAAACAACTTTCCTTTTTTACAGGCATAAGCCCTTATCCTGTATTTTTTTGTCCATATTACTATTGTTAATTATAAATTTGTTTCTTATGAAGATTGCAGTGTTACACTTTCGATTCTATCATCATTTCTTTGGTATGTAAATACTAATCTGGAAAAAAGTTTCTTTCCTACACTAATTCCTAGAATATATCCTATTGTGCAAGTCTATCTTTATTGATAGTTTAGATAATTTATTTCTCACTTTAATATTTCTTCCAAGGTTTACATTTACTAATGCATACTATAATTTGGTGACAGTAAATCTGATTTTCTACCCTACTTGTAGATATAATGTACCAGCAAGCATTGTCATGAAATCTAAATATGTAGGCGTCCTTAGATTGAAAAATCCCAATACTACTTCTACATTGTGTTTAAATGTCATTAATCATACCATAATGAACATCCAACTTTTCTTATTATCAAACATTCAGATTCCTCCTGTTCGATTTCCAGCCTATAATCTTCGTATATAATTCCTAACCTCTCTGATTTTTTTTTGGTTCAGAATAGCTAGACTGCCGAGTATCTCTCCTTTCTTCTCCGGTCTTCGGCTTCTCTATGTCTGAGTTTGCCAGCTTCAGTTCCACACTAAGTATTACAGGCATGGCCTCAGCCTTCTTCTTAACGGACCAGCATCTCCTTCTCTAGCAAGAGGATTTAGACCACCCACCCCTCTTTCAACATCAATAATTCCACACACAGCTCCTTAATCAGTTCCAGTTTCCCCTCTACTGATTTTTATCCAAACATCCATCTTCTTCCCTGTTATGCTGATAATTTCTATACTCTGATGTCAATGTTAGGATAAATCAATAGAAACATATTGAATTATTATATAAAAAAAGGAAACATTATAAGATATGCCAGACTATTTGATATGTCTGCAATCTTTCCACTAGAATGAAAATCAATGAATCCTTTCCCCTCCTCTCCTCACCCCTTACCCCAGTTTACCTCTAACATAATAACAAATAACTATTTTACTTCTTTCCAATTCTACCCTTCATTTTCTAATGCAATTAGAATGATCTAGGTCCATTACCCCTTTGGACCATACTTGGTTTGGGCTTATTATTAGTCCCTTTATGCCTGGAGTAGGTGAACCTTGAAGGAGGCCTATCATTATGCTTCAGCATTTTGAGTCTCTGTACTAGAACTTAGTTCTCCTGTTACCTCTACATTACAGGAAACTACAAGGCAAGTGTTATTTGCTCTCTCTTTTACTTGTACTGTATCTCAAGAAACAAGATCATTCATTTCTTTCTTGAGCTTTACCTTATAGTTTTTCTTTTTTAGACATAAAGCATTGACTGAAAATCAAAGCCCATCTTCAATTACATTCCTGTTTTCTCCATCTTGTTGTTTTCTTACTATGTTGTTTCTTTTATTAACAAGATCTTAATTTGTAAAGGTCACTTCTTGAACAGATAGAGTATATTGTCAAACTTGTTCTTGACTTGATAGTTTCTTAATTTTAAATTATATCTTGACTTTATTCCTTTTCCTGTAGAGCCGTGGTTGACCATAGTGTGGGAAAAGATCTTCCTCCAATATCTGTTGAAAGTTTTGAGTATTTTCCGGGTAAAGGTCTGGTAGCAACTCTGCATGGCATCAAGGTAGTTCTTTTATTGAGCTCTGCATTTCAGGTCAATTAGTTCTTTCTTTGTATAGGTTCAAACTCTTGTCATCAACGTTTCCTTTCTTTCTTGACATGCAAGTTGCATTACATTTTTCTCATATTGAATAACTAATATTTCCATAGTTTCCTACTAATAGAACAGAAATAATGGCATTATAGAGTTGTCGGAACAAATGTAGAAAGTTCCTATCATCCTATGCTAACATGGTGGTCCTATGGTCATCTGAATGTTGGGCATGAAATCTACTAAGGATGTCAAATAATATTCTGATGAGAAAACTAAACCACAGCTCTATTGTTTCACAAGCTGGGGTTCTCAATGGTCACAAGTATGCTGTACAAAAACCTAATTTGGGGATGTAAAGCTACCATTTTTTTTTTTGCAAATATAAGTGGAAAGAACGTTCCATTACATTTTGATATTACATTGCCTTTTGTTTTTCCGCGTCTGTTTTTTAATATGACAAATAGAAGGCAAAGTGCAGTTACATTCTTCTCTATTTGTAGTCAGGAACTGGAATGGGAAAACTGTTGACAGCATCCCTTGGTTCTGTTGATTTTATTACTTCACTTTGTAAATCTAAAACAGAGTCGAGAAAGGTTCAGGAAGCTGTGAATGCGTCGTCTTATGGAAGAGAATTTGTTTGTGCTGCTCTTTTAGTGGATGAAAAGGTTAGGCATATCTTATTTTTTCTGTTAATTACCTATGATACTATAATCTGAGTAAGCAAAGCCATTATCAATGATTTTTGTTCAACATTTAGTATTATGAAATGGAAGTTCTTACTATGAAAGTAATTGTATCATATTGTTTTCTCTATTTTTCCTTCGAAGTCTTAATGATAGGTTATGAATTAAGTACAGCTATGATGCTGTGAGGCGGTGAATAAGAATCTAGGTTTCTGTTAGTAAATTGGCTTGAAATGTATTATTTGATTCTGAGGAATTGTAACCAAGGCATTGAAACTATTTGCATTTTCTCCAAGTATGCCAACGTTTAGATAAAAACGAATTTGACTACTATTGTTGAAGGCCACTTATCTGGCCCCTCTTTGCTCAGAAAGAATGCTGCATAATGAAACTCTATTTCTTCTAATCTTTGATTTGGTTCTCTCTCTTCCGTCTTCCTTTTCTTTCTTATTTGAACCTGCAGCTTGTGAATTACATTTGAGTCTGCACTTAAAATTAGTTTGCAAAAATACTGATGCGAGTCTTAAAGTTGTCATGTCTTTATCCCTTATATTTATGACAAAAAAGAAACAATTCTGTGGAAAACACTTACAAAAGTGTCTTGTAATTTTTCCGTAATATGCTAAATCTATTGATTAACTTGCATGAACCTAAAGCAATTCTTACTTCTTGTTGCTATTTAAGTTTGTCAAAAGTAAAGTGGCAGAAAAATTTTGCAGCATCCTGGGTGATGTAGATTGTGTTAATGAGAGTCTGGTTGTGATTGGCCCAGTAATTATCTACTTGTAGTTACTAAATACATTTTCTCGAGAAAGTGCTTACTATGATTGCGGCCTGTATATTCTTTTAATTACATCCTAATATAGAGCATATTAGGTAATGGGGTGAATGTTTTATATTGTTAAGATAACACTGATTCACCTTGAAGATCGACCTCGACCTGGAGTATTAGATGTGATAGTTGACTTGCAAGATCATGCAAAACTCCGCGTAATGATGCTAACAGGAGATCACGAGTCAAGTGCACGGAGAGTTGCCAATGCAGTGGGCATCAAGGAAGTGTATTGTGGTCTGAAACCTGAAGATAAGCTTAGCTATGTGAAGGATATCTCAAGGGAGACAGGTGTGATGCTAATTAATAGTAGTTACTTGACTATTCTAGCCTCCTAGGTTACCATAAATACTAAGATGTACTTATTTTTCCAAGAGATTTGGGTTCCTAGTTTAATAGTAAGATCGTGCATCCTAAAAGAAATAGTAATAATGTGCAATTCGTTCATGCATTATTTTTGATCTTTGGTTCTTATTTTCACTTGCCCAGTAAAATGGACCACTATGGAAACAGAAAATATGTATTTGACGACCTTAAACTGATATGTCACTCTGTAAGTCTTGAAAGAGTGGATAGCAGCAGTTGCCAGATTCCAATCTAGTTTAATTACTTCAAAGCAATCTTCAGTGAGAAAATGCATGTCATTTTGATGATACTGCTAAGAACTATGGGCTTCTAGTCATCTGTACATCATTGATTTTATATATTGCAGCTTTTGACACGAAAAGAAGAAGAAAGAAAGCATGGTTTATGTATTCTGTTCCTTGTGTTTTAAAGATGAAAAAAGAAATGAAGTATTTTATTAATGTCTATTTTTATTAGAATTTGCTTTAAAATTGGAGGGAGATTCTCGACTCTTTTCTTTTGCACCTATTTCCTTTCATTTTCATTAATCTTTATTCCTGCGATGCTATATATATTTTTTTTGGAAAGGTGCTTTCAGTTATAAGAAGATAGAAAAGGTTATGTAGAGTGGAAAAGTAGAAAGGAAATAAACAGAATTACACCCGAAAATGTTTCATTTTCCTTGAATTAAGGAAATAAAGGAAATAAAGTTCTCATGATCAATCTAGAACACTTGCTAAAAATATTGAATTACTTCGAAATCTTCATCTTTTCAATATAATTTTGTTTCTCATGAATTATTAGTCTTTCATATATCTGATCATGAATGTCTTTCAGGTGGAGGTTTGATAATGGTTGGCGAAGGCATTAACGATGCACCAGCTCTTGCTGCAGCCTCAGTTGGAATAGTGCTTGCTCAACGTGCTAGTGCAACTGCCGTAGCGGTTGCAGATGTTCTTCTACTGCGAGACAACATCCTTGGTGTGCCATTTTCCATTGCCAAGTCACGCCAAACAACTTCCTTGGTATGAGATTTATTTATCATAACCATTTCCCTTGGTGGTGTCATCAATTGTTTTTACATGTTTCTTTCAGGTTAAACAGAACGTCGCCCTTGCATTAACATCTATTTTTTTGGCTTCCCTTCCATCCGTGCTGGGGTTTGTGCCCTTATGGTTAACGGTACAAACCTATATAACTTGATTCATTATCTTAGACTAATGAAAATAACTCTGAAGTAGTCATTTTTGTGATGTTTATCGTTACATGCATTATCTATATTTAATGGTTTGCTTAGAAAATGAAAGATGGTCTATATATGCAACCATTGTTGTCTTAATTTAAACTTTTCATCAATTTTCGGGTCAATCTTATTTGAAGTTTAGAGAGACAAATTTAACTGAAAACAGCTTTTTTAGATTATGATTTTTTTCTAGCGGTAGGACGAGTATTCTCTTTTTGTTACTATTTTTGTTTGTACCATTGATTTCACTCTAGTCATTTGTTTCATATCTAGTGGCTTTAAATTTGGTTGACTTTTAAGTCACTGTACAGTTTGAGCTATCGATTCTTGCTCCAAAACTCCCCTACATTTAAATGGTGTCATTTTCCCAAAGATTTGCAGCTAATAATTAAATTGCCCTTGCTGGGAATTATATATTTCAGTTTCAACAATTTATGGTTATCTTTTGATAAACATGCAGGTTCTTTTACATGAAGGTGGTACGCTTATGGTTTGCCTTAACTCAATACGTGCTCTTAATAACCCAACATGGTCATGGAGGCAAGACTTGCTACATCTTTTTAATGAATTCAGTTCCAAAATTGCAGCATTGATTCCTAAACCGAGTTCTAGCAACACTGAAGCTGCCCATTGGTAATGTGTAAACTTCCTTTTTTTTTTTTTTCCTTCAATCTTGTTTCATCAGCTGTGAAAGCATATAATGTAAATAAAAAGCTGACTGCTGGTTTGATCGAAGGTGGTTTGATGTAAATTTATTATTCTAAGTTTTTTTTTTTTTTCATGGAAGCGTTAGAACATTTAAATTCTAGGATTATTTTGTAACGTCCAATCTACGAAGTTAATTTATTTGCTTGATGTATTTTTGTAGCCATTCGGTAGTTTCCATAATGAAAAAATAAATAAAGTACTAAAAATTTAGCTTTATAATGATTTAAGTAATAGAAAAATGTGAACTTTTTTGAAAGAAGCTGAAGATTGTTTGAATGTATGTGGTTGGAGGACGAAATGTAGAGATAAAGCTTGGGTTTTGCAATGATATAATTCTCTACTCAAGTTTGGATTTTTTTGGGAATGTGTATATTTTACTTGATTAAATATTTCAATTATATATGCTTTTATTGGCATTCTTGCTCACATTGACAAATTTATATGCTTTATTAGATTTTGCAACCAATTGCTTTGATCACTAATTAAAAGTGAAATGCTATATTTATATGTTCGAGGAAAATGAGCCGCGGCAAAGAAATTAACTTGTAATGCCTAAACATCATAAATGTGTTTGTTTTCATTTCATTGATCCACAAACATGAAAAAAATATTTGGAAAAACATAAATGAATAAAAAGGACACATGCAGAGGTGGAATTATGACTTGTGATTTCGTAATATTGGATCTGAAACAGGTGCCAGAACAGTTGATTCCGAAATGGGATCAAGACAAAACTGGGTTTCACAATTAAGTTCTGGTTCGGTTTCAATAAATAAAAAAATTGGAAATTAATTTATTGAAAAACAACTACAAACAATGGGAAAAAATTCCAAAATGAGGGGAAAAAATCTAAAAAAGGTTGTAAAAAATCCGAAAAATTGAAAGCATTTAAAATAATTCATTCACGCTACTTCATACATAATTTATTCAACCATCATCAACTAAAATAAAATAAGCTACAATAAATATAAAAAAGTCAAACTAAACTAATTCCATCATCAATTAAAATAAACTAAAATAACTATTATAAATATCAATTACCATTCAACTAAGTCCCTCGTCAAATAAAATAAACTATTCAAGTCCATCATCAACTAAAATAACTAATCTAAATATCAATTCCGATTAAACTAAGTCCATCAAATAAAATAAACTACTTGATACATCAAAATATTAAAAATATCAAAATGTTCTAAACATCAATATCAAACTATAGTCTTAGTTAACATCGACTCATCCACTCATCATCAACTTCTGATCTGTTATCAATTGTGCAATCTACTAAATAAAAATGAAGAACACGTTAGTCATTAAACATAATATATGTACATTAAATATGAAAGAAGGTACAAATAGCAGGTAAAATCTAGCACCTTCATCAATAGACGTGATAATACTAATTGCATCATCATCGACTTGTGTAGAAATCTTGAAAAGATTGAAAGATTTGACCCACTCTCTGTGTAAATAAGAGCTTCAACAAACTTTTGGTGATAGAGAACTACGATACGAAATGAAAGAACATGCCCACCACACTAAAAACAAATTCTAATACAACTGTAGAAATTAAAATGATTAGTATATCTCTCGTTATTTTGCTCAATAGTAAATATTTATGAGTTTCTTTTCCACTAAGATAATATGTCAGCGCTGTCGGAAAAGTACTATAATTTCTTGGCCAATGAGCAATCTATATCTGACATATTATTTTAATAATTTACCTCGCATGTATTGCTAGACCTATAAAACATTTAGTATACAGCACTAGAACGAGCTAGTCCTAAAGCACTCTTTGGTCTTGGTGGCCTTTGTTCACTATGACTATCGCTTGGAGTTTGATCTTCGTTGATTGATTCTACTTTGTACTCTAAACATAACTTTTCAATGATATAATCCACTTGTTTCGAATAATCTGCAACTTTGTCGATACCAAATAATATGGTTAGACAATGTTTCAAGAATCGCGTTTTGCAATTCGGATAAAGAATAATAGTCACATATACAAACATGTTTATTGTCTCAAAAGATCTCAAATATTTATTAAACTTATTTTGTATTCAGATAGTCATTTTTCCTCAATGTCATGTTATCACCGTCAGCGTCTGTTTCAATATCGATATTCAAATTACAGACTTCACCTACATACATATTTGGCGTGATATGCAAAGAAGTATAAACATTAAAAATCATAGTGTAAAATGCCTCCAAAAACTTGATATATTCTCGAATGCATGACCAATTTCAACCATAGGTGGCCATTCTCCTCCCATTTCCATCAAGAAATAATTGTCATTTTTTACTCATTTTTCAAATGTTATTTCATATTTTACAGCAATTACCAACATCAAATATCTAAGGTTTCATCAAGTAGGAACATCAAGACACAAATTACTTCTACAAATAATTTTAACAGAATCAACACAAATCCTAAACTGTTGCAATTGTGCTGACGAAGACCTGACATACTGAACAACTTTGCGTACCCTTGCTATTGACTTGTGATATTCTTTTAAACCATCTGAAATTAATAAATTCAGTACATGTGCAAAACATCTCACATGCATATAATCACTATTTGATATAAGTCCTTGGAAACGTCATTGGAATACGTATTATCCACGGTAATACTCTTAACCTTTTCATTCTCCCATTTTAGTAAACATTTCTCTACTTCATTTCCAATTGATTTCTTTTTATGGTTTAGAATCAAATAAAAGTTCAGAATTTTCTTCTAAACTATCCAATCTTCATCAACGTAATGAGCTGTTAAAACCATATAATTCAAATTTTGAATTGAAATCCGTGTGTCTATGGTCAAACACACTCTATGTGATGTAGTAAAGAAATACTCCATCAACTTGCTTCTTTCATTTTCGAAAATCTTTCAAATATCTCTTGAAATTGTTCTTCTTAAAGGCATTATGAACTTAGGGTGCAAATATAAACAAAAGGTTCTAAAACCAATTCATTCAACTAATTTAATAGACAATTCATCTAATATAATTATATTTGCAAGAAACTCTTGAGCACCCGTTATACTGAATGTCGACACAATAGTACTTTTGCTCTCACTAAGTCTGAAAACCAAAGTCATTTGTTTATTGTCTACATCTTTTGCAAACTTTTTACATATAGTCAAATACTTTCTCAAATTTGAAGTCTCATTTTTTTACGTATGAGCTGTATAAATTTGCCCATAATAATTACATTATATTATTTATAATTACACTATTCACTATCCTATTATAATGATGTCAAACTTCAGATTTAAATCTTTTGGTATCATCATGAGAATTTTCATTATGCAAAGAATCCATCCTATAATAATATAAATAATTATAACATCCATGCACAATATATCCAATCCATATACATTTCATTAGACAACATATCCAAGTCATAAACAATAGACAATATGTCCAATACCAATATATCTAATCCATTATCCATATTCAATCTAAAGTAGTTTCACATGGTTAATCAATGATAACATTAAAAAAAAAAAGTTCATAAGAACAAAACATCCATGATAATATTCACAATAAATTTTATCAGGAAAAGTTAAGGATGACATTTGAAGCAGACAAGTACAGAGACAAAACAAGATATAAGTGGCGAAGGCTAGAAGATTTACATTCAATGTGCTCACTTTGAACATCAAAGAAAACCAAAAAAAGGTAAAAAAGAATAATACGCACAACTCAGCAATACACTGTGTGAACCTAAATTTGTCATTGAAGTTCAGAAACTAACTAACAACCTGGCATAGACTAGAGAGGCAAATTGAGGTATTAATCTTTCTTCAGACAGATTCAAGCCATATTAATCAAACAGAAGGATACGACAATCAAAAGCCTTATTTCCCAATGCAAAACAATTGCAAATCAAAAAATAAACGCATCGCGAAAATATAACCTTTGATAGGAAAAAAGGAGCTGCGATACCGAAGAAGAGCGGCTGAACTCTGAAGGGGAGGAGTGATGAAGACGACGACGAGAAGAGGAAGAAAGAGGCGGCTACTATTCTATTACGGCAAAAAGAAAGGGGAGGAGGGACGAAGAAGAGCGGCTGAACTCTGTACTTCGGAGTATGAAGGTGAGCGACGTAGCAAGGGCTGAAACCGGTGAACGACGAACTGAGGACTGAAGAATGACGAAGGAAGGAGTTCTGTCGGTAGGGGTGGGATTCTTCACTCTTCAGTTTGGGTATGGGCAATGGGCGTGCGGGGCATCGCGTTTATCGGTTTTGCAACAATTCACACGGTTTTTAACAACCGCGCGGTTCAAAGCCGTTGTCACACCCATAGTCGCATGATGGGCGGCGCGCGCATGATGGGAGATGCGTGCAGCACTTGATGGCCGAAGGTGGTGCTAAGTGGGTCGAGTGAGCAGGCACTCGACAGGACGGGTGTGCTGGGCAGAGCTGTTCAGCACCACTGGGCGCAGCGGATGCGCATAACACTAGGTTGCCGAGGAGGACACCAGTGGGCCGAGTGAGCGGAGCACTTGGCAGATGAGCGTGCTGGGATGGAGCAGTCCAGCAGCATTGGGCGCAGCGGATGCGCAGAGCACTTGGTGGCCGAGGAGGACACAAGTGGGCCGAGTGAGCGGAGCACTTGGCAGGTGGGCTGGTTGCGGGAAGCTAGCTCACGGGTGTGCAAGGCTGGGCCGAAGCACACCGTGGCATGGTTCGAGATTCGGGGCCGACAGACAGGCACGCGCGAATGAGAGCCATGTGTTGGACAAGACAGTTCAGCAGAGTGCAAGGCGCAGGCAGTTGGCGTGCACGAAAGGGGCTGGACGAGGGCGGTCCAGATAGTCTGCTGGACGAGGGCGGTCCAGGCAGTCGGGGCACACGCAACTGGTGCGCAGGCACATAGCGTGCATGCAACTGATGCAGGGCAGTCAGTGGGCATGCAGCACAGGCTGGCAGGGCCAGTCAGCAGACAGCATGCAGAGAGCTGGGCGGGCGGACCAGCGCATGCAAGGCGTGGGGCAGGGAGCACGATGCAGAGGCAGTTAACGTGCATGCACATGCATAAGAGGAACATGCAACTGATGGGCAGGCAGTTAGCGTGCATGCAACCAGGGGGCTGCATGGAAGCTGCGACTGGCACGTGGCAAGCTTCGGCCGGGCCAGGGGCCTTGGCAAACAGTTTTGGTAGACTATAAATAAGATGGTCTGCCGAGCATTGAGAGCACGATGTGTGTGCGTCCCTTGCTGGGTTATGACTCGGTGTTGTAACCGTTTCCTTTTGTTGAGTGGAATAAAAGGTTGAGAGTGGGTTCTCGTAAAGCATGGGCTCTCGACACTCGTCACGACGCTCTTGTTATTAGGCGGTACTCGAGCGTGGTTCCGAAGAGCAACGATGGGCCTTGGCGGACTTGGCCACTCGGAGGAACGGTGGGCTGAGTCGAGTGGGCGCACTCGGCTGCCATCACGGGGCGCCAGCTTCGGGAAAAAGTCTGGTGGCTGCCGTGACAGCCGTCCAGAACCTTTAGCCTCTATATGGTGCCTCTTCCTCCTATAAAAGAGGCTTGTTTGTTTAATTTTGTTATAAATATTAAAATAAATCTCTAATTGGTAATTGATGAGTGGAAGAACTATAAGTTAACTAGATAAATAAAAATGAAACTTTTATGGTAAGGAGGAGGAAGTTAACATTAAGCAGGGCAAGGACCTTGAATCGGCCGATGATCGGAGAAGAGGCAGAAAGATGAAAGTGGAGGCGTTAGAAAGAGAAGAAGAGAGATGTCAGAAATGATTATATTGTTTCTATATTTTCCATCAATGTGATTGCTTTACATATATCTCTTCAAGAAGAGAGCCAATAATACAAACTAAAACAATACTAACTAAACCATAACAGTAGATGCTTTAACATCCTCTCTCAAGATCAAGGCCGTAGGTTACAAAAACTTATAAAATTTGGTAGGAGGAAGAAGTTTTGTTAAAGCATCGGCTAGTTGGTTATCGGATGGTGTGAACCATACTTTTAGTAATCGATTTAGAACTTTCTCCCAAACAAAATGATAATCGATCTCGATATGTTTACACTTTGAGTATAGGACTAGATTAGAAACTAAATACGTAGCACTTAAATTGTGACATGGGATAAGAGGTACCTCGGTGAAGTCGACACTCAATTATCTTAGTAAAGATTATAACCATGGGACCTCTGAAGCGCCATTTGTTACATTACGGTATTCTGATTTAGTGCTTGACCGTGAAACTACTTTCTGTTTGGCTGAAGACCAAGAAATTAGATTAGTGCCCATAAAAATACAAAATCCTCTTGTGCTTTTTTGATCATTTGGATAAGAAGCCCAGTCGGCATCTGTGTAACAGGTGAGACTACAACTCTTTGAGGCCAAAAAAGAGATAACTAAAGATAGATTGCCTTTGAGGTATTGCAAGATTCACTTGACAGCTTACTAGTGAATATCGGAGGGTGTGTGCATAAACTGAGAAACTTAATTAACCACGAAGGCAATATCTGGTCTTGTCAGACAACAGTATTGTAATGCCCCAACAATGCTTCGATACAGATAACCATCATGCAACAGAGTACCTGAATGTTGTGATAAAACTAGGTCGACCACCATCGGAGTAGGAACCGGCTTACAATTTTCCATATTTGGCCCTATGAAGTAAATTAGAGATATACTTGGATTGTGAAAAGGTCATATCTAGAGGACTTCGGGTGACAGAAATTGCCAAAAAGAACGATAGTGGGCCAAGGTCTCAAATTTTGAACTGTGAATGAAGATAAGTGAGTAGTTTATTCATGTGAGCAGCAAAATTGCCTGTTAAAATTATATCGTCGACATAGGCAAGCATAATCATAGTGAAGGAACTCGTGTGGCAGATAAAAAGTGATGAGTTAGATTTTGATGCAGAGAAACCCCAATATATAAGAGCAGTATACAGCTTGGTATACTAAGCACGAGGAGACTGTTTAAGGCTATATAGGGCTTTATGCAGGAGACACACAGCTAAGGGATGAGATGACCTGATGAAACCAGGAGGTTGGTGCATGAAAACTGTCTCGGTTAAGTCACCATGGAAGAAGGCGTTGCTAATGTCAAGTTGTCTCATAGTCCATCCATAAGAGACTGCTAGGATAAAGTTGTGTGAAGTGAGGTTGGTTTTACAACTGGGCTGAAAGTCTCTTTATAGTTGATCCCTTCTGTCTGATCATACCCTTTGGCCACTAAGCGAGCTTCGTTCCGAGTGACTGTACCGTTGGAGTTAAACTTGATCTTGAACACCGATTTACAACTAATAGTTTTTACTTCATAGGGAAAAGGACCTAGGGTCTAGGTATTTGTTTAATGGAGTGCTGAAATTTCATCCTGCATGGTAGCCAACCACGGGGCATGTTTAGAGGCTTGGAGGAATGTTTTAGGCTCGGGTGAGTATGCAATGGAAAAGGCTTTAGGTCGAAAAATATCGTCTTTGGCTTGGGTCTTCATGGGATGAACATTCCTGGGAGTTTGGCATGGGGTGGGTATGTTGTTTTGAAGGTTTGGAGGGGATAGTTGAGGGGTGTAAGTAGGTGATGTTAAGGTTGGGAAGGACAGTTGATTGGTAGTTGTTGTTGTTGGTGGAGATGTTGCAAGGTTTAGTAGGAGACTGCTTGGTGGATATATGGAAAAAGAGGGAGGGGAGAAAGGAGGAATGGCTATGGAAAGCGGAGGTGAAGGTGAGCTGTGTTTGGAAAGAGAGGAAAAGGAAAACCTAGATTCCACGAAGGTGACGTGCCGAGAGATATAGATTCTGTTGGAGTGAGGATCAAGACATATGTAGACTTTATGATTGGAGCTAGGACCAAGAAAGACACAAGGAAGGGAGCATGATTGTTACTTATGTTTGTTGAACGGTCGAAATAAGGGGAAACACAGACAACCAAATACACGGAGTAAGGAGTAATCGGAAGTGGAACGAAAAAGACATTCAAAAGGAGATTTGTTATTTACAACGGGAGTAGATAAGAGATTTATCAGTGTAGTAGCTGTGGTAAATGCATAAGACCAGAAATGTTGAGAAACTGACGAATGAAATAACAGTGTAAGACCAGTTTCAACAACATAACTATTTTTCTATTTTAATTTAGAGTGTATGGACAAGATATACGATGGTGAATGCCAAGAGACTTAAATAGCGGTGAAAGAGATTGAAATTCACCAACTCCAGTTAGATTGAACAATTTTAATGCTAACTCCAAATTGAGTAAGAATAAATTTATGAAAATTGAAAAAAGTATTATAAACATCATTTTTTAATTTTAAAACTAATAACCAAGTAAACCGAGTACAATCATCCACAAAAGGTACAGAGTATCCTACACCAGTAACAGAAAAGAAATTATAGGGACCTCAAACGTCAGTGTGTACAAAATTAAAAAAGGGAAATTGCATGTGAATTTAAAATTGGAAAGGGTAATTGATGAGTCTTACTCATCGGACAAGAAACATAAAAAGGAGATATCTCTGTCTTTGATACAAGAAGATTACATAATTTTAGAACACGTTACAAAACATTTTGTGATGGATGTCATAATCTGTAATGTAAAAACAGAGAGGAGTCCTGGCCGAGGGAGGAAGCCGAGCATGGAAAGCCCTTGATAGACAAAAAAGTTTTAACCTGGTAGAGGCCGTCAATGAGTGAACCTCGAAACAAAGCCAGGTGAGAGTGTTGATCCTTAACACAAAAAAAAATTTGAGTGAAATTCGACATAAACAGAGTTGTCTCAATATAATTTATGAATGCTGATGGGATTATGAGATAAACTAGGAGAGTGATAGATGGAGTTGAGTTTTAATGGCCTGGAGGTAACCAGAACAGTGACATAACCAATAGTAGAGATAGGAAGAAGGTTACTGTCAGCAGTGTCAACGTTAGATGACCCAGTGTATGGCTGGGGGTTCTAGAGCAGGGAGGCATGAGGAGTGGGGTGGTGGGTGGCATCAGAGTCCATTAGCCACGACGCAGAGGAGGAATTTGTGTATGGGTTTGATAGGAGTCCGGCGCTGCAATGGAGAGGAGGATCGGCGCTGATGTGAGAATATATTGAGGTGAAAAACGCTTGAGGTTGGGGTTTAGATGGGTCAAAGAGGTGGGTCCGATGATAGGTTATCGGGTAGGTAGAGTGTGGCTGGTTCAGGTTATATGAGTGTTGGGCTAGATGGGCTACTGAAGATGGAAACAGGTTTGGGTGATAATGAGGTTGGGGTGGAGCAAGAGTTCTGTAGGCCGAGTTATAGGCTGGGTTAAGTCTGTGATAATACTTCTGTGTAGAATGACCCCATTTTTGGCATATCTGACAGCGGGATTTGAACTGTTTATTTGGCCTGGGTCCACGTCCGTGGTAGAAGCCCTGGGTGTGCTGATAAAAAACAGATGAGTTGTTCGGCCGGAAGGGGATCAATTTCGGTGGCTGAGAGTTCCATCCTTGGTGAGGGGGACAAAAATTTGTAGCATGGGCTTCTATCTAGCTCGGTGACGGGAGAAGAACAACAGAGTGTCATTTTTCCGAATGAAATTTGAAGGTCTGCAAGAGGCTGTAAATTTCTTCCAATGGAGGTTGGTCTGGCCGATTTGTAATAGAAACAACGAAAGCGTCGTTCTCACTTCCAAGACTGCCCAAAAAGTATATCAAGCGATCACTGTAGGACACTAGCTCTCTAATTTCTACCAGTGTATTGCACAAATTTGTAACTTATTGGATATATGCGGCAGCTAAAAACCCCTCTTTTGAAACAGAGTGTAGCTAGCTGCGCAGTTCTGTTATTCTTGCTAGCGAGGACGAAGCAAAGATACGAGCTAGCGCATTGTGGAAAAGATTTGTGGAAGCAGATCTTCGGAGATTGATGAGAAAATCCAACTCAGAACTAGCGCATTGTACCTCTCCCATGTACTGAAATCTGGATTAATTTGAGACAAGGTTGAATTGAGTAACTGTGGAGTTTGGGGAAAAGAACCGTTCAGAATTTTGTTGATGCCATTCACAGTAGCAACGTGAAGAAGCAGAGACTTCCAGATAAGATAGTTATTGTTATTGAGTTTGATAGTTAAACTGTGATTTGCAAAGGGAAATGGAAGTGACGAGGGGGAGGGAGTTGCTGAAGAGGAGGAGGGAATGGTGGAGCTAGAAGATGCCATCTATTTGGCTCTGATACCAAGTTAACATTAAGTAGGGCAAGGACCTTGAATCGGCCGATGATTAGAGAAGAGGCAGGAAGATGAAAGTGAATGCGTTAGAGAGAGAAGAAGGGAGATGTCAGAAAATGATTATACTATTTCTATATTATCTATCAATGTGATTGCTTTACATATATCTCTTGAAGAAGACAACTAACAATACAAACTAAAACAATTCTAACTGAATCATAACAGTAGATGCCTTAACAGAGGACACATGCGAGTACAGCGATCTAACGGCAGAGATGGAAGGGTTTAGTCTTTCTATCAAGTATCGAATGGTTTCTTCGTCAAGGCACTTTCCTTGGAAGCTTCAAAATGTTTAATAAATATGAATACAAGATGTATGAATATTTTATCTGTAATGAACAAATGTGCAGAACCACTTAATACTGCAAATTCCCAGTGTGCATCGATATCAAGAGGAGCCATCCTTCTTGGTTCTCCTACTGGTTAGGTCATTAGGTGGTTCTAAGTTTTCCCTTGTACTTGTTGGGTAATATGGTCTCATACATGTTGGGTTAATGGTGTGGCGATATGTAAAATGAAACGTTGGCATAGCCGTCTGATAATGAGGTAGGGGATTGAGGTAGTTCTCAATCGTTCGTTAGAACTATGTGGATGGTGAAGGTGAATTTGACGTGGTTTAATTCATTTATTTCTTCATAATATGGAATTAGTTTAGTTGGAGTTTATATTTATGGTAGCTTATTTTGGTTGATAATGGATGAATAGAAATGTATGAAGTATTTGATGTGGTGAACGATTTTTTTTATTTGTTTTAATATTAGCTTAATTTAGAGTAGCTTAATTTGGATCACAATTCATACTAAAGTCTCATTGCATACAAAGCTTTTTTTAAAAAATATAGGTCTCATAAAACTAATTATATGATAAGATAAAACCCGAAATAAACATTTGGGCCTAAGTCATATCAAACTGTAATCTATTTTACCTTTACCTTTTTTCCGTGAGCTATACCACCTGTTCCTGAAAATTAGAGGAACAAAAGAGTGAGCTTTGAAAAACTCTGTAATAATCATAATCTAAAAATTCACTAAATTAAACTGAAATCACATCTAATTCTGAACTAAATTCCACGAGGCCGGTCAGAGGATCACAAACTGAGTAACCAAATAACCTTTTTACTTCCGTTTATTTTGTTTCGGGGAAGCATTTTCAAGAAGGCTTGGAGAAGGCACCTTACCCTAGTGATAAATATATGCCAAAGTGGACGGAAGAAACCGAGGGCTAAATACCTCGACCATTTTAGATCACTTTGGGTTGAGACTCTTTCTTCTCAGAGGAGCTTGAAGACCATCTTTTTGATCCATTCTTTTTTATGTTTAAGTTGTGGTATTTTACATTGGACTTTTTTTTTTATTTTAAATCTTTTACTCATTTTGGACCAAATTGCTAGGTGTAACACTTACTCAACCTAACCTAGGTGGCCGATTGGGCCAAGTGTTGTGGTTGTTTGAGTTATAGACTTTTGTTTGGGTTGTAAATGGTTTCTAGAAACCCTAATACTTCTTTGGAGGTTTATAAGCTCATTTAGGGCTTCTTGATAGCTAACTTTTGATAATTGAAAACCTTTCTTCTTTGTTTCGAATACTCTCCATTCAAGCACAAACCAATTTGGTTGTTAGCATCCGATTGTTAAGTGTAAAAATGTTGAACTAATTATTTGTGAGCTTGATCTGGTTCTTCTAATAGTGTGTGTAACAACCCAAAAACCGTATCACTTTTATTCGTAAAACTTTGTAGAAATTTTTGTAAAATTTCCTTAAAACTCTTTTTTTTGTAAAGGTGAACAGTGAATCGCCGACCGATCGCCCAAAAGGGACGATCGGTCGACACCCTCTCAAGTGGTGACCACCCAGTGCAAGAAAAGGGCGATCGGTTGCCGTCATTTAGGCGACTGATTGGCATCCACTCAGGTGCCTCTTCCCTAACTTTGTCAATTTTATTTTTCAATTCATTTGTCTCTTTGGTCCAACCAAACATCCCTTAATCCTTTTGACATTTCATCCATAAAAATCTTTACTATACATGCTCAAAACATCTTTTTGATAAACTTATAAAACGAAATTATTTTTACAGTACATAGCGAAAGATTTGAAATAGTAATAGACTCTGTTTTTGAACACATATATAAAGCAAAACTTGATTCGAATAAAAACCTTTAAACTTTTAAAACACAAATTCCTGTCCTTTTACCAAAAGTAGTTATTACATGTCAATACATAAGTTTTTACCAAAATACTTATTAGAGTTTGCCCACCAGTCAGAATTGCCCTAACAGCCACAAATGCATGCCATGAGCCTACTCCGTCAACTGCCTCCTTTATCTAGTCAAGGCTCATAACCCTCACCTGGAAACTCGTCACCACACCATAAAGTTATAACTAATAAGTCTAAAACTCAGCAAATGATGTATAATGGAGATGAATGATCATGATTATGCAGTTTGTAAAACCAATACAATTTTAGTCTTTTCTTTCTTTTCTTTTGATATACATTCAGTTATGGGGGGTCTTTAAATATAGGGGAAGTAGACAACCTTTGACCCACTTCAAGCAAAAAATGCCAAACTCGAACCTTGATCTCTAGGGAGGAGTAGGCAACCTTTGACCAACCTCAAGTAGGAAATGCCAAACTCGAGCCCTGATCTCTAGAGGGGAGTAGACAACCTTTGACCCACCTTAAGTAAGAAATGCCAAACTCAACCCCACCTTGCAATAACCATTTACATACATTCATTTCGTTTTAGTATTTCTTACATGAAAACATATGCATAAATCATTTTCTATGCTTTCGTAAAACATGGTGCATGATTCGTGAATAATGCATTTAAACATATCCTCAACAACATATCAATAAACATCTAAACAATTCATCATTCAATACTATGACCTATAACAAAAAAACCACTAAATCAATAACATAACCTATCTATAACTATGTGTCCATAAATTACATATTCAAACAATTCATATCCACCACCAATTTGAACTATCAATAGCTATCAATTTCCTAGCACTTTGTGATATAGGCCAATTGGCCAAACACATGCAACATCACTTATCTTAGATCCTTAGCACAATTTATAGTACTTGATAAAAAAATCCTTGTAACTTGAAAACCTATATAACATATGGATTATACCATTAGCTTCCCAATAATTTAAATCCATTATAACATCTAATTTGATCAAATTCCTAACTAAAAAATTTCACAAGTAGAACATACATGTATATCAAATTCAACTTGGACATCCAAATTATAATGGTTTTTAACATACTTAAAACCAATCTAAACACCTCAAGAATAAAATTCAGAATATATCCACATTTGACATTAACTTCAAAAATTCATAACTCAATGTATACATATCCAAATGCTTCAATTCCAAAGCCAATAGCTCACTTAAGTGTCTATTGTAACATGCCAAAACCATTTAGCAAATGAAAATCATTGGATTGAACTAAAAATGTCAAACCCAAAACTGTCCGTTTTCTACCTATTTTGAACATACTTGTATAAATTGATAACTTCTTCCATTTCTAATAACAAATACGTATCACAACCAGCTTTTACATCAAACAAGCTAAGAGGTTGAGCACTGAAATTTAAATTTTCGGATATCCAACTGAAAGTTCATCAAATGTCAAATTACTCACCAAAATCAACACTTCTTCAACATTTAACTAGTAAAACTTTATAAACCCAAATGAAAATCCACTTTACCTTAAATCTTCAGAGAGAGAGAGAGAGAGAGAGAGAGAGAGAGAGAGAGAGAGAGAGAGAG
>CM039522.1:4551910-4611656 GCA_022433055.1 Begonia peltatifolia
TCATGAAGATATGACATGGTTGAAAAACTATGCTTACTGGATAGTAAGCTACTTGTAGGAAAATAAAAACTGCACACTTTGAATATTTCGGCTTGTTGTGAAAAAAAGCTTCAACACTTGATGCTTGAGAGTTTCTTATACCTTTGTTGGTGTTTTGCCACTCAAGGAAAGAGTGAGGAGAAGGTATAGCAATGAGAGATTCCATCAATACTCACAAATGAAAGAATCAAGAATACTCAGTCACACTCGGATATGACTCACCGAAAGTGATAGTGGCAAAAGGAGATGAACTCCAAGTTGAGAAGATATCTTTAGCAATGAAATTTGATTTAAAAGGATGTCATAGGTGCTAGAGGCAGCTCCCGAAGGGATACGTAAAAACCTCCCAAAGAAGCTTAGGGTTTGAGCCTCAATAATGCTTTACAAAAAGCATTGCCAAAGTGCATTGAATAGTTGCGCATGATCATCACCATGCTTCTTTCCCAAGTGCAAATAAAGTAAATGTTTTTCTTTTACAAAAAAAAGAGACATATTCATCTTGGAATGAGTTTTCTTTGCTCCCAAATAGTTAGCAAGCTCAACTCCATAAAAAGTTTGAATTTAACGACTTTCCATTTCCAAAACTAGGCATACCAAATTTGTTAACCGCAAATGGACATCCACCATTAATTAAAATGTCATCCCTAACCATATCATCAGTTTTGTCATACTAAATTATCAACTCTACATAATTATGAATAAAGTCTCCAATCTATCTAATTTTAAGAAATCAAGACATCAAGTGATTTAAGGATACATATCTTGTAGATGAAGTAGTGGCAACTTCATTTGACTCTCGATGGTTGTAGTTTAGGAAGTAAAGATTCAGATGCATTTTTTATCCCATCTTTTCCTCATCATTAAAAAGTGCATCAGTTGCTAAAAGCACAATCCATTCTCATTCAAAGTAAATGGTCTTGTGGTCCAAAATTTTTTACTTTACCACAATTGCACAAATGATAAAAAGTTTCGTAATTTAATTCCAAACCATTTATGATTAAGGAAATCTTTAGGAATCTATTTGCATTTTTCCTTAATGTGTCAATATAATATGGATTCTTATTCATGAAATAAATCAACAAGTTTAATGAAAGATAGACTCAGTAGGGATTGTGGCATTCTTCCCTCTTTTTTCAACATAAGTCGATTCATTACCCCTTATCATAGTATGTGTTACTTTGGCGGCTTCTTCTCTCTTGTACTTTACGATTAGAATAGTGGCTTCAACGTGCTTCTCCCTGTAACGATCCATACAACAAAACCCTGAGAACCCCTCTGGTTCCCGATTCGCTCTGATACCATAACTGTAGCGACCCGAAAACCACTCGTTTCCGGATCGCTCTCTGCTCTGATACCAACTCTGTAACGATCCCGAGTTATTCGAACCTGGGTCGCTAACCACACTCTACTCATAACATCCGACAAAATTCGTGAAAATTTAAAACTTTGTTTTTCCCACTTAAAACGACATATTTGAAAACGTTTAAAAACATCACAGCGGAAGACTTTCACCGAAATCAATTTAAATAGAATTTTGAGTTTTTAAAATATTAAAAAAGAATTTTGGTCGACCACTAAAACCTTTGGTCGACACTTGACCCGTTCTACACACAGGGGTTGACACCTATACTCATCGGTCGACACTTCATTTGCCTTTGCCGACACAGGTTGACACATGGTTACACTGGTGGACACCATAATCTTCTCTGTTTGCACCTATCGAACCTTGCGGTCAACACCTCTGCGTTTACTTTGCTAACCGGTCGACACCTATCCTCATAAGTCAACACCTCAATCTTCTCTGTCTGCTCTGGTCGTACCTTACGGTTGACACCTCTATTATTTTTACACTATCGGTCGACACCTACAGACGTAGGTCGACACTTAGTTCGGCTCTGCCTTCGCAGATTGACACTTAGTTCGGCTCTGGTTTCGCAGGTCGACACTCGCGGTCAACATTTGCCAAGTTCGGTCGATAACTAAGCCTATCGATTGACACTTCCTTCCCAGAATTTGCATAAAAATCTTAAATCCTTCAAAACAAGCCGAATTTTGACTCAACGTTAAAAATAGCAAAACAAATCCTTTCCAATCAATTCAAAATCAACTTTATACATCAAAACGACTAAAGGTTTGAAATCTGTCTATACATCCAAATGACTCAAAACGACTCGATACAACTCGAAAATCTTATACACGCCCAACCTGGTCAAAACGCCCTAACAGTTGGCCGGATTGTCTTACGAGCGCTCCTCTCCAACTGCCTCCTAATCCTTGGCATCTCTGAGTACTCACCAACTATCGCATCATCACTTACACTACAGAACTCATCTATTAGCCTAATGCTAAGTAAGTAATGCACATAAAACATAACACTGAAAACAACACATATCCTATCATATGCAATTTCTACAGTTTCATCTATACTTTCGTTTCTGTCTCTTTCTTACATCTTGTTTATCTTACTATTGTATTTTTCTTTACGTGCTAGATCAATGTGACACACCTCACGGTGCACCTGAAGGGACAAGGCCAACCTTAATCTAGTAAAGTGACACACCTCGCGGTCTATCTCTCGGGACAAGGTCACCACGAAAAGCGGGGGAAGAAGTGACACACCTCGCAGTCCACCTCACGGGACAAGGCCACTCATCCCCACCTTCATTATCTTTTTACGTACATTTTCATTTCGTTCATCGTATCACATCTTACTGTTTCATTTTGTAAAAACATGAAAATTCATTTTCCTTTCGTTCTCGTACTTTAAAACCATGATGCATAATCAGGTAAAACATAACATAAAATAAACGTGTATGCAACCTACCGAACTGTGATGTAGGACCGAAGACAAAATTACCTATGTACACTACTTACCTGGCGCCCTTAGCAACTTACTCGTAATTTCGTACGCTAACTGGAAATTGGAGTACCTATAAAACCACACATTCATTAATTCTACTTTGTCCAATTCATGAATTTCTAACACGAAAGTCAGAGACTCGTACTGAACCGAAAGTCCCAACTAAACCTGAAATCCTACTCAATTTCCGACCAAATTTGGAAATGCATAACTAATCTAATACTCGTCTGTTTTTTACGATTCAAAGTGCTACGGAATCCTTGAGACTTCTAGTTCTTAACGGTCGCATTTATTTCCCAATCCAACATTTATAGCTTGGTCGAATGTGGTTGAACTGAAACCGTTCCGAAACTCAAGTTTTTTTGACTATCCAAACACTCAATTCTTTTCACAAAAACCTATAACCTAATCTTACTTCCAGATTAAACACCAATACATGAATAAAAATCAATTTAAATCTCAATATCTCGTATCTCCCTCCTAGGGTTCACCAAAACTACCTCATACTTCCTATAACTTCACTTTTGCCGCTCGAAACAACTAAAGGACTAACTATCTACTCAAAAACTAATTAAAACTTATCGTAAATTTGAAGATTGATGGAGAATCAGAGAGGAACCGCCGGCTAGAAGGAGAATTGCCAAAGAAAAAAAGAGAGGGGGATGAGGAAGAAGAATCGAAGAAGGGGGGATAATAATTCTGATTACCTTTGCGCCTTCAATCTTTAATCGTTTAGTTAAACGGTCAATCAGTCCGTTTTTGGTTAGAATCCTACAAATTTCTCTTGTCCATTAACCTCAAAATAATCTTTTACTTGAGGGTAGAAATGTTCCGCTCTCAATTCCCACCAAAACCCCACCATTTACCAATACAAATTTCTGAAAATCATTTAATGGAAAATTCTGGGTGTTACATTCCACCCTCCTTAAAGAAATTTTATCCTCAAAATTTGATACCTGAACAACTCTGAATATCAGCTCATTATGTCCTACTGCTGTTCCCAGGTTGCTTCTTCCATGTTGTGGTTGCGCCATAATACCTTCACCAGTGGAATCTCAATGTTGGCTGTATTTCTATGTCTTGCTGCTCACGACGTGAAAATGATCTCGCATACACTTCCTTAGCTGGAAACATGAAATACATTGTGAATCCCATCCATTGAGTCTGGTAAGTTGTCTTTCCAATTCTTTTCGCAATAAGGAATGATCCAATATATCTATGATTTAGTTTGCTTCTCTTTCTAAATCTTACAACTCCTTTGAATGGAGAAATCTTAATTAACACTTCATCATTTACCTCAAATTTCAACTCCCTTATCCGCCGATCTGCATAACTCTTTTGTCGGCTTTGAGCTGTCAAGATCCATTACCGAATAAAAGTAATCTTTTCTGCTGTTTATTGCAGAATATCTGGACTAATCAATCGTGTCTCTCTAACTTCGTCCCAATACAACGGAGACCTGCACTTTCTCCCATAGAGAGTCTCGTATAGAGCTATACTTATCGTAGCTTGAAAGCTGTTATTATAGGAAAACTCCCATAAAGGTAAGTATTTGCTCTAGAACCTTGAAATTTCAATACGCAAGCTTTGAGCGAATTCTCCAACGTCTAAATAGTTCTCTTAGATTGTCTGTCCATCTGAGGATGAAATGGCATACTGAAATTGAGCTGCGTACCCATAGCCTTGTGCAGACTCTTCCAAAACCTCGATGTAAATCTAGGGTCACTGTCTGATACAATCGAAATCGAAACTCCATGCAACTGTACGATCTCTTGAATAAATAGTTCGGGGAATTAATCCATGGAGCAAGTCATTTTTACTGGCAGAAAATGGGCGGACTTGGTTAATCGATCTACAATCACCCATATAACATCATAGACCTTTGTTGTAGGAGGCAATCTGACAACAAAGTCCATCGATATCTGCTTTCATTTCCACTCAGGAATAGGCAGTGGTTGTAGCTTTCCTGGTGGTCTCTGATGTTCAGCCTTAATCTGCTGGTAAATCAAACACGCCTCGACGTATTTTGTCACAATTCTCTTCATATCAAGCCACCAGTAATGTTACTTAAGGTCCCTATACATCTTGGTGCTTCCTGGATGTACAGAAAAGTTAGAAGAGTAGGTTTCAGACAATATCTTCCTTTATTGTTCTTCGTTATTCGGAACAAACCATCGATTCCGAAACTTAAGAATTCCGTCATCCGAATAACTGAACTCTGACCTGTCATTAGAAGCTACGCTTGATTTAATTTCGTCACATTCAGCGTCGTCCTTCTGGGCTTGCTTAATCTTCTCCAAGAGAGTAAGTTGTAAGGACATAGCCGCTAACATGGCTGACACATTCGATACCACTTCTAAGTTGAATTTATGAAATTCTATATCCAAAGCTAATGGCATACTTGGAGTCATAGCTGAAGTGGATGCAGCCGCTCTGCTTAATGTATCAGCCACTACATTTGCTTTGCCGGGTGGTATTTAATCTCAAAGTTATAATCCTTCACAAACTCTAACCATAATCGTTGCCTCATGTTCAACTCTTTCTGAGTGAAAATATACTTCAGACTTTTGTGATCTGAATATATCTCGCATGACTGTCCATACAAATAATGCCTCCAATTCTTTAGGGCGAAAACTACCACAGCTAACTCTAGGTTGTGCGTTAGATAATTTTGCTCATAGGTTTTCAGTTGCCTAGAGGCATAGACTATCATCTTCCCTTCCTGCATCAACACACACCCAAAACCTATCTTGGAAGCATCGTAGTAAATACTAAATCTCCCATTCTCAGGAGGAAGCGTCAATATCGGGGCAGTAGTTAATCTCTGCTTCGAAGTCTGGAAACTATGCTTGCAATCTTCAGACCACATATACTTCACATTTTTCCTCGTCAAACGGGTCAGAGGCATTGCGATCTTCGAGAATCCTTCAATGAACCTTCTATAATTGTAATAACCAGAATTTCCGTTTAAACTAGTTTCGAATTTTGTAATTTGTAATCGGTGAAGTTTTGGTCCAACTTAATAACGAAAAATTTTGGCCCCTAACTGAAGGGTTATTTTAAGGATAATGGCGGAAAGAAAAGTTAAAGAATCTAACCGGAATCGGATGAAATCATAGAATTATGAGACGGTTTAAGGTGGAGGGCAATTTGGTAATTATGAAATAAAAAAAAGAAAAGAAAGGGAAAGTTGAGGAGAAGAAACGGAGTTCTTCTTCCCAGCAAGCCCTCTCCCTTCGTTCTTCTCTCTCTCATTTCTTCCATGAATCTTCGAATATACGGTAAGTTCTCGTTAGTTTTGCATAGTTAGTTGGTGTGTTAGCGTTATTAGTGGCAAAACTGGGTTTGGCAAGGATATAAGGCGAATTAGTGAAAACTTAGGAGGGTAGTGCTAGAAATTGAGCGTAGAGTTGAATTTCATCCTCGTATTGGTGCTTATGATAGAAATGAGAGTAGATTACGAGAATTGGTGAGGAAGATTGGATGGTTTATTGGCTGTGTATGTGAATTTTTGGATTGGTGTCCGTTCGGCCACGTTTGGTGAACTTGTGAAAATCTGAATGGAAAATGGATAGTACCATAGAAAGCTAGACGTCCTTAGGAACCCGTAGTATTTTGTATCGTCCAATTCCGACGAGTATTGAAGAAGTTGTAAATTTCTGAAGTTGGACGGAAATTATGAGGGATTTTGGGTTTAGTAAAGAGTTTTGGTTTTGATGTTAATTACGACTTTCAAGTTAAGGAATTATGAATTTGATGAGTTAGAATTTGACGAATGTATAATTTTATAGGTAATCCAGTTAGAGCGCCAAGTTACAACGCACGAAAAGAGTTCGAGAACGCCAGGTAAGTGATGGAACGTGTGTGAATTGCCTTCAGGCCTACACCTTGGAATGGTAGGATTGCTTGTTTGCTTGTTTGTTTGTTTTGTTGTTTGAGTCGTGCATTGGTGATTGTCATGCATCATGGTTTTAAATTACGAAATACCAGTTTTGAGCATGTTTTGAAATTGTGCATATGGAATGTAAGAAAAGATTTGCAACGCATGGGTGAACGCCTCATCGTTAACGTGCTAGTGAGAAAGCACTAGGGGTTTGCCATGGATGAAAATACGTAATGTGACACGGTTTGCAAACGCCTCGTCATTAACGTGTTAGTGAGAAAGCACTAGAGGTTCCTATGATTGCTGTTAGGAGGAGGTTACGTAGGGCCGTCTCGTGTGCGAACATGATGTGTGCCTCTAACCTTGTTCCGTGGGTTATGGATTGACCATCCCGAGTGTGGACAGAATGGGTGCGGGCCTGACTCACACGTGAAAGTGGAAGATGAAAATAATGAAACGAAAAGAAAACGGAATTGAGTGTAGAAACTGCATGTGTTAGGGGTTGAGTTATGCGTTGGTTTTTGAATTCATATTCCATATTTGCTAAGCATTAGGCTTACGTTTTATGTTCCTTGGTGTAGGTGACGACAAGCTTTCGGG
The DNA here is from genome assembly GCA_022433055.1 of Begonia peltatifolia. Lineage (NCBI taxonomy): Eukaryota > Viridiplantae > Streptophyta > Magnoliopsida > Cucurbitales > Begoniaceae > Begonia > Begonia peltatifolia. Next base: position 4,559,293 of record CM039522.1, read on the forward strand.
TGAGTTGCTAGATGATGGGCAGGGTTAGAATGAAGTTGGCGGGAGACGTCGTGTGCCGGTACAGAAAAATGTTGGGGCGACACGACCATGGCGGGTATATAGGTTTTTGAGGATTTTAGGTGGTGTAGTAAGAGTATTGTGGATAAATGAAGTAGAATGTTGTTATTTTGAAATTTATTTGGAGAAGTTATGTTTTCAAACCATAGGTTTTACTTCGTGAATTTGATTACCGAGATATTGCCGTGCGTATTTATATGAACTGGTGTTGAGTTTCACTGATACTGGTGTGAGGTGTCGACTGAAGTCGAGAGGTGTCGATCGGTCCTTGTAAATGTAAGGTGAGTGTCGACCGTGAGGCTTGACCTGTGACAGGCAGAGCCGAAGCAGGTGTCGACCCCTGGTTACAGGTGTCGACCGGTCCATATAAAAATTGTAGCGGTGTCGACCGCGGGGGACGACCTGCGTGGGTAGAGAGGATTAAGGTGTCGACCTTTGAAAACGGATGTCGACCCCTCTTTGAGGTGGGCATAGAAGTGTCGACCGGTGTTCACGGTGTCGACCGATGAAAAGACCTGAGAGGAATAAAGTGTCAACCGGTGTTCCCGGTGTCGACTGATGAGAAATTCGAGACGACTCAAGTGTCGACCGATGCTTATAGGTGTCAACCGGAAGTCCTTGTTTCATGTTTAACAAAATAAAATTTTATCCAAAGTGAATTTAATTGAATTTCTGCTGCAGAGCTGTGAAAATTTTTTTCCAAAACTGTCGTTTTAGGTCAAGGAATAAAAGTTTTGAATTTTACAAAATTTTACGATATGAGTGTAAGGTGTTGGTATCAGAATAGTAGCGAACCAGAAATAGGTAGGTTTTCGGGGCGTTACAAGGAGTTGGTATCAGAGCCATTATGGTCATGTCGTTCAAAGGATTACCCAACATTTTCCGGCCGCCATGCAACGTGCTTTACCAACTGTAAGTAGTTGTTTATTTTAGTTAGATTATGACTAAGGCTAGACTATGCTAACCTTGTACAAGAATTAGCTGAAATAGATAGATGACCGGGACGACCTAGAGTTTCGAAAGGGGCAATAGAGTTGGAAGGTGATGACAACTTGGCTACGATAAGACGGCAGACTGAGTTGGTTGACAGGCAGTCCCAACAATTGGAGATGCTATTGAATCAAGGACAAAGGAGCCATGGAGCGGGCTCTAGCGGAGAAAGGTTTAGGAAATTGAAGCCTCCGACGTTTGAAGGCTAAATGACAGACCCAACGGCTGCGGAAAGGTGGATCCGCACTATCGAGAACATGTTTAAGTATGCCGATGTGGAGGAAGGAAATATGGTTACGTGTGCGATGTTTCACCTTTCGAATGACACACAAAGTTGGTGGGAGACAGTAGAGGCCACCATAGCGGCTAGGGACTTGACTTGGAAAAGATTTAAAGAGATGTTTTATGACAAGTACTACAATCGGACGGTCCAAGTTGCAAAGAGATTGGAGTTTTTACAGTTAAAGCAGATTGAGCCAGTAGCCGAATATGTCAGACAGTTCGAATCATTGTCCAGATTTGTAAGCCAGTTAGTGAGCAACAAAGAAGAAAAGGTGCTGCAGTTTGTGCAAGGGTTGAAGCAAGAAATATATAGGGGTGTAACAATTTCTGGAACTGAGGGAGTACCGTATGCACAAGTCATGGCCAAAGCATTGGCAGTAGAGGGATCGAAAGCCAAGTGTGCGAAGCAAGGAGAGACCATCAGGAGATTCTTTAAGGAAATCACACCTCAGTCAAGCAGGGGTGATCGGTTATGCTTCGAGGCAATTAAAGCCCTATGAGCGAAATTATCCAACCCATGATTTGGAGTTAGCAGCGGTTGTTTTCATGCTAAAGATCTGGAGGCACTATCTTTATGGACAACAATGTGAGGTATACTCGGATCACAAAAGTCTGAAGTATATCTTTACTCAGAAGGAGCTGAACATGAGGCAGAGGCGGTGGTTGGAATTTGTGAAGCATTATGACCTGGAGATCAAATACCACCTTGGCAAAGCCAATGTAGTGGTCGATACATTGAGCTGAATTTCGACCTCAGTATCAGCAGTGAACGCCGAGATGTCTAAGGAGTTGAGTGCAGAATTTCAGAGATTTAATTTGGAGATAGTCTCAAAAGTGGCAGCATAATTGTCAACCTTATCTCGGAAGCCGTTGATTATGGAGGAAATTAAAGGAGCTCAACGGGATAACCCAAGATGCAGCGAATTTAGGACGAACATGACATTTAGCGACAGAACCAAATTTAGCTGTTCAAGTGTGGAATCCTGAAGTTTCGAAATAGGTGATACGTTCTGAACAACGGTCAACTTTGGGAAGACATTTTGTCTGAAGTGCACTCCCCAAGGTTCTCTGTACATCCCGGAAGCACCAAGATGTACAGAGACCTTAAGCAACATTATTGGTGGCTTGGCATAAAAAAGTCTGTAGCAAAATACATGGAGACATACTTAATCTGCCAACAAATTAAGGCTGAACATCAGAGATCGGCTGAAAAGTTGCAACCATTGCCGATTCCAGAATGGAAGTGGGACCAGATATCCATGAATTTTGTGGTTGGATTGCCCCGGACGACAAAAGAATTTGATGCGGTGTGGGTGATTATGGATCGTTTGACCAAATCTGCCCATTTCCTATCGGAAAAGATGACGCTCAACATGGACCAATTTGCTAACCTATATATTCAGGAGATAGTAAGGTTTCATGGGGTTCTGATTTCAATTGTGTCTGATAGGGACCCAAGGTTCACCTCAAAATTTTTGAAGAGTCTGCACAGGACAATGGGGACACGACTGACTTTTAGTACAGCCTTTCATCCTCAAACCGATGAACAATTTGAGTGAACTATTTAGGTTTTAGAGGATATGCTTCGAGCCTGTGTGTTAGAGTTCCAGGGTTCATGGAGCAAGTATTTACCCTTGGTGGAATTCTCTTACAACAACAGCTATCAGGCGACGATAGGTATGGCCCCTTATGAAGCGTTGTACGAAAATAAGTGCAGATCGCCCCGTTATTGGGATAAAGTTGGGAAAGCAGGCTTGATTGGTCCCGAAATTGTGCAACAAACCACTGAGAAGATCAAAGTTATTCGGCAGCGGATATTAATAGCTCAAATTCGACAAAAGAGCTATGTCGATGGAAGAAGAAGGGAATTGGAATTTGAAGTGGGAGATGAAGTTTTTCTGAAAATTACCCTATTTAAAGGCGTAATGAGATTCGGGAAGAAGGGTAAGTTGAGCCCAAGATACATTGGACCGTTCCCGATCACGAAAAGAATTGGAAGAGCTGCGTACCAACTAGAACTGCCAGCTTCCATGGAAGGGGTTCACAATGTCTTCCACGTGTTGATGCTAAGGAAGTGTCTCAGAGATCCATCACACGTTGTGGTTCAACAGGAGATTGAAATACAGCCAACCTTAGCGTACAAGGAGAGGCCAGTGGAAATTTTAGATTATACGGTAAAGACACTATGCAACAAAGATATTCCGTTGGTAAAAGTGCTGTGGCGTAACCATGATGTGGAGGAGGCGACATGGGAAAGACAACAGTACATGATGAAACGTTATCCTGAGCTGTTTAAGTAGCAAATTTTGAGGACAAAAGTTTTGTCAGGAGGGAGGGGTGTAATACCTTGAATTTCCGTTTAAACTAGTTTCGGATTTTATAATTTGTAATCGGTAGAGTTTTGGTCTAAATTAATAACGAAAAATTTTGGCCCCTAAGTGAAGGGTTATTTTAAGGCCAATGGCGGAAAGAGAAGTTAAAGAATCTAACTGAAATCAGATGAAATCAACGAATTGTGAGATGATTTAAGGTGGAGGGCAATTTGGCATTTATGAAAAAAAAAGAAAAAAGAAAGGGTAAGCTGAAAAGAAGAAACGGAGTTCTTTTTCCCAGCAAGCCCTCTCCTTTCATTCTTCTCTCTCGCGAGCCGGCGTCCCCTCTTCTCTGCGCAGCGATCAAGTTTTCTTCCACGAATCTTCGAATCTACGGTAAGTTCTCGTTAGTTTTGCGTAATTAGTTGGTGTGTTAGCGTTATTAGTGGCAAAATCGGGTTTGGCAAGGATATATGGCGAATTAGTGAAAACCTAGGAGGGTAGTGCGAGAAATTGAGTGTAGAGTTGAATTCCATCCGTGTATTGTTGATTATGATAGAAATAGGAGTAGATTCAAGAATTGGTGAGGAAGATTGGATGGTTTATTGGCTGTGTATGTGAATTTTTAGAACAGTGTCCGTTCGGCCATGTTCGGTTAAGTTGTGGACATCTGAATGGGAAATGGATGGGACCATAGGAAGTTAGACGTCCTTAGGAACCTGTAGTATTTTGTATTGTCCAATTCGGACGATTATCGAAGAAGTTGTGAATTTCTGAAGTTGGACAGAAATTGTGCAGGATTTCGGGTTTAGTGGAGAGTTTTGGTTTTGATGTGAATCAGGACTTTCAAGTTAAGGAATTATGAATTTGATGAGTTAGAATTTGACGGATGTATAATTTTATAGGTATTCCAGTTACAGCGCCAAGTTACAAAACACGAAAAGAGTTCGAGAACGCCAGGTAAGTGATGGAACGTGTGTGAATTGCCTTCGGGCCTACACCTTGGAGTGGTAGGATTGCTTGTTTGCTTGCTTGTTTGTTTTGTTGTTTCAGTCGTGCATTCGTGATTGTCATGCATCATGGTTTTGAATTACGAAATACGAGTTTTGAGCATGTTTTGAAATTGTGCATATGGAACGTAATCAGATAAGAAACGATTTGCAACGCATGGATGAACGCCTCGTCGTTAACGTGCTAGTGAGAAAGCACTAGAGGGTTCCCATGGATGAAAGTACGTAATGTGACAATGTTTGCGAACGCCTTGTCGTTAACGTGTTAGAAAGAAAGCACTAGAGGGTTCTATGATCGCTGTTAGGAGGAGGTTACGTAGGGCTGTTCCATGTGCGAACATGATGTGTGCCTCTAACCTCGCTCCGTGGGTTATGGATTGGCCGTCCCGAGTGTGGACGGGATGGGTGCTGGCCTGACTCACACGTGAAAGTAGAAGATGAAAATAATAAGACGAAAAGAAAACGGAATTGAGTGTAGAAACTGCATGTGTTGGGGGTTGAGTTATGCATTGGTTTTTGAATTCATATTCCATACTTGCTAAGCATTAGACTTACGTTTTGTGTTCCTTGGTGTAGGTGACGACGAGCTTTCGAGTGAGTTGCTAGATGATGGGCAGGCCTAGAATGAAGTTGGCGGGAGACGTCATGTGCCGGTGCAGGAAAATGTTGGGGCGACACGACCATGACAGGTAAAGGGGGTGATTTTTGTAAGTGTTTTGAGACGAACAGCGTTATATAGATTTTTGAGGATTTTAGGTGGTGTAGTAAGAGTATTGTGGATAATTGAAGTAGAATGTTGTTGTTTTGAAATTTATTTGGAGAAGTTATGTTTTCAAACCATAGGTTTTACTTCGTGAATTTGATTGCGTAGATATTGCCGTGCGTATTTATATAAACTAGTGTTGAGTTTCACTGATACTGGTGTGAGGTGTCGACTGGTCTGTGTAAATGTAAGGTGAGTGTCGACCGCGAGGCTCGACCTGTGACAGGTAGAGCCGAAGCAGGTGTCGACCCCTGGTTACAGGTGTCGACCGGTCCATGTAAAAATTGTAGCGGTGTCGACGGCAAGGGACGACCTGCTTGGGCAGAGAGAATTAAGATGTCGACCTGTGAAAACGGGTGTCGACCCCTCTCTGTGCTGGGCATAGAAGTGTCGACTGGTGTTCACGGTGTCGACCGATGAAAAGACCTGAGAGGAACAAAGTGTCGACCGGTGTTCCCAGTGTCGACCGATGAGAAATCCGAGACGACTCAAGTGTCGACCGATGCTTATAGGTGTCGACCGGGAGTCCCTGTTTCATGTTTAACAAAATAAAAATTTATCCAAAGTGAATTTAATCGAATTTCCGTTGCAGAGCTGTCAAAAATATTTTCCAAAACTGTCGTTTTAGGTCAAGGAATAAAAGTTTCAAACTTTACGAAATTTTACGATACGAGTGTAAGGTGTTGGTATCATAATAGTGGCGACCCGGAAATAGGTAGGTTTTCGAGGCGTTACAATAATAACCTGCTAACCTGAGGAAACTCATATTTCAGTAACATTCTTCGGTCGTGGTAATTCTTCAACTGCCTGAATCTTCGCTAGATCAACAGATATGCCATCACTGGAGATGACATGACCCATAAATTGAATCCTATCTATCCAAAACTCGCACTTAGGAAAGTTTGCATAAAGTTGGTGTCGCTTCAAAGTCTCCAATACCAACCTTAAGTGCTCTTTATGATTCTACTCACTACGAGAGTACACTAATATATCGTCGGTAAACATTATGATAAATTTATCGAGATAATCATGGAATACTCTGTTCATTAAATACATGAAACTGGCTGGAGCATTCGTCAATCCGAAGGACATCACTAGGAACTCGTAATGTCGATATCTCGTCTGAAAAGCAGTATTCAGAATATCTTCTGACCTGACCTTTAGCTGATAATAGCCTGATCTCAGGTTGATCTTTGAATAGACTCGTGCACCCTGGAGTTGATCAAATAGATCCTCTATTCTTGGCAGAGGGTAGTTTTTCTTAATCGTCAACTTATTCAACTTCCTGTAGTCGATGGACATCCATAACGATCCATCCTTTTTTTTGACAAAAAGAATCGGCACGCCTGACGGCGAAAAGCTAGGGTGTATGAATCCTTTTACCACCAACTCCTCAAATTACTTCTTTAACTCTTTCAGTTCTGTTGGTGCTAATCTGTAGGGATTCTTCGACATTGGCTCGGCTTCTGGGTATACATCTATAGCGAACTCTATTTCTCGATCCGGAGGCAAACCAGGTAAATAATCTAGAAAAACTTCCGGAAAGTTTTGAGCGATCAAAATATTTTGCGGCTTTGATTCCCTACGAATTTGCATATATATAATACTGGCGAGAAAACCAAAAGACTCACCCATAAAAACTTGGCGAGCAGCGATAAGTGCCATTATAGATATCCTCTTGGTATTCTTAATGGTTTGAAAGATGTGCTTCTCACCATTTGGGGGTTGAATATCACTGTTTCGGCCCTGCAGTAGATTGTGGCGAAGTCCTTGAACAGCCAATCCATTCCCAGTATCACATCATATCCGGTTATGCCTATAATAATAAGATCGGCTAATAAATTTTTACTTCCCACGGACACTACACTATCCCGTATGACTTGATTAGAGTGCATAGGTCCACCAGAAGGCAACATCACTTCATAGCCGCAGTCCGTTGCTACGAGCCATATATCTAATTTGACCACGAACGCAGTTCCAATAAATGAGTGCGTCACCCTAGAATCAATCAAAGTATAAGCAGGTACAGAATTTACCAATATAGTACCTTACACTACGGCTGACTGGTTATCTCGCCCGACTCGATCATGGCGAATATCCTTGGTGTTGTGCATGTCGGCCCCTTCTTCAAGGCTGAGCAATCTCTATTGACATGACCCACCTCATTACAGTTGAAACATGAAGTAACTCTGGGCTTCGGATAATGTCTAGCTAAGTGCCGACTTCATTACAATTGTAGCACTTTTTCGAGTTCAATCTGCATTTGTAAGAGTGGTACTTCAAACACTTAGGGCACTAGGGATACTGCACGTCTCTTGAGGCCTTTTGCTACTTCCCTGACTGCTCGAACTCTCACTGGACCTCTTGATGCCTCTCTGTTGTTGCTGTTGAGGGACACCTCCACTTTGCTGATTAGGGACCTCCTTGAAAAATCTTTTGGAAGCTTCTCTCTGTTTAACACACTTCATTTTGGCTTCCTCCACCTTTAGTGTCTTAGCCACGATATTTGAATATGGTACTTCCTGAGTTCCGGCTATCTTTACTCCCTTATATATCTCTGGCTTTAATCACTGAACAAACTGAAACACTTTGTCCTCATTCCTGCTTATCAAATTACTGGCAAATCGAGACCAGAACTCAAACTGCCGGCTATACTCAATCACTAATTCGGTCTGCTTCAACTGTACGAACTCCATCATCTTCGTTGGTTGGACTGTACTGTTGAAATACTTCTCATAGAATACGTCCTTGAACTTTTCCCACATCATGTGTTGGACATCAGTGGTGGCCTCCATAGCCTCCCACCAAAATCGGGCATCCTTTACCAAATGAAACGTAGCCAGTGAAACCTTATCTTCTTCTTCCACTTTCGCATACTTAAACATACTTTCAATTGTACGGACCCATTCCTCTGCAGCTGTTGGATCCGATGTCAGACCTTTAAATGTCGGGGGTCGTAGCCTCCGAAATCTATCACCCGACTGGTCATGGCTAGAGATAGAGCCTGCACTTCCTTGAACTTCCCAATTCAATAAAATTCCTAGCTGCTGAGACTGTCGGTTCATCAACTCAGTCAACTATGTAACACCTTGAGTTTTTCCGTTAAAATGATTTTTAAATTTACGTATCGGTATACGGCGGAGTTTTAGTTGGAATCAAGAGAGGAAAATTTATACTGTTTAATAAGAGATTATTTTGAAACTAATGGAAAAGAGAAAATAATAAAATTTCAACCGGAAGCGGACTGATTGACTGTTTAACAAAAAAATTAAAGGTTGAGGGCAATTTGTTTATTATTATTATTATTATTATTTATATTATAAACTAACAAAAAAAAAAAAAACCCTTCCCCTCCAGATACCATTTTCTCTGCTTTCTTTTTCTTATTTTCCCGCGTGAAGAGTCCTCCTAGAATGGAAGCTCTCTATTTTTTTCATTTTCCTCCATTCCCTTCCTTCTTCCTCCCCACGTAAGCCTCACTTCTCATCTCCCTCTTCATTCTTCATTTTCTCCTCCCTCTCCATCATGGGCAGCAATTCCTCCTTTGCCTCACTGATTCTTTTCTCTCTCTTTTGGAGATCCATGGTTAGATTTATGTTTCCTTTCTTGATGGGTTTCTTTTGCTGGTTTTTTCTCTCTTGTTGGATGTTAAGTCATGCTATATAATCATAATGATGAATATTGTGGAAAGAAATGATTATTGGTTTAGATTGGGGAAATCTGAAATTTAGGGCTAAATCCTATGCATGTTTCGGTTTTGGAAATTTCATCTGAGCTATTGATGTTGGTTTAATAAATGAATTCAACTATTAGAAACTAGACATCTTAAGGTTTAAATTGAATGTTGAATCGTTGAAATCAGGTAAGGATTGAATGAGTTATGAATTTTAGAAGTTATCGTGCAAAAACTGAAAAATTTCAGCAGGTAGTTCGGTTTTGATTTTTCTGCCATAGATTATGCTTTGATTTTGGAAAATGAATTTTAGTAGCATAAACTAGACCTTATAAGGTTTGGAACACATGTTGAATCATCAAATTCGGCCAAATATACGATTAGATATGAATTTTCAAAGTTGAATGAAAAGCTGTGAAGAGATTTCAAGGCAGATTTGGTTTTTTATTTTTCTGCTATTAATTGAGTTTGATTTTTGAAAAATGGATTTCACCATGTTGAAACACACTCTTTTAGGAGCCCTTAGCATTTTAAATCATTGAATTCGGACTTATATTCAATTTGTTGTGAATTTTTGAAGTTGGACAAGATTTATGACAAATTTCGAAAGCTGAGTTGTGATAGTTTCAATTTTAATTCCTTGATATATAGTTATTTGGTTGAAATTGATTGAAGTGTTGAATTATTAGGGTGGTTGATTGAGATTATGTGGATGATGACCTACCCTTGGGATAATTACTTGAATTGGATTTCAATTTTTAGATTGTGCATTATAGAATGATGAGTGTTTGGAGATAGAGGTTATATGCACATGTTTTGAGTTCTACTATGTTTGGATATTGGATATTAAGTAATGTTAATGCTGGTTAATGGATGTTAAAAGTATAGGTTAGCCTAGTTGTTGATTTGAAAGTTAAGTGCATAGAGTTGCCCTTGATGATCTTGTGGTTGTTTATTTAGTTTTTAAAAACAAAAATTTGTGGATTTGATTATATGGTTGTGAATTAGAATTGTAAATCGTGAATGATAACTTATAACTTTATGCTTTAGAATTTCAGGAAAACAGAATCGATCGGGTTGGATCGAATAGCTAAGGATGCCAGGTAAGTAGTGCATGTATGTGTTTTGCCCAGGTGGGCCTACACCGTGGAACTTTAAGATTTATGTTGTTGATTATGGTGTGCGTGCGTGCGTATTGTTTGACATGCATCATGTTTTTTTAAAAACAGGAACGAAAATGGTTTTGAACATATTTTGAGTAAGTGGTGAGACGCGTGGCGGTTGTATTGCGGATCCTGCTAGTGTGTGGGCTAGTGCGTAACCAACTGCGCATTCCGCTTAAGGAGTGGGCTGGCTGGGCCGTCACACGGCGTGTATGGGTCAATGGTGAGGATAATAGATAGTGGTATTACAAATCCTACTAGTGTGTGGGCTGGTGGCTCACCAGTCGCGGATTTCACTAGAGGAGTGAGTCGGCTGGGCTGTCGCGAAATGTGTGTGTGAAAACTGTGGCCTCGTTGCTTGGGAGTCTGGGATGGTGGCGACGTGTCAGGGTGTAATATGGCGCGAGGTTCACCCTCACCATAATATGCTTGCTGTGTGGTGATGCGTGTGTGTAGCTTGCGGGTCTCGTTGCTGGGGAGTCCGAGATGGTGGCGACGTGTCAGGGTGTAGGGTGGCGCTAAGTTCATTCTCACCCTGGTGCGACTGCAATTTGCGTCACAGATGTGACAATATGAGTGTGAGTGTAGAGACTGCATGTGATAGGATTGCATTATCGGTTTTTACTTTCATATCGTATTACTTACTGAGCGTTAGACATATGATCTGTGTTCTATGGTGTAGGTGCAGACATTGTTGTTGGTGAGCCTTGAAAGCCTAGTCTTGAGGGACAGGATGGTTGGTGGCGCACGACCGATGCACCAGACGGTGGATCGTTAGGGCAACCCAACCCGTGTAGATGGTAGGTAGTGATGAGATTTACTCGGGTTGTTGTTTTGTGTTGGGATATTTATGTGGTCAGAAGAGTTCGTATAGACGTCGGTTGTACAGGATTGTATAGAGCGTTGTGGTGTTTTGGAGACGCGTGTATACTTTTATATGTTGGAGTATGTCATTGCTCTATACTGTGGACTTTCTTCATTTGTAGTTGATGAATTTCATTGTCTGTAAACTTCGATTTTATTAGAGGGATTCTCTGGATAGTTGATGGATGAATATGTTTTTTTTGATTTTTTGGTGAACTGTGTGCAGAGTTTAAATTTTGGGATAGCCAGTTTTTAGGTGTTAATCTGCCAAATTTTTGGGAGAAAGGTCGGGGAGTCGAGAGGGTACGAAATAGGTTGTGGGATTTTGTATTCATTTTTGTGTTGAACACCTGTGTATAATTGTGGATTGGTATTTTGATGTATAGAAAGTGTTTTTAAATCGTATGAGTCATTTTGACAAATGATTAAGATTTTTTTTAAAATGTAAAAGGTTTTTTTTAATGATCCAATAATCCTTCGAAGTTATTTGGGAGAAATTAGTCTGGATAGTATGATTTTGATTGCAGGATTTTGGATTAGACCCATTTTTAGCCGTTATAATGTCAAATTTTCATGAAAATGATTTTATACCAAACTCTTCCGCTGTTACATTTAAAAGGCTTTTAAACGTTCTAAGGTTTTAAACAGAGTTCTGGGGAGTAAGTGTCGACCAATAGGCTTAATGGTCGACCAGACCCTGCAAATGTCGACCGCAAGGGTGGACTTGCGCGGGCAGAGAGGATCAAGGTGTTGACCTGTGAAAGCAGGTGTCGACCGCTCTCTGAGATGAGCATAGAAGTGTCGACCGGTGTTCTCAGTGTCAACTGACGAGAAAACCTGAGAGAAACGTAGTGTCGTCCGGCGTTTGCTAGTGTCGTCTAGCGTTTGCTAGTGTCGACCGATGAAAAACCCGAGACAACTTAAGTGTCAACCGATGCTTACAGGTGTCGACCAGTGTCTCTATTTTTTAAAATAAATTTTTATTCAAACTGATTTTAATCTAGTTTTCCGTTGCGATGATATTTAAAATATTTTCAAAAATGTCGTTTTAAGTTGAGAAATAAAAGTTTTAAATTTTATGCGAATTCTTACGATACGAGTGGAATAGTGAGTAAGTAGCAAACTGGGTCCAAGGTGGACCAGGGCGCTACAGTGTAGGTGCAGACATTGTTGCTGGTGAGCCCCGAGAGCCTAGTCCAGAGGCGTAAGACGATTAGCGGCGTGCGACCCAGGCACCGGGCGGCGGATTGTTACGGCGACCCGACCCGTGGAGATGGTAGGTGATAGTGAGATTTGCTCAGGTTGTTTACTTCGTGTTGGGATGTTTATGTGGTCGGATGACTTCGTATAGGCGTCAGTTGTGCAGGATTGTATAGGATGTTTGTGGTGTTTTGGAGACGCGTCTGTACTTTTATATGTTGGAGTATGTCTGTAACACCCCGAGAAACCCCGCGTTCCCGGTGCACTACAGTGCATCTACACACTACACACACTAACACTTGACATAACTCACTCAATTTAATATTCCTTTCGTTTTCAAAACATTTTCAAAAGAACATTTGTGAGTATGAAAAGTTTTCGACTCGATTCGAAACAACTCGCGTCCCGAAGAGGGAACATGAAATCCTCAACATAAAAAAAAAACTACGCAGCAGAAAAGAAAACCATTTAAAATAGTTTAAGATAAAACGGTAAGACTCAAAATTTAAGATAAACGCACCCCTCAAACTACACAATCCGGTGCCGCGCAACTCACGTCCCCACTTCGACACCCCGCGCGCACCCTCGCAGTGCTGCACGTGCCAACTCAATGTCACTGTGTCTCGCGCACGCTCACAGCGCTGCGTGCCCCACGCACCCTGCCGCTGTACAGAACGTTCGCGCGCACGCGCTCACCCGGCGCCGCACGACCCGTGAGTACCCGCAGGGCCGCGTGCCCCGCCCACCTGCGATCACGCCGCACTCCCACGCTCATCTACACTTTTCTAGCATTCACTGTACACACCTCAACCTATTTCATATCCTCTCGACTCCCAACCCCTCTCCCAAAATTTCGGCAGAGTAACGCCTAAAAACTGGCTATCCCAAAAATTTAAAACCTTGCACACAGTTCACCAAAACTAACACTATTTATCTATCCATCATCCAGAGAAATCACCATAACACAATCAGAGTATGAAGACAACGAAAATCCAAATTGCAAACGAAGAAAATTCACAGTATAGAGCAAATTCCAAGCTCCTACATGTAAAATATATGCATACGTCGCCAAAATCACACGCACTCCATATACACCTATACACTGACGCATATACAACTCATCTCATCGACTGTACATAATCACCACAAAAGAAAAATACCCGCAAACAAACAAGGCCACCACCTACCATCTCCACAGGTCGGGTCGCCCTAACAAAATCCGCCATCCGGTGCCTCGGTCGCACGCCGCCAACCATCCTATGCCTCAGAACTAGGCTCTCGAGGCTCACCAGCAAGATCGTCAGCACCTACACCACAGAACACATAACATAAGCCTAACGCTCAGTAAGTAATGCGACATGAAAGTAAAAGCCGATAATGCAATCCTATCACATACAGTCTCTACACTCACACTCATGTTGTCACATTTGTGACGCGTAGTGCAGCCGCACCAGGGTAAGGAGGAACCTCACGCCACCCTACACCCTAACACGTCGCCACCGTCCCGGACTCCCCAGCAACGAGGCCCACAAGCTACACACACACATCACCACACGGCAACCACATCAGGGTAAGGGTGTACCTCGCGCCACTCTACACCCTGACACGTCGCCTCCGTCCCAGCCTCCCCAGCACGGGGCCACAGTTGCGACATACACGTTTCGCGACAGCCCAGCCGGCCCACCCCTCGAGTAGGATCTGCGACTGGTGTTACACAGATCGACACACTAGTAGGATCCGCGGTACCACTGCCCATATCCTCACCGTCGACACATTCACGCCGCATGACGGCCTAGCCGGCCCACCCCTCGATTGGAATCCGCGACTGGTGAAGCACCGACCCGCACACTAGCGGGATCCGCGGTACCGCCGCCACACGTCTCACCACATACTCAAAACATGCTCAAAATCATTTTCGTTCACGTTTTTAAAATATGATGCATGTCAAACAATACGCACGCATACCACAATCAATCACATAAACCCTAAAGTTCTACGGTGTAGGCCCATTTGGGCAAAACGCTTGCATGCACTACTTACCTAGCGTCCTAAGCTCGCTTGACGCACCAAATAAGCTAAAATAATATTCCTTAACTAAACTTATGAAGTTCCAGTTAAAACGGTCACCAAAAATGGATTCGTCTGAAAACCAGCGTAAAGTTCGGACGCGCATAACTTTTGCGTCCGTTAACGGAATCGAACGATTCAAGTGGCTAAACGTCCTCTTAGGAACCTAGTTTAACCTACTAAGACGGATTTTAAAACGGTAAGCCGCAGATAGGTGAAAAATACTATAAACCGAATATGCCATTTTTATCCAATTTCACATTTTCGTTTCTCTTCAACCAAAACTCACTCAAATTTAGCTTTACGCATCAAAAACAGCCATGCCACTATCACACGTCGAAATTCCACAAAAAACGCTCACTAATTTGACTTGGACCCAAATTCGACATAAACTTCCGACGCGCATAACTTTTGCGTCGGATATCAGAATCGATTGATTCTAGCGGCCATACGTTCCTGTAATAACCTAGTTTAACCCACAAAAACAGAATTGGAAACGATCAATCGAAGCCAGGCCAAAGCGGCCAAAAACTGAATCTTTTTTTATACGGAAAATAGCCGAAATCTCAACTTCGATCCAATCTTGCCAATTTTTTCACCGAATAATCACATTTCAACCTACTAAGCACAATCGAACCCGAAATCAGAAATTCAAGCACAAAATCTGAATTTTGGCTCAACCTTCTCCCTCGGTTTCTCTCCCTCTTACCGGTCTCCTACTGTCCACCCGCTAACACACACTCACCCTCCTAATCCACTCAACATTTCAGCCAAATTCACAGAAAAACGGAGGGAAGCTAAACCTTAGTCTCAGCCAAACCAGACAGAACAGTAGAGGGAGAAAGAGAGACTTACAGGGTGGTGTCGTTCTGCACTCGGGTAGGGGGATGGAAGTAGACTAAAATCCGACTGCTCGGCTGCCGGCAACAAAACCGAATGGGGCCCTTCCTCGCGGTCGTCGGCAGAACACAGTTAGCCCTCACCTCGGGGGTTCGAGCTGTTGAAACCGAACTACCTCAGTTCATCGGAGAAGCAATGCTCGACTACGGTTTAGCTTACAAACCCGCGCCCGCCGTCCACCGATCGAAGACCAAAATCGAGCTCCTCGATCGCCCTCTCTCCCGCGTTCGCTCTCGGCACTGGCAAAAAACTCGAGCACTGAACGGCTTTGCGAAAGCCGTTATGTTGTTTTATAAAATTTTAATTTTATAAAATAATTTAAATAATAAAATTACCAAAACACCCTCACGTGTTTTTATCGTCCGTAACTTCGCTAAATTCTCGCCCTCCCGACTTTAAAAATCTCGAAAACCACCACAAAACTAGACTTCGAGTTTTATAATTTAATTCCCCCGTTAAATATTTTTCTGAAACTCCAACCGAACTTAAATTAAAAGTTTCAGAAATTAAATTTAAAAAAATTCAAAATTTTCGGGTTATTACAATATCATTGCTCTATACTTTAGAACTTCTTCATTTGTAGTTGATGGATTACGTTGTCTTAAACTTTGATTTTTTTTATTATGGGGATCTCTGGATAGTTTGATAGATGGATACTTTTGGAATTTCTGGTAAACTGTGTACAGAGTTAGAGTTTTTTTGGGATAGCCAGTTTTGGAGTGTTACTCTATCGAAATTTTGGGAGAAAAGTCGGGGAGTCGAGAGGGTACGAAATAGGTAAAGTTGCGCGGTGAGGCGCGAGTAACGGTGGTGTGGATGGGAGCGTGGCGTGACTGGAGTGCGCGGGGCACGCGGCCCTGCAAGTGTGCAATGGTCGCATGGTGTTTGGGGAAGGCGTGCGCGTGGACGCGCAATGCAAAGGCAGAGCGCGCGGCTCGTAGGCTGAATGGGCTTGTGGCGCTAGGTATAGTGGGCGCGCGGCGCCGCTACTCGGGCGCGAGTTGGGTAGCGCGAGGCGTGTGTCGAGCCCCATGTCTGCATTTTTAGGTCTTGCTGCCTTTTTATTTTATGTTTTAAATGTTTTCTCTTTGCTGCCAATTTTCATACCGAGGATCTTACACGTATTACTTTTAGGCGTGATTCACTTTTAGTTAACTTGAAAATTTTCAGACCTTACAAGTGTTCTTTTAAACAAATTAATTTGGTAAAAAAGTATTGTCGGGTTATAACGTGTAGAAGTGAGTTCACGTCACAGCCGGGGTGGTCAGGAGGCCCTCCGGTTCTGTGACAGTTATGGTTTCATAGAGTCGCTGTTGCATAGGGGATGTGACACTCGCTGTCGACATTTGCCAAGTTTGGTCGACTACTAAGCCTATCGGTCAACACTTCCTTCCCGGAATTTGCATTAAAATCTTAAGTCCTTTAAAACAAGCCGAATTTCGACTCAACTTTAAAAATAGCGAAACAAACTCTTTCCAATCAATTCAAAATCAACTTTATGCATCAAAATGACTACTAAAGGTTTGAAATCCGTCTATACATCCAAATGACTCAAAATGACTCGACACAACTCGAAAATCTTACACATGCCAACTCTGGTCAAAACACCCTAACAGTCGGACGGATTGTCCCACGAGCGCACCTCTCGAACTGCCTCTGAGTTCTGGGCAAGCTCTGATTACTCACCAGCTATCGTTTCGTCACCTACATCACAGTATTTATTTATTAGCCTAATGCTAAGTAAGTAATGCACATAAAACATAACACTGAAAACAACATATATCCTATCATATGCAGTTTCTATAGTTTCGTCTCTACTTTCGTTTCCGTCTCTTCCTTACATCTTCTTTATCTTACTATTGAGTTCTTATTTACGTGCTAGATCAGGGTAACACACCTCGCGGTCCACCTCATGGGACAAGGCCATTCTCAATCTAGTAAAGTGACACACCTCGCGATGAAATTCTCGGGACAAGACCACCACGTAAAGTGGGGGAAGAAGTGACACAACTCGCGGTCCACCTCACGGGACAAAGCCATTCAACCCCACCTTCATTATCTTCTTAGGTACATTTTCATTTCGTTCATCGTATCACATCTTACTGCTTCATTTCGTAAAAACATAGAAATTTATTTTCGTTTCGTTCTCGTACTTTAAAACCATGATGCATAATCAGTTAAAACATAACATAAAATAAATGTGCATGCAACCTATCGAACTGTGATGTAAGCCCGAAGGCAAAAACACCTACGTACACTACTTACCTGGCGCCCTTAGCAACTTACTCGTAATTTGGTACGCTAACTGGAAACTGGAGGACCTATAAAACCACACATTCATTAATTTTACTTCGTTCAATTCATGAATTTCTAACACTGAAGTCATAAACTCGTACTAAACCGAAACTCCCAACTAAACCCAAAATCCTACTCAATTTCCAACCAAATTCAGAAATGCATAATTAATCCAATAGTGACGATTCAAAGTGCTACGGACTCCTTGAGACGTCTAGTTCCTAATGGTCGCATTTATTTCCCAATCCAACATTTATAGCTTGGTCGAATGTGGTTGAACTGAAACCGTTCCGAAACCCAAGTTTTTTCGGCTATCCAAATACGCAATCCTTTTCATAAAAACCTATAACCTAATCTTACTTCCAAATTAAACACCAATACACGAATAAATATCGACTTTAACCTCAATATCTTGTATCTTCCTCCTATGGTTCACCAAAACTACTCAATACTTTCTCTAACTTCACGCTCGAAACCACTAAAGGACTAACTATCTACTCAAAAACTAAATAAAATTTACCGTAAATTTGAAAATTGATGGATAATCTGAGAGGAATTGATGACTGCAAGGAGAATCGCCGAAGAAAGAAAGAGAAGGGGAGGATTCCATGCCGGAGGAAGAAGAACTGAAGAAGGGGAGGGGGTCTCGATCCTTCCCTCTTCTTTTTTTTTTATATATATAATAAATATGATAATAATAATAATTCTAATTATCTTTTCGCCCTCAATCTTTAATCGTTTAGTTAAACAGTCAATTAGTTTGTTTTCGGTCAGAATCCTACAAATTTCTTTTGTTCATTAGCCTCAAAATAATTTTTTTACTTAAGGATAGAAATTTTTCACTCTCGATTCCAACTAAAACCCCGCCATTTACCAATACGAATTTTCAAAAATCATTTAACAGAAAATTCTGGGCGTTACACTCCCACTTTGTACTAGTTTGATAGAATCCTTCATTAAGGACTGTGGAGTGAGAGAAGTGGTTGTACATGCAATGATAATGTACAATTTGAACATTTTGTGAATCCTCTTCTTGGCTTGCTAGACTTTTGGGCTTTTGATTCATCAAGATGAAAGGATTTTCTTCAACATAAAACTCCTTTTCTTGTATCATTTCTCCTTCAATGCT
Source organism: Begonia peltatifolia (assembly GCA_022433055.1). Taxonomy (NCBI): domain Eukaryota; kingdom Viridiplantae; phylum Streptophyta; class Magnoliopsida; order Cucurbitales; family Begoniaceae; genus Begonia; species Begonia peltatifolia. The sequence goes on from CM039522.1 coordinate 4,577,998, forward strand.
TGCTACCAAGAAGGCAACTCCACCATCTAGTCGGTTATCTTCAAGGACTTCCTCTCTTTCTAGCCTAACATCTTCTTTTTCTGCTAGTGAAACAACTTCAATTTCTACTACACTCCTTTGTGGGTTTGAAGTTTACGGAGCCCTAAGTAGCAAGTCTTCTAACTCTTGTAGTTTCATACCTATATTTAAACACAAATTCCAAATGTCATCAAATTTGTCTCGCACATTATAATCATTTCCCCCCAAAAAAGTGTTGTGGATGTGCCATAATGTTGTCACGATATTGATGAACCTTTGTCTATTCTTTGCCATATTGTTTGCAAAAAGAAAAAAACCACACAACAAAAAATGATGAGAGAGAAAAGATAGCTCTGCTACCAAAGGACGTGTTACAAAAATGAAGAATGGAATTTCAAGAACATGACTCTCGACCTTGAGCTATTTTGGTCGAGCAAAGCAATGACTTCTACGAAGAACAAATCAAACAATATTATGATTTGGGAGTTGCCATTTTGACAGTGCTGAGATCTAGTAGTGAGGAGTGAACCCTCAAAAAATCAAGGGCAAAGATTCAGGAATCACGAGATATGACAAAAATGGTGTGCGTTGCTAAGAGCTTAGAATACTGTCCCAACCATGAAATTAGGTCAACTCGGGAGAGACATAACTCTCTTGTTTAAAGTTGAATGGATGTGTTTTTTGAGGCATGGTGAAGCTGTATGTGTGGAATACGTCCTTTAAAAATCTTGTGAAGATATGGTGTGGTTAAAAGGCTATGCTTACTGGACACTAAGCTGCTTGGAGGAAAATGAAAACAATACACTTTGAAACAATTGAATCTGCTATTTGTGGTGAACACAAATTAAGGCCAAGGAGTCCATACAATGATTATAACATAATAGTGAGATAATTGAATAACAGTACAATAAATGTCTAACTGTCTAAACTCATATCCAAATAGTCTTATACAAACCCAAATAATTTAGTCTTCACCAAAAGTATAAGGAAACAATCAAAATAACACAAAGGACAAACAATGAATAGGGACTTCTTCTAAACACCGCAGCTAGCTGCTCTTATTCGTACCTTGAAAAGGTAGAGATCGTTTGGAGTGAGTGACTAACTTAGTAAGAAACTTACACTAAATGCAATGGATGTAAAACTTTTTTTTATCTTTCATCTCAAAACATTATTAGGTTCTCAAATGGTTATCAAACAATGTACCAAAGAAAACTGATTTCCATTGTTTTTTACAAAAAAAAAAAACATGTTTTATGAGCCATCAATTAAAACATTTCTATATATACATAGACAATTATATTAAAATAGAAAATCATCGTACTTTTTATTTTAAAATCACCTCAGTGAAAAAAGAGGGTCACCGGAGGACCCCTTCAGTAGAGAAGATCCAAACACCTGACATCGCCTCATGAGTCCGATTAAAAATAAAGTGTGATAGCGATCAGAAGATCCAGTGATGTCACAAGAGTGGTTGTTGATCTGAAGATCAAACAGCAACACCACTCGTAAAATCATAATAAATCAAACACATCATGATTAAGCTTAGGGATTAGAAATGCAGGAACACATCATCACTGCTTTATTACTTATTTTCGTAACGTGCAAACAAAACATCTTCACACAACAGAAGATGCATTAGAATAACCTCATGATGTTTTGATACTGAAACCGTTCAAAGCATCAAAAGAATTTATTCTCCAGTATATCAACACAAAAATAGAAAACAACGCATCAATGTTAAACGTGAAAAATATACGTACATATACGTAGAAAAATTGATGCATTGGCGACCAGGTCGGTTAGATTTTTCATAGGTGACAACTCACCAAAATAGAGTTTATGAAATGCAACGCAAAAAACATAAAATTCATATCTCGATGATAATTTCCTTTCTTGCTAATGAAGCTACTATTTGTGGCACCAATGCGTACTCCACAAACTCGTCTGAGTATAAAACAAAGTCAAGGTCATGAATATCTCACTTAACATTAAAGACAAAATCACAGACGCAATCTATATTGGGACTAGGAACTCAATTCAAAACATTATAAACGACTCAATCATATCAACGCCCATGATTAATAAATCATAGATCGAATTGCCGAATCAAAAATATGCTACAAACTTCGTCAAAGCATGAAAGTGTCAACCCTTCAAGGTGTTGACCGACCTTCCCAAGGGGTCGACACCTTTTAGGCTTTGTTTCCAGTAGCAGGGGTCAATGAGACGCCCCAGAAACCCTACACTCTTCCCGTTTCGTTCACTGCTCTGATACCAACTCTGTGAGTCCCCGATCCACCTTGAATCGGTTTGTTACTTATTTCCTATTCACTCGTATCGTAAAAATTTGCATAAAATTTAAAACTTTTGTTCCTCGAACTAAAACGACATTTTTGAAAATATTTTAAACGGCATTGCAGCGGAAAACTCAATTAAAATCAGTTTGGATAAAACTTTATTTTATGAAACGTAACACAGAGACATCTGGTCGACACCTATAAGCGTTGGTCGACACTTGGGTCGTTTCAGGTTTTTCATCGGTCGACACTAGCAACACCGGTCGACACTACGTTTCTCTCGGGTCTTTTCGTCGGTCGACACTGGGAACATCGGTCGACACTTCTACGCTCATCTCAGAGAGTGGTCGACACCTGCTTTTAAAGGTCGACACCTTGATTCTCTCTGTCCGTGCACGACGACCCTCGCGGTTGACACCGCTGTCATTTTTACACTGACCGGTCGATCTATAACCATGGGTTGACACTTACTTCGACTCTGCCCGCGCAGATCGAACTCTGCGGTCAACACTCACCTTCCATTTTACACTGACCGATCGACACATATCGACTTCGGTCGACACCTTGGACCAGTATATATAAAGATAACACCATTTCAGAGAAAACACACGACGAACATTACCACGATTAAATCCACGAAGTAAAACCTATATTTTTAAAATATAATCTCTCCAAGTGATTAAGAAAAACATAATCCCTACTTCAATCCCAACTATAATCGTACCACACAACCTATATCCTCAAAAATCTATACACTGATGTTTAACACAAAATGCTTACAAAATTCCACAACCTATCCCACCATGGTCATCTCACCCCAACAAACTATCTGCACCAGCATACAGTGTGCGTCACCAACCACTATCCTAGGCATGCCCGTCACCTAACAACTCACCAGAAAACTCGTCGTCACCTACACCACGGAACACAAAATGTAAGCCTAATGCTTAACAAGTATGGAATATGAATTAAAAATCAATGCACAACTCAACACCTAACTCATGCAGTTTCTATACTCGGTTTTGTTTTCATTTCGTTTTCATTGTTATCATCTTCCACTTTCACGTGTGAGTCAAGTAGGCGCCCATCCTATCACACTTAGGATGGCCCAACCATGACCCACAGAGCGAGATTAGAGGCACACATCATTTTCACACACGGGACGGCCATACATAATCTCCTCCCATGATCGATCATAGAACCCTCTAATGCTTTCTCACTAGCACGTTAACAACGAGGCGTTCACAAACCATGTCATCTTACGTACTTTCATCCATGTGAACCCCCTAGTGCTTTCTCACTAGCACGTTAATGACGAGGCGTTGCCCATGCGTGACATCTTTTCTTATCTGATTACATTTCATATGCACAATTCAAAACATGCTCAAAACTCGTTCTTTCGTAGTTCAAAACCATGATGCATGTCAACACATATGTACAACCAATTGACCAAACAACAAAACAACAATTAAACAAACAAACAATCCTACCATTCCCTGGTGTAGGCCCGAAGGCAAATCACAAACAGTCCATCACTTACTTGGCGTCCTTAAAATTCTTCGTACTTCGTAACTTCGTACGCTAACTGGGAATACCTATAAAATCACACATCCATCAATTCTAACTCGTTTAATTCATAAATTCCTAGCTTGAAAGTTATAACTCATACTAAAACCAAGACTCTCCACTAAACCCAAAATCCCACTACATTCCGACCAACTTCGAAAATTCACAACTTCTTCAATACTCGTCCGAATTGGACGATTCAAAGTGCTACAGGTTCCTTAGGGCGTCTAGTTTCCTATGGTTTCATCCATTTCCGAATTCAATACCTACAGCTTGGCCGGACGTGGCCGAGCAGAAACCGCTACACAATTTGAGCATTCGGCTATCCAACCACTCAATCCTTCTCATAAAATCACGTAATCTACTCTCACTTCTAGCTTAAGCATCAACATGCAGATAATCGACTCTACATTCAATTTCTCGTATCTCCCTCTTAGGTTTTCACCAAATCACCCGATACCCTCACTAACTTCATTTTTGTCGCTAAAAATAACTAAAACACTAACTATCTATTTAGAACTAACTAAAACTTACCGTTATTTGAAGAAATGGAGAAGAAATCGACTAAACGTCATAGGAAAAGGGTTGATTAACTTCGCGCGGGAGAGGAGAAGAACGGGGGTGGGGGGGGGGGGGTGTTCTAGGAAGGAGAACACCGATGGTGTTCTTCTTCTCTTTTTTTATTTTATTATTATTTTTTATAATAATAATACCTAATTACTAAACTGCCATCAACTCTTAACCGTTCAACAAATATGTTATACAGTCCAATTCCGGTCGGATTCTTAAATTTTTCTCTCCTCCATTAGCATACAATAATTTTTTACTTAAGGGTAGAAATTCTCCGTTATCAATTCTGACCAAAACTCCATCGATTAAAATTAAATCCGAAATTAATTCAAATGAAAAATTCTGGGTGTTACATTCCACCCTCATTACAAAAAATTTTGTCCTCAAATTTTGCTACCTAAACAACTCAGGATAACGATCCATCATATCTTGTTGTCTTTTCCACGTTGCCTCTTCCACATTGTGGTTACGCCATAATACTTTCACCAGCAGAATATCCCTATTGCGTAGTGTCTTCATTGCATAATTTAAAATCTACACTGTCTTTTCTTCGTATGTTAAGGTTGGCTGTACTTTGATCTCCTATTGAACCACAACGTGTGATGAATCTTTGAGACACTTTCTTAGCATCGACACGTGAAAAGCATTGTAAACTCCTTCTATGGAAGCTGGCAGTTCTAGTTGGTATGCAACTCTTCCAATTCTCTTTGTGATCATGAATGGTCCTGTAGCGACCCGAAAATCCTCCGTGACTCCTGATTCGCTACCAACTACTACTCGTTACCATCCCTCATATCTTCTATCAAATATTTCTTAGAAATTGGAAAGCTTTATTATTATTATTTTTTTGACTCAAAAAAAACTTTTTTTTTTTTTTTTACCTTAAACGACTTTTAAAAAAAATACATATAAATGCCACAACGGAAACTCATTTAAATTCAATGTAAGTAAACTTCACCATTTTAAAACAAAGAAATGCAGAGACCGGTCGACACTTGTAAGCACCGGTCGACTCGTAAGTTTTCTCTGGTTTTCCCATCGGTCGATATCGAAAACACCGGTCAACACTTTTATGCTCTACACAGAGAGGGGTCGACACCCGTTACAACAGGTCGACACCTTAACAGTCTCTGTCCGAGCAGGTCGTTCCTCGCAGTCAACACCGCTACCATTTTTTATATGACCGATCGACACCTGCTTCGGCTCTGCCTACCACAGGTCGAGCCTCGCAGTCGACACTCACCTTACACTTACACTGACCGGTCGACACCTCTCGACTTCGATCGACACTTCACACCAGTATCAGTAAAATCACACCAGTTCGTTCAAATACGCACGAAAACCATTACCCTATCACAACCACAAAATAAAAACCCATATTTTGACAACCAAATTTCTTCATGCAAGTTTCAAAACGACACATGATGAATACTCCTCGACTAAATCCACGAAGTAAAAGCTTAGATTATGAGAACATAATTTCAAAACATTCATATCCCAATAATCCATAGTACCCTTGGTACTTCACCTAAATTCCTCAAAAACCTATACAACTCTATTCAACTTAAAACACTTACAAAGTTATACTCTCTTTACCCGCCATGGTCGTGTCGTCCTCCAACATTTCCCTGCACCGGCATGCGACACCTCCCGCCAACTCATACCTAGGCCTGCTCATCACCTAGCAACTAACCTGACAGCGCGTCGTCACCTACACCAAGGAACACAAAACGTAAGCCTAATGCTTAGCAAGTATGGAAACATGAACTCAAAAACCAATGCAAAACTCAACCCCTAGTCATGTAGTTTCTATACTCAACTCCATTTTATTTTCATTTCGTTATTTTCATCTTTCACTTTCTGGTGTGAGTCAGGCCGGCACCCATCTCTTCAACACTCGGGATGACCATTCCATAACCCACGGAGCGAGGTTAGAGGCACACATCATGTTCGCACATGGAACGGCCCTACGTAACCTCCTCCTAACAACAATCGTTGAAACCCCCTAGTGCTCTCAATAGCACGTTAACGACGAGGCATTCGCAAACCGTGTCACATTACGTACTTTCATCCATGGGAACCCCCTGGTGCTTTCTCACTAGCACGTTAACGACGAGGCATTCACCCATGCGTTGCAAGTCTTTTCTTATCTAGTTACATTTCACAGTGCGGTGTTATAATTGTGGCGAGGTAGCCCAAATGTCTAGGGAGTGCCAGAAGCCGCGCCAGAACAGTTGCTTCAACTGCAAAGAGGTGGGACACTTTGCCAACATGTCCAGCTGCGAGCAAGACGTTAGCGAGAGTTACACTGAGGGTCTTTGCCCTTTTTGAGCCAGATGATACTGCCCAGCCATCAGTGATTACAGGTAACATTTGTTTTTGGTGTGGCAGCTTATACCTTGATTGATACGGGCGCTACACACTCGTTTGTGTCGACGGATTTCGTTGTTAAGAGAAATTTAGAGTTCAATCCCGTTGGGCGACATTATGATGTGATCTTGCCATCAGGGGGAACATTTGTATTCAGAATAGGTGGTGCGGGGCAATGTGCTGACAGTGAAGGAGAAAACAGTTGTATGCCGAGTTAGTCATACTGCATATGAGGGGCTATGAGGTGATCTTGGGATTGGACTGTCTGTTCAGACATCATGCCAAGATTGACTGCAGGACCAGGGAGGTTCATTTTCGGCCCCCGGGCGGGGAAAACTACACATTTAAAGCAAGTAAAGGTCTTGCCAGGATTTTTGCTATATTTTCTCGTCAGACTCCACAATTGTTGGGCAAGGGTTGTCAAGGGTTTTTGGTAAGTGTCGGCGATGTACAGTCACAGGGTGATACTCGATTACAGGATATCCTTATTGTGCAGGAGTTCCTGGAGGTGTTTCGTGATGAATTGCCAGGGTTGCCCCCTGACAGCGAGATTGAATTTGAGATAGATGTTTTCCCAGGTGCCGAGCTGGTGTGCAAGAACCCGTACAGGTTAGTACCTACCGAACGTAAGGAGCTAAAGGCTCAGTTGGAGGAACTGACGGATAAGGGCTTTATACGCCCTAGTTTTTCACCTTGGGGCGTGCCAATTCTATTCGTCAAGAAGAAGGACGGATCCCTACGTATGTGTATTGACTATCGAGAGCTAAATAAGTTGATGGTGAAGACAGGTACCCATTGCCGAGGATTGACGATTTGTTTGATCAGTTACAGGGTGCCTGGGTGTTTTCTAAGATCGACCTGAGGTCTGGCTATCATCAGTTGAAGGTAAAGGGAGAGGATGTACTGAAGACGGCCTTCAGAACGAAATACGGACATTTTGAGTTCCTGGTTATGTCCTTCGGGTTGACCAATGCCCCTGCAGCATTTATGGATCTGATGCACCGAGTGTTCAGTGAGTACCTGGCTAACTTTGTGATTGTGTTTATCGACGACAACTTGATTAATTCACGGAGTGAGGAGGAGCATAAAGAGCACTTGAGGACTGTATTGACTATCCTGAGCCAGCACCAGCTATATGCTAAGTTCTCTAAGTGCGAGTTTTGGCTAGATAGTATTCACTTCTTGGGGCACATTATTTCCTCCGAGGGTATTTCAGTTGATCCGGTGAAAGTTCAGACTGTAAAGGAGTGGCCGCGGCCGACCAGTGCTAGCGAGATACACAGTTTTCTAGGGTTGCCTGGATATTATCGGAGATTCATTGAGGGGTTCTCCAAAATTTCAGCTCCTTTGAGCCGGCTGAACCGAACGAATGTAAAATACGAATGGATTGACAGGTGTGAGGACAGCTTTCAGACATTGAAGCAGAGATTGACTACAGCTCCTATACTGACGCTGCCCGTGGAAGGAGAGAAGTTCTGCATTTATTGTAATGCCTCCAGGATTGGTTTGGGGTGTGTTTTAAAGCAGAGTGGGAGAGTTATTGCTTATGCCTCTGGGCAGTTGAACACTTATGAGCAGAATTATCCCACTCACGATTTGTAGCTGGCGGCAGTTGTATTTGCACTCAAGATTTTGAGGCATTACCTTTATGGGCAACAGTGCGAGATTTATTCAGATAATCAGAGCTTGAGGTATATTTTCACGTAGAAGGAGTTAAATTTAAGACAGAGGAGGTGACTCGAACTGGTCAAGGATTACGATGTGGAGATCAAGTACCACCCGGAAAAGGCAAATGTAGTGGCAGACGCCTTGAGTCGGGTACCAGCTTCGACTTCTGCCATGACTTCCATTGGGCCTATTAAGTTGATAACAGAGATGCAGAGTTTTGGCCTGGAGGTAGTTTCTGATTTGGCAGCCACTCTTTCGGCCTTGTCGTTGAGGCCGACTATTCTGGATAGGATTAGGCAGGCCCAGGAGACTGACTCAGAGTGTAGCAAGCTGAAGGCGAGTATGGAGACCAGGCCTAATTTTGGGTTCAGCTATTCAGAGGACGGGATTATGAAAATTCGGGATAGGTGGTACGTCCCGAAGGATGAGGAGCTAAGGAAGGAGATATTATAAGAGACCCATTCATCTTCTTTCTCGGTGCATCCCTGAAGCACTAAGATGTATAGGGATTTGAAGCAGCACTATTGGTGGCCTAGCAAGAAGCGAGCGGCGGCCGAGTATGTTGAGACCTGCGTAGTCTGGCAGCAGGTGAAGACGGAACATCAGCGACCTTCTGGGATGCTCCAACCATTGCCAATACCGAAGTGGAAGTGGGAGCAGATCACTATGGATTTTGTGGTCGGGCTGCCGAGGACTACCAAGGGACATGATGCTATCTGGGTGATTGTCGACAGGTTGACGAAGTCATCTCACTTCTTGTAATAACCAAGAAATTTTGGATTTTTTTAAATTTAATTTTCGAAACTTTTAATTTAAGTTCAGTTGGACTTTCGGAAAAATATTTAACGGGGAAATTAAATTATAAAACTCGGAGTTTGCTTTTGTGATGGTTTTCGGAATTTAAAGTCGGGAGGTTGAGAATTCAACGAAATTAAAGACGATAAAAACACGTGAGGGCGTTTTGGTAAATTTATTATTTAAATTATTTTATAAAATTAAAAATTTTATAAAAACAACTGAACGGCTTTCGCAAGCCGTTCAATGTTTGGTTTTCGCTTTGCCGGAGCCGAGAGCGAACGCGCGAGCGAGAGGGTGATCGGGGACGATCTGCCGACGATCGACCATCGGGGAAGAGACGCGACGCGCTAGCTGGTTCCGACGAGGCAGAAAGTCGGCGTGAGTGGATTCTTCCCGAGTTGAAAACTGCAGGTAACTCCTCCCTTGTTTCGGCTCCTGTCGACCGAGCCTGAGGGCTCGGTTCTTTCTTGTTTTTTGACGATTTAGCTCGGTATAGGAGTCGGTTATGGGCTGTGAATGTGTGTGTAGTGAGCGGACAGTGAATGCTCGGGAGGGAGGGGGAAAAACCCAAGGCTTGTTGGCTGTGGGGTTTAGATTTTGAGTTTGATATACTTGGTTTTGTCCAGATTGTGCTTAATAGGTTGAAATGTGATTGTTCGGTGAAGGAATTGGCGAGATTGGATCGAAGTTTAATTTTCAGCTATTTTTCGTATAAAAACATATTCTGTTTTTGGCCGTTTTGGCTTGGCTTCGGCTGATTGTTTCCAATTTTATTTTTGTGGGTTAAAATAGGTTGTTAGAGGGACGTATGGCCACTGGAATTGTACGATTCCGATATCCGACACAAACGTTATGCGCGTCGGAAGTTTATGTCAGATTTTAGTCCAAGTCAAATTAGCGAGCGTTTTTCATAGAATTGCGACGTGTGATAGTAGCATAGCCATTTTTTATGCGTAAAACTAGTTTTGAGTGAGTTTTGATGGAAGGAAACAAAAATGTGAAAATATGAAAAAAGGGGCAGATTCGGTTTTGGGATTTTCCACCTAGCTGTGGCTCACCGTTTTAAAATCTGTCCTGGTATGTTAAACTAGGTTCCTAATGGGACGTTTAGCCACTTGAATCACTCGATTCCGTTAAAGGATACAAAAGTTATGCGCGTCCGAACTATAAGCTGGGTTTCGGCCGAATCAAACCAATGACCCGTTTTAGTTGGAATTTCATGAGTGTAGTTAAGGAAGGTTATTTTTAGCTCATTTGGTGAATTTTGAGACAGAGATTGATGGGTGATTATTTGTGTTTTAGGTGGAGACACTTTTCGGCGAAGCTGTGTGTCGAGCGAGCTTAGGACGTCAGGTAAGTAGTACATGCATGCGTTTTGCCCAAGTGGGCCTACACTGTAGAACTTTAGGGTTATGTGATTGATTGTGGTGTGCGTGCGTATTGTTTGACATGCATCATATTTTAAAAACGTGAACGAAAATGGTTTTGAGCATGTTTTGAGTATGTGGTGAGACGTGTGGCGGTGGTACCGCGGATCCCGCTAGTGTGCGGGCCGGTGCTTCACCAGTCACGGATTCTGCTCGAGGAGTGGGCCGGCTGGGCCGTCATGCGGTGTGAATGTGTTGACGGTGAGGGTGATGGGTAGTGGTACTGCGGATCCTACTAGTGTGTGGGCCGGTGCAACACCAGTTGCGGATTTCGCTCGAGGAGTGGGCCGACTGGGCTGTTGCGAAATGTGTGTGTGTGGCAACTGTGGCCCCGTGCTGGGGAGACTGGGACGGGGGCGACATGTCAAGGTGTAATGTGGCGGGAGGTACACCCTTACCCTGATGTGGTTGCCATGTGGTGATGCGTGTGTGTAGCTTGTGAGCCTCGTTGCTGGGGAGTCCGGGATGGTGGTGACGTGTCAGGGTGTAGGGTGGCGTTAGGTTCCTCCTTACCCTGGTACGGCTACACTACGCGTCACAGATGTGACAACATGAGTGTGAGTGTAGAGATTGCATGTGATAGGATTGCATTGTCAGCTTTTACTTTCATATCACATTACTTACTGAGCGTTAGGCTTATGTTGTGTGTTCTGTGGTGTCAGTGCTGACGACCTTGCTGGTGAGCCTCGAGAGCTTAGTCCTGAGGCATAGGATGGTTGGCGGCGTGCGACCGTGGCACCGGACGGCGGATTTTGTTAGGGCGACCCGACCCGTGGTGGTGGTAGGTGATGGTGAGATGCATTGGGTTGTTATTTTTGTCGGGTATTTATGCAGATAGAGGAGTTGTATAGATGTCGGTTGTACAGGATTGTATAGAGTGGTTGTAGTGTTTTGGGAACGCGTGTGTATATTTATATGTTAGAGTATAGTATTGCTCTATACTGTGAATTTTCTTCATTTGCATTTGATGGATTTTCGTTATCTTCATACTCTGATTTGGTTGTGGTGATTTCTCTGGATGATGGATAGATAAATACTTTTAGTTTTTGGTGAACTGTGTGCAGGGTTTTAAATTTTTGGGATAGCCAGTTTTTAGGCGTTACTCTGCCAAAATTTCGGGAGAGGGGTTAGGAGTCGAAAGGATATAGAATAGGTTGAGGTATGTACAGTGAATGCTAGAGAAGTGTAGATGAGCATGGGAGTGCGGCGTGATCATAAGTGCACGGGGTACGCGGTCTTGCAGGTACTTACGAGTCGTGCGGCGCTGGGTGAGGGCGTGCGCGTGGACGTACTGTACAGCGGCAGGGTACGTGGGGCACGCGGCACTGTGAGCGTGCGTGAGACACAGTGACGTTGAGTTGGCACGTGCAGCACCGCGAGGGTGCGCGCGGGGTGTCAAAGTGGGGACGTGAGTGCGCGACACTGGATTGTGTGGTTCGAGGGGTGCGTTGGATTTTTTCCTAGGATTTCGAGTCTTACCGTTTTATCTTAAACTATTTTAAATGGTTTTCTTTTTCGCTGTGTAGTTTTCATGTTGAGGATTTTGTGTTCCCTCTTTGGGACGCGAGTTGTTTCGGATCGAGTCGAAAATTTTTCATACTCACAAATGTTGTTTTGAAAATGATTTGAAAACGAAAAAGGTATTAAATTGAGTGAGTTATGTCAAGTGTTAGTGTGTGTAATGTGTAGATGCACTGTAGCGCACTGGGAACGCAGGGTTTTCTTGGGGTGTTACACTTCTTGCATGTGAGGATGACTTATACCATGGATCAGTTTACCAAGTTATATATTCAAGAGATAGTCAGACTTCATGGGATTTCGGTGTCGATTGTTTCAGACCGAGACCCCAGATTCACGTCTAAGTTTTGGAGGAGTCTGCATAAGGCCATGGGCATCAGGTTAGATTTCAGTACGGCCTTTCATCCTCAGACCGACAGGCAGTCAGAGCGGACTATACAGGTTCTAGAGGATATGCTCAGGGCCTGTGTGTTAGAGTTTCAGACGGCTTGGAGTAAGTTCTTACCGTTAGTGGAGTTCTCATATAATAACAGCTACCAGTCCACCATTGGTATGGCGCCGCACGAGGCCCTCTACGAAAGGAAGTGCAGGTCGCCATTGTATTGGGATGAGGTTGGGAAGGCCCGATTGATAGGTCCTGAGATTTTACAGCAGACTGTCGACAAAATTTCTGTGATACGGAAGAGGATTGAAGCAGCTCAGAGTCGACAGAAGAGTTATGCTGATAAGAGGCATCGGGAGTTGGAGTTTAGTGAGGGAGACGAGGTAGTTCTGAAGATCTCGCCGTTCAAGGGAGTAGTGAGGTTCGGGAAGCGAGGGAAGCTCAACCCTCGGTTTGTGGGACCATTCTCGATTGTCAAGAGAATTGGGAGGACTGCGTACCAGCTCAAGTTGCCTTCATCGATGGATGTCATCCATGATGTTTTCCATGTTTCGATGTTCAGGAAGTGTATGCGCGATCCCTCTTAGGTAGTGCCACAATAGGGTATAGAGATCCAGTCGACCCTGTCCTACGAGGAGAAGCCAGTGACGATCTTGGGGTTTGCTGTGAAGATACTGCGCAACAAGGAGATCGCTTTGGTCAAGGTGTTGTGATGCAATTATGGTGTGGAAGAGATTACTGGGAAGCGGCGTGAAGACATGGAGCGCCAATATCCCAACTTATTCGGTACGTAAATTTTGGCGACAAAATTCTTATCAGGTGGGGAGGATGTAATAACCAGGATAATTTCAGATTTTAAATCTAATTTCTGAAATTTTTAATTTAATCTCGGTTGAGGTTTCGAGAAATGTTTCAACGAGTAAAATTAAGTTATAAAATTCATAATCTAGTTTTAGCGACGGTTTTTGAAATTTTAAAGTCGGGAGGACGCGAGTTTAACGAAATTACGAGCAGTTAAAACACGTGAGGACATTTTGGTAATTTTTGATTATTTAAAAAAAAATGAATATAACAACCGAATGGCTTCGGGAGGAAGCCATTCGGCTATTACACTTTGACGCTCGAGAGAACAGAGGGAGACGCGAGAGAGAGAGCGACCGGGGGGGAGATTCCGACAATCGATCGCCAAGGGTGAGACGCCATTGCGCGGAGTGTTTCGGCGAGCTGAAGTGGAGGCGCGAGTGCGGTTCTTCCCGAGCTGAAAACCACAGGTAACGCCTCCCCTGTTACGGCTCCTGTCGACCGAGCATGAGGGCTCGGTTCTTTTCTGTTCTCCGATGATTTGACTCGATATAGAGGTCTATTTTAGGCTGTGAATGCAGGTGTAGTGAGCAGACAGTGAGTGCTTGGGTTGGGAGGGAAAAACGCAAGACTTGTTGGTTGTGGGGTTTGGGCTTTTGAGTTTGAAGTCCCTGGTTTTGTTAAAATTTAGGCTTAATTGGTGGGAATGTGGATGTTTGATGAAGAAATTTGTGGGAATCGGGTTGATATCGAAATTTGGTTTGTTTCATATAAAAACAGGTTCTGTTTTTTGTCGTTTCGACCTAGCTTCGGTTGATCGTTTTCAATTCTGTTTTTGTGGTTTATAATAGGTTGTTAGAGGGACGTTTGGCAGCTGTAATCGTTTGATTCTGATATCAGACGCAAAAGTTATGCGCGTAGGAAGTTTATGTCAAATTTTAGACCGACTCAAATTATTGAGTGTTTTTTGTAGAATTGTGACGAGTGGTATTAGCATTGCTGATTATAATGCGTAAGGTTAGTTTCGAGTGAGTTTTGGTTGAAGGAAAGGGAAATGTGAAATTTGGATAAAAAGGGCAGATTCGGTTTTTGGTATTTTTCACCGATTTACAGCTTACCGTTTTAAAATCCATCTTATTATGTTAAACTAGGTTCTTAAGGAAACGTTTAGCCTCTTGAATCGCTCGATTCCATTAACGGACGCAAAAGTTATGCGCGTCCGAAGTTTAGGCTTGTTTTCGGCGAACCAAATTGGTGACTCGTTTTAGTGGGAATTTCATGGGTTTAGTTAAGGGATGTTATTTTTAACTTATTTGGTGAATTTTGAAGTGAAGATTGATGAGTGATTGTTTACGTTTTAGGTTGAGGCATTTTTGGCGAAGCTGTGCATCGAGTGAGCTTAGGACGCCAGGTAAGTGGTGCATGCATGTGTTTTGCCCAGGTGAGCCTATACCGTAGAACTTTAGGATTTATGTTGTTTATTGTGGTGTGTGTGTGTATTGCTTGACATGCATCATGTTTTAAAAAGTGAAAGAAAATGGTTTTGAACATATTTTGAGTAAGTGGTGAAACGTGTGGCGTTGGTACTGAAGATCCTGCTAGTGTGCGGGCCGGTGCGTAATCAACCGCGGATTCCGCTTGAAGAGTGGGCTGGTTGGGCCATCACACGGCGTGTATGTGTCAGCGATGAGGATGATGTACAGTGGTACCGCGGATCCTACTAGTGTGTAGGCCGATGTAACACTAGTCTCAAATTTTGCTTGAGAACTGGGCTGGCTGGGCTATCGTGAAATGCGTGTGTGGCAACTGTGGTTCCGTTGTTGAGGAGGCTAGAACAGGGGCGCGTGTCAGGGTGTAGTGTAGCGCGAGGTACACCCTCACCCTGACGTGATTGCTGTGTGGTGATGCATGTGTGTAGCTTGTGGGTCTCGTTGCTGGGGAGTCCGGGACGGTGGCGACGTGTCACGGTGTGGGGTGGCGATAAGTTAATTCTCACCCTGTTGCGGCTGTACTACGCGTCAAAGATGTGACAATATGAGTGGGAGTGTAGAGACTGCATGTGATAAGATTGCATTGTTGGCTTTTACTTTCATATTATACTACTTACTAAGCGTTAGGCTAATGGTGTGTGTTCTATAATATAGGTGCTGACGATATTGCTGGTGAGCCTCGAGAGCCTAGTTATGAGGCATAGGACGGTTGGCGGCGTGCGACCGAGGCACCAGACGACGGATTTGTTAGGGTGACCTGACCCGTGGAGATGGTAGGTGGTGGCTTAACTATTGTGGGTATTTTCTTTTGTTATGTCGATATATAGTTGATCAGACGAGTTGTATAAGTGTCAGTTGTATTGGGGTTTATGGAGTGCTTGTGATTTTGGTGACGTATGCGTACACTTTACATGTGGAAGCTTGGTAATGCTCTATACTGTGAATTTTCTTCATTTGTAGTTGATGGATTTTGTTGTCTTTAAACTTCGATTTTACTATGGAGATTTTTTGGATGGTTGATGGATAGATATTGCTAGTTTCTGGTGAATTGCATGCAGGGTTTAAATTTTTCGGATAGCTAGTTTTTAGGCGTTACTCTGCCGAAATTTCGGGAGAAAGGTTGGGAGTCGAGAGGATATGGAATAGGGCGGGATATGTACAGTGAGGTACTAAAGAAGTGTGGGTGGACGGGGAAGTGCTGCGTGGTCGCAGGTGCGCAGGGCACGCGGCCTTACGGGTGTGCACGGGTCGTGCGGCGTCGGGTGAGGGCTTGCATGCGGACGTGTTGTACGGAGGCAAGGTGCGTGGGGCACGCGGCGTTGTGAGCGTGCGCGTGACGCGGTGATGTTGAGTTGGTGTGTGCGGCACTGAAGGGTACGTGCGGGGCGCCGAAGTGGGGTCGTGGGCGCGCGGCACCAAATTTGTGTAGTTCGAGGTGTGTGTTGGACTTCTTCCTATAATTTCAGGTTTTTGTTGTCTTATTACTAAAGATACTTTAAATTTTCTTTTCCGCTTGCGTATTTTATATTGAGGATTTCGTGTTACCTCTTCGGGGCGCGAGTTGTTTTCGAATCGAGTCGAAAAATTTTTTTATACTCACAAATATCCTTTTGAATATGATTTGAAAATAAAAATGGTATGAAATTAAGTGAGTTCGCGTCACGTTTCTGTAAATCAGTGTGTAGACGTAGTAAGCGCACCGGGAACGTTTGTGTTTCCCGGGGCGTTACAAAATATAAATTAAAAATCAATGCACAACTCAACACCTAACATATGCAGTTTCTATGCTCGGTTTTGTTTTCGTTTCGTTTTCATTATTATCATCTTGCACTTTCACGTGTGATTCAAGTAGCCACCCATCCTATCACACTCAGGACGGCCAAACCATGACCCACGGAGCGAGATTAGAAGCATACATCATGTTCACACACGGGATGACCATACATAATCTCCTCCCAACATCGATAATAGAACATTTTAGTGCTTTCTCACTAGCACGTTAACGACGAGGCATTGCCCATGTGTGGCATCTTTTCTTATCTGATTACATTTCATATGCACAATTCAAAACATGCTCAAAATTCATTTTTTCGTAGTTCAAAACCATGATGCATGTCAATACATATGCACAATCAACTGATCAAACAACAAAACAAACAAAAAATCCTACCATTCCATGGTGTAGGCCCGAAGGCAAATCACAAACAGTCCATCACTTACTTGGCGTCCTTGAAATTTCTCGTACTTCGTAACTTCATACGCTAACTGGGAATACCTATAAAATCACGCATCCATCAATTCTAACTCATTCAATTCATAATAACTCGTACCAAAACCAAAACTCTCCACTAAATCCAAAATCTCACTAAATTTCCGACCAATTTTGAAAATTCACAACTTCTCCAATACTCATCCGAATTAGACGATCCAAAGTGCTACAAGTCCCTAAGAGCGTCTAGTTTCCTATGATCTAATCCATTTCTGAATTCAACACCTACAGCTTGGCCGGACGTAGTCGAGTAGAAATCGCTCCACAATTCGAGCATTCGGCTATCCAACCCCTCAATCCTTCTTATAAAATCCCGTAATCTACTCCCACTTCTAGCTTAAGCATCAACATGCGGATAAAAATTGACTGTACATTCAATTTGCCGTATCTCACTCCTAGGTTTTCACCAAATCACTCGATACCCTCACTAACTTTGTTTTTGTCGCTAAAAACAACTAACACAATAACTATCTACTCAGAACTAACTAAAACTTACCATAATCTGAAGAAACAGAGAAAAAATCGACTGAACATTGCAGAAAGAGGGTTGCCGAACTTCGCGCAGTAAAGGAGAAGAACAGGGGGGGTGGTTTCTGGGAAGGAGAAGGTGTTCTCCTTTTTTTTTTTTTTTTAATAATAATACCTAATTACTAAACTGCCCTAAACTCTAAAACGTTCAACAAATCTGTTATACAGTGCAATTCTGGTTGAATTTTTAAATTTTTCTTTCTTCCATTAGCCTCACAATAATCTTTACTTAAGGGCAGAAATTTTCCGTTATCAATTCTAACCAAAACTCCATCGATTAAAATTAAATTCGAAATTAATTCAAACGGAATATTCTGGGTGTTACAATCAAAGCGTCAATCGACCTTCCAAAGTAGTTAACATTTTCACAGTTTCCAGTAACGTACAATCACAAAAATCGTCCATATTCGTTGTTTCTGACCTCTAATCGAACAACCAACTTATCTAAACTTTAAATCAATATAGATAAACTAGAAATAATCAATTCATTCAAGTTTCCAAGCTCGAATCCAATTTCATCTAAAGACCCTAAACTTCAATATTTAAAATAGTGAGAAAAATTTATCAGCTCTTGAAGCTCCTTCCCAAAAGTTGGTGCTCGACGTCCCGCAAACCTAATTTCAACCTTCAATTGTGATGATTCACAACTTTCCACATTTCCGTGTCTCTCCCTTTGTCTTGCGGTGGTGCCAAATGAAAAGAGAAAGAGTTTCTTACCCTTTATTAAAGTAATATTGTTTTATTAAATAATTTAATATATAAGATACAAATTAATATATTGTATATATTATTTAAAAATTCTTAAATTTCGAATCAGCTGAAAGCAAATGTTATTTAATTTCATACTTGAGGAAAAATCCAAATTACCCAATTAAAAATTTCTCTAATTAAACCACAGTAATTTTCTAAAATACCAATTTTGACTAATAGACCAAGAAATCCAACATGGGCACTACACGAAAAAATGAGTCAATCCATGATATGTTGACAGTCAATAACACAAAATTTAATGAGCGAAAATTAATTAATACTGGTTTTTACACTTTCTCCATCTTCTCTCTCTCTCTTTCTCTCTCCCCTCCTATTTGGAGGCACAAAATATGGCTGATTATTCAACATTCACCCTTAATATCCGAAGAGATCTTAGGGCGAATTGCCCTTTTGTCCAATTTGTTCTTAAAAATTTACTACTTCATCCTTTGTTTTGCATATATTTGCAAAATAACCAACCTAATAAGGTTTTAAACGTAGTCAACTTAATATAATGAATTTAGTTAGTTCTAAGTTAATCACCAATATTAACTTAAGTGTTCTTAATTATCTACTAATTACACCTTAATCACATTCTTAATCACTAATGCTTCTGTCATATGTAGCCCCACCTCATTGGTTGTCAAATTTATTACATGGACATACTTTTAGATGTTAAGATTAATTTTCTTTAGTAACTTTCTCTAAATTCTCACTATAAAATATAGTTTATAGTCATTTACCAAAATAGTACAATTTAAAATCAAATATAGATTAACCAACTTCAAGTTTGCATACCTTTCATTCCAAAGTCAATCTCTTCATTTATGGTCTAGTGTAACACAATAGATTATCAAAATTATCGATGTACCTCAACATTTGTTATTGAATTTATACTCACAGGTATTCCAATTCAAGGTATTAACATAACCATGATTTATTACAATTTTAATCTCATTTATCATTCCAATTGAGATTAATATAATTATCTTAATCTAGACCATTACACTAGTTATTCTAGTTTACCAAATTTCTCTTGCAAAAAGCATTGAAGATTGTAGCTTACACATGAAATAAAATACTAAGTAAGGCAACGAGCCAAAAACCTAGGATGAGGTGTTTTCATTTAAGGAATATCCAGCTAAGGAAAAGTTTTACAAGCCAAAAGAAAAGAAACTAGCATATGAACCATTTAACTACTATTTCATTAATACACCTACACATGCAATATACCCTACTATTCCGTGATGTAGACCCGAAGGCAACATGCATACTCTACTTACCTGGAAATGCTTAGCTGATTATCCACTTGAATCTTTAAGACCTAATATCACAACATTCATATCAACTTCAATTCCTTGTATATTTACATAACCATCAACATCCATCAAAATTCCTAATTCAATCAACAAACCAACTATCCAAATATGAATGACATCATGCACAATTTAATTCAATCACCTCATATAAACCACATTTCAGTCAATTCTAACATAACAACTCGAATTCCAGTTAAACTCGAAATTTGGTCTATTATTTTAGAAAATCTTGAAAATTCGTAACTAATCCAATATACGTCCAAAATCAATGATTCAAGAGGCTATAGAAACCTTAAGGTGTCTAGTTTCTAACATTGAAATACATTTAATAAACTAATGACAACATCACAGCAAAATTTACTCAAATCCAAAACTGCCCTGATTCAAACTCAAATTTTAACTTTCATCAAAACCTCGACAAATCTTAAAACCCATTGCAAAACCACCAATAACATTCTTTTATAACCTAATCCAGCATCAATTAGAAGAATAAAATGTAACAAAGAATCAACATTTTTGTACAAGCATTAGGGTTTATAAAACATCTTCAAAGCTTAACAAGATCAACACACTTATGCATATAAAACCCTAACTTGCATACACAAAAACCAATATGTAACTTACCTTGACAAAATCTTGAGAAGAGGTAGGGATTTGGTGTGAGGATCTTCAGAACATGAAGAAGGGAGATGGAGCTTCCACGAGAGCGAGAGATGTCTTCAATAGGAATCCCAAGTTTCACTTTACCAAAAGTGATAAATATCTAAAGGATAATGAGATGGGAAAATTTCATTTGACCACAAAATAATCTTATTCTCTCTCTTCACTTTAAATCTTCAGAACATCTATTCCTAAGTAAACCTCACGTGAGGATTTCAATGGTGTAATTAAAGTTTTGACTTAGTAAAGATAGCCAGAACTCAAGAAGTGTCATATTCGAAAGTGGTGGCGAATGCACTAGAGGTGGAGGAAGCTGAATGAAATGTGTTAAGTAGAGATAAGCTTCTAGGAGATTTTTCAAGGAAATTGCCCCACAGTACAATAGAAATACCTCCCAACAACAACAACAGAGGGGCACTAAGAGGTTCAGCGAGAGTTTGAGTAGTCAGGCTAGTAGCAAAAGGCCTCAGGGGTTGGTGTAGTACCCCTAGTACCGTAAGTGTTTGAGGTATCACCCGGGCGAATGCAGACTGAACTCGGGAAAGTGCTACAATTGCAACGAAGCTGGACACCTGGCTAGAGATTGCCCGAAGCCCAGAGTGACTCGGTGTTTCAATTGCAACGAAATGGGTCATGTCAGTAGATAATACCCAGCTCTGAAGAAGGGTCTGACGCGCACGACACCGAGAATATTAGCCATGATGGAGTCGGCGATGATGACCAGCCAGCCGTGGTGTCAGGTACTATATTGATAAATTATGTACCTGCTTATACATTGATTGATTCCGGTGCGACGCAATCGTTTATTGCAACTACGTTCGCGGTCAAGTTAGATGTATGACCTGTAGCAACGGACTGTAGTTATGAAGTGATGTTGCCTTATGGTGGGCGTATGCACTCAAATCAAGTTGTATGGGATAGTGTGGTGTCAGTGGAAAGTAAGAATTTGTTACCCGATCTCATTATTATGGGCATAACTGGATCTGATGTGATATTGGGAATGAATTGGTTGTTTAAGCACTATGCTACGATCGACTGCAAGATAAGAACAGTGAGTTTTCAACCCCTAGATGGTGAAAAGAACACCTTTCAGGCTACGAGGAATGTTAGGAAGATATCTGTCATGGTGCCTGTCAGTGCTCGTCAACTTTTAATTGGTGAGTCTTTTGGCTTTCTCGCTAATGTTATCAATGTAAAAGTTTCCAGGGAGTCAAAGTTTCAGGATATTTTAGTTGTTCAAGACTTTCCAGAAGTTTTCCTAGATGATATACCTAGTCTACCCCTGGACCAGGAGATAGAGTTTTCTATTGATGTATATTCAAGGACCGAGCTAGTGTCAAATAATCCTTATAGATTAGCACCAATGGAACTGAAAGAATTAGAGAAGAAATTAGAGGAGATGGTAGAAAAAGGATTTATATGCACCAGCTTATTGCTGTGGGGTGCGCCGATCCTTTTTGTCAAAAAGAATGATGGATCTTTATAGATGTGCATCGACTACATGGAGTTGAATAAGCTAACGATCAAGAACAAGTACCCTTTGTCAAGGATAGACGATCTATTTGATCAACTCCAGGGTGCATGAGTATTTTCAAAAATCGACCTAAGATAAGGCTACTACCAGCTAAAGGTCAGATCAGAGGATATTCTGAAGACGACTTTTTGGACGAGATACAGGCATTACAAGTTCCTGGTGATGTCCTTCGGATTGACGAATACTCTAATCGCCTTCATGGATTTAATGAACAGAGTATTCTATGATTATCTCGATAAATTTGTCATAGTGTTTATCGATAATATCTTGGTCTATTCCCGCAGTGAGGAGGAACACAAAGAGCATTTGAAAGTCGTGTTGGAAACCGTGAAGCAACACCAACTCTACGCAAAGTTTTCTAAGTGTGAGTTCTGGTTGGATAAGGTTCATTTCCTGGGTCATGTCATCTCGAGCGATGACATATCTGTTGATCCAGTGAAGATCCAGGCAGTTAAAAAGTGGCCACAGCCGAGGAATGTCACTAAGATACAAAGTTTCCTCAGGTTAGCAGGTTATTACAGAAGATTCATTAAAGGATTTTCAAATATTGCGGCGCCTCTGACCCGTTTGACGAGGAAAAATGTGAAGTATCTATGGTTCGAAGATTGCAAGCACAGTTTCCAAACATTAAAGTAAGATTAACTACTGCTCTGATTTTGACGCTGCCTGCTAAGTACCGAAGATTTAGCATTTATTGGTGTAATACCCAGAAATTTTCTGTTAGAAAGTTATGTCGGATTTTCGTAAATTTTAATCGGCGGAGTTTTGGTCCGAATTAATAACGGAGAATTTTGGCCCCTAAGTGAAAGTTTATTTTAAAACTAACGGTGGAAAGAGAAATTTAAGAATTTAACCAGAATTGGACGAAATCACGGAATTGTGAAACAGTTTAAGGAGAAGGGCAATTTGGTAATTATGAGATAAATATTAAGAAAAATAAAAGAGGGAGAGCACAGTCGGTGCCGGCCTCCCCCCCCCCAAAGCATTTTGGTTCCCTCCTCTTTTCTCTCCCATGTGAAGCTCGGCGATTTCTTCCATTCGTCCGCAAGTCTTCGAATGTACGGTAAGTTCTCGTTAGTTTTGCGTAGTTAGTTGGTGTGTTAACGTTATTAGTGGCGAAACCGGGTTTGGCAAGGGTATAGGTAGAATTAGTGGAAACCTAGGAGGGTAACGTGAGAAGTTGAGCATAGAGTTGATTTCCGTCCGAGTAATGGTGCTTAGGATAGAAATAGGAGTAGATTACGAGAATTGGTGAGGAAGATTGGATGATTTATTGGCCGAGTACGTTAGTTTTGGAATGGTGTCCGTTCGGCCATGTTCGGTTAAGTGGTGGATATTCGAATGGGAAATGGATACGACCACGGAGAACTAGGCATCCTTAGGAACCCGTAGTATTTTGTATCGTCCAATTCGGGCGAGTATTGAAGAAGTTGTGGATTTTCGAAGTTAGACGGAAATTTGCGAGGGATTTCGGGTTTAGTGAAGAATATCGGTTTTGGTATAAGTTAAGATTTTCAGGATAGGAAATTATGAATTAAATGAGTTAGAATTGACAGAGGTATAATTTTATAGGTATTCCAGTTAGAGCACTAAGTCACAAAATGCGAAAGGATTTCGAGAACGCAGGTAAGTGATGGACCGCTTGTGATTTGCCTTCGGGCCTACACCATGGAACAGTAGGATTGTTTGGTTGTTTGGTTGCTCGTTTGCTTGTTTGTTTGCTTTGGTTGTTGTTTGGATGTTTAGTTATTGAGTCGTGCATTGTGATGGTCATGCATCATGGTTTTGAACTACGAAATATGAGTTTTGACCATGTTTTGAAATGTGTATGTGAAACGTAACTAGATAAGAAAAGATTTGCAACGCATGGGTAAACGCCTCGTCGTTAATGTGCTAGTGAGAAAGCACTAGGGGGTTCCCATGGATGAAAGTACGTAATGTGATACGGTTTGCGAACGCCTCGTCGTTAACGTACTATTGAGAGCACTCGGGGGTTCAACGACCATTGTTAGGAGGAGGTTACGTAGGGCCGTTCTGTGTGCGAACATGATGTGTGTCTCTAACCTTGCTCCGTGGGTTATGGAATGGCCGTCCTTAGCGTGGAAGGGATGGGTGCTGGCCTGACTCACACTAGAAAGTGAAAGATGTAAATAACGAAATGAAAAGAAAACGGAGTTGAGTATAGAAACTGCGTGAGTAGGGGTTGAGTTATGCATTGGTTTTCGAGCTCATGTTTCCATACTTGCTAAGCATTAGGCTTACATTTTGTGTTCCTTGGTGTAAGTGATGACGCGCTGTCAAGTGAGTTGCTAAGTGACGAGCAGGCCTAGTGTCAGAGTTGGCGGGAGATGTCGCATGCCGGTGCAGGGCCATGTTGAGGCGACATGACCATGGCGAGTAAATAGAGTGACATTTTGTAAGTGTTTTGAGTTGAATAGAGTTGTATAGGTTTTTGAGGAATTTAGGTGGTGTACCAAGGGTACCATGGATTATTCGGATATGAATGTTTTGAAATTATGTTTTCAGAATTTAAGCTTTTACTTCATGGATTTAGTCGAGAAGTATTCGTCGTGTGTTGTTTTGAAACTTCCATGAAGAAATTTGGTTGTCAAAATATGGGTTTTTATTTTGTGGTTGTGATAGAGTAATGGTTGCCGTGCGTATTCGAATGAACTGGTGTGATTTCACTGATTCTAGTGTGAGGTGTCGACCGAAGTCGAGAGGTGTCGACCGGTTAGTGTAAATGTAAAGGGAGTGTCGACCGCCAGGCTCAACCTGTGACAGGCAGAGCCGAAGCAGGTGTCGACCCCTGGTTATAGGTGTCGACCGGTCCATGTAAAGTCTGCGAGAGTGTCGACCGCAGGGATCGACCTGCACGGGCAAAGAGGGCCAAAGTGTCGACCTGCAAAAGGAAGTGTCGACCGCTTTCCTAGTTGAGCATAGAAGTGTCGACTGGTTTATTCTGGTGTCGGCCGCTTGAAAAACCTGAGAGGAACAAAGTGTCGACCGGCGTTTACAAGTGTCGACCGGTCTCTGTATTTCTGTGTTTTAAAATGGTGAAGTTTACTTAAACCGAATTTAAACGAGTTTCCGCTGCGACATTTATATGTATTTCTTTTGAAAGTTGTTTAAAGTTAAAAAGAGTCTTTTTGAGTCAAAATAAATAAATAAAATAAAACTTTCCAATTTCTAAGAAATACTTGGCAGAGGATATGAGACGGTGACGAGTAGTAGTTGGTAGCGAACCGGGAATCCCGGAGGATTTTCGAGAGGGGGGGGGTTACAATTGGGATGCTTCCAAGATAGGTGTAGGATGTGTGCTGATGCAGGGAGAGAAGGTGGTAGCCTATGCATCTAGGCAATTGAAAACCTATGAGCAGAACTATTCGACACACGACCTGGAGTTAGCCGCGGTAGTTTTCGCGCTGAAAATTCGGAGACATTATCTGTATGGATAGTCGTGTGAGATATATTCAAACCACAAAAGTCTGAAGTATATTTTCACTCAGAAGGTGTTAAATATGAGGCAGAGGAGGTGGTTAGAGTTCATCAAGGACTATGACTTCAAAATTAGATACCACCTCGGCAAGGCAAACGTAGTGGCCAATGCATTGAGCAGAGTGACGGCATCCACTTCAGCCGTGACTTCAGGCATGTCATTAGCTTTGGATGCAGAGTTTCAGAAATTCAACTTGGAAGTGGTGTCAAATGTGTCAACCATGTTGTCAGCTATGTCCCTACAGCCCACCATTCTGAAAGAGATTAAGCAAGCCCAGAAGGACGACGCTGAATGCGAAGAAGTTAAATTGAGCATGGATTCTGATGATAGGTCGGAGTTCAGTTATTCGGACGAGAGGATCCTTAAGTTTCGAAATAGGTGGTTTGTTCCGAGTAATCAAGAACTACAAAGAAAGATACTGGCTGAAGCCCACTCTTTGACGTTTTCTGTGCATCCAGGAAGTACCAAGATGTACCGGACCTTAAGCAACATTACTAGTGGCCTAATATGAAGAGGATTGTGGCAAAGTACGTTGAGGCTGAACACCAGAGGGCAGTAGGAAAACTACAACCATTGTATATCCCTGAATAGAAATGGGAGCAAATAAAGATGAATTTTGTGGTCAGGTTGCCTCAGACAACAAAGGGCTATGATGGTATATGGGTGATCGTGGATCGGTTAACCAACTCATCTTATTTTCTGCAGTAAAGATGACATATTCTGTAACACCTGAAAATTTCAGTCATTTCAATTTTTGGATTTATGTATAGGTCAATGGTGAAATTTGAGTCGGGATCAAAGGTGGAAAGTTTGTATCGTTAGGTGAGAGATTATTTTGGGACTAATGGACGGGAGATATTTAGAAGACTCCGGCCAGAAACAGACTGAATGGCCGTTTGATCGAAAGAGTTATGGTTGAAGGCGAAATAGTAATTAAGATTAATTTTTTTTTAAAAAAATAAAATTAGAGGGGAGGAACGAATTCCCCCCCCCCGTTAGTTCCCCTTCTATCCACCCTTGCATCGGCAACCTCCTTCCCGCGACGTCCAACAACGACGTTTCCTCCTTTGTTTCTTCAAATTTACAGTAAGTTTTGGTTAGTTGTAAGTAGATAGCTAATCTTTTAGTTGTTTGTGCAGTAAAAGTGGAGTTAGAGAGAGTTTTGGGTGAACCCTAGGAGGGAGTTACAAAATTTGGAGGTTATAGTCAATTTGTATTCACGTGTTGGTGTTTAAGCTATGAATAGGAGTAGATTATGAGTTTTTATGGAGAAGATTGAGTGTGTAGATAACCGAATCACTCGGGTTACGGAATGGATTCCGTTCGGCCAAGCTGTAGGTGTGAGATTAGGAAATTGGTGAGACTGTTAGAAACTAGACGTTCTGAGGAGTCTGTAGCATTTCAAATCGTCCAAATCAGACGAGTATTGGGTAAGTTATGCGTTTCTGAATTTAGTCGAAAATTGTGTAGAAATTTCGAGTTTAGCTAGAAGTGATGGTTTAGTGAGGATTTATGATTTCGTGTTAAAGCCTACGAATTTAGAGACGAGTATGATTGATGAAATGTGTGGTTTTATAGGTTTCCAAGTTAGCAAGCCGTATACAGAGCACGAGTGCCAAGGACGCCAGGTAAGTAGTGTAAATAATATAGTAGAAGTTTTGCCTTCGAGCCTACATCACAGTTCAGTAGGATGCATTGCACGTTTATGTTACGTTATACTTTATTGAATGTGCATCATGGTTTTAAATTACGAGAACGAAACGAAAATGAATTTCCATGTATTTATATGACAAAAACAGTAGGATGTGAGTAGTGAAGAACGAACATGAGAAGATACGCAGGTAGATAATGAAGGTGGGGTTGAGTTACCTTGTCCAGTGAGGTGGACCGCAAGGGGTATTACTCTTCCTCCGCTTTACGTGGTGGCCTTGTCCAATGAGGTGGACCGGTGTAGTGAGGTGGACCGTGATGTGTGTCACTTTACTAGATCGGGGTTGGCCTTGTCCAGTGAGGTGGACTATGGGATCACCTCGGTCTAGCGCGCAAAGAAGAACCCAGTAGTAAGAAGATAAAGAAAATGTAAGAAAGAGACGAAAATGAAAATAGAGACGAAACTGTAAAAATTACATGTGTTAGGAGATGTTTGATTTTAGTGTGAGTTTTACGTGCATTACTTACTTAGCATTAGGCTAATAGTTGAGTTCTGTAATGTAGGTGACGACCCGAAAGTCGGTGAGTACTCATAGCGAGTTAGGAACTAGGAGGCAGTTGGAGGAAGACGTTCATGGATGATCCGGCCGGCTGTTAATGCATTTTGGACGTAGTTTTTATAGGTATGGGTTTAGGGAGCGGGTAAAGGATGTTTTGAGTCGTTTTGTAAGTAAAAGGATTTCCAACGTCTGTAGTCGTTTTGGTGTATATAATGGATTTTGAGTTGATAAGAAATAGATGGTTTTTGCGGATTTTACCGTTGCGTTGAAATTGGTCGTGTTGGAGTAAAATTTGAGGTTTACTGAGTTTGTGGGTGAGAAGTGTCGACCAGTAGGTTTAGTGGTCGACCAAACACGCCAAGTGTCTTCTGCGGGGTTCGAACTACGCGGGCAGAGCCAAATCAAGTGTCGACCTATGGCTGTAAGTGTCGATCGGTATTGTAAAGTAAGCAGAAGTGTCGACCTCCAAGGATCGACCAATAGGGACAGAGAGGATTTAGGTGTCGACCGCCACAGGAAGGTGTCGACCGGTCTGAGAAGTGTGTAGCAGGTGTCGACCACGAGGGTCGACCTGTGCCGGCAGAGGTGAATAAGGTGTCGACCGCCGCCTGTAGGGGTCGACCGAAATAGACTTCTATGTTTTAAAATTTTGAAATTTTATTTAAACTAACTTTGATCAAAAGCTTCCACTGTGGCATTTTTAAACATTTTCAAAATGTTGTTTTACATAAAAAAAAATAATAAATAAAGTTTTAAATCTGTTGAAGGAAAATTTTTATTCGGATTAGGATTGCGAATAGCGACCCGGTATTGGATAATTCAGGGCTGCTACAGAGGCACTGGGGTGGAAGTGTTCGGAGGTTATGAGTAGTGAGTACTAGTAGGTAGCGAACCGAAAATCGTGGAAGATTTTCCGGGTCGTTACACATTCTATGGACCAGTTCGCCGAACTGTATATTCAAGAGATCGTACGACTACACAGAGTTTCGACTTCAATCGTATCAGATAGAGACCCTAGATTTACATCGAAGTTATGAAAGAGTTTGCACAAAGCTACAGGTACGCAGCTCAATTTTAGCATGGCATTTCATCTTCAGACAGACGGTCAATCTGAGAGAACTATTTAGACGTTAGAGGATATGCTTCGAGCTTGCATACTGGAATTTCAGCGTTCATTGAGTAAATACCTACCATGGCTAGAGTTTTTATATAACAACAGCTTTCAAACTACGATAGATATGACTCATTACGAGGCTCTTTATGGGAGAAAGTGCAAATCTCCGCTATATTGGGACGAAGTCGGCGAAGCAAGATTGGTTGGTCTGGATATTTTACAGTAGACAATAGACAAGGTTGCCTCTATTAGACAACAGAGCTTAACAGCTCAAACCCAACAGAAGAGCTATGCAGATCGTCGGAGGAGAGAGTTAGAATTTGAAGTAGATGACGAAGTCTTACTGAAGATCTCTCCATTCAAAGGAGTTGTAAGATTCAGAAAAAATGGGCAAGTTAAAATATAGATACATTGGACCATTTCCTGTTACGAGTAAAGTAGGAAAGACAGTTTATCCGTTACAACTACCAGCCTCAATGGATGAGATTCATAATGTATTCCATATATCCATGTTGAGGAAGTGTATCCGAGATCCTTCTCACGTCGTGGAGCAACAGAATATAGAGATCCAGCCGACGTTAACCTATGAGGAGAATCTAGTGAAAATTCTGGATTATGCAGTGAAGATTCTACGCAACAAGGAGATTCCACTAGTGAAAGTATTATGGCGCAACTACAACATGGAAGAAGCAACCTGGGAGCGACAACAGGAAATGATGAGTCGATATCCAGAATTATTCGTGTATCAAATTTTGAGGACAAAATTTTATTAAGGTGGGTGGAATGTAACGCCTGGAATTTCCATTAAATAAATTTCAGATTTACGTAACGGTAAACGGCATAATTCTAGTTGGAATCAAGAGAGGAAAATTTAGCTAATTAGGTAAAGGATTATTTCGAGGCTAATAGAGAAGAGAAATGTTACAGCCAAGCCCCTGCTCGGTCACTAGAATGCACGAAAGGATCGGTTAGGCCCTCGGATCTCGGCCAAGCCGAGAAAACCTTAAGAAAAACAACAAAATGAAAGACCCAATGTGCTTGAAATGAAATGAAATTTGGTGTGAGATTAGTGGAGTGAGTGAGGTGTGTGATGGGGGTGGTCGTGGTCCAAGTTGATTAGAAATGACAAACTTGTGCTAGCAAACCTGCAAGTCGGCCGAAGAAACAATGTTATGTTCTCGGCAATCACAACTTTTCCATGGAAAGGTTCTCAACTTGGGGAACCGGTTTTGGCCAATTCCTTCTTGTTTCCTTCCCTTGAAAGGGAGGAGAGAAAAGTGGAACACAAGCTTGAGCAACAACCTTGAGTTGCCAAGCTAGGAGGCTACGCCTAATCGGTTCATGGAACGGAGCACTTACCTTGGAAAGGTGGTGGAAAACTCCCTCGGTTTCCTCTTAGAAAATATGCCGATGCTCATTAACGTTTCCAACCGAAATACACACACCAATGCTATGCTTATATAGGCCTAGGAAGGAGGGTTTTAGGGCTGTGCTTTGGTCTTCAAAACTTGGTGCAAAGAAGATTGTAACTGGCTCCAAAATGTTGTATTGTGCGGCCCAGATGATGGCAGCCAAGAGGTTGATCAATGGCTTGCTGAATGCCATGTCATGGATCCATGTTTCTTACACAAAAGGTAAAGGGGACAAGCATCTCAAATGGCAGCCCAATGGTGTGGCCAAATCGGGTAAAGTTGGCCACCACTTGCGGCACTTCCTCCTTGGCGCGCTTGTGGCCGAGAGTGGCATGTCTTGCATGCCCGATTGCTTCTTCAAGTTAAGCCAATCCCGAAACCCTTTCCATCATCTATCCTAACCATTCAATCTAATCCTAAATGCCTAATGCATGCACATAATAATAAGTTAAACAAGAAGGCCAATGTTTGCCCAATAAGTTCAAAACAAAACATTACATAAAAGTTGGCTCGGGAAGACAAATTCCCTTAAGAGCTTCATGATCATCAATGGTGGCTTCCCACGCAAAGATGTGTCTCGGTTGCTCCATGTCTTGAGCCTCCACTTCCCACCTTAAGCTTGCAATTTCCGGCTCCATTGAATCATAACCTGCACAAGAATCAAATGTGTGAGAATGTAGGTTAATTAAAGTGTGTGCTTGGACTTGAGATCGTGTGACGGGCCTATGGGGCACATCAAGAAAGTTATAAAATTTTGATCGGAAACAAAATGAATAACAATTTGATTAAACGGTTAAAGGTTGAGGGCGATTTAATAATTATGATTATTATTATTATTATTATAGAAAAAAAAACATATATCAAAACACCCTCGGGTGCTTTCTCCTCCCAAGACCCAAGCCTTCAATTTTTCCCTTTCTTCTTTACGTTCTCTCCTTCCAGCGTCGAGTTCTTCTTCATTTTCTCCTCTGTTTCTTCAATCTACTGTAAGTTTTAGTCAGTTCTTAGTAGATACTTAGTCTTTTAGTAGTTTGAGTTGTAATAGCGAAGTTAGAGGAAGTATTGGATAGTTTTGGTGGACCCTAGGAGAGAGATACGTCCGTGTATTGGTGTTTAAGCTAGAAGTAGAGTAGATTATGGATTTTTTATGGAGAAAATTGAGTGTTTGGATAATCGAATACTCGAGTTACAAAATGGTTTCCGTTCGGCCACATTGGGCAAAGCTGTAATGTTGAATTAGGAATTGGATTAGACTGTTAAGAATTAAATGTTCTCAGGACTCCGAAGCATTTTGAATCGTTCAAATCGAACGAGAATAAGATAAGTTATGCATTTCCAAAGGAAAGTCGGAATAGAGTTGGATTTTGGGTTTAGTTGGATTTTGGGTTTACTGTTATTTTCCTGTAGAGTTTTACGAGTTGGAAGGAAAGTAGAATTGACAGATGTGTGGTTTTATAGGTTGTCCAGTTAGCGAGCCATATACGAACGAGTTGCTAAGGACGCCAGGTAAGTAGCGTACATAGGTGTTTTGCCTTCAGGCCTACATCACAATTTGGTAGGTTGCATACACGTTTATTTTATGTTATGCTTTAGTGATTATGCATCATTGTTTTAAAGTACGAGAACGAAACGAAAATGAATTTTCATATTTTTACGAAATGTAATTGTAGGATATGACGTGATAAACAAAATGAGAAGATACATAAGAAGATAATGAAGGTGGGGTTGAGTGGTCTTGTCCCGTGAGGTGGACTGCGAGGTGTATCACTTCTTCCCCCGCTTTACGTGGTGGCATTCTCCCGAGAGATGGACCGCAAGGTGTGTCACTTTACTAGATCAAAGTTGGCTTTGTCCCTGTGAGGTGGACCGCGAGGTGTGTCACTTTGATATAGCACGTAAAGAAGAACCCAGTAGTAAGAAGATAAAGAAGATGTAAGAAATAGATGAGAACGAAAGTAGAGACGAAGCTGTAGAAACTGCATTTGTTAAGATATGTTTGTTTTCAGTGTTTATGTTTTTATGTGCATTACTTACTTAGTATTAGGCTAATAGACGAGTTCTGTGATGTAGGTGACGAAGCGATACTTAGTGAGTGCTCAGAGCATGCCCAGGACTAGGAGGAGATTGGAGGAGTGCACTCGTGTACGATCCGACCGGCTGTTAGGGCGTTTTGACCATGGTAAACGTAAGTATGGGTTCAAAATCAATTTGAGTCATTTGGATGTATAGACAAATTTTAAACTTTAGTAGTCATTTTTTTAATGTAAATAATGATTTTGAGTTGATGTAAAAGTGTACGTTGTGTTATTTTTAGCATTGAGTCGGAAGTCCAATTGTTTTTGGGAAAGTTTAAGGTTTCTAGTCGAATTTCTGGGAAGGAAATGTCGACCAATAAGCTTAGTGGTCGACCAAACTTGGCGAGTGTCAACCACGAAGGTCAACCTGCGAAGGCAGAGCCGAATCAAGTGTCGACATACATCTGTAGGTGTCGACCGGTTAGTGTAAAGATAGGAGCAGTGTCGGCCGCAAGGTTCGACTGATGAAAACAAAGAGGATGAAGGTGTCGACCTGTAAAGACAGGTGTTGACTGCTCTCTGTGATGAGTATAGAAGTGTCGACGTCAGAGCTCGACCGGTGCGGGCAGAGAAGATTGGAGTGTCGACCTGTATTCATAAGTGTCAACTGGTTAGTGTGATGAGCAGAGAGGTATCAACCGATGAAAACAGAAGCAAATGAAGTGTCGACCGGTGCTTATAGGGGTTGACCAAAAATGTCTTTTAATGTTTTAAAAGCTGATTTTAATCAAAGTCATCCATTGTGACGATTTTACATGTTTTCAAAAATGTCGTTTTAATTCGAGGAACGAAGTTTTAAATTTTTACACAAATTTTACCCGAGTGTATGAGTATAGTTAGCGACCCGGGTCTGAGGACGACTCGAGGGCGCTGCAGAGATGGTATCTAGGCAGTGACTAGTAGTAATGAGCATACTGGAAACTGCGTGGGTTTTCGGGGCGCTACACTTATACTTACTCAACCTTGGATTGATATTTCTATGGATTTTGTTATAAGTTTGCCGAAAACTCAAAGTAGAAAAGATAGTATTTTTGTTGTTGTTTATAGGTTTAGTAAGATGGCACTGTTTATTGCATGTTCAAAAACTAATGATGCTACACATGTTGTGGATTTATTCTTTAAAGAGACTGTGCGGTTATACAACTTACCTAAAACTATTATGAGTGATCGCGATGTTAAGTTTTTGAGTCACTTTTGGAGAACTTTGTGGAATAAGCTAGGCATTGAACTTTTATTCCCAACCAGAGCACACCCTCAAACGGATGGACAGACCGAAGTAGTAACTAGAATACTTTCTACTTTGTTGATGATGTGCCCCATAGGCCCGTCACACGATCTCAAGTCCAAGCACACACTTTAATTAACCTACATTCTCACACAT
>CM039522.1:4611666-4632516 GCA_022433055.1 Begonia peltatifolia
GCTTGTCCCCTTTACCTTTTGTGGAAGAAACATGGATCCATGACATGACATTCAGCAAGCCATTGATCAACCTCTTGGCTGCCATCATCTCGCCCACACACTACAACACTTTGGAGCCGGTTACAAGCTTCTTTGCACCAAGTTTTGAAGACCAAAGCACAACCCTAAAACCCT
Organism: Begonia peltatifolia; assembly: GCA_022433055.1. Taxonomy (NCBI): domain Eukaryota; kingdom Viridiplantae; phylum Streptophyta; class Magnoliopsida; order Cucurbitales; family Begoniaceae; genus Begonia; species Begonia peltatifolia. The sequence continues at coordinate 4,611,841 of CM039522.1, forward strand.
CCATCCTAGGCCTATATAAGCATAGCATTGGTGTGTGTATTTTGGTTGGCAAAGTTAATGAGCATCGGCATATTTTCTAAGAGGAAACCGAGGGAGTTTTCCACCACCTTTCCAAGGTAAATGCTCGGTTCCATGAACCGATTAGGAGTAGCCTCCTAGCTTGGCAACTCAAGGTTGTTGCTCGAGCTTGTGTTCCACTTTTCTCTCCTCCCTTTCAAGGGAAGGAAACAAGAAGGAAGTGGCCAAAACCGGTTCCCCAAGTTGAGAACCTTTCCATGGAAAGGTTGTGATTGCCGAGAACATAACATTGTCTCTTCGGCCGACTTGCGGGTTTGCTTGCACAAGTTTGTCATTTCTAATCAACCTGGACCACGACCACCACCATCACACACCTCACTCACTCCACTAATCTCACGCCAAATTTCATTTCATTTCAAGCACATTTGGTAGTTCATTTTGTTGTTTTTCTCAAGGGTTTCTCGGCTTGGCCGAGATCCGAGGGCCTAACCGATCCTTTCGTGCATTTTAGTGACCAAGCAGGGGCTTGGCTGTAACAGTTGAGAGCCATTATTTTTAAGAACTTAAGATAATGGGAGAAGTGTTTACCACATGTTGAGTTTGCATATCATAGGGTTGTTCATTCTACTACATCTTATTCACCATTTGAAATTGTTTATAGTTTTAATCCTTTAAATTCAATGGATATGTTACCTTTGCCTACTAACGAGTTTGCTAATTTTGATGGAAAAAAAAGAGCCGAATTTGTTAAGGAATTACATGCAAGGGTAAGAGAAAACATTGAAAAAAAGAATGAACATTATGCAAATCAAGCAAACAAGCAAAGAGTGAAAGTTATTTTCAAGCCCGGAGATTGGCTCTGGATTCACTTAAGAAAAGAAAGATTTGCCAACAAAAGAAATAACAAGTTGCAACCTCAAAGAGATAATCCATTCCAAGTGTTGGAACGCATCAATAACAACGTTTACAATATTGATTTACCTAGTAAATATAGTAATCTAAGTGCTACTTTTAATGTTAGTGATTTATCTTTTTATATAATCCAAGAGATTCAAGAACAATCTTTTCAAGGAAGATCCATGTCAAGATATTGGAGGGTCAATGACAATATCAAGAACCAAGAAAATGTATGAAGCTTTACATGAGTTGATTCTAGAAATCCAAGAGAAAGATTCTTTTCAATACAAAATGAAATTAATAAATTTGTTAAGTATTGAAGATGATGCTTGGGAGGAAAGCAAAGCCGAAGATACTTAAAGATTTAGTGGTCAAAGTTTCCTTTTATTTGGTTACCTAATTTCTCTTTTCCTTTTATTAATTTGTTAAGTTTTCTAATATTTAGATATTTCCTAAATTCGCCCTAACAAAATCTGTCAAATCGGCACCATGGATGCTCCCTCCAACTGCGAAATCTCACTGGTTTGCACTTTGTCACCTGCATCACAAAACTCATCTATAAGCCTAATTTTTAGCAAGTAATGCGTCCTAATACATACAGTCTCTACGTGATCATTTCATATTCATTCTTATATTCCCATACGTGGCGTAATACAAGTGTGCAGCGTAATACAAGTGCGTGGCGTAATACAAGTGCATGGCGTAATACTCATGCGTGGCGTAATACAAGTATGTGGTGTAATACAAGTGCATGGCGTGATACTCATACGTGACGTAATATACAACATAATTCCTAACGTTCTGTGATATAGGCCCGGGAGGCAACACACATACATACACTACTTATCTGGTGTCCTTAGCTTTCGAGAAACTAGAATCATATCCCATTACGTACTTAACCTATAACATGATAGTCTCTCATCAATATTCATAACTACATTCGTTCTACGTGCCAAAGCTTTTCACATTAACACATGGTCTCCAATTACAAGCATTAAACATCCAACCCGTAAAATTGCGGTTCCAACTTCCACAATTCAGAACAAATCGTATACATATATGAATTCGATGATTCAAAAGCCTATAGAATAATTAAGATACCTAGTGTCTCATGGTAAGATATATTTATTAAATCAACATCAATATCTCAACTAAATTTACCAAAACCGAATCATGCATAGAAGTTAGTCCAAAATTTTTGAATTTTAGCCTATAAATTGGGCAAAGTTCGAAATTTCATAAATTCTTCTACAAATATTGAAACACGCCGCCACGTCACGCACACAGCTCTGCGTGCCCCACACACCCCGCCTCCACACTGCATCTCCTCAGGCACGTCCTCGCCTAACGCCTCGCGACCGGCGCGCACTTGCAGGGCCACATGCCCCTCGCGCCTGCGGTTACACCACGCTCCCACGCACACCATCACTCCCTTTGCGCCCCACCGCGCGCACCTCGACCTATTACGTACCATCTTGACTCCTTGACTTTTCTCCCAAACATTCGGCAGAGTAACGCCTAAAACTGGTCATCCCAAGAAAATTCTAATCCTGCACACAGTTAACCAGAAAATTTCTAGAGTACACCATCCAATTTCATCCAGAAAATCACCAAAGGAAAAACAGAGTGGAAGAAAATAAATCTAAGAACTATCGATGAAGAAAATCTACAGTGCAGAGCAACATAATGCTCAAACCTATAACATATACACGTGTCCCCAAAACTATCCCAACAACAGGATAGTTTCACATTTATACACTATACATCATGTAAATCGAATCGCTCCCAAAATACATCCACCACCTCCATGGGTCGGGTCGCCCTAACAGTTCGCCGTCTAGTTCCTCGTTCGCACGCCACCAACCGTCCTACGCCTCAGCACTAGGCTATCGAGGCTCACCAGCGACAATGTCTGCACCTACACCATAAAACACACATCATAAGCCTAACGCTCAGTAAGTAGTGCGATATGAAAGTAAAAATTGACGATGCAATCCTATCACATGCAGTCTCTAACCTCACGCTCATGTTGTCACAATCTGTGACGCGTTGTGCAACCGTGCCAGGGTGAGCGTGAACCTCACGCCACGCTACACCCTAACACGTCGTCACCATCCTGGAGTCCCCAGCAACGGCGCCTATAAGCCACCTCGCAGCAACCACACCACAGTGAGGGTTAACCTCGCCCCACGCTACACCCTGATGCATTGTCATCGTCCCAGTCTCCCCAGTAACAAGCCCATAGTTGCCACACACACACATTTCTCGACAGCCCAGCAAGCCCATTCCCCGAGCAGAATCTGCGACTGGTGATGCACCAGCCCACTCCCCGAGCAGGATCCGCGACGCGACAGTCCATCATCCTCACCGTCAACACATTCGTGCCACGTGACGGCCCAGCTGTCCCACTGCCTGAGCAGAATCCACCGTTGGTTACACACCGACCTACTCCCCGAGCAGGATCCGCGGTACCATTGCCACGAGTCTCACCACCACTTGCTCAAAATATGCTCAAAAACCATTTTCATTCCCTTTTCAAAACATGATGCATGTCAAACAATACGCACGCACATCACGATCAAACCACATATATCCTAATGTTCCACGGTGTAGGCCCTCCTGGACAAAACGCATTCGTACGGTACTTACCTTGCGTCCTAAGCTTTCCCGGTGCACGATTTCACCAAAAAATCTGGTTCACCTAAATATAAACAATCACTCATCAACATTTGCATCAAAATTCTCTAAACATGCTAAAAATCACATTGCCCAACTAAACCCATGAAATTCCAACTAAAACGGGTCACTAATTCAGTTCGACCGAAAACCAGCCTAAATTTCGGACACACATAACTTTTGCATCCGTTATCGAAATCGAACGATTCAATAGGCTAAATGCTCCTCTAGGAACCTAGTTTAACACACTAAAACAGATTTTAAAAAGATAAGCAGCAGCTAGGTGAAAAATACCAAAAACCGAATCTGCCCTTCACCCAAAAATTCCACATCTTCGGTTCTTCAACAAAACTCACTCGAAACTCACCTTACGCACTAAAATCATCAACGCTAACATCACGTGTCACAATTCCACAAAAAAAAGCTCACTAATCCCACCTGACTTAAAACTCGGCATAACCTTCCAACGTGCATAGCGTTTGCGTCGGTTATCAGAATCGAACGATCCCAATGGCCAAACATTCCTGTAACAATCTAATTTAACCCACTAAAACAGAATTTGGAACAATTAACCGTAGCTACGTTAAAAGTCCCAAAAACATAACCGGGTTTTTGCACCAAAACATACGAAACTTCAACTTTGGCTAAATCCCACCGATTTCTTCACCAAACAATCACATTCTAATCTATTATGCATAAACTAACAACAATTTAAAAGTTCCCACTCAGAAAATCCGAATGGCAGCACAATTCTTCACAGTTTTTGTGACGCCTCGAAAACCTTACACGATTCCCGGTTCATTCACTGCTCTGATACCAACTCTGTGCGTCCCCGAACCACCTTGGACTGGGTTGCTACTTACTCCCTATTTCACTCGTATCGTAAAATTCGCATAAAATTTTAAAACTTTTATTTCTCGACTTAAAATGACATTTTTGAAAATGTTTTAAACAACATTGCAGCAAAAAACTCAATTAAAATCAGTTTGGATAAAACTTCATTTTATGAAACAAAAACAGAGACACTTGGTCGACACCTGTAAGCATCAGTCGACACTTGGGTCGTCTCGGGCTTTTTCATCGATCGACACTAGCAACGCCGGTCGACACGTCAATTCTCTCTGTTTCCATTGGTCGACCCCTGCGATCGACACCTCTACCATCCCTTCATTCTCGGTCGACACCTACAGTCATAGGTCGACACTTTGCTCTGCTCTGTCCACGCAGGCCGATCTTCGCGGTCGACGCCATTGTCATTTTTACACTGACCAGTCGGCACCTATATCCATGGGTCGACACTTACTTCGGCTTTGCCCACGCAGGTCGAACCCCGCAGTCGACACTCACCTTCCATTTTACACTGACCGGTCGACACATATCGATTTCGGTCGACACCTTGCACCAGTATATATAAAAATAACACCAGTTCAGAGAAAACACACGACGAACATTTCCACGATTAAATCCACGAAGTAAAACATGTATTGTTTTAAAACATAATCTCTCCAAGTGATTTAAAAAAATAATAATACATACTCCAATCCTGACTATAACCGTACAACACAACCTGTATCCTCAAAAATCTATACACAGGTGTTTAACACAAAACGCTTACAAAATTCCACCACTTATCCCACCATGGTCGTGTCGCCCCAACAAACTGCCTGTACTACTGGCATACGACGTACGCAACCAACACCATCCTAGGCAGGCCCGTCACCTAGCAACTCACCGGAAAGTTCGTCGTCACCTACACCACGAAACACAAAACGTAAGTCTAATGCTTAGCAAGTATGAAGCATGAATTAAAAATCAATGAACAACTCGACCCCTAACACATGCAGTTTCTACACTTTGTTTCGTTTTCATTTTCATTATTATCATCTTTCACTTTCACATGTGAGTCAAGTAGGCGCACATCCTATTCCACTCAGGACAGCCACACCATGATCCACGGAGCGAGATTAGAGGCACATATCGTGATCGCACACGGGATGGCCACGCAAAATCCCCTCCCAATAGCGATCATAGAACCCTCTAGTACTTCCTCACTAGCACGTTAACGACGAAGCGTTCACAAACCGTGTCATCTTACGTACTTTCATCTATGGGAACCCCCTAGTGCTTTCTCACTAGCACGTTAACAACCAAGCGTTGCCCAGGCGTGGCATCTTTTCTTATCTGATTACATTTCATATGCACAGTTCAAAACATGCTCAAAACTCGTTCTTTCGTAGTTCAAAACCATGATGGATGACAACATATATGCACAATCGACTAACCAAACAACAAAACAACAATCAAAACAAACAAACAATCCTACCATTCCATGGTGTAGGCCCGAAAGCAAACCACAAACAATCCATCACTTACCTGGTGTCTTTGAAATTTTTTCGTACTTCATAACTTTGTACAATAACTGGGAATACCTATAAAATTACACATCCATCAATTCTAACTCGTTCAGTTCATAAATTCCTAGCTTGAAAGTCATAACTCATACGAAAACCAAAACTCCCCACTAAACCCGAAATCCCACTCAATTTCCTACCAATTTCAGAAATTCACAACTTCTCCAATACTTGTCCGAATTGGACGATTCAACGTGCTACAAACTCCACAGGACGTCTAATTTTCAATGCTTCTATCCATTTCCTAATTGGACATCCACAACTTGGCCGAATGTAGCCGAACGGACACCGTTCCAAATTCGTATATTCGGCTAACCACCCACTTAATCTTTACCATCAAATCTCGTAATCTACTCCTATTTCTAGCTTAGGCACCAATATGCGGATAAAATTAATTTAAACATAAATTCTAGGTGCTACAGTTTTCTTCTCCAAACCAAAGCACCACAACCACCGATGATCACCCCTTTCCCCCGCTGCTAATCCCTCCACATTTCGGCACAACTAGCCGAGGCCGGAACACAGACAATACCACACCCTCGGCCACCAACACAAAGAAGGAGCAGGGGACATCATCACCCGTTCTCGGACGAGTTTGGCGAGGAAATGCCGTCTCAATAATCGGGCTCAACAAATCGGGAGTTCAGAAGCAACCGAACTCCCACACTTGGCTGGCAGAAATCGAAACAGGGGAGGGCTGTTTACCTTCAGTCTTCAGCACAGGAAACACCGAGCCGCACTTTGCCTTAGCTCACCGGAGAAACCCGAACACTGGGTCTCCCTCTTCCGTCGCTCTCTCTCGGGCGCTCAGTGTTCAGCAGCCGAATGGCTTCTCTTCGAAGCCATTCAGTTGTTTTAAAAAAAAGAAAATTAATTTAATTAATTTTCTTTTTACATAACAAATTACCTAATTGTCTTTCTGTGTTTTTGTTTCTCCGAACCTCCATTATTTCACGTCCTCCCGACTTCAAAATTCATAAATTCTTCTACGAATTAAATTCTCAAGTTTCATAAAATAAATTTCCTGCTAAAAACTTTCCCGAAAATCTTAACAGGAAAATAATTTAAATTTCAAAAATTTTCAGGTTATTACAACTATACCTTTAAGCCTAAAAAATCTTCCAAAAAGCAGGGGTTTTCTGCTGTTTCTTCGTGGAAGAAAAGAAAGAGAGGGAGAGATGAGAGTTTGCTGCTTTTCTTGAGGAGGAAAAAAGAAATGAGAGGGGGAGGAAAGCTGGAACTGAGGAGAGGGGTAGGTGAGGAAAAAGAGAGTGTTTGGATATGAGTGTAAGGGTGGCTTCTCGAAGAAGCCATCCAATTTTAAATCAAATTCAATTTTTATCCTTTTCTACCCTCATTTTATTTTATAAAATTCCAATTAAAAATCCTATACATTTAATTACCTATTTCATTAATTCACCTCATCACCCTTCTAATTGGCAATTCTTCTAAAATCTATAATAGTTTTATGCACAAAGTAAAGCTCTGAGAAAAATTTGGAGTGTTACACTAGTGGAGTGCCAAGAGGGCCGAGTATATGTGGGTTGGAACACGGCCTTTGGATGGCCATAGTCGTGTCACAAATGTTGTAACTGAGCCTAGTTTACTTTTTCTTTCAAGAAACAATTAGTTTATTTTATGTTTAAATTGCTTGCATGGCTCAATACTTTTGGAGGGAGAGTGAGATGCATTTGGGGGAAGAAAGACCACATTGAAAGGGATTTTTGGTGAGAGAAAAGTGGTTGCTAAAATTGGCAAAACACTAGGTGTACTCGGCTAGGTGAAATCACCCAACACACCCATTTTGGGTTGTCTTCTTTTGTGTTGTTTTGTAACCTTAATTTGTAAGAATGGTTGAGGTACATAAACCCCCCTTATGGCTGCCTTTAGCAGCAAATTTTGAGTAAAGAAAAACCTAAAGTTTCATCTTCAAAACTGAGTCTCCTTGAGTTTCAAAACTCATTGCCATTGGTGAGTAATATCCGAGCACTTTGGTGTCCATTGTCTTCCAAGTTTGTGAGTATCCTTTGAAGCTCTTATTATTACTCTTTTCTTTATCTTCTTGGAGGGTAGAAATAGTGGCAAAAGAGTATAAACTCTCATCCACTTCTCGCTAGAGTGTTCTTCCCTTAGAAGGATCAAAAACCTGAGAAGGTGCACATTTTATCACCTTCCGAACCAGCAGGCCTTCCCATTTGCATAACTTTTCATTCACAACGAGTCAGCCCTTAAAGTTTTTAGGGTCTATCTTTCAACCACACCCCAAGTAAGTTCGTGTTAAATTTTCAAGTCATTTGAAGTTATACAGCAAAAGTTGTGCTACTCAAAATTTAGACATCTCTTGGCCAACATAACAATTTTTTCGAGTAGTTTGAGCAAGTCCAATTCTTCTGGGCATAACTTCCAGCCACTACGATTTTTCCATTGAAATTTTAAGGTGTTTCATACACGTGCTAAGTAAGCACATATTAAAATTTCATAGCATTTGGATCTGTTTTGCATTATTTATGGTCTATTAGAATCTAGGGAACCTCATTCATTGTCCATTGGAAATCTGAGAGGAACTAGTGTTTGTGTTGCCAGACAAATTGTCATAGGTTAAAGCGTGTCAACAATTCAATTTAAAAATTTTATATAAAAGAAACATGTGTCTGCATAATCATAATTAAAACGGTCCATAATGAAATTCCACTTATAAAAATAGCACTTGAATTCCAAATCTTTCTTTAAGAAAAAACATCATTCTTAAATCACAATGCTCTTGGCAATCTCGCTCTAGCAATACTGTAGCCTTGCCCATAGAAGCACCTCTTTAACTGTATCTTTCATTTTTCTCTTTCATCAGTCATGTCAATATTATCCTCACCTGCATAAAAAAGTTTATCTATAAGCCTACCGCTTAGCAAGATATGCATAACATAAGATGAGCATGATATGCAATTTCATAAAAAAAAAATGTGTTTTCTTTCTTTTCAATTTTTCTTCTTCTTTATTTTCACCTAACAGTCTAGTCGTTGGAGTAATACAATCAAGAGAAATCAGGAAGCACTATTTGGTGCACCTCATGCAGGACTACTAACTCATCCCCGCCCACAACGACTATTTACGTTATTCAGTTTTTATAGTCTTTCAATTTTTCTTAATAAAAACATTTTTCATGATGCATAAGTATACATAACAAACAATGCAGAACATAAACATATATTTCATATATTCTATCTTTATATTCCTATTTCAATCATAACGTTCTACTATCATAAACATCGCATCATCGACGCAATATCATCATAACATAACATAACATTAAAGTATATCCTCGAATCAATATTATCATAACATAACATTAAAACATATCCTCAAATCAATATTATCATAGACATAACATAAAAACAAATTTTTTAATCAATATCATCAAAAGTATAACAATAAAACATAACAGATGCCGTAGTCCCTTCTGATGTAGTTAAAAGGTAAGACGTGTGCAAAATATTTCTTAGCTCAAAGCCTTAACATGGTAACTTTCGCTTACGATGATTAACCTTTGCTCTTGATTAACTTAACCATAGAAATTCTTGTATCTTAGTGTATTCTACAAGATGTAAACAAAAACCTTAATCAATACTTTCTTACTCTTATGACCATTTTGTGATTGTTGCTTACTCAATTTTAAAGTGAAATAGGCTTACATTGATAGAGTTTAAGAAAGGCTGGGAGGCAACTTGTGACTCTGGGTCAGAATAAATTGTTTTTAGATTTTTATATAAATATGTGATTTCCCGCATCACTGATCGACGCTTGGAAACCGCAAATATCGTCTCCTTCTTTCGAACGATTCTTCTCTTGGTCGGCTCGACCACTCTTTCAATTGGATGGCACTTCAACCTTGTTTTTTTTGTTCATTGCAATTTACAGGTAAAGTGTCAACCAGTCACTATTCATAACGTATTCACCTCAATGTTTGCCTTTAATTTTAGTTTTATACTCAATTACTTTGACAACAACCTTATATCCTTTAACTTTATGATAAAAAATTATCTCCCAAAATACTTCATTAATAAAGAAAAGTAACAGTACAAACGTAAGTATGTCTCTACATTTAAACTTACGTTTAACAAATTATCTAGTTATTACATTCTCTCCTCGTCACATTAAATTTTGTACTCAAAATTTTCTATATGAAACAGTTCCAATTATCTTTCCTCCATATCTTGCCTCCATATCTTGTTGTCTTTTCCATGTTACCTCTTCCGTTGTGTGATTCTGTCATAAAAATTTACCAATGGAATTGGTTTGTGCAGATGTTTTTTGATCTTTGAATCCAAAATTTGTATTGGTTTCTTCTCGTAACTTAATGTCAATGGAACTTCCATATTTTCTTCCGTTACAATTTGAGATGGGTAACCAATGCATTTCTTTAGCGGTGACACAGGAAATAGATAATGAATTCCTTTTATAGAAATCAGTAACTCAAGCTTATAAGTTGTTTTCTCCGTTTTCTTGATAATAGGAAAAGATCAACACATCTCAAACTTAGCTTTCCCTTCTTACCAAATCTCATAACTTCTTTGAATGGTAAAATTTTGATATCAAGCAAATAATATTAGTTGCCAAAAGCAGACAAAAGAGTTATGATGATTGTAGACGAAAAAAACTACAGTTTGAGCGAAGGGAAAGCTAAGTTTGTAACACCCCGAGAAAACTCACACAGTCCCGATGCGCTACAGTACGTCTACACACTATGACACACTAACACTTGACATAACTCACTCAATTTAACACCACTTTCGTTTTCAAATCATCTTCAAAAGAACATTAGTGAGTATGAAAAATTTTCGACTCGATTCGAAAATAACCCGCGCCCTAAAGAGGGAACACGAAATCCTCAATATAAAAATACGCAGCGGAAAATAAAACAATTTAAATTAGTTTTAAAATAAACCGATAAGACTCGAGATCCTAGGATAGAATCCAACACCCCTGGAACTACACAAACCCGGTACCGCGCACCCACGTCCCCCACTTCGACGCTCTGCGCACACCCTCACGGTGCCGCACGCGCCAACTCAACATCACCGCGTGCCCCACCACCCTGCCTCTGTACAGCACGCCCTCACCCGGCGCCGCATGACCCGTGAGCACCCGCAGGGCCGCATGCCCCGCGCACTTGCGATCACGTCGCACTCTCACGCTCATCTACACTTCTCTAGCACTCGGTGTACACATCCCGACCTATTCCATATTCTTTCGACTCTCAACCCCTCTCCTGAAATTTCGGCAGAGTAACGCCTAAAAATTGGTTGTCCCAAAAATTTAAAACTCTGCACACAGTTCACTAAAAACTAACAGCATTAATCTATCAACCATCCAGAGAATCTCCATAACAAAATCAGAGTTTAAACACAACGACAATCCATCAAATACAAATGAAGAAAGTCCACAGTATAGAGCAATATTACTCTAACATATAAAAATACGTACGCGTCCCCAAAAACACTACAACCACTCTATACAATCCTGCACAACCAACGTCTATACAAACTCCTCTATCCGCATAATACTCGACACAAAATAACAACCCAACGAATCTCACCATCACCTACCACCACCACGTGTCGGGTCGCCCTAACAAAGTCCGCCGTCCGGTGCCTTGGTCGCACGCCGCCAACTATCCTATGTCTCAGAACTGGGCTCTCGAGGCTCACCAGCAATATCGTCAGCATCTACACCATGGAACACACAGCATAAGCCTAACGCTCAGTAAGTAGTACAATATGAAAGTAAAAGGCGTCAATGCAATCCTATCACATGCAGTCTCTACACTCACACTCATGTTGTCACATCAGTGACGCGTAGTGTAGCCGCACCAGGGTAAGGAGGAACCTAGGACCACCCTACACCCCGACACGTCACCACCGTCCCGGGCTCCCCAGCAACGAGGTCCACAAGCTACACACACGCATCACCACACAACAACCACATCAGGGTGAGGGTGTACCTCGCGCCACACTACACCCTGACACGTCGCCCTCATCCCAGCCTCCCCAGCATGGGGCCACAGTTGCCACACACACAAGTTTCGCGACAGCCCAGCCGGCCCACTCATCGAGCGGAATCCGCGATTGGTGTTGTACCAGCCCACACACTAGTAGGATCCGCGGTACCACTGCCTATCACCCTCACCTTCAACACATTCACGCTGTATGACGGCCCAGACGGCCCACTCCTCGAGTGAAATCCGCGACTGGTGAAGCACCGGCTCGCACATTAGCAGGATCCGCGGTACCACCGCCACGCGTCTCACCACATACTCAAAACATGGTCAAAACCATTTTCGTTCACGTTTTTAAAATATGATGCATGTCAAACAATACGCACGCACACCACAATCAATCACATAAACCTTAAAGTTCTACAGTGTAGGCTCACTTGGACAAAACGCATGCATGTACTACTTACCTGGCGTCCTTAGCTATTCGATGCAACTCAATCGATTCCGTTTTCCTGAAATTCTAAAGCATAAAGTTATAAATTATCATTCACGATTTACAATTCTAATTCACAACCACCACATAAAACCAAATCCACAAATTTCTATTTTTAAACACTAAATAAACAACCACAAGATCATCAAGGGTAACTCTATGCATTTAACTTTCAAATCAACAACTAATCTTACCTATACTTTTAATATCCATTAACCAGCATGAACACCATCTACTATCCAATATCAAAAAATAATATAACTCAAAACATGTGCATATAACCTCTATCTCCAAACACCCATCATTCTATAATGCACAATTTAAAAATTAAAATCCAATTCAAGTAATTATCTCAAGGGTAGGTCATCATCCACATAATCTCAATCAACCATCCTAATAATTCAACACTTCAACCAATTTCAACCAAATAATTCAATATCTAATTCATTTTACTTTCATTTTATAATTTATCAATTTGACCTTAAAATATAATTTAATAATTTTTTTTTTTGGTTATCAAATTTGTTTTTCTTGTTCATTTTTTAAGATGATTTTTTATTTTTATCAATTAAATAATTTAAGAAAAATTATAATAAAATTTATTTATATAACTTATTATTTTAATTTGAGGTGTACATACGTTGCTTAACTTAATTTTTTAATATTTTTTGTCGTTATAGTAAAATGAAACATGAATTTCTTGCAATTTGCTGAAATCATACGTGCCATATTCAAAATAACATTCAGCCGAAAATCAGCCAACCTTGAAGCCAAAATTTCAAAAAAAACTCTAATTTCTTAATCTAATTTGTAAACTCTTCTCGTGGTTTGGAGTTCTAACTTATCCACGCTCCGCACTCAACTCTTAAGCCCGACTCCAGTCTGCTCTCTCCGTCTCCAGCCCATAAACAAAAACCGAACCGGGATCTCTGCTTCGCCACGGTTCGATTCGGTTCGGTTCGGTTTTCCTACTTCTACAGTTCATTTCGGTTTCTGTTCCATTTCTTTGAATGCATCACGCATCACCCAACCCAATCCACAGTCTCACCCCCACCCTCTCTTCATGTCTAGAGGGACGGACCGTTTCGTGAAGAGCCTGAAGAAATTTGCTGATGTTCAGTACAAGCTCTTCTCCAGGCGTTATGGACAGCAAGTCATTGACGTACTGCAATTTCCTTTCAAGGTTGTACTTTCCCCCTTCACCCTCGCTTTCGATATTGCCGGCTCTGCTCCTCGTGGCTTTGGTGTTCCGGAGCTCATTTCCAAGATCTCAGCCGCTTCAATTTTTGTAAGTTTTCAATTACCGACTTCTGCGTCGTTGGTTAATGGGCTTGGAAATTCTTTGAAGTTATTTATGGTCTTCGGCGTTTTTCTTCTTCTCTTAGATCATTTTAGCGTTTCCTATTGAATTGGTTAGCTGTTGTACTAAATGTTTTGGTAGGATAAATGTCCAGGTGGTGCTAAAAAGTGTTAGTTTAATAGTTTAATATTGAAGTATTGATCAAAACTAATTGCCATGTGCCTTTTTCTTGTATTTACTTCTCGTAAAGTTTTTGTGAATTTTTAAGCAGATGAAGATGTGAATTTGACTAATGTTGCAAATGTTGCATTACAGGTTATAGCTACGTTAGGGACTTATGACATTGCGTTGGAGATGGGAAGAAAGGTCATATGTCAGAGGTAATCCCTTTTCTTTTATGGTTCAAATAGTTTACACATACTCTTAACATTACTCATATTTGAGTATTGATTCTTTTTCATTTGATGGAGAAGAAGCCCTCTTTTTCTTCAAAATAAACCTTATTTTGACATCCCCGAGTCGCTTAATTGATTTGAAAGCAAAATCTTTACTATTTAATTTTATGATAATCATTTTCTGTGTTGCATTTTGGGTGTTGATTGATTCGAAAAATTGATCCAATGCTATGTTAATAATTTTTTTTCCCAGCCTATGTAACATTTGTTTTGATAATCATGGCTGAAAAAATTGCAACAAACAGGATTGCTATAATGTACTTTAACCTTGTTTCTAAAATGAAGTATGAGAACATCTTCGACATTTTACTTTTATTATTTATATGTTTTATTTATTTATTTCAATTAAAGTTAATTTTTCGTATTTTTATGGTTATTTGTTGCTTTTTAGGGTTAGTCTTAATTTCTTCTATTTAAATACTATTATTGTAACTTGGTTAGACAGTTTATAAACATTAGGATGAATGAATTTGTGAGGTTTTGAAACCCTGTTTTCCAATCCTTTATTTCTCTCGGCTTCTCCCTCTTTTTTTCCTTCTTCCTCTCTTTTTTTTCTATAAAGTTAATTTTTTTCTATATTCTTTCTTCAATTTCCACTGCCTACATCAAATTGGTATCAGATGAGGCTATAACTTTGAGGAGATTTCGACAAGGTTTAAAAGAGTATCTTAAACGCAAGTTTATCCTTCGAGGTGTCAATACCCTAAATCATGCTTATTAGTTCAAGACTATGAACTAGTTACGAAAATACCGTATAACAAACCAGTTGACAATAGACCTCTCTTTGTCCCAACTCCTATTACTACTAAGCCACTTCTAAAACCTCTTTCGTCTAATACCCCTTCGATGAGAAAAAACAAAAGAAAAGAGGTAGACAATTCTTGAAGTTTTTCGCAATTACAATATTTAAATTGTAAGGGTTTTGGTCACACTTCCTCTATTTGCCATAACTGAAACCATGCTTTACAAAAATGTGAAAATAAAATTACGCGAAGTTCTTCATGTTTACAATGTTTTAATTGTAATGATTTTGGTCATATTTTCTGTAATAGCTCTAGTTAAAACCTAGTCTTACAAAAGTGTGAAAATAAAATTGAGTAGACAATTAAAGAACAAATTTATGAATTTAATCTTGAAGAATTTGAAGGTTTGGATGACGAAAACTTTTTAGGATGTAGTAGACCTATCTCTATGCCTACTCTCTCCGATTCACCTCGATTGAATATTGTGGGAAGTAAACTTATCTAACTCAAAGACGTTGAAGATAAGCGTCAACATTCGATTCTTCGCACATATGTCAAATCCAATAACAAAAACTGCGAAATCATTGTCGACGGTGGTAATTATATTAATGCAGTATCTGTAACTACTGTATTCCGCCTTGGGTTAAACCTGTCCATCATCCTCGACCTTACAATGTTTCGTGGATCAACACATCCTCTATATATCTGAAAGAGAATTATTCGGTTTTCATTCAGTCTCATGAATACAAAGAACAACTTTGGTGTAATATCATTTTTTTGAATGTCTGTCATGCTATCCTCGGTCATCCTTGGCAGTTTGATGTGAATGTCACTATCCAAAGTCGATCAAACTTTGGTTCTTTCGAATCCCAGGGAAAGAAAATCGATCTTAATCTTCTGCCTCCAAACCCAAAATCACTGGAGATTCTTCAAGAGAGAAAAATTGTTGAACACACAAGATTAAATATTATTGATCGTCTCCTCACCACCTAGGTCGTATGTAACTCTATGAACCGATCTATAAGTATGAATGCTTTTAAGATTATTCATAGTTCTAAACTTAAGAAACCTGTAGACTTCGCCTCTGTGTCACTGCATGCTAGTGTCTTTATGGCGGCCTAAAATTTTGTACAATATCTTCATGATTTGTATGTTGAGATCAATAAACAAATAAATACTAGTAATGCATCATATAAATTATGAGCTGAGTCACATAAATAACACATTGAATTTAACATTGAAGATTATGTTATCGTTCGGATTCGCCTTGAGTGGCGTTAATCTGGATCTAGTTCTAAATTACAAGCTTGTAATGTTGATTCTTTTAAAATTTTAAAGCGAATTGACTCAAATGCATATGTCGTTGATTTTTCACCTCATTTTGGTTATCATCCTACTTTATTATTGAAGATTTGTTTGCTTATAAAGGTCATTTTAGTTCATATACTGATCCTTTTTTATCTTTACATATCAATTTCAAGCCTATATTTGCTAACTTGGTTTTCCCCAAATATCATGTCCCAACACAAAAATAAAATTAATGTTATTTTAGATGAACAGATTGTATTTATTAATGAATGTGAGATTCAATGTTTCTTGGTTCGTTGGGTGGATCGACAAGATAGTGATACGTGGATTTCCAAAGAGACACTTCGGCACTTGGATCCAAATCTCTTCGAATTCTTTCGGAGTCATCAAAATCTTTCTTTGCCGGATTCCATACTAGTTAAAAAGATTTTCGATCCAGATATCCGGTTGTACAAGTTTATGGACGTCGAAAGAATATTGCTCAGCCGCTTAGCTTATGATTGGGTGATTAATCAGCTTGCTGTTTTGCGGTTCCATCAACTCGACTGGGTGATTCTTCTACCCTGAAAGAGTTGATGTGGATATCTTCAACATTTTACTTTTATTATTTATTTATTTCAATTAAAATTAATTTCATGTATTTTTAGGGTTATTTGTTGTCTTTTAGGATTAACTTTAATTTATTCTATTTAAGTGCTATTATTGTAACTTGCTTAGACAGTTTATGAAGATTATAATGAATGAATATGTGAGATTTTAAAACCATGTTTTTCAATCTCCTATTTTCTCTCGGCTTCTCCTTCTTTTCTTTCTTTTTTCTCTCTGAAGTTAATTTTTTTTTTTTATTATATTATGTCTTCAATTTTTGCTGCCTACATCATGAAGTGCGTGTTTCTTGTGTGGATGTTCACCTAAATACCTTCTAACATCATATTGTTCTTAAAATGCAGGAATTGCAAAACTTGTAATGGATGGCAGGCGTTGCGATGTACCATGTGCAGAGGGTCAGGGAAGGTGAACTACCAAGTGAAAAATTATTCTTTGAAAAGGCAAGTGACGCAGGATGGAATTGAATCAACTTAGAACAAGAAATTACAAGTTATGAAAAAAGCGAAGAAGATGAGAAATTATGAGATAGAGATAATGAGAAGAATTAGTAGAGAAGATTAGAAGCTTTGTGAGAGAAGAAAAAGAGAAGAGGATATTAGAATAAAAGGATCCAACAACATTTCTTATCTCAAGAATCACTAACTTACTAACTTAGAATTCTTTAAATAGAATCAAATCTTAAGAAAATAATGGGCTTTTAAGGAGTAGTCCCTTAGTACAAAACCAAATAACATAATTTAAATTCCCAGAATAATAACAATAAGCGATGTCCTCATCAGTAAGCTTGGTTCTTCATGTAACGGTTTGTTATCACATACATTGTGAAGTCCCTTATTTCATTATTTGTTTAGGAAGATTTCATGCAAATAGTTATTCATATTATTGGCGACAAATGTTGATAAAATATTTAGACCTTGATTTTTCTCATTTATCTTGCTACAGCAACATAAACATTGTCGTTAGTAACTGTTGCTAGGAATTACTCTTTTATACTTCTTTGCAAGAGCGGGTGCAACCATGTCATGATATTTATAGAAATTTATTTGCAGTGGAGAGAAGGCAACATCAGAAAATATTGCTAATGCCATCGTCGATGAGCGGGCTGAGTTGGTGCACCTACCATCAACCATCGATCTTCATACTCCATTGCCATCTAAAGAATGCCCAACGTGTGATGGAACGGTGGGGATATTATTTTCTATCACCTAAGCACAGTTGTTTTGTTAAGTGTTCATATTGTTAATAGTATCTGTTTTATTTCATTTCAATGTTGACTCTTAAATGTTCATCTAGTGAGGTTTTGATATGGGATTATGATTTATGCATGTATGTGATAGACCTACGTGAGTTACGTATCAGAGGAGGAAGCCGAATAAATATATGAAGGTTACTGAGACAGTTGAAATAAGTCAGTAAAGATAGTTGGCAAGGGGTGTTGTATAGGGGTTAACACGGGAGAGAAGAGGAGTAATTGTCACAAAAGATTCTTGTGAGGGTGATAGTAGTTTGGTAGGAAACTCAGATTTTGGGGAATAATCTATAGCTCAATCCTGTAATTCTTTTTCTAGCTAATAAAAGAAGTATTTTCTTTCTAATCCATTTGTGCCGATAAGAATTCACCTGAAATTTTATTCAGTTGAGAGCTGGTTTGGCTGAGAATGAAGAGGGATGTGAAAAAGGGTGCAAGAATGTTCAATCTGTCAATTAAATATTGTTAAAACATTGTGCCCAGCTAGATTATTTCAACCGTTGCTCCTACCTGAAAATATTTGTGAGGATATTTCATTGAAGGGCTGTCAAAGTTGGACTGGAAGAATGCTATTTTTGTAGTTGTGGATAGATTGAACAAATATGCTCACTTTATCCCTCTAAAACACCCATTTTCTCCTCGACATGCGGCTTAGGTATTTTTAAAGGAAGTTTTTAGATTGCATGGGATAGAAGATTCTTGTGAGGCTGATGGTAGTTCCATGGGGAATAATCTGAATTTCAATCCTGTAATTCTTTTGTAAGCTAATAAAAGAAGTATTTTCTTTCTAATCCACCTTTTCCAATAAGATTTCACCTGAAATCTTCTCAGTATTTATGTGCGTATAGGATTCACAATTTGCATTTCCTTTAGATGATCTAAACGAAGGAATAACACAATTAGACAAAGAATACACCTTCTAGGTGTAGACTTCGTTTTGTTGAGTCTTTTCATACTTCAAAAGCTTCTAGGTCTAGATTTCATTGTGAATTTTTTCTCTAACGTCTCATAACTATTATTTTTATGTTGTTCGATCTACAGGGTGTAATGGGCTGTCCTGAATGCAAAAACAAGTTGCAAGTTAGAATTTCTGCAGATGATGTAAGTTATAGTGTAAATTAGCCAACCACTTAAAGCTTTACACTGCATTATTCTGGTTGTCTCAACTTGGATGATTTTAACGCTTGCATTATTATATAATATAATAGACCTTGTTATGTTCCTTACTTTCTTTTTCCTTTTGAGCTTTGTCTTGGGTAAGTTCTGTTAAAGAGGTAACTAGTCAATATGATGCATTGTGGGTCTGAGGAAGGCCTTACAAACAATCTGTTGAACCTTCTTGTGAAGCCTCCAAGGGTAAAAACAATAATCTTTTTCCTTTCTTCTTCATATTTATTTAAATTTTGCTTCATCATAATCGTTCGTTATTTTTTTCTTTTTATTTCTTTCTCTCTCTTCAATGGGCGGTTATGAAGTAAGCAAGATTTAAAAACGTATGTGAAAAACAAGGAAAAGATAATTTTGTCATTTGTCAATGACATGGTAGGCTATGAAATAATTGAGATATTGAAGAAGTTGATAAGCTGACATGATTTTGAAGATAGTTGATTTTGTCTTGTTACCTTCTTTTTAGTCTGTATATACATTGGGGTAGAGCATGAAAGTTCTTTTGCTCAAGTTTTTGTTATATGTACAATTAAGTTGACCCTCTAACCATTGTTATATCAAAAAATGCTTAACTTCTCTATGTCGTAAAAAAGGTAATAAGTGTTGATTTTATGGAATCTTAAGCATTGAATTTGCTTCGTCAATCACATCTTTTGTCACCCTGCTACTATTACTTAGGATATTTTGTTCATGTCGTTGTATAAAATTATTTCTTCATCTTCTACTACGTTATGCAGATAATGGAGCCTCCATGGCAAGCGTACAATGTCCTGAGAAAGATGGACTACCCATATGAGGTTCTCGCACATTATTTCCCTATCTTGATTGTCGTTGTCAGTGACATTAAAAAGTGGACAATAAATCATTTATTGCTGCCAATCGTATTATGCTTTTTGACTTTGAATGCATACATCTTTTAACAAAGGAAGTGTTGGGAAGTAAATGGAGGGATTATTTGGAAAAATACAATATCTGAGAATTGTGGGAGCACATTTCTAATTAAGGGAAAAATTCATCTTATACCTTGTCGATGGGCATGGTTAGTTAAGAGTAAAATAGTGGGGTTCATTTGGTGAAAGTGGCATCTAACAGCGAGAGTAGACTACATAGGGTGAAGGAGAGGGAGTGAAGCATTATTATTATTCATCTGAAATTGTTATCACTTTTGAGAGTGGTTTCCAAGTCTGTGGAGTAAAACGGGCTTGTGGGTAGCTTAGGTTTAGGGTAAAACTTTCTTAAAAGAAATTGGAAATCTGTTTCAAGGGTTCATCATGCAACAGGGTGGTGGACAAACACAGTTAGTTATTTGGACACGTGTCATGTGTCATGTGTCATGTGTCATGTGTCATGTGTCATGTGTC
>CM039522.1:4632526-4710631 GCA_022433055.1 Begonia peltatifolia
GTGTCATGTGTCATGTGTCATGTGTCATGTGTCATGTGTCATGTGTCATGTGTACATTAGGTCTATATCCTTTTCATCATTTTGTAGATTTTTAAATTCCTCAGCCATATGATATGTTATTTCTTTAACTATTTCAGCATATAGTTCACAGCATGAAAGACCCCAGTATTGCTGCATTTTGGCTAATTACTATGCCGCAAATTATGGGTGGATTCAACTTCGATGATGATGTTGAGCAAAAAATCTGGTGGCAATACAAGGTTTATCATCGACTCAGTTTTCCCTCTTAGTTACATCTCCAAAAGTTTTATTCTGTACCATGAACATTTCTCTTTTGATGAGCAAATGTGACGTGAAATTTTTGAAGCTATAACCTTCATTGATTTGATTTTTGAAACTCAATTGGTTGAGTATGAACGTGTAATTCATTCATGTTTGTAGTGAATATTAAGGTTTAAGCGTGTTACTGTCTGAAGATGATTTCAAAAAGTTTTTATCAAAGAAAAATTTCTGCTAGCTGATCTTTTAAATTCTAGAAAAGATACCGCTTTACCCATAACAAGGAGGCTACACCTTGATTATGTTTGTTTTTTGTCGTGAGTATCAATGCTTAATTTTTATTCATATTTTGTGTTATTAGGAATCTCAACGATATGATCAACTAAGGGATGCAGTAGCCAAACGGAAACCTGGATGGGAGTATTTGCAGGAGGTAATGTAATTCCTTTAAGAAATTCATTCACAAATAGATTTGTTGAAGATAGTCACTCTACCAAGAGTTAAAGGCCTTCCTATGTTTTTCAATTCATATTTACATTGTTTTTGGAGAAGAGGGCTGATTGTTTATTAGGTAAAAATTGACAGGCCTTGATCTCCATAGATCCTGTCCGTGCTAGGGATGATCCAGTTCTGGTGAAAAATATTCCTTTCTACAAGGCCAAGAAGGTGCTCGAGGCAGAAGTCATGAAACTTGATCCTCCCCCACGTCCACCAAATTGGGGTGTATGTACTTTCTGTGCATTCAATATCCATAAATTTTTCTTTGACCCTTTGAAATTCTTAGTACAATATAAATTAAAATGGAGCTTCGTACTTGAGTTTAAACCTTATTTTGGATTTTGAAGAATGATCTCTCATGTTGAACATATTTAAAAATGAAGTCAAGACTTTGCTGATAGTCTTTTGTTATTCCTAAAACTATTTTATTTGATTAATCAAAAATTTATTTATTGCGCCTAAAACTATTTTATTTGATTAATTGAAAATTTATTTATTGCACCCAATATTATTTACAAGCAGATAGCTTCTGGAACTTACCATGATATACGAAACCTGACAAAGAAAAGCAGTGAAGAAAATAAGCATTTCTGGTATCTTCTGCTTAGATGAAATGATGGGCAACATAGTTTTGTTTCGTGATGAATATTATTTAAAATATTGAGATATTATTTTTCTATGGCTTCTTATTGTTTTCTGGAGTATTGTTTATCTGTATCACAGACAATGTTGGAATGAGGTTTATTATGTAGGGGCTGGAAAAAACTTTGCTTCAGGCATATGTACTCCTTTCAATGTCTATTAAGCCACCTGCTTGGTACTTGCAGGATTTGGACCTTCCTTTGAGTGCTTCTTCTTGGAGTGAGAGAGATCTCAAAGACCCTGAGAAACTATATGAGATGACTGTTCTTCTTAATGCTCAAAGAGAAATTGCTGACAAAATCTTGGACGCACAATGGGAAAGCAAATGGCGACAAGAACAGGTCATTAACTTCTTCCATGTTGTTTCATTTGGGCCAAAACTATTGATTCAATCAGTTCCTCATCTGTCTGTGAAATTTGCATTAGTAGATGCTTCACGCTATCTGCATCACTGCTCTGAGTTCGTGGATTTTTTGTGTATTGAATTTTAGTTGGAAAAGCTGTTGGAGGAGAAGGTGCAGCCTTACATCAAGAACATCGATAATGGTGTTCTTTCCCATCCTATCGTGATTAAGCCACCAAAGCAGGATGAGAAGGTTCTCGTTCACCTTCTTTGCACTTTGCTTTTATTTTCTACAGTAGATTATCTTTACATTGAGAAAATTTCGCTAATTCTTGTATTATATGTTTTGAAAACTATTGCAGAGAGCTTCGAGACGAAGATTTTGGTTCTTCTAATAAGTTCCGAGAGTAGCCACGTTTCAATATTGGAAATGGGATGGTAAGGCTTTTATCATTAGAAGGTAAAAAAAATGTTGTTCTATATGCTTGTTTTAGGCTTCTCATCAAAGTCGGTACCAAACTACATTGTATACTAGTATTATTGTCTTTTTTTATTTTTATTTTTTTGAGAAAACTAGAATTAAATCTACAATTTTGAGTACATATTAGATATGCAATGCAACTTGTTCTTCCGCGACTCGCTTTCTTTTTTCCACAAATTCTTTTGGGAATGCCAATGCATGATGTTTAGTTATGCATGGATTTTAAGTTATGTATTTATAATTTCTTTTTCCAACAAAACATGTACAATAAGAAGAATATAATGTTAATTTTTCTAAATGAAGAGAGAAAACGACTAGTGTCAAGATTTTGACACTTTCCAACTCAGTCGCCTTGTCACCGGCTTCTGTCTCACAGGAAAATTTTTTCATTTTTAATGTAATTAACTTAGTACATTTTTAAAAAGACTATGAGATGAAAAACCACCTGATCTACATTTCTACAAATAGAAGATGACTCGTCAAAATATTATCTCGAGGAAAAGTCTATATTAGGAAAATGAGTGCATGATTGAGGGTCAATACTTATAATGCCATCTCCGGAGGAAATCCTCGTGAGGTGCCGTGGAATGGGTGAAGCAGGGACTGTTGGCATCAAGGCTGGAGGAGCAGGAAGAGTGTGCTGCATTGCTTGCTCAATATTATGACGTTGATGGACGAACTTTGAAGATGGGGAATGGTCGAGTCTGATGAATATAAAACATGAATTAAATAATCCTTGGATATATTTTTTACTATAGAAAAAAGTCACGGGATGAGTTTTTATTTATAGTCTATCCATGTGATGTAAGTCAACTACGTAATTGGACCGATTCTATTTCGTGTCATTTTGAACTTAATTAATAAACAATTTTCTAACGTAATTTCAAAATAACTAAATTGATTTCTATTGTTCTATGACAATTAAATATTTTAAGCGTTAAATTTAATGAGGAAAATAATAGGATGAGCATTTATAAATGAGTCTGAAACTATAAGAACTTTAATGGAGAAATTAAAATTATATGGAAACTTAGGACTAAAAGTTTATTAGTAGGCATAAGTATCATAATATAATATAATATAACATAGTTGTTACAAATACAAGTAGAGGAGACGAGACTGAAAGCTGAATTGCATTATGTGTTAACTTACTAGTTGAAAATAGTACAAATAATAAGTATACACATAAAAAATCTGTAGTCACATCAGCAGTTTTGGTATCCATATCAACAAATAAAGGAGACGAGGCGGAGTTGATCTTCATTGTAATACTCCCCACATCAAAGAGATTAAACTTATTACTCCCAACTTACTTAGTAAACCATGGAAAGGGTTAGGATAATGGCTTTGTAAGTGCATGTGTTGAAATAACATGAATGGTCTGAATATGTCTAAATTGCATGTTAATCAGTTTCTATTTAGTCCAGCTTGATTATCATAACTAATAGAGTTGGTAAAGAAACTTGGATATGTAACTCAATTGACAACCATGTCAACCAAATTATTTTCAACTTTTCTGCACTCAATTTATTTTCTTCTTTAATCTTCATGATGTCAAAGATTCACCAATAAAAATGAAAAAACCAGCAAATGATTTCGTGTATCATGACAAGATGCCTAATCCAAGTTGCAGAATGCTTGAAGTTGAAATGAAGAAGAATAGAACAGACCTTGACCTACAGTGGCCTTTAGGTATCGTAGTACTCTAAAAGCAGCTAGTAAGTGGGCAACTTTTTGTTCATATGAGACTTCACTTTGTTTGGTTAGCCTAAAAATCATTTTGAATATCAAAGTATTAATTTTTTCAAAAGAAATTTTTAAACTATTAATTTTAATAAAATAAATCTCAAACTATTAAAAACTTAGTAATCTAAACTTCAACGGACGCCTGATAGCCTCATGTTTCACATTTTACAAAGAGAATGGACAGTCGTTCTCCAAACGGGCAGTCGTTCTCCAAACGGACCCCCCGTTCTGTTAGGGGCACGACCTAGAGGTGTAGAATGTTGCACGTGCATGTATGGGGGACCAATCTAAATAGAACGACCTCATTCTATCAGGGGTTGACGCGGGGTGTAGAACCCTCACGCACGTGTGTGCACGTGCAGAATGGGGGACCAATCTAAATAGAACGGCCCCCCATTCTATTTGAGGGTCGACATGGGGTGTAGAACTCACCGCGCATGTGCGTTCCACGTGGAAAAACCAAGGGGTGCCGTACATTTTAGTTCAATCCCCGTGTTACAGAGAAATTTTAACACGAGGAGCCGTGTTCAAGACACAGCCCCCTTGTTCAGCCTTAAGCTTGATAACGGGGGTGTTCTCCCTCAAATAGGGGGCCGATACGCAGTTAGTGTATATAACATCGACCTCCTGTGCACCTTCCTTTGGTTGAAAGTAAGAGAAACATCATTGAATCTGTGATTTTTGTAGTCGAAAATCCTCAAATCTCAGCCCTCACCGCTCAAAATCCAAAAATTTGAAGCCTCATCATCGAGAACCCAAACCCGAGGCCTCCACTGTCAAAAATCTGAAACCGAGCCTCTCAATCGGTGAAAATCTTACACCCGAGCCTCCTAATCGCCGAAAATCCCAAACCCAAGTCTTCTAATCGCTTAAAATTTCAAACCCAAGCCTCCTCATTGCCAAAAATCCCAAATTCTGAGGCCATTTTGCTAAAAATCCCCAAACCCACTCCATTTTTGTGAAAATCCGCAAACCCGATCCTATTTTGCTGAAAATCCCCATACCCGATCCCTAATCTTTAAAATGGTCCCCAAAGTTTTTTTGCAACGAAAGACTCCCCTCACCACACAAGCTGGCCCATCAAGCCGGGCACTTTCGTCACATGGTGCTCCAGATCAAGTGATGCAACCGCCGCCTGATTATTTGTCGATGGAATTTCAAAACCAAGGGTGTTGACGGTATTTCGAGAGGGATATGTCAATCTACTCGATTATTTATGGGAAGACTGCCAACTTCAGTGGTTGGCAGTCTTTTAAGATTAAGGAGATGTTTGACCGCATCTCCTTGCACGAGGTATACAATATGCTGGGAGACAGCTACCAAAAAGTTGTTCACTTTTTTAATGCAAACTTGACGATTACAGGGAGAGAGGGGTGCTTAAAGATGTACCTATTCTGTATAAATATTGTCATAGCTGCAAGTGATGTCAACGAACTGCTTGGATTTGTCGCAGAAGACGCGGTCAGATACTATCACGGTTCCTGAGAGTGTGATTTTGCTAGATCAATAGATAGACTGCAGTTCCTTAGGCTGATTCATCGCAATTTGGACATTCCAGCCTTTGTGAAACCGAGATCGAAGGACTTGAATGTAAAAGCTCAAGTTATTCACGACCTAATCAGCCACACCTTGCTGCCAAAAGGATGAACATAGAGATCTCGTGAGCTAGATGGATCTCTATGTCTTGGAGAAGATCTACAGCGGCACAATGTTCAACCCAGGATACATGATTTTAGGTCACATGGAACTGATCGGGTGAACATGCAACAAAGATCTGTCGCACGAGACATTGATTTGGAAGATCGTGGAGCGATCTCAGGTTCCACTGCCCACTGGAAAGCAATGAAGAGCTCCGAGATCCATCGATGTATTTGACAGGCTTCATTTGACTCAGATGGGCTAGTCAAATTTGCCAAATTGTAATAACCCGGAAATTTTAGATTTTTAATTTTAAATTTTTGAAACTTTTAATTTAATCTCGATCGGAGTTTTGAGAAATATTTCAACAGGAAAATTTAATTATAAGACTTAGAGTATACTTTTATGATAGTTTTCGGAATTTAAAGTCGGCAGGCCGAGAATTCAACGAAATTGCGGACGTTAAAAACACGTGTGGGCGATTAGGTAAATTGTTATTTGTTTAAATAAAAAAAAAAGAAAAAAAATTTGATAAAACCGAATGGCTTCACGAAGAAGCCACTCGGTTTTCTCTTCTGCCAATGAGTGCTAACAGAAGATGACCGAAGAGCGAAGGAGATCGTGTGCCGAAGTCGGAGCTGCGATCAACGGCCGACGAGCGCGAGTGTGAGAGGTGAGCCCCGTCGGTTTTCCTGCTTTGGCCGAACTTGGTGCTTAGCCTCCTTTCAATTCCGGCAAGTTTGACCGGAATGTATGAGTGGAATGTGACTAGTTGTGTATAGAAATTGTGAAATTCGAATTGAAATCAAGAATCGAACTTTTTTCTTAGGGACAGTATCTGTTTTTATCCGTTTCGACCTATCTACGGTTAATTTCTTTAAATTCTGTTTTAGTGAGTTAAAATAGGTGGTTAGAGGAGCGTTGGCCACTGTAATCATTTGATTCCGATATCCGACGCACAAGTTATACGCGTCGGAAGTTTATTTCAGATTTTGGTCCAAGTCAAATTAGCGAGCGTTTTTCATAGAATTGCAACGTGTGATAGTAGCATAACTGTTTTTTATGCGTAAAACTAGTTTTGAGTGAGTTTTGATGGAAGGAAACAAAAATGTGAAAATTGGTTAAAATGGCAGATTCGGTTTTGGGATTTTTCCACCTACCTGCGGCTCACCGTTTTAAAATCCGTCATGGTATGTTAAACTAGGTTCCTAAGTGGATGTTTAGCCACTTGAATCACTCGATTCCGTTAAAGGACGCAAAAGTTATGCGCGTCCGAACTTTAGGCTGGTTTTTAGCCGAACCAAACCAGTTACCCGTCTTAGTTGGAATTTCATGAGTGTAGTTAAGGAAGGTTATTTTTAGCTTATTTGGTGAATTTTGAGACGAAGATTGATGGGTGATTATTTGTGTTTTAAGTTGAGACACTTTTCGACGAAGCTGTACGTCGAGCAAGCTTAAGACGCTAGCTAAGTAGTGCATGCATATGTTTTGCCCAAGTGGCCCTACACTGTAGAACTTTAGGGTTTATGTGATTGATTGTGGTGTGCGTGCGTATTGTTTGACATGCATCATATTTTAAAAACGTGAACGAAAATTATTTTTGAGCATGTTTTGAGTATGTGGTGAGACGCGTGGCGGTGGTACTGCGGATCCTGCTAGTGTGTGGGCCGGTGCTTCACCAGTCGCAGATTCCGCTGAAGGAGTGGGCCAACTAAGCCGTCACGCGACCTGAATGTGTTGATGGTGAGGGTGATGGGCAGTGGTACTGCGAATCCTACTAGTGTGTGGACCGGTGTAACACCAGTCGCGGATTTTGCTCGAGGAGTGGGTCGACTGGGCTGTCGCGAAACGTGTGTGTGTGGCAACTGTGGCCCCGTGCTGGGGAGGCTGGGACGGGAGCGACGTGTTAGGGTGTAGTGTGGCGCGAGGTACACTCTTATCCTGATGTGGTTGTCGTGTGGTGATGCGTGTGTGTAGCTTGTGAGCCTCGTTGTTGGGGAGTCCGGGACGGTGGCGACGTGTCAGGGTGTAGGGTGGCGTGAGGTTCCTCCTTACCCTAGTGCACTACACTACGCGTCACAGATATGACAACATGAGTGCGAGTGTAGAGACTGCATGTGACAGGATTGCATTGTCGACTTTTACTTTCATATCGCATTACTTACTGAGCGTTAGGCTTATGTTGTGTGTTCTGTGGTGTAGGTGCCGACGACCTTGCTGGTGAGCCTCGAGAGCCTAATCCTGAGGCATAGAATGGTTGGCAGCGTGCAACCGAGGCACCGGATGATGGATTTTGTTAGGGCGACCCAACCCATGGTGGTGGTAGGTGAAGGTGAGATACATTGAGTTGTTATTTTATGTCAGGTATTTATGCAGATAGAGGAGTTTGTATAGACGACGGTTGTACAGGATTGTATAGAGTGGTTGTAGTGTTTTGGGGACGCGTATGTATTTTTATATGTTAGAGTATGGTATTGCTCTATACTGTGAATTTTCTTCATTTGCATTTGATGGATTTTCGTTGTCTTCATACTCTGATTTTGTTATGGTGATTTCTCTGGATGGTGGATAGATAAATGCTGTTAGTTTTGGTGAACTGTGTGCAGGGTTTAAATTTTGGGATAGCCAGTTTTTAGGCATTACTCTGCAAAAATTTCGAGAGAGGGGTTGAGAGTCGAAAGAATATGGAATATGTTGAAGTGTGTATTGTGAATGATAGAGAAGTGTAGATGAGCGTGGGAGTGCGGCGTGATCGCAGGTGCGCGGGGCACGCAGCCCTGCAGGTATTCACGGGTCTTGCGGTGCCGGGTGAGGGTGTGCGCGCGGACGTGCTATACAGCGGCAGGGTGCATAGGGCATGCAGCGCTGTGAGTGTGCGCGAGACACAGTGACGTTGAGTTGGCATGTGCGGCACCCCAAGGGTGCGCGCGGGGTGTCGAAGTGGGGACGCGAGTGCGCAGCACCGGATTGTGTAGTTGGAGGGGTGCGTTGGATTCTTTCCTAGGATTTCGAGTCTTGCCGTGTTATCTTAAATTATTTTAAATGGTTTTCTTTTCCGCTGCGTAGTTTTTATATTGAGGATTTCGCGTTCCCTCTTCGGGACGCGAGTTGTTTTTGAATAGAGTCGAAAATTTTTCATACTCACAAATGTTCTTTTAAAAATGATTTGAAAACGAAAGTGATATTAAATTGAGTGAGTTATGTCAAGTGTTAGTGTGTGTGTAGTGTGTAGATGCACTGTAGCGCACCAGGAACGCAGGGTTTCTCAGGGTGTTACACAAGTCTTGGATACTGAAGGGGGATCTTGGGGACTCCTTATCTCGGGATGCTTCGATGGAGGAGAATACCCCAGCCACCGCGACCGCACCGCCATTGGCCCCATAGGTTGATAGTAGTTGGGACAAGATAAAACAGATAAATGAGATATAGCAGCAAATGCAACAAATGTATCAAGTGTAGCAGCAGCTAGATCAGAGGTATTAAATGTAGCAGTAGATTGAGCCGCAAAAGGATCAGAGGATTGAGTTCTTCATAGGCAAGGTCGAGGAATCTAACTTTTTGTACCTTTATCTCGGGGCTTGCTTTAATCCATGCAGACTCTTATTCAATCTACATACCAGATATTCATGTCCGTTGACAACAAACTCTTTTGGTTGGTCCATGTAAATCTCTTTTTCTAATTCACTATGCGAGAAGGTTGTAATAACCCGGGAGTTTCGAATTTTATCTTTAATTTTTGGAATTTTTAGTTTGATCCCGGTCGGATTTTTTTGAGAAATATTTCAACGGAAAATATTTGAATTATAAGGCTCGAGGCCTACTTTTGCGATTGGTTTTCAGAATTTAAAGCCGGGAGGTCGGGAAGTTACAAAATTTCGGACGATTGAAGTACGTGAGGGCAATTTGGTAATTTGTATTTATTTTTGTAATATAAAAAAAAAAAATTGTAAACACCCGAATGGCTTCGTGATGAAGCCATTCGGTTGTTTCCTCTGTGCACCCGAGAGAGCCGAGAGGGAAGGAGACGCGGGAGAGATTCGAGCTCCGACGACGGCCGACGACCGGAGGAGAAGGATTTCGGCAGTCGACGTGGATAAAGGGCTCCGACAAACCGGGAACGACTTGTAATCCAGCCATTCCCGTGCCGAAGACCCAAGGTAAGCTGCCCTGCCTTTTTCGTTTTTCCGCCAGCAAGTGGGGAGTTCGGTTACTTCCGAACTATCGCCTGGTTTGAGCTCGGTTCCTGCTGTGAGGAGGGCTGGGATGGGCACGCTAGAGGCTCGGCATTTTCGCCCCAAACTCGGCCGAGGAGAGGTGGGAATGTCCCCTGTTCCTCCTCTAATCGTGGTGGCCGAAGATGTAGGCTACCTGTGTTCCTACCTCGGCTTGTTGTGCCATGGTATGGAGGAATTACAGCAAGAATAAAGGGTGGGGGAGGGGAGAGCTGGTAGTGCCCTGGTTTCGAGAGGAAAACCAGGGAAGTTTTGCTGCCATTCGAGCTTTCTGATCGAGAAACTTCGAAATTGTTATGAGTTATGCATAATGGACTGGAATGCGGCTGCTTGGTGAAAGAATTTGCGAAATTGGATCGAATTTAAATTTTTGGCTATTTTTAGGTTAGAAGCAGATTCTGTTTTTTGCCATTTTGGCCTAGTTTTGGTTAATCGTTTTAAATTCTGTTTTGCGGGTTAAAAATAGGTTGTTAGAGGAACGTGTGGCCGCTGGAATCGTTCGATTCCGATATCCGACGCAAAAGTTATGCGCGTCGGAAGTTTATGCGAGATTTTGGTTTAAGTCAAATTAGTGACCGTCTTTCGTGGAAAATTCGACGTGTGAGAGTAGCATAGCCATTTTGATGCATATAACTAGTTGGGAGTGAGTTTTGGTTGAAGGGAAGTGAAAATGTGAAATTTTAATAAAATGGCAGATTCGGTTATTGGCGTTTTTCGCCTATCTGCGGCCTACCGATTTAAAATCCATTTTAGGATGTTAAACTAGGTTCCTAAGGGAACGTTTAGCCACTTGAATCGTTTGATTCCGTTGACGGACGCAAAAGTTATGCGCATCCGAACGTTGAGCTGGTATTCGGCCAAACCAAACCAAACCAATGGACCGTTTTAGTTGGAATTTAATGAGTGTAGTTAGATAAGGTTATTTTTAGCTAATTGGTAAATGTTGGGAGAAATACTGATGAGAAATTGGTTGTGTTTTAGGTTGAGGCTTTCTGTTGGCGAAACTGTGTATCGAGCGAGCTTAGTACGCCAGGTAAGTAGTGCATGCATGTGTTTTGCCCAAGTGGGCCTACACTGTAGAACTTTAGGGTTTATGTGATTGATTGTGGTGTGCGTGCGTATTGTTTGACATGCATCATATTTTTTAAAAAAAAGGGGAACGAAAAGGATTTTTAGCATGTTTTGATGTATGAGGTGAGACGTGTGGCGGTGGTACCGCGGATCCCGCTATTGTGCGGGCCGGTGCTTCACCAGTTGCGGATCCTACTCGAGGGGTGGGCTGGCTGGGCCGTCATGCGGCGTAAATGTGTTGACGGTGAGGATATGGGCAGTGGTACCGCGGATCCTACTAGTGTGTGGGCCGGTGCAACACCAGTCGCGGATCCTACTCGAGGGGTGGGCCGGCTGGGCTGTCGCGAAACGTGTGTGTGTGGCAACTGTGGCCCCGTGCTGGGGAGGCTGGGACGGGGGCGACGTGTCAGGGTGTAGAGTGGCGCGAGGTACACCCTTACCCTGATGTGGTTGCCGTGTGGTGATGCGTGGGTGTAGCTTGTGGGCCTCGTTGCTGGGGAGTCCGGGACGGTGGCGACGTGTCAGGGTGTAGGGTGGCGTGAAGTTCCTCCTTACCCTGGTGCAGCTGCACTACGCGTCACAGGTGTGACAACATGAGTGTGAGTGTAGAGACTGCATGTGATAGGATTGCATTGTCGGCTTTTACTTTCATATCGCATTACTTACTGAGCGTTAGGCTTATGTTGTGTGTTCTGTGGTGTAGGTGCTGACGATACCGCTGGTGAGCCTCGAGTGCCTAGTCCTGAGGCGTAGGATGGTTGGCGGCGTGCGACTGCGGCACCGGACGGCGGACTTTTGTTAGGGCGACCCGACCCGTGGATATGGTAGGTTGTGGCCTGGTCGGTTTGTGGGTTTTCTTTCTTTTGCGGTGGTTATGTACGGAGGATGGGATTGATTGTTGTATATGTGTCAGTGCATAGGTGTATATGGAGTGCGTGTGATTTTGGTAACGTACGCGGATATTTTCCATGTTAGAGTATGTTATTTCTCTATACTGGAGACTTTCTTCATTTGTATTTTGACGGATTTTCGTCGCCTTCTTACTCTGATTTGGGTTGGGATGATTTCTCTGGATGATGGATAGGTAAATATTGTTGGATTTTGGTGAATTGTGTGCAGGGTTAAATTTTGGGGTAGCCAGTTTTTAGGCGGTACTCTGCCGAAATTTCAAGAGAGGGGTTGAGGTTCGAGAGGATACGAAATAGGTCAAAGTGTGTGTATGATGAACGCTAGAGGAGTTCATATGAGTGTGGATGTGCGGCGTGATTGCAGGTGCGCGGGGCATGCGGCCCTGTTGGGTACCAACGGGTCGTGCGACACCGGGTGAGGGTGTGCGCGCGGACGTGCTGTACAACGGCAGGGTGCGTGGGGCACGCGGCGCTGTGAGCGTGCGCGAAACACAGTAACGTTGAGTGGTATGTGTGGCACCGTGAGAGTGTGCGTGAGGTGTTGAAGGGGAGACGCGAGTTGTTTTCGAATCGAGTCAAAAAAAAAAAGGGAAGTAAATTGGAAACAAAAGGGTATTAAATTGAGTGAATTATGTTAAGTGTTAGTGTGTGTGTGTAGGTGCACTGTAGCGCACTGAGAACGCGGGGTTTTCTCGGAGTGTTACAAAGGTTGTTTTCACATCAAGTTGCTTGATCTCTAAATTATGACTTGAGGCTAATCAAAAGTTTATTTCACTCGATCAACTTTTACTAGGTACTCATTATTGATCTCCATATTTTTCCTTTTGTCTTCAATAGTCTGATCTTCAAAGAAAACAACATGTCGTCTTCTGACAATCTTCTTATCAATCAGATCTCAAACCCTATATCTGAATGTATCACTTCTATATTCGAGGAATATGACTTCCTTAGCTTTCTTGTCTAGCTTGGACCTATCATTTTTAGGAATATAGATGAATGTTATGCATTCTTTAAATGTTTATAATAGACGTCTTTTCATGTCCATAGTTTGTTTGAAACTTCTCCACTCAAAAGTGCTGATGGAGACAAATTGATGACATTTACTACTGCTTCTCTCCAAAATATTTTGAGAAGTTTTAAATGTGATAATATGCATCTTATTTTCTCTACAATTGTTTAGTTCATTCCTTCTGTAACATCTTTAAGCACCAATTCACATCTTGTGTTGGTATGGATACAGATATCTCCTTTTTCAATTATTCTGAAAATGTGACTATTTTTCATTTTAACAATATCAAAATCACTACTGGTGTAAGATGAAAAATACTCTATTTTTAAAGTAACATGACTAGATGCTCTAGAGCCACATACCTAATACGATTCATTCATCATGATGTTGATAACAACTTTGTATATAATGACATCTTCACCCTCAGAAGCAGTTGCAGTCATACTTTTCGTTTCTCTTTAGCACTTTCTGTGTCTTGTTCTGATGCACCACGGGAGATGCATTCAACATGCTAAACAGGAACAATGCATAAAGGAATAGTGCTTTCGGGTTTAACCAAAAACACCTCAAAACAAAATGCATATTTGCAAAAAATAGAACAATTGGCGTGAAAATGGAAATTGCGATTACCTGGCAATCGATTAATGAACAAACCTGTCAAGCTTCCTCAGAAGTTGACGACTGAACGAAGGAGATGATGATGAAGACACTGCTGGTCCAAAAGGCAACAATGGCACCTTCGGATAATGACACCTCCAAGAACGAAGGAGTGCTCCAGCGAGATGTCCAGTTTTCAACCCTCTTGCTGTAGTTCTAACTCAGAGTGGCTGGAGAAGAGGATGTCGATTAAGAGCTACAAAGAAACCTTAAATTGGTAGCGATGCCAAGAAGCCCAGCTCGGATATGACGCAACGGGAAAAATCTAAGAAACTTCAATAAGTTAGAAGACAATCTTCACTTCATATCAATATTTTTAAAATTCCTTTACAATGCTGCAAAATAAGTATAAATATGTGCTGAAAGGGTTTGGGTATCTAGTCTTCAGAATGCAAATATAGTTGTTAAAGAAAAACTAGTCGTTGGAATATAGCTGTTGGACTTTGGCACTTTGGTTGCGCGCAGGTCGCAACGGTCCTCGGCCATATGCACGCCAACCCTCAATCATTGATTAACGTGTACCCATTTACATGCCCAGGTGCTTGATCTGTGCGCGCCTATAATGAGCGATCATGTAATAACCCGAAAAATTTTGGTTTTTAAAATCTAATTTCAAAAATTTAAATTAAATCTTGGTTAGACTTTTCGGAAAGGTTTTAGCGGGAAATTTATTTTTTAAGACTTGGAATTTAATTCGTAAAAGAAATTTCAAGTTTTAAAGTCGGGAGAACGCGAATTTAACGAAGTTTCAGACGGTTATAGTGCGTAAGGGAGATTTAGTAATTTGATTTAATAAAAAAAAATAAAACAACTGAACGGCTTCGTGAGGAAGCCTTTCAGTGTTCTGTTCTTCGCCAAGCAACTGAGAGCGAAGGGCGATCGAGAGCTGGAATTTGGGCTTCGATCAGTGGCCGACGAGCGTGAGTGTGAGAGGGAAACCGCAGGCGAGTGTTGCTTCTCCGACGAACCGAAGTCATTCTGTTTTAGCAGCTCGAACTCCTGAAAAGAGAGCCTGAGCACTTTCTGCCGACAACCGCGAGGGAGAGTCTCCGTTCAACTCTGTTGCCGACAACCGAGCGCTCTGCTTGCATTCTTCTTCCCCTTCTCCTCCCGTCCGAGTGCAGAACGACTCCCTCGGTAAGTCTCTCCTTCTTCTGCTGTTCTGTTCTGGCAACCGAGTGGAGGGTTGATGTGATCTTCGAATTGTGCTAGATTATACTTAGTAGATTAGAATGTGATAAATTGATGGAGAAATTGGTGGAAATCAGGTTGATGTTAAATTCAGTTTCTTTTTGGTGAAAAACAGGTTCTGTTTTTAGCCGCTTCGGCCTATCTTTGGTTATTCGTTTTAAATTTTGTTTTAGTGGGTTAAATTATATTGTTAGTGGAACGTTTGGCCGCTAGAATCTTTCGATTCCGATACCTGACGCGAAAGTTATGCGCGTCGGAAGTTTATGTCAGATTTTTGGCCGAGTCGGATTACTACTACTGCTCTTAGATGAACCTTCTTTTGTGCGCGTCACTCGGTCAAGCTTCCCTTGTGTGCGCCAATTGATCGACCACTTCCTTCTTTCGCACGCCAAACCCGCCTTCAGTCACGTCCACCCAATGCGCCAAAACTCGATCACCATTGAGCCTATAAGTTAATATAACACAAAGACAACTATTTTTCACTAAAATAAAGTAACAAAGAAATGTCAATGTTTGTCATACAAAAGGAATAACGAAAAGCCTGCTACCGCATGTGTTATAAGCTCAGAGCGGGAACAACCCATCACATACCAGACATTGTTGGGCAGACCAAGGCTGGCTGCACATGTGTCTGATACATAAGAAAAGGCTTTCCTTAAGCAAAGCGGACACTAGATCAGGAACGACCCAAAATAAGGTTTTCTAAAGTTGGTTATGAGAACTGAAAGATCCATAAGGGGGAATATGCTACGCATGGGCATATTCCTAAGGTGGTGCACGAGAGATGGATTCATAGAACGATGCTTAATGGTGTCACATATAGTTCCAAAAAAACCTACACAGTGAACTATAAAAGCTATCAGTGCGATTGATCCGACGAGTATCAAAGGCTTTCGGTAAACTTCTTTCTTTCATTTCTAATTAGCTTGCGACAAGAAACTTTGTCTAAGGAATGACAAACTTCCTCTTCAACGCTAGGCATAATTGGCTCCCATTCCAAGCTATTAACTAAGGTATTTATCTGCAAAACAAACAAACTATTAGAAACAAAAGAGCTAGGTCATGTGCTTGACCGAGGTCGATGTGTGCCAATCCTTGGCACATCATGTTCTTTTTTCAACTTCTATCAATTCTTTTTCTGTGGTAAATCTTGCCACAGTGATAGCGCTTAACGTTCTTTTTATTTTTTGACTTTGATCTTCTTTACGTGTTGGCTCTAGAGGCCCCATGTTTATTTGATCTCCCTCTCATTATTAATAAAGCCTCCACAGAAGAGTACTATTTGTTCTTTCGCTTACTTTCTTTTTCAAGAATTGCAGCTGCAATATCATTGAACATCAATATTGTTTTTTCAGTACCGTTGAGCAAATATATAATGAGATGATCACATGAATTTGAAAAACTTTGAGGTAAAAGTTCTGCTCATTCATTTTCGTCGATTTTGTGCTTCATTGCTGTAAGTTGAGAAAATAATGTGTTGAGAGTATTGATGTGGTCAGTCACTGTTGTCGATTCTAACATCCGAAAAGTATACAAATTTCTTTTCAAGAAAATTTTATTATACCAGGACTTCTTTTCATAAAGTTTTATTAGTGTATACCAGATATGTTTGTCAGTTACTATTTCTGATATACTTGACAAAATTTCATTTGCTAAAGTAAAATGCAAAATGGCTATAGCATCCTCATCTACTTTGTTCCATTTTCATCTTTAACGTTCGTCGGTCTGTCACCGATGGCCATAGCACAATCATTTTTCCGCAATAGTGCTTTTATTTTTAATTTCTAGTGAGAAATTATTTTCGTTGAATTTTTCCATTTCAATGTTTATTGCCACAATCGCGAAGCTCTCATACCACTCGTTGGGAATAAAAAATTGGTTTGAACAATAATAATGTTGTCACTCTAAAATGTGGAGAGTACTGATCAGGATAATTTCAAGAAAGACTGTACTGGACAATCTTCTAGACAGAATTGTCTTTCCAAGTAAGTTTCTAGGAAAGATTGGAGGGGTCACAAACGATCCCACTTAAAATTCAGTCTTTTATACAGAACTCACTAATATAGTATAATTACACCATTAGATAATAGGAATATTTTTTCCACGTCGTAAAAAATATAATGGCTAAGAATTAAGTGAAATAATGGCTAAAATGAACACCATGGGTTCTTACGTGGAAACCCAAATCATGAAAAAAAAACTACGAGGATCGAGTCCAGAAAGATCTCACTATGAAAAATAAGATTTAGAATATTTTTTTAGATATCGAATATTTTAGAAAATATTTATTAAGAGAAATCAATTCTTTCAGAATTCTTACTGTAGTCACTTATTTTTTTCTCACATTTTTTCTTTTCTCTCCCACAAATTCTCTTCATTTCCTCTCCCTCTTCTCACATAAGAAACTTTCTTTTTCTTCAACTGGATCTTCGCTCTCAATAAGAAAGGTATGCGCTTGCAAAGAAAAACGTCTTTCTTTTCAACAAATGGAAACCTTTTAAGATCTCCATTTTCCTCCTATTGAGTCGCTCGTCATTGAGGGACCCCACAGAGAGATGGACGAATTGGTGAAGTTCAAGCTCCCATGTGCACCACACAACTGAACACTACAATGTAATATTTCATTTGGTTTTGAGAAGTTAACAGCTTGAAAGCATGAATCTACTACAAATACTTTTAGTTTCTTGTCCAAGATCCTGGATTGTGTAATATGGATTGCCATGGCCTTCTAAACAGTCACCAATTACTTCATCTAGAATTCCTTCCATGAGCTCTTCTATATTCTCAAATAAGAAAAAAGATCCAACACTCTCCCTTACATTAGCTGTGACATCCCCTTAATACTAACAAAAAAAAATCTCGTAAAAATTTTTCTTTTTCGTTGCTCCTTCAAATTCACTTATAACACTTAGAATTTTTTCCAAATTCTCAAATCTAAACTGACAATATCAAATGACAATCAAAGCACTTCAATCCTATGTATAACATCTATAATTCAATCATCATAAAAACGACCATTGAAAATACGTAACGGAAACCTAAAACATAATAAACTCAATACACCATTTTTTCATAAAAAAAAAAAAAAAAAGGCAGCATAACCTTTAATTTTTCTTAATTTGAAACCTACATTTCAAACAAGTCTAACAAAACATTATTCTTCCAAACAATTCCAGTATATGCTGAAACGTAAAACTTTCAAATCAAACCTCTATTTTCTTCTATCAAAACGTTTAAAACATCTTTGAAACACTTTACAATTTTCAAACCTTACATTCCAAAACCTATGCATCTAATCACACCCCAAAACATATGTACATTGCCCACTGGTTAAAATGCGCTCCGACAACTACAAGCACCATTCCACGGACATTCTCCTTCAACTGCTTCATTCGTCGGGCTGACGTACAACATCTCACCTTCTTCTATATCACCTACACCATAGAGACATCTAGTGAGCTAAAAGCTCAGTAAATCAACGTATAAAATAAATGCATGTCGTGCATATGCAGTTCGTAAAAATCCTAGTCATTTTATTCATTTCGTTTAATAGTAAAATGTCACTGAGGGTTTACTCTCACCAGATGGAGTAGACACATCTCGCAGTTAGATAGCCCTCTCCATCTATCGGAGGAAAAACATGCTCCAACCACGAGACAGTCATGCCTAAACCCCACCCCGACGTGACGAGGATTACGTGCATTCATTTCATTTCATTATTTCATTTCTTTTCGTAAAACATATGTATAAACTCATGTTGCATGCTATTTTTAAAACATGACGCATGGACAATGTACGATACGTAATTATAAGTGAACGTACAGAACAATCAATAAAAAATAAAAACATTCTATAGCTTAAACAACCTAACTACCCATCCAACTCACACTAAAACTAATTAAATCATCAAATTCCTCAATAACTTCAAACTCTTGTGATGTAGTCCAAATCGGCCAAGCAAATTCACGAAAACTTACCTCGGGTTCTACCAATTCAAACTTGAAATCCGTTTGCCTTATCATTGTCGATCTCAAACAATCTTACAAAATATCCAATTAAGAAACTTAATTCCAAAAAAATCAAAATTCTTGGATTTACGCTAAATATAAGCAAATTTTCAATTGAGCATATCTCACTCAATTTTTATTGAAATCCTATAATTCCAAGGCCTAAAAATTCATTAAAGAGTCTATTTTAAGATGGTGGAATTCATTTAAGAAAACCACTCACCAGAAATAGCAGAATATTAAGCAAACTGAACTGCCTTAGTGAGTTTCTCGGAAATCACTGCAAATTTTTTTCCAAATTCAAACATCCATAACTTTCTCAATTTAAATCGAAATCAAGTAAATCTAAGTGTCATGGACTCCTCTAAGAGTCTACTTTCTAATGATGCAGTCATTTAGCAAATAAAATTCAAGAGCTAGGTCGAATCTCTACAAAACAGTGGCTGCCCTATTTTGTGTAAATTTCAAAACCGGTTTTCCAATTTGTAAAATTATGCACCCATCTCCAATGTAATTCAAAACCAATCCTTAGAATGTCATTTTAACACATTTAACTCATCAAACAACCAAAATTTGAAGAGAAAATGGCAGATTTTATGGTTTTGAAACCCACTAAAACAAAGTTTTAAAAACTTAAAGGTTATCACTCATAAACACCAAAAATTGTGTAATTTATAACCAAAAACCAAACTCACTTTTAATCCTCAACTAAAATGGAGCCAGGGCATGAAAATGGAGAGCTGCAATAGAGGAAAATCGGGAACAAAAATCGTGGGAGAGAGAGAGGGTCAAACCCTTTTTAATTACTATTTGTTTTTATCAATTACCTTCTCACCCTTCAAGCTAATTGATATAGTTTTCTTCAACGCTAAACACACTAAAATTGACAAGTTTGACTTTGTCACGTAATCCTTTTAATACTTAAGTGATTTTCATTCTCCATTTCTTTAATTCTTCACAAATGCTTCAACTTGTTTTTCATCAAAATTAACCGAGTTGAATATTTACACGTATTTAATTATTCACCAAAAGCACTTTACATAAGATTTAAGTATTGTACAAAAATATTTTATGAACAAAACGTGCAAAAATTTCAAGTGTTACATTAGTCTCAATAAGTTGCTTTTCTGAGATCTCTAGGTCATCAAAAAATATTAAATTCATGATATTTAGCATCCGTCCAATCTTCTTCTTTGAATGTTACCCCATTCTGATTGCCATTATTTGAAGCAAACCCCTTTTTTATATAAACTTTATAAAGTTCATAATAATCCTTTACAATCTGGGATCTTGTAGTTTCCTCTTCATCCAAGAAATATTCAGACATTATCCAATCAATGAGAGAGTCTCTAGGAGGAAAACCTTTATAGAAAACCTATATCTTCCATCCCAACAATTGTATATCACGATACAAACCTTCCATGTTGCCCTCCAATTTTGTGTCCCGGTTGCTCTATTTGATCTTACCCCCTTAGCATACTTCCAGTTGCTAGAACTAAAGAAGAACCCTTGGCGAACACCAATTTTAAACGTAGGAAATCCCAATAGAAAGTGGTTTGGTGCGAATGCTCTATACATTGGTTGTTGAGAAGCTCTATAAGCTCCCTCAAAGAACAAGCTGTAAAGAGTGAGATTATCCGATAGACCAGCCAAATTTACCGTTGAAAAGATCAACCCTAAATCACCTCCAGTACATAGAATGCTTTTGGGAGGTTGTCGTCCTGGGAAAGGGCAACTTCTACATTAGTGATGAGAACATTATTTTGAGGTGGAGTCAGTTCTTCTCAACTGAAATTGTTGTCCACCAAAACCACCCCCTTTTGTGTCAATCTGTCCCTGGAGCTTGAGGGTGTTGACGTAGGAATTTTCTGGTTGGGGAACAACAACTCATCCTTCAGCAGATTGTCACAATGAGATGGAATGTAGTAAGAGAAACTTTATGGTGGGGCCCTATTTTCTTGAGCTTCACGAAAAACAACTCCCTTCAGGTTTGATTGGACATTGCCTCTTTTGTGCTGATAAGTATTAAGTTCATGGGTCCACTTGAACTTTTCAAGCCCAAATATTTGATCCACAATATCCTTTATAACTTTTCAAAGTAACTCGGGCTCTTCTTCTAAGTCTTCGGCCTAACCCTTGCTTATCCAATTATCAGCTCATCTTCCTTGGACCCAAATCTCAGTCCAATCTCTCAAATAATTAATAGGGGGACGCAGGTGACTTAACCCTAGCCGCCAACCTCCATGCAGAACATTCATTATCCAACCGTCTACCATTTGCCTTCCAGCCATCCACCGATCGGCTTCGAAAAAAGCCAGAACTTCGATGGCCCACCCTTCATAGGGCTTTTTTCTTAGTCTATTGTGTTTGTTAAATTGGGGCTTCCAGTCGGTTACGGATAGGCGACGCCTTGTTCTGTGAGGAGCCCCAACTCGACACCACTTCAATCGTTTAGCTGTCAAACAAAGTTCCTCGAGTCAGCCATATTCTTCATGCTGATGAACTGTTGCACGACAATCCACAAGAACTTTCTTGACATTAGGCAATATGACACAGCTTGTCTCTGAGTTTCGTTGGTAACAACCGCGAGTCTCAGTCTCCTTTGCTCTTTTAGTTCCCTCTACACCTGCAGAAGCAGAAAGCATCTGCTTATGTTCTGTATTTTCAGAGAGTTGAAAGCTTTTGGTCCACGGAGGTTCACCGCATGGTTCTCCTCTCCCATTAAATCACCGTACGAAACTGAACTCGCTCAAAACAGTGGCCAGATGTGGTGGTCAGAGCTTCACCAAAATATGGAACCAAAGCTTTAAACCAAGATCCTGATCATTCTATTTCTAGGAGTCGTCTCAAAAATCGATGCAACGTTGGGTCGACCTTGAAACCTTAAACTTGACTAGTTTCATTCTGATACGCTTTTCTTTGTCATCGCGGGGAAAAGTAGAGGCGGATATCGTCTGTTTCGATCCAATTCTGAGCCTGAACAGAATCCAGGCTAAGGATTGGAGAATCTTTTTCTTGGATCCCAAAACCAGCCTTGGGAGAATCGAAATTAGAACAAAATTTTCAGTACGGTCTCAGTTCAGTCTTGGTTTCTCTTATAATATTTCTGAGGTGAATTGCAAACCTAAGTGAGAGACTGAGTGAGCGAGCACCGAGAATGAGAGAGAGAGCAGAGCAGAGCAGCCAACAGTGAGCACGAGTTGGGGCTAAGGCTACAGGGCTAGGGCTGGGGCTGGGCTGGGGTTGGGGCTGGGGCTGGGCCGGACGGGACTCGAGAGTGGAGGGTGACTAAAAGTTCAATTGACTGTCGAAAAAAGTGAAGATCAGAAGTGAACTTTCAATTTACTTAGTTTTTCGGTCTTAAATTTCAAGCTTGCAGTCTTAAGTAAAAAACTTTTTTTATTTAAATTTAGTTCGGTTCAATCTGATTTAAGATTTTAAGATTATTTAGACCTGAATAAAAAATCAGACTATTTTTCACAATAATCTCATTTCTAAGATCGGTCCCAGACCGAGAACCAGAGGATCATGTATAACGGACTTACAACATTACCAAAATCTTCAGTTCCATCTGATTGGA
The DNA here is from genome assembly GCA_022433055.1 of Begonia peltatifolia. Classification (NCBI taxonomy): domain Eukaryota; kingdom Viridiplantae; phylum Streptophyta; class Magnoliopsida; order Cucurbitales; family Begoniaceae; genus Begonia; species Begonia peltatifolia. The sequence continues at coordinate 4,654,809 of CM039522.1, forward strand.
CTTAAACATGACCAAAATCTTCAGTCCGATCTGATTCTCGGTCATCGCGATTCGGTCCTGCGCACTAAGAAAAGTCACCAAAAAGTCATGGTCGCTAAGTTGCTGACGTGATACTAACCTGCTGATAAGATGTTGACCCAATTATGTGGGTTGACATGCTGATGTGGCATTGATCTATTTACGTGGTACTATTGATGATGTGGCAGGTGGGGTAAGTTGGCCATTGACTTTATCTCTACTTTGACTTTACGTCAGAAAATTTGATCGAAGGCTAAACAATGTTAACAAATTTAAAGGAGCCTATTTTTGAATTGTTTCAATATTCTGATTACAATAGTGACCTCCGTCTGTTGAATTTCATATTGATCCTGGAGCATGTAAATCGAAATGAGGTTGAAAACTTTGTCTGTGTATTTAAGTTAGAAAATTGTAAATTTAGTAATAAGTGTTTGACATTAGATAAATTTTAAATTTCTAGCATCAAGGAAGTCTCAAAAATCAAATGTATAAGATTGAAACTTCAGAGTTTTTCCGATACACGTATGCATTCGCGAAATACAAAATCATTTGGCATTTTTTTTCAGTTTGAATTTCTAATACCGATTTAGATTCCATCTGATGTCTTTAGTTTTTTCATTGATATTTGGACATTAGATTTGTTTTATGTTATTACTATGTACATAATATGATATATGTTCCCAGTAACGAGTTTTGCCTAGCCAATATGGTTTTCATCGTCATTGAGCGACAAATTGTCTTACTATACTGTAATGCATTATGGTTTTTAAAGTTTTTATTTTTTGAACCATCATATATAAAACTCTACATGTATTGTCTAAAAGCATATCAAATTTTATACTATATGCAGTGAGTTTTACATGTTTATTTTATGTATTTATACTATTTTATTCCAATTGATTTGTATGTTGGACGAACTTTCGATTGTTTTGGACAGTATTGGGTCTCTATATTTATTGAACCTTTGATGATTTAGATTGTGTTGGAACCAAACAAGTAAAGCAATCGAAGACTGATTATTTACACCTACTACGTGATGGTGTTTTGTTTGTAGACAGGACGTTGGATTGATACAGTGATGACATGTTATAGGGCTCAAATTCAAACCCATTTAGAGTGTTTTGTTGTTATGTTCGATATGCAATTAGTTGGTCTTTAGACGATTCTTTTTTCTCCCTCATGTGAGAGATTGGATCTACCGATCGCCATTGTTGTGCAAAAAAAACAAAAAACAAAACCAAAGTTCATGTGTGACAATCAACTAATTTATGATAAGAAAATTGTTGAACTCACGAGAGCTCGAAATTATTAAAATTTAAATTGACATAAAATAATTTTAACAAAACATGAAAAATTATTTAGGGGTGTAAAATTACAAAACAATTAGTCAGCATAAACAAAGCAAATTAAAAAATCAAATGATGAAAACATGACTTATATTCTATTTCCACATTTAATATGAAATTTATTAACGATCCTATAAACATTCTGCAACAATATAAGTCTTACAATATTTTACTCAGACTTATGACAAACTAATTCGAATAAAATGATGTATAAATATTTGAAATAAAAAACATAACATGTATGTAGTTAAAATTCTCACACAAATCAATATCCGTCTTGATTCTATTTACCATTACATATAATAAGAATCAAAGTATGTATTCATATCTTTTGATTAGCGAATAAACTAATTAATAAAAATATAGTTATTTATCTAAACATGTTCATGCAACAAATAATAACAAATAGATAAATTCATATAATTGGATACTAATTTCTTATAATCCCTCAAAACTTAGCTAATGAACAAAGAAAAGATAATCATATTAATAATAAAAAATTATCATATCAGAAAAAGAAAATATAGATAAACTCTCTTCGATGTGATATTGTATGATGTTACAACAATGTTGCGTTCTGATTCTCCTTTCTGTTTATGATTTTCTCCTCATTTCTCTTTGATTTTCTTTTAATTCAACCTTTTTGAGTCTATCAATTTGGTTGTCTTTGTTTCATAATAAAGCTTCCTTTTTAAATTTTGAAACATTACTCCTCTTCCTCTTCTTTTCTATTTTTTCTATCGAAAATTTGAAAATGAAATCAGATCCTCATTTTCTGGTCAAAATCTCAGTTGGGTTCTATTTCTTCTCCTAATGTAGAATCTTCCTTTTGTTATTGATTATGACTTTCCTTAATACTTTTCAACTTTCAAAATTTAATTTGCACTTCAATATACTCTCAGTAAAATGTAAATTTAACATAAGATTTTTCTTAAAAGTACGTGAGAAACAAATCTTTCTATATTAAACATGATGTTGAAGTATGCTGAAACATTTCGCAACAAAAACATGATTTTTATTTATAAAGTCACTAATTTCAAACGTTATTTATATAAATTATACTCACGCAATTTTTTTTTTTTCAAGAGTTATCAGTCGTTATTCTTTTTATTCGCTTTGTAGGCAATTAACATATGAAAGGTCTATAAGTGACCTCATGAGACTCTTTTTAACAAAAAAAAAAAAAAAAAAAAAAAAATTGGAGGCATATTTTGTATACAAATGTATTCCAATTTAACCACACGATGTAAAAACTGCTAAAAATATTGAAATTTAAAATCCCCCTTGGGAGTCGAGTTGTTTGACGGGCGGCTGAACTCATCTCTGCTTGGGTGTTGGTTGCCGAAAAAGGTGCAGTGGTTCCCCTATTTTTTATGAGAAAATGTTTCTCCTCATCAGTCCTCTCTCTTACCTTTCTCTATCTCTCTCTCGCTTGGTCAAGGCAGAAAAGGAGTAAATTAATTTCTTCACTGTGCATCAACAATCTTTGGTAGGTGATTTCCTTCTTCAGTCTTCGTCATAGTCAGGGTTGATGATTCTCTAATGCTATATTTTCTTTTGGATTTGAAGAGTTTCAGTCTTGCTTGGAAGTCGATTGTGGAGATAAGAATTCAGAAAGGAAGATTAAGGTTTTTAGGAAGAAAAATCAGATTAAGGTGCAGATCGTTGAACCCTTCGATTCCCTAAGGTATATCGAATCTGAAATTTTCTTCCATGATCCGTTGAGATAATTTTGGTGTTGCTGAGAAGTTGAAGTTCGGGCCTAAGATTTTGCACAAGGATGTATATTCTCTGTTTCGGAACTTGTAAAATTTGTTAATCTTTTTGGATTTAGATTTCATCGGATATAATGGAGAATCCGGCGAGCTGATAAAGAATTGCCTCATTTTTTAAATTAATTATTAATTAGTTATTGACTAAAGAATGATATACAAAAAGTGTTGAAAGAATTTTTCTCCTTAAGCTCAGTTTTTTGCTGCAGCTTATTATACATTCAAACTACTAAAACACTACTCGTTACGCTAAGAACCTAAAATCCTGCACGATGAGTTACCTCATCATATGTATTTACAAGTATAATACTAATATAATACTCATTTTTAAGTTAGAGCACCGGATTACGAATGACTAACTTGTTAAGAAATAAAGAAAATTATGATTTATTGAGAGTTTTGGTCAATATATTCCCTAGCTGAGCACGGGTCCGAATATGAGATAAGGAAATTGTTCCATCATGAATTGCATCACGAACAAAGTGCAATTCATCTCTATATATTTTGTTCGTTCATAAAAAACTAGATTAGGCACTATATAAAGAGCAGCTTGACTATCACAAAATAATCTCATAGGATGCTTATGTTGTATTCCAAAACAAGCTAAGAAAGATTTCAACCATTTTAACTCACAAGTACTAGTAGTCATAGAACTATACTCAGCTTCTACAGAAGATCGAGAAACAATTTCCTGTTTTTTCGTTTTCCAAAAAATAGAAGAAGAACCTAATAAAATAAAATAACCAGCCAACGATTTCTGAGTCAAAGGACAACTTGCTCAATCACTATCACAAAAAAACATATAATTGAAAGTTACTCTCCCCGCGCAGCAAAATACTCTACCTCGAACACCCTTTTAAATACCGCAAGACTCTCAAAGTTGTATCTCAATATTCAACACGAAGATAACCCATAAATTGAGCTAATATATGTACTGAGTAGCACAATTCAGGTCAGGTAATGGTAAGTAAATTAGACAACCTACAAGACATCAATACTTCTCTGGATACTCAAAGTCAGGGCTATTGATGGTGGCAAGATAGTGATTCGGTTTCGTGGATGTAGAAGTAGAGGAGCTCCAAGTAAACCAGTCTCACTTATAATGTCAAGAACATACTTGCATTGTGAAATAAATAAATCATCCTTCTCATGTGTTACTTCAATGTCAAGAAAATATTTGAGAATGGTCTTTCATATTAAATCTTTTACTGAGTTGTTGCTTGAATTTTTCTATTGCAAAAGAGGGAGAACCAGTGATTATAATGTCATTCACATATACAAAGACATGTAGAACAACGTCATCCTTAGAATAGCTAAACAATTAGTAATAAGGGTAAAATTGTTGAAAACCAATATCCTTCAAGATAGTCGAGAGTTTAGAAAACCAATTCCAAGGCAATGGCCAGAGACCATATAATGACTTATGTAAGTGACACACTTTACTCGAAGTAGTTGATTGGAAACCAGGAGGAAGTTGCATGTGTAACGAACCTTTCATCCCAATAGAATCTTGTCCGCTTTGGGTCACTCATACATCTCTCACAGATTTGTTTTGGCAATAACTTTTTAGTCGGTCACCCAACATGATACTGCTATCGCTGGAGAGCTCTTAACTTTGGAGCTCTTATGGGATCCGATGTCAATTGTGCTCCAAAACACGTCTTACTTTCTAGGGAAGACATTTTTTTACATAAGTTTCATTTTCATCTTCAAGCGATGTGGTATTATGATAAACTCATCTCTACCTTCACAATAGATCGATAGCCTCCTTTTGGGCCACATCTCTTTTCCTCCAAGCGATGTGGTATTGTGGCAAGTCCTTATTTCGGCCTCCACAATAGATCAATAGCCCCCTTTTAGGCCACATCTAAGGTTGGGTACAGATTCTGATACCATTTGTAACGCCAACCTGTAAAATCCAGCTAAAAATTTTTTTGAAATAACTTTGAAATTCGTAGCGAAAAATTTTTCGTTAGTCGTTGGCGGAATTTGAAATTTAAAACTACCATTTAAAATATTTGCATTGCGTAGCGGAAGACTTGGTCTTTCGTGGAAAACGCGTCCCAAAAACATTAAAGTCAAGATTTGTTTTTTCTTTTCAAACCACAGAGGCAAGGGCGATCGTCCAAAACTCCCATATGCATCCCAAAATAATCTATACATAAAACGTTTAAAACCCTTAAATTCATTTACATGTATCGTAAAATCAAAACGCGTGTAACTAATCCAAAATGTGTTCCTACTTGCCCAAAATACGTACACACCACCCACAGGTCTAAAATTGCCAAACAACCCATGACATATATACTTCATCATCAAGATCTCTATGAAGAAAGACGTTATGTACATCCGTCATGTGCAGTTCTCACTTTCTTGCTACTGCTACAGCAAAAAAAAAAAAAATGAACCGTGACCATTTTAGCGACGAGGCAAATGTCTCATTGAACTCAATTCCAACAATTTGTCGATTGCTGAATACAACTAGGAGTGCATTTAATCTTTCAATTGTACCATTAGATTGATACTTAATTTTATAGACCCACTTACACCTGATATCCCTCTTCTTATGAGGAAGGTCTTATAAAGTCCAAGTGTCATTTCTCTCAAGAACTTAACGATAATGAGATATCTAAGTGTAAACGAAGGTTGAAAAATAAGTTTCAACCAGTATGTAACTGTTAAATCTGGATCTGGTAATGCATGATATTAATTTTCACCTTAACGTGTTTTACTTGCTGAGATTATTTCTTATTAGTAATTTTGTGTTTTAGGTGAGTTTTTATCTGATGATGAATTGACACTGCTCAAGAATTTTTCAAAGGCAGACGAGCATATAAAGGAAGATGTTGTCGTTGGTTTCAAATAAAATTTTTAAGTTATGGTTTTGTATCGTTTAAAATAATTTTACGTATTTATTATATTTAATTTCAGTTTTGATAAATTATTTCATCATGTTGCATTTTTAATTAACTATGTTATTGCTTTAAAATTAATAAATGAAGTTTATTTAATATTTGTTTAGTATTGAATTTTTTTAAATATTTATTAATAGTTATTTTGAAGATTCTACCTAATAAATAATTTATGTTATTTTCAAAGACTTTGAATTAAAAAAATTAAGATTTTATAACAATCTATTGCAAATCGATTTAGGAAAAATTTTAGAATTTCAAATTGAAAAAAAACGAAATTAAATTTTTAAAGTTGTTACAAAAAAAGTGCTAATTCTCTAACTGCATCTCTTTAGCACATCTTCATCTTTCTATTCGTGGAGCCAAACACAAATACTTATGTCCTTGTGTTGAATTTCTTTCTGCTCTGATATCATTTTCGAAAAGTACAGAGAATTTTTCTCCTTAAGCTTATTTTTTGGCCTTAGCCTATTATATATTCAAACTGCTAAAAAACTATTCATTAACCTAATAACTTAAAATTCAAACTACTAAAAACTACTCATTAACCTAAATTGCAGCACATGATGAGATACCACATTCTACGTATTTACAAATATAACAAATGAGGTTTAACCAAAGGATTTCCAGGCTATTCCAACATGTCTTTCTTCCTTCTGTTTGGGGTGATTTAACAATGTGGTAGGATACTTTTGATGGCAACCTCCTGTTTAAAAATCAAAAAGTTGTGTTAATCTGATTGTTTCCATACTAATTTTCTTTTTGAAAATTTAGATTCGAACGGAATGATTTTTGTGCGTATGAAGAGTTATAATCTTTTTGGAAAGAAAGGAATTTTCTCGTAGAAGCCGATCGAAAATGGATTAGAACTTGCCTAGGTGAGGAATTCATAAATTTTATTGTGAAAATATTGAAAGGACCTGATAATGTAATTTTTGGAAACTTGATTTCAGAAATTTGGATTCGGATTCGTTTGGGTCGGATTTAGTGCTTCTATTGTCCTTACGAACGAAGTGTCCTAACATAAAATTTGGACATGACCAATTTTGGATATTTGGATTGCTAGCGCTTTGGACATGAGGTAGAGATTTAAGTTTATTAATAGTATTTTTCTTTATATAAAATATCTATTATCATTGAATACTTCTAAATTGATTATGTATGTTGATTTAAATTTTATATAATTTTTTATTTATTATTGTTAAATAAAAATAATAAGACAGCTAACGGTTATGTTCTAGGGTGCAAAACCCTAAACTTTTTGAATTATAATAGGCCAGATGACGTAGGAATTTAATTTTATGAATGACATTTTTTTTTATATAAAATATCTATTATTACTCAATACTTTTAAATTGAGCATATGTATTATTGTTAATTAAAAGTAATAAGACAGCTGATGGTCGTGTCTTTGGGTGGAAGAACCTTATTAGAGTACTTTGTGGCTTTACCGATCGCCAAGTATCATCCTTTTTTAAAATTTCTTTTATAAAAGGTTCTATAAATGGCATGCTCACATCGATTTAATTTAAATGTTATTTATAAAATTTTATCATTATTGAGTTTATTCGACTCATCACAAATGACTTTCCCTTGTCGGACTTATTAAAAGTTTTGAATCGATCGATGCAGAATTGACCTCGACGATATTTTAGTTCTTATTTTATTTTTCTAAAATGTCTCTTGTTCTATAAATGGCATGCTCACGTGGATTTGATTTAAATGCTATTTATAAAATTTTATTCTTATTGAGTTTAGTAGACTCATCACAAATGACTCTGCATTATTGGACTTATTGAGAGATTTGAATCGATCGATGCAAGATTGAGCTCGATGATAGTTTAGTTCTTATTTTACTTTTCTAAAATGTCACTTGATGAGTCCTTATTTCCATTTTCGTTCGTTTCTTTATTTTTTAAATGTGTTATATCAACTTTATTTAAATTTGCGCAGTTTACTTGATATATATTATCATATTATCATTGATGTCATTATTGGACCTTATTTTATTCCACTGGTAATTGAGCTCTGGCTATTTAATCAATTCTAAAAGACTTCTGCTATTATTTAGTGAAACTTAAAATTAAAGGTAAGACGGTGTAGTCCGTTTTGGACTGGGTCGTTCCCTATTCTTTCTTGAGTCTCTTTTGAGGCATGCCAGATGACTTGATTTTGATAATTGAAAATCCAGCTACGGATTCTAATGTAACAATCAGAATTTCTGCTAAAATAGTTTTCGAAAATTTGTCTTGGTAAACGGTGGAGTTTTGGAAAATTAGTTTGAATAACTATTTTTATAAAATTTGGAAGACTTTCTAAATATTTTTGAATATTTGGTTGATTCAATTGGTTGAATAATAATTGATTAGTAAATCACAGGAATATAGAAAGTTGAGAACTTAATTTTTTTATTTGAGTAAATCTTAAAAATTTTGAATTGATTGCTTTTATTAAATCTAAAAAAAATTTAAAAAAAAATAGTTTATTGGTTAATTTAGAATAAAATTTTTTTTTTAGGTTAACTAAATAAAATAAAGGTGGTAAATTTTAGTACTTAATTAAATTAAAAAACCCGATCCCAAGTGTGCCTATACATGATTCTTAAACTTCTATTACTTGCTATATCAATCGACAACAAATGTCCTATAAATACAATGCAACACGTCATGCTCAATAAATAATGGAGATCAATATTATTTCTCCATGTCGCGCGATAAATGATTTATCATACATGAATATGTGTACAACTACACATTAAGAATTCTTAAACTTTCACCTCGAGTCTAGATACCATCGTTTGCTTTCTCATTCATTAGATTTAGGGTGTGTACTCAAAGATTACGTTTGGTTGATCTCTTGTACACATGTTCCTCAAAATTGATAAGATTGTGAGATTATGTTCTGATGTCTACTAATCAAATATCTTTATGAATCCATGCAAGATGATGCATATTTCATCAATGCCACTATTCTTCCAACAACTATTCTATGTTATTTCTCCAGCGTTGAGGCACTATGATTCCAACGTCATGGCTCACAACCCATCATCAATGCCAAGATGTTTCGTTCTTGAATGCCTAGGCGCCCAACCTTAATTCCCAAATTTTATAGAGAATTCTACAAATAGCCTTGCGGCTCCTCAGCCCAACATCGCAACGTCAAGCACTGTTCTTCCAAGAACAGCGTTCTGCCAATCTATTTTCCATCCAATTCCCCCATAAAATCTGTTATTTCATTTAAAACAAGCTATGCATATGTATTCATACTGATGTTTACTGCTTTTATACGGTAAAAATTTCAATTAAACCCACTTCTAACGCTTAATTAAGCCATACATAAGAAAATCTGAGAAGTAAACCATCATTTATAGATTTCTCACTTTCACCTTAGAATTTTTACTCCACTAGGGGCTTTTTGATATGTTGAAACACTTCTACTTTGGACGTTTTTGCGAATTCTTGCTCATTCTCTAACTTGTCTTTTCTTTCTCGTTGTGGTTCCTTTTTCACTCTCTTTATCCCATCTTTCTGTTCGCCACGGACACATTTGTTGACTTTTAATACACAACTACCTTATTAATATAGGTCATGCTTAACCTAATAATTAAGATTAACTTAATTAATCCCAATTAATTAAGTATTAAAAAATTTTAATTATGCTTTAATCCATAACTAACAATTTAATGAAGTAAGATGTGTTACTGTTTCATTGGAATAAAATTTTTCAATCATGTTATCATGAATCATTATGTCATACACTTTGCCCTTCATGTAAAATATGGTATTTTTATGATTTATTAATTGTTTTGAGATTTAAGTTTTTAACTAATGATGTATCATCGATTGACTCATTTTGTCGTTTTCAACTACGTTGAATTTTTTTTTTTTGAAGATTTGATCAATTTGACAATTAGGTAAATTATTGTGTGGATAAATCGAAAGAAATAAGCATAGGGTAATTCAAAATTTATCATGTGAATAATTGGCACAAATTTCAATGTTGAGTAGAAAATAAAATAAGTGAACGGAGGTTTAGATGAGTTATAATTATTTTGAAATAAGAAGATAATAAATAAAAAAAAAATGTGTGAAACCCTAATTTGTTTCTCACTAGTGCGCCGTGGTCAAAAAGAAGAGGAGAGGGAGAAAGTGACCGAGAGAAGGAAGGAGAGGAGAAGATCCAATCTCTAATCATGCAATCTGTAATAACCCAGAAAATTTTGAATTTTTTAAATTTAATTTATGAAATTTTTAATTTAATCTCGGTTGGAGTTTCGAGAAATATTTTAATGGGTAAATTAAATTATAAAACTCGGAGTCTAGTTTTAGTAATGCTTTTCGAAATTTAGAGTCGGGAGGACACGAATTTGACAAAAATTTCAGACGGTTAAAGCACGTAGGGGCATTTTGGTAAATTTTAATGATTTAAATTTATAGTTTTGTTTTAGTTTTATTTTATTTTACTTTTTTTAAAACAACCAAATGGTTTCGAAATGAAGCCATTCGGCTGTTTGACAAACGAGAGAGCGAGAGTGAGCGACCGAGAGGGAGAGTGGGAACCGGAGAGAAGTTGCCGACTATCGACTGCCGTGAGTGGGAAGCCGGCGTGCAAGGTGCTTTGGTGAACTGTGGTTAGCTGGTGGCTCGATTTTCTGGGCTGGAAATTTGACCGAGAAACAAGTAACTTTCCTCTGTTTATCTTTGGTTTTTGCGACCGATTGTGGTCGGTATGCCTTGAGCTAGACTTTCGAAGTCCGAGCGTGTAACTAGGACGTCTGGAAGGGGGCCTCAACTGTGTTTAACTCTTGATTTGGCTGAGTGCTCGGATTGGGAGGGAAAAACCCAAAATTTTGTTGACTGTGGGGTTTGAGTTTTGAGTTTGAAATCACTGGTTTTGTTCTGATTATGCTTAATTGGTTGGAATGTGGGTGTTTGGTGAAGAGATTTGTAGAAATCGGGTGGATGACGGGATTTGGTTTATTTTTGTGTAAAAACAGATTCAGTTTTTAGCCATTTTGGCCTGGCTTCGGTTAATCGTATTCGATTCTGTTTTTGTGGGTTAAATTAGGTTGTTAGAGGGACGTATGGCTGCTGAAATCGTTCGATTCCGATATCCGACACAAAAGTTATGGGCGTCGGAGTTTGTGTCAGATTTTGGTCCAAGTCAAATTAATGAGCGTTTTTCGTAGAATTGCGACGTGTGATAGTGGCATGACTGTTTTTAGTGCGTAAAACTAGATTTGAGTGAGTTTTAGTTGAAGAAAAACAGAAATGTGAGATTAATAAAAAGGGGCAGATTCTGTTTCGGGGTTTTTCCACCTATCTGCGGCTTACCGTTTTAAAATCTGTCATAATATGTTAAACTAGGTTCCTAAGGGGACGTTTAGCCAATTGAATCGTTCGATTCCGTTGACGGACGCAAAAGTTATGCGCGTCCGAACTTTACGCTGGTTTTCGGCAGAACTAAATTGGTGACCCGTTTTAACTAGAATTTTATGGATTTGGTTAAGAGATATTTCTTTTAACTTATTTGGTGAATTTTGAAGCAAAGATTTATGAGTGATTGTTTGCGTTTTAGGTTAAGACATTTTTGGCAAAGCTGTGAGTCGAGTGAGCGTACGACGCTAGGTAAGTAGTGCATGCATGCGTTTTGCCCAAGTGGGCCTACACCGTAGAACTTTAGGAATTATGTGATTGATTGTGGTGTGCGTGCATATTGTATGACATGCATCATTTTTAAAAAAGGAAACAAAAATGATTTTGAGTAAGTGGTGAGACGCGTGGCGGTGGTACCGCAGATCCTGCTAGTGTGTGGATCAGTGCATAACCAACCGCGGATTTCGCTCGAGGTGTGGGCCGGCTGGGCCGTCACGTGGCGTGAATGTGTTGACGGTGAGGATGATGAGCAGTGGTACCGCAGATCCTACTAGTGTGTGGGCCGGTGCAACACCAGTCGCAGATTCCACTCGAGGAGTGGGCCGGCTGGGCTGTCGCGAAACGTGTGTGTATGGCAACTGTGGCCCCGTGCTGTGGAGGCTGGGACGGGGCGACGTGTCAAGGTGTAGTGTGGGGCGAGGTACACCCTCACCCTGATGTGGTTGCCGTGTGATGATGCGTGTGTGTAGCTTGTGGGCCTCGTTGCTGGGGAGTCCGGGACGGTGGCGACGTGTCAGGGTGTAGGGTGGCGTTAGGTTCCTCCTTACCCTGGTGCGGCTACACTACGCGTCACAGATGTGACAACATGAGTGTGAATGTAGAGAATGCATGTGATAGAATTGCATTGACGACTTTTACTTTCATATTGTACTACTTACTGAGCGTTATACTTATGATGTGTGTTCTATGGTCTAGGTGCTGACGATTTTACTGATGAGTCTCGAGAGCCTAGTTCTGAGGCATAGGACGGTTGGCGGCGTGCGACCGAGGCACCGGACGGCGGATTTTGTTAGGACAACTCGACCCGTGGTGGTGGTAGGTGATGGTGAGATTTATTGAGTTGTTATTTTGTGTCGGGTATTTATGCGAATAGAGGAGTTCGTATAGACGTCGGTTGTACAGGATTGTATAGAGTGGTTGTATTGTTTTAGGGATACGTACGTATTTTTATATGTTAGAGTATAATATTGCTCTATACTGTGGACTTTCTTCATTTGTATTTGATGGATTTTCGTTGTCTTTAAACTCTGATTTTGTTATGGAGATTCTCTGGATGATTGATAGATAAATACTGTTAGTTTTTGGTGAACTATGTGCAGGGTTTAAATTTTGAGATAGCCAGTTTTTAGGTGTTACTCTGCCGAAATTTTGGGAGAGAGGTTGGGAGTCGAGAGGATATGGAATAGGTCGGGATATGTACAGTGAGTGTTAGAGAAGTGTGGAGTGGAGCGGAAGTGCGGCGTGGTCGCCGGTGCGCGGGGTACGTGGCCCTGCGGGTGCTCACGGGTCGTGCGGCGTAGGGTGATAGAGTGCGTGCGGACATGTGGTACGAAGGCAGAGCGCGTGGGGTACGCGGCGCTGTGAGCGTACGCGTGACGAGGCGATGTTGAGTTGGCACGCGCGGCACCGCGAGGGTGCGCGCGGGGCATCGAAGTGGGGACGTGAGTGTGCGACACCGACTTTGTATAGTTCGAGGAGTATGTTGGACTCCTTCCTATGATTTCGAGTCTTGTCGTTCTATCTTAAAACTATTTTAAATTGTTTTCTTTTCCGCTGCGTATTTTTATATTGAGGATTTCGTGTTCTCTCTTCGGGGCCCGAGTTGTTTTCGAATTGAGTCGAAAATTTTTCATACTCACAAATGTTCTTTTGAAGATGATTTGAAAACGAAAGTACTATTAAACTGAGTGAATTGTGTCAAGTTTTAGTGTGACATAGTATGTAGACGTACTGTAGCGCATCAGGAACGTGTGGGTTCTTAGGGTGTTACAGTTATGGTATCAGAGCCATATGGTCGACGTCGTTCAGAGGATTACCTAACACTGCCAGCCGCTGCACGGGAGCACTCCACCAACTGTAAGTGTTTAGATTTAAATTTATTGTAGCACTAATGTAAGTTTTGCATATGTTAAAGGTAGGAAATGTCAGGAGAGGCGAGAGGCAGAGGTAGAGGCCGGCCACGACGAGAGGCGCCTAGAGCTGTGGGCGATATGGATGATACCGTCCGGCAGCTTACCGAGTTAGTCCACCGTCAGTCCCAGTAGTTGGAGAGATTTATGAGTAGGGACGACCAGGGTCAGTCTAGCGCCAAGTGTTCGTCTGACAGTGGGGGTGACAGGCTGCATAGACTTAGACCCCTAACTTTTGACGGGTCATCTCCGGATCCTCTCAGTGTTAAGAAGTGAATACGGAGCATGGAGAGGATGATGGGTTTTGCCAAGGTAGAGGAGCAGGACAGGGTTTCCAGTGTGACATTCTATCCGGCCAAGGATGCGAGTCATTGGTGAGATACGGTAGTGGCCACGAGAGATGTTGAGAACATGACCTAGGAGGAGTTCAGGTTGGTGTTTTTCGGTAAGTATTTCAGCCATTCTGTCAGGACACAGAAGATGGTGGAGTTTGCGCAGTTGAGGCAGACCGGCACTGTGGCTGGGTATGTACGACAGTTTGAGGTCTTGTCGCGGTTTGCAGGGCATTTGGTGAGCCTCGTTGAGAATAAAGTACATCAGTTTGTGCAGGCCTTGAAGCCGGATATCTATATGGGCTTGCGGATTGCGGGGACCCAAGGCATGCCGTACGAGGAGGTGGTAGCGAAGGCCCGGGACATTGAGGAGGCTCGGGCGAATCTTCCTAGTTATCGAGAGGTACCCAAGGAGCAGCCTCGTAGATCATTCAGAGAGTCGCTACTGCAGACGAGCGGGGAGGCGTCCGTGCAGAAAGGCCTGAAGAGGCCTAGTGACAGTTCCAGCAGAGGGGAGCACCAAGAGGCCACAGGGGTCGGGACAGTTTCCAGTATGCTCGAAATGTCAGAGGAGCCACCCGGGCGAGTGCAGAGCGGGCCTAGTGCGGTGTTATAACTGTGGCGAAGTGGGCCACATGTCCAGAGAGTGCAAGAAGCCGCGTCAGAACCGCTGCTTCAATTGCAATGAGGTGGGACACTTTGCTAACAGATGCCCAACTGCGAGCAAGACGTCAGCCAGAGTTACACCGAGGGTCTTTGCCCTTTTTGACCCAGATGATGCTGCCCAGCCATCAGTGATTGCAGGTAACATTTTTGTTTCTGGTGTGCTATCTTATACCTTGATTGATACAGGCGCTACGCACTCGTTTGTGTCGACGGGTTTTGTTGTTAAGGCAAACTTAGAGTTCAATCCCGCCGAGCGACATTATGATGTGACCTTGCCATCAGGGGAACATTTGTATTCAGAACAGGTGGTGCGGGGCAATGTGGTGACAGTGGGGAAGAAGCAGTTATATGTCGAGCTAGTCATACTCCATATGAGCAGTTATGAAGTGATCTTGGGAATGGACTGGCTATTCAGACATCATGCGAAGATTAACTGCAGGACTAGAGAGGTTCATATTCGTCCCCCGGGCGGGGAGAGCTACACATTTAAAGCAGGTAAAGGTCTTGCCAGGATTTCTGCTATCTTTACTCGTCAGACTCCACGGTTGTTGGGTAAGGGTTACCAGGGGTTTTTGGCAAGTGTCGGGGATGCGTAGTCACAGAGTGATACTCGGTTACAGGATATTCTTGTTGTGCAGGAGTTCCCAGAGGTGTTTCGTGATAATTTGCTAGGGTTTCCCCCTGACATGGAGATCTAATTTGAGATAGATGTTTTCCCAAGTGCCGAGCCGGTGTGTTAGAACCCGTACAGGTTAGCACCTACCGAACTTAAGAAGCTGAAGGCTCAGTTGGAGGAACTGACGGATAAGGGCTTTATACGCCCTAGTTTTTCACCTTGGGGTGCGCTAGTTCTATTCGTCAAGAAGAAGGACGGATCTCTATGTATGTGTATTGACTATCGGGAGCTGAATAAGTTGATGGTGAAGAACAGGTATCCATTGCCGAGGATTGATGATTTATTTGATCAGCTACAGGGTGCCCGAGTGTTTTCTAAGATCAACCTGAGGTCCGACTATCATCAGTTGAAGGGAAGGAAGAGGATGTACCAAAGACGGCCTTCAGGACGAGATACGGGCATTTTGAGTTCCTGGTTATTTCCTTCGGGTTGACCAATACCCCTGCAGCATTTATGGATCTGATGCACCGAATGTTCAGGGAGTATCTAGACAAGTTTGTGATTGTGTTTATCGACGATATTCTGATTTATTCGCGGAGTGAGGAGCGCATGGAGCACTTAAGGACCGTATTAACTATTCTGACCCAGCATCAGCTGTACGCTAAGTTCTCGAAGTGCGAGTTTTGGTTGGACAGGATTCACTTCTTGGGGTATGTTATCTCCTCTGAGGGTATTTCAATTGATCAGGTGAAAGTTCAGGCTGTGAAGGAGTGGCCGCGGCCGACCAGTGCTAGCGAAATACGCAGTTTTCTGGGGTTGGCTGGATATTATCGGAGGTTCATTGAGGGGTTCTCTAAGATCTCAGCCCCTTGACCCGGCTGACCAGACAGAATGCGAAGTATGAATGAACCGACAGGTATGAGGACAGCTTCCAGACATTGGAGCAGAGGTTGACTACGGCTCCTATACTGACACTGCCCGTGGAAGGAGAGAAGTTCTGCATTTATTGTGATGCCTCCAGGATTGGTTTAGGGTGTGTTTTGATGCAGGGTGGGAGAGTCATTGCCTATCCCTCTAGGCAGTTGAAGACTTACGAGCAGAATTATCCCACTCACGATTTGGAACTGGCGGCTGTTGTGTTTGCATTCAAGATTTGGAGGCATTATCTTTATGGGCAGTAGTACGAGATTTACTCGGACCATCAGAGCTTGAGGTACATTTTTACGCAGAAAGAGCAGATTTGAGACAGAGAAGATGGCTCGAGCTGGTAAAGGATTACGATGTGGAGATCAGGTACCACCCGGGAAAGGCAAACGTGGTGGCGGATACCTTGAGTCGGGTGACAGCTTCGACTTCTGCCATAACTTCGATAGTGCCTGTTGAGTTGATGGCAGAGATGCAGAGTTTTAGCCTGGAGGTGGTTTCTGATCTAGCCGCTACACTTTCGACCTTGTCGTTGAGGCCGACTATTCTGGACAGGATCAGACAGGCCCAGAAGACTGACTCGGAGTGTAGCAAGCTGAAGGCGAGTATGGAGGCTAGGCCTGATTCTGAGTTCAGCTATTCAGAGGATGAGATTCTGAAATTTCGGGATAGGTGGTACGTCCCGAAGGACGAGGAGCTGAGGAAGGATATATTATCAGAGGCCCATTCATCTTCTTTCTCTATGCATACTGGAAGCACTAAGATGTACAGGGATATGAAGCAGCACTATTGGTGGCCTAACATGAAGCGAGCGGTGGCTGAGTATGTTGAGACCTGCGTTGTCAGCCAGCAGGTTAAGGCGGAACATCAACAACCGTCTGGGATGCTCCAACCATTGCCAATACCGGAGTGGAAGTGGCAGCGGATCACTATGGATTTTGTGGTGGGACTGCCGAGGACTGCCAAGGACCATGATGCTATTTGGGTGATTGTAGACAGGTTGACGAAGTCATCTCACTTTTTGCCTGTGAAGATGACTTATACCATGGATCAGTTTGCTCAGTTATATATTCAGGAGATAGTCAGACTTCATGGGATTCCGGTGTCGATTGTTTCAGACCGAGACCCCAGGTTCACGTCCAAGTTTTGGAGGAGTTTGCATAAGGCTATAGGCACCAGATTAGATTTCAGTACGACCTTTCATCCGCAGACCGATGCGCAGTCAGAGCGGACTATATAGATTCTGGAAGATATGCTCAGGGCCTGTGTGTTGGAGTTTCAGATGGCTTGGAGTAAGTTCTTGTCGTTAGTGGAGTTCTCATATAATAACAGCTACCAGCCCACCATTGGTATGGCGCCGTACAAGGTCCTCTACGGAAGGAAGTGCAAGTCGCCATTGTATTGGGATGAGGTTGGGGAGGCCAGATTGATAGGTGCTAAGATTTTACAGCAGACTGTCGAAAAAATTTCTGTGATACGGAAGAGGATTGAAGTGGTTCAGAGTCGACAGAAGAGTTATGCTGATCAGAGACGTCAGGAGTTGGATTTTAGGGAGCGCGACGAGGTATTTCTGAAGATCTCGCCGTTCAAGGGAGTGGTGAGGTTCGGAAAGCGAGGGAAGCTCAACCCTCGGTTTGTGGGACCAATCCCGATTGTCAAGCGGATTGGGAGAACTGCGTACCAGCTTCAGTTGCCTTCATCGATGGATGTCATCCATGGCGTTTTCCATCTCTCGATGCTGAGGAAGTGTATGCGCGATCTCTCTCAGGTAGTGCCACAACAGGATATAGAGATATAGCCGACGCTGTCCTACGAGGAGAAGCCAGTAAGGATCAGCTGTGAAGGTGCTGCGCAATAAAGAGATCCCTTTGGTCAAGGTATTGTGGCGCAACCATGGTGTGGAGGAAACTACTTGGGAGTGGCGTGATGATATGGAGAGGTAGTATCTCAACTTATTCGGTACGTAAATTTTGAGGACACAATTCTTATTAGGGGGGGGATGTAATAACCCAGAAAATTTCAGATTTTTTAAATCTAATTTCTGAAATTTTTAATTTAATCTCGGTTGGAATTTCGAAAAATATTTTAACGGGTAAATTAAATTATAAAACTCAGAGTTTAGTTTTAGTAATGGTTTTCGAAATTTAGAGTCGGGAGGACACGAATTTGATAAAAATTTTGGACGGTTAAAGCATGAAAGGGCATTTTGATAAATTTTAATGATTGAAATTTATAGATTTGTTTTAGTTTTATTTTATTTTATTTTACTTTTTTTTTTAAACAACCGAATGGCTTCGAAATGAAGCCATTCGGCTGTTTGACAAATGAGAGAGCGAGAGTGAGCGACCGAGAGGGAGAGCGGGAACCGGAGAGGAGGTGCCGACGATCGACTACCGTGAGTGGGAAGCCGGCGCGTAGGGTGCTCCGGTGAACTGTGGCTAGCTGGTGGCTCGATTCTCTGGGCTGGAAATTCGACCGAGAAACAGGTAACCTTCCCCTGTTTATCTTTGGTTTTTGCGACCGATTGTGGTCGGTATGCCTTGAGCTAGACTTCTGAAATCCGAGCGTGTAATCAGGACGTCTGTAAAGGGGCCTCAACCGTGTTTAACTGTTGATTTGGCCGAGTGTTCGGGTTGGGAAGGAAAAATCCAAAATTTTGTTGACTGTGGGGTTCGAGTTTTGAGTTTGAAATCACTGGTTTTGTTCTGATTATGCTTAATTGGTTGGAGTGTGGGTGTTTGGTTAAGAGATTTGTAGAAATAAGGTGGATAACGGGATTTGGTTTATTTTGTGTAAAAACAGATTCGGTTTTTAGCTGTTTTGGCCTGGCTTCGGTGAATCGTATTCAATTCTGTTTTTGTAGGTTAAATTAAGTTGTTAGAGGAACGTATGGCCGCTGGAATCGTTCGATTCCGATATCTGACGTAAAAGTTATGCGCGTCGGAAGTTTGTGTCGGATTTTGATCCAAGTCAAATTAGTGAGAGTTTTTCGTAGAATTGCGACGTGTGATAGTGGCATGGCTGTCTTTGGTATATAAAGCTAGATTTGAGTGAGTTTTGGTTGAAGAAAAACAAAAATGTGAGATTAATAAAAATGGGCAGATTCGGTTTCGGGGTTTTTCCACTTAGCTACGGCTTACCATTTTAAAATCCCTCCTAGTATGTTAAACTACGTTCCTAAAGGGACGTTTAGCCACTTGAATCGTTCGATTCCGTTGACGGACGCAAAAGTTATGCGCGTCCGAACTTTACGCTGGTTTTCGGCCGAACCAAGGTGACCCGTTTTAACTAAAATTTCATGAATTTGGTTAAGGGATGTTATTTTAACTTATTTGGTGAATTTTGAAGCGCAGATTTATGAGTGATTGTTTGCATTTTAGGTTGAGACATTTTTGGCGAAACTGTGCGTCGAGTGAGCGTAGAACGCCAGGTAAGTAGTACATGCATGCAATTGATTGATTGTGATGTGCGTGCGTATTGTTTGACATGCATCATTTTTAAAAAAGGGAACGAAAATGATTTTGAGCATATTTTGAGTAAGTGGTGAGACGCGTGGCGGTGGTACCGCGGATCCAGCTAGTGTGTGGGTCGGTGCGTAACCAACTGCAAATTTTGCTCGAGGAGTGGGTCGGCTAGGCCCTCACGCGGCGTGAATGTGTTGACGGTGAGGGTGATGGGCAGTGTTACTGTGGATCCTACTAGTGTGTAGACCGGTGTAACACCAGTCGCGGATTTTGCTCGAGGAGTGGGTCGGCTGGGCTGTCGCGAAACGTGTGTGTATGGATACTGTGGCCCCGTGCTGGGGAAGCTAGGACGAGCGACGTGTCAAGGTGTAGTGTGGCGCGAGGTACACCCTCACCCTGCTGTGGTTGCTGTGTGGTGATGCGTGTCTAGCTTGTGGGCCTCGTTGCTGGGAAGTCCGGGACAGTGGCGACGTGTTAGGGTGTAGGGTGGCGTTAGGTTCTTCCTTACCCTGGTGCGGCTACACTACGCTTCACAGATGTGACAACATAAGTGTGAGTGTAGAGACTGCATGTGATAGGATTGCATTGACGGATTTTACTTTCATATTGTATTACTTACTGAGCGTTAGACTTATGATGTGTGTTCTATGGTGTAGGTGCTGACGAATTTGCTGGTGAGCTTCGAGAGCCTAGTCCTGAGGCATAGGATGATTGGCGGCGTGCGACCGAGACACCGGACGACGAATTTTGTTAGGGCGACTCGACCCGTAGTGGTGGTAGGTGATGGTGAGATTCGTTGGGTTGTTATTTTGTGTCGGGAATTTATGCGGATAGAGGAGTTCGTATAGACGTCGGTTGTACAGGATTGTATAGAGTGGTTGTATTGTTTTGGGGACGCGTACGTATTTTTATATGTTAGAGTATGATATTGCTCTCTATTGTGGAGTTTCTTCATTTGTATTTGATGGATTTTCGTTGTCTTTAAACTCTGATTTTGTTATGGAGATTCTCTGGATAGTTGATAGATAAATACTATCAGTTTTTGGTGAACGGTGTGCAGGGTTTAAATTTTGGAATAGCCAGTTTTTAGGCGTTATTTTGCCGAAATTTCGGGAGAGAGGTTGGGAGTCGAGAGGATATGGAATAGGTCGGGATATGTACAATGAGTGTTAGAGAAGTGTGGAGTGGAGCGGGCCACGCGGCCTTGCGGGTGCTCACGGGTCGTGCGGTGTCAAGTGAGGGCGTGCGTGCGGACGTGTGGTACGGAGGAAGGGCGCGTGGGGCCCGCGGCGCTGTGAGCGTGCGCGTGACAAGGCGATGTTGAGTTGGCACGCGCGGCACTGCGAGGGTGCGCTCGGGGCATCGAAGTTGGGATGTGAGTGTGCGACATCGATTTTTTGTAGTTTGAGGAGTATGTTGGATTCCTTCCTAGGATTTTGAGTCTTGTCGTTCTATCTTAAATCTATTTTAAATTGTTTTCTTTTCCGCTGCGTATTTTTATATTGAGGATTTCGTGTTCCTTTTTCGGGGCACTAGTTGTTTTCGAATCGAGTCGAAAATTTTTCATATTCATAAATGTTCTTTTGAAGACGATTTGAAAACGAAAGTACTATTAAACTAAGTGAATTGTGTCAAGTTTTAGTGTGTCATAATGAGTAGACGTACTGTAGCGCATCAGGAACGTGTGGGTTTTTAGGGTGTTACACAACCTAAGTGTGAAATCATTGTGGTTTGGCACAGATCAGCTAGGATAAGTTCGTTTTCTCTTCTATTTTTTCAGTTGTATATTGGGGTTTGATAGATTGTTCTTTGTAGTCGAATTGTCCATCTTTTGATCAAATTATTTATCTACTTGTTCTAAATGTTTGCCTTCTCCTGTGAGTGTTAATTTTTTCATTATTCCGATTCCATGAGTGAATTTACGTATCGGTAAACAGTGGAGTTTTAGTCAGAATCGAAGGCGAAAAATTTATTCTGTTAAGTAAATAATTATTTTGAGGCTAATAGACAAGAGAAAATTATAAAAATCTAGCCGGAAGCGGACTGAATAATCGTTTGGTTAAATGATTAAAGGTTGAGGGCGAAAAGGTAATTAGAATTAATTATATTAAATAATATAAGAAAAAAAAAGAGAGAAGGAAGAACCCCTCCCTCTCTGTTTTTCTTCCCCCCCAGCACGTGAAAACCTCCTCCATCGGCGATTCTCCTTCCAGCGACGGTTTCTCTCCGTTACTTCATCAATCTTTAAATTTAAGTTAAGCTTTGGTTAGTTTTTAGTAGATAGTTCTTTATATGTTTGAAGTGTTAAAAGTGAAGTTAAAGGAAGTTATTGAATAAGTTGGTAAACCCTAAGTGGGGTGTACGAGATTTTGAGGAGATAGTCGATTTTTATTTGTTCATTGGTGTTTAAATTTGAGGAAAGATTAGATTATATGTTTTTATGGAAAAAAATTGAGCGTTTGAATAACCAGAAAATATAGATTATAGAGTGGTTCCTCTTCGGTCAAATTTGGCTAAGCTGTGGATGTTGGGTTAGGAAGTGGATTACACTGTTAGAAACTAGACGTACTAAGGAGTCCGTAGCACTTTGAATCGTCAAAATCAGACGAGTATTGGATTAGTTATGCATTTTTGAATTTGTTCAGAAATTGAGTCGGATTTCGGGTTTAGCTAGGATTTTGCGATTTTGTACAAGTTTATGACTTCCGTGTTAGAATTTCATGAATTGGACGAAGTTAGAATTAATAAATGTGTGATTTTTGTAGGTTCTCCAGTTTCCCGTTTAGCGTACGATTTACAAACGAATTGATAAGGACGCGATGTAAGTGGTGTACGTAGATGCTTTTTCCTTTGGGTCTACATCACAGTTTGTTAGGTTCTATGCATTCTTGTTTTATGTTTTAGTTGATTATGCATCATAGTTTTAAAGTACGAGAACGAAACGAAAATGAATTTCCATGCTTTTACGAAATAAAACATTAGGTTATGATACGCGACGAATGAAATGAAAAGGTATGTAAAAAGATAATAAAGGTGGGTTGAGTGGCCTTGTCCCGTGAGGTGGATTGCGAGATTTGTCACTACTTCCTCCACTTTACGTGGTGACCTTGTCCCATGAGGTGAACCGCGAGGTGTGTTATTTTACTAGATCGATGTTAGCCTTGTCCAGTGAGGTAGACCGCGAGGTGTGTCATCTTGATCTAGTACGTAAAGAAGAACCCAGTAGTAAGATAAAGAATGTGTAAGAAAGGAACGAAAACGAAAGTGTATACGAAACTATAGCAACTGCATACGATATGATATGTATTGTTTTAAGTGTTTATATTTTATATGCACTTCTTACTTAACATTAGGCTAATAGATGAGTTTTGTGATGTAGGGGACAAGGTGATAGTTGGTGAATACTCAAAAAAATGCCCAGGACTAGGAGGTAGTTGAAGGAGTGTGCTAGTGGTATGATCTGGTCGGTTGTTAGGGCGTTTTGACCAGTGTGTGTATGTAAGGATTTTCAAGTTGTGTTGAGTCGTTTTGAATTGTTTTAATGTGTAAATGAATTTCAAACTTTCAGTAGTCATTTTGATGTATAAAGTTGATTTTAGAAATTGATTGAAAAGGGCAGGCTTTTGGTTTTTAAACATTGAGCCGAGACTCTGTTCGTTTTTTTTAGAAGGACCTAAGGTCTCAGGCCCATTTCTGAGGAAGAAATGTCGACCTATGGGCTTAGTGGTCGACCAAACTTAGCCAGTGTCTACCTGTGTACACAAGGTGTTGACCGAACTAGGTGAGTGTCAACCACGAAAGTCGACCCATGGAGACAGAATCAATATAAGTGTCGACCTGTGTCTGTAGGTGTCGACTGGTTAGTATAAAAATGGTAAAAGTTTCGACCGATGCAAACAGAGAGAATTAGGGTGTCGACCTATGAAAACAGGTGTCGACCTCTTAGTGAAGTGAGCATAGAGTGTCAACCGCAAAGTTCGACCGAGGCAAACAGAGAAGATTGATGTGTCGACCGGTGTAACCAGGTGTCGACCTGTGCCAACAGAGACAAATGAGGTGCCGACCTATGTATATAGGTGTCGACCCCTGTGTGCAGAACAAGTCAAGTGTCGACCGAAGGTTTTAGTGGTTGACTCAAATTCCTTTTTATTGTTTTAAAAACTTGAAATGTTATTTGAAGTGATTTCGGTTAAAATATTCCGCTGCAATGTTTTCAAACGTTCCCATAGATGTCGTTTTAAGTTGGTAAATAAAGTTTTAAATTTTTCACAAAATTTTATTCGATTTTATGAGTAAGTGTACAGTTAGTAACTTGGGTCCGGGGACGACTTGGGGGCGTTAGAGTGTGGTATCGGAGAGAACCGGAAACTAGTGGGTTTTCAGGGCACTACAGAGTTGGTATCAGAGCGAACCGCAAATGAGTGGATTTTCGAGGAGCTGCAAAGTTGATATCAAAGCGAATCGAAAACGAGTAGATTTTTAGGGCGCTACACAATCCACACCTTAGTAGTGCACAATGTAGGTGTAATCAAGGGCAAAATTGTCGGAGAAAGGGCGTTCTGTGACATTCCGTCGCTGGAAACATTGCTCGGGTCGACCATGGGTGAAACCATAGCGACTGATCGTGGAGTCGACTCGGCTCATGGAATTCGCGGATGACCACAGACTAATCCGGTTGATTGCAGAGGTCGACTAGGCATCGATCAGGATGACTGCAGACCAACCCAGGCGATCGCGAGGTCAACTGCTTGATGGTATAGGTCGACCACACAAATTATTATTAAGAAAAATTTTGTCGCCTCAGCAAAATTTGTGGCAGTTCATATGTTGTTGTTCCTAGTCTTAGTATAGTATCCATCTTTATGTTTTCTCTTAGAGTTGAATGAAATATTCATGACTTTGGTTTTCTTTATTGGGTCGAACAACTTTGTTGACTTTAAGTCATTACCTGAGGTTGCTGCTTCTGTAAAGAAGAAGAGTAGTCATCGTTGATGTAAGGATTTTATGTTTTTTGCATTGCATAGCATGTTTTCAAAAAATCTTATTTTAATGGGTTGTCACTTATAAAAGTATGACGTAACCTGGTCATAGCACATCGAATTTATACATATATGTACTTATGGTTTTCTCACATTTACTTTCATCATTACATGATTTGGGTTTTGTCGTGTTATGTTGGGATGATGAATCCCCTGGATACTTTAAACAGTCTTGGCATCAAAGTATCATCAGGCTATCCATACGCCTTCTGATCATTCGTAGTCAAACTAGTTTGATTATTTCTTAATGAACTGTGTTGATTTTACACATAACTTTCTATCCACTAAACAAATTGACTTACTTTAGAAGAAAATTTTTACCTTATGGTGTCTAGTTTAGTACCTAAAATATTTTGAGATTCTAAACACAATAACTCCTTCAATTAAGCTCAAACATTAGTCATGCTTATTAGAATCACCTACACTAACTTATGTGCAATATCTTGACGTGCTTCAACCTATGGCAACTTGTGTGACAACACAAACACTAGTTAACTTTGGATTTCCAATTGACGTGAAATTTTAGGACATCCTTCCTTAATATGTGGATGAAAGACCCTGAAAATTTTACGTCAATTGGAGTTGTATAGCCAAAGTTATAATATCTTGAAGTTCATCTTTGTTCGAGTCCAAGTCCAATTTTTTCGGACAGATTGTGCAAGTTCAATTTTTTCATCTATAACTTTTAAACTGCTGCAAATCTACCATTGAAATTTAAAGGATGCTTCATACACGTACTTGGTGAGGTTTATTAAAATTTTGTATCATTTGGATCTGAATTGCATTATTTGTGTTTGTTGGAATCTGGAGATCTTTGGCGATTATCAATTAGAAATCCAAAGTGAACTACTGCTTGTGTTGCCATAGGTTGAAACACGTCATTTGGTATTAGATACCTGTAATTTCTTTGATTGTTTGTTGTGTTTTTGGTGATTTTTTGGTTGGATATAATGATGGCAAGCGGTGGTGCCAATAATAATCAAAATTGGGTTTCTATTGCGCAAACATCCGAGCCACCTAACTTGAAATATGGTAAGTCTAGTTTGCAAGGGCAATTAGATGAGATGAACCACAAGCTTGATAACGTTAGTAAATTTATGATGGAGATAAGGAATGAATGCTGAAGGGTCCTTCAAACTCCAAGACCTTTAAATGTTTCATTTCCTATTTTTAAAGGTTATTTGAATGGTTATGATTTTTTTGATTTGTTAGAAAAAGTAGAAAAAGTTTTTTAATGTCATAACTATTTCGAGGAGAAGAAAATTAAACTAGTTACTTTGAAACTCACGAGGTATGTTTATTAATGGTGGAAAAATTTGAAGACTCAAAAAAAGAATGATAGTGAAGCTAATATTCTTACTTGGGAAATGATGAAGAAGTTAACGAGGAAAAGATTTGTGCTTAGGCATCTTATAAAAGAATTTTTGTTGGAAATGGAAAGCTTGAAACAGGGTACACTTAACGTTGAAAACTATTCGATTGAGTTTAAAGTCATGAACTTGAGAAGTGGTGTTGAAGAGCTGGAGAAATGCACCATTGCAAGGTCATGAGTACGATTGTGGGGCAAACCTTGCGGACCTAAGCTCGAGTATAGGCAAATCTTAGATCATTACACATACATATGGCTCCTTGGATGGTGTAATAAAATTGGCAACGAAAGTTGAGAAGCAATTCAAGTTGTCATTGGATTCTTTCAACGAACGACTCTTTTCTAAAAGTCCAAATACACTCAAGCCTCAACCTTTGCAAGCACAAGTTCATGATGAGTTTGTTGAAGAGACTTTATATAGAAAGGAAGAAGTTTTACTAGAGCAAAAAATCATCTATCCACCACTCGAGATCAATTGCCAAATGGAAGAAGAAGAAGATTGTTCTAGGGAGGAAATCTCATAAGTTAATGTCATAAAGTATGAAGAGGGATTCCTCATAGCAACCATTGAAGGAGGAAGTGATTATGAGGAGGTGACTTGTGCTCAAGAAGAGCCCCGTTTTATGTTGCCGCAATGTTCTGTACACCTTCCAAGCCAATTAGAATAATTTGAAGGAAGAACGCAAAACCCACTAATGAAGGCTTGTAATCAAGCATCATTCCACCTTCATGGTTTTCTTCACTTTTCACTACCTTTTAAGGATGACATTATTAGATGGTGTTTGGATTTTTGTGACGACATCATATTCAACAACCAACGTAGCACCACATTGCCCTGGTTTGAAAATTTTCGAGGCAACTTGAGTTCAACACAACCAGTATTATCATTTCCCTCTCATTGGTTGTTTACTACTTGCATGGAAAAAGTATACTTTAACATGGAAGTTTGTTTGAAAAAATGCATTTGTGTGGATCTATTTATGCTATGAACTTGTGGCACTCTTCAAATGTTTGCAATGAAATTATTTTACTTTTAAACGGATTAAGCTTAAGTGATAAAGTTAATGGAATGCTTTTGAAGCCATCAAAGACAAGAAATCATGTGAACAATGTTTGATGGACATGATCTTTGTGAAGCATAGATGGAAGATGAAACTTAAATTCATAATCAATTATATGTCCAAGTATTATTGAACTTTTCAAGAAAACTGCCATCAAACAGATCTCCAAGGTGAAATTGACATATTTGATAGCATTGCCAACTTTATTACAAAAAGTGTATTTCGCAAAGAATACAACTGACATCTCAAGGTTTTTAGACTAAGTTAGATCAAGGAATTTGTATATCGTTTGCTTGGTCAACCGGATCAATTACCAAGAGCTCTATTTTTTTCTAGGAATTTGAAAATTGAGAAGGATCATTTAAATACAACCTTATGTTATTTTATTTTTATGTTTATTATGACTTAGACTTACTGAATGTATGATGGATGAAGAAGACTGTAATTTGAGATTTGAACACATTTATAAAAACATGGAGGGAGGCTGGTGGAACATGTGGCCTTGTTGAGCGTGCACGATGATGGGTTTCCTAAGGTCTTGTTATTTCTTTAGTTTTACTGAACCCTAATTGTATTTTGAGAGAGGTATTTAACATTCTCTTGGCAGCTTCAGCAGCCAACTTTTGATTGAATGAAAAGCACCACCTTTGTTTCTTCCAAATCGAGCATTTTCGAAGCTCAAACTCCATTGCCGCCGGTGAGTCATATCCGACCGTTTTTTATTAAAATTGTTTCCAAGTTTGTGAGTGTTCTTGGAACCTCTTTATATTACTCTTTTCTCTGCCTTTTTGGAGGGTCAAATTCCCAACAAAAGAGTATAAACTCTCATTTAAAACTTATTGCAGTGCTCTTTTTCAAAGAAGAACCCAAATCACAAAATGTGTCATTTATCACCTACTCGGACTAGCAGCAATACTTCTACTATATCTTTTCTATCACTTCTATTCATCATCTCATTTTTACATACAACTAGCTTTACATCCACAGCTTTAATCTACCACAAGAATTAGATCGTTTCGTCTTCAAACGAGAAAGGTACGCTTCTCCTAAGGTGGTGTTCTGTTCTCGGTTGTAACAGTAAATCGAGCTCCGGTGACCTACGCCGTTTCTTCCATATCTTGCAATTCCCCATGAGCTAACCTCTGAAAGTTGGAGGTTATTTATCAATATCCTCAGTAAATTTTCAGCATATTTGGAGTCTCCTAGAAGGAGCAGTAAATTCTGAAAGTTGGTATATTTTTTGCTCTAAAACTATTTCATCCGAGAAATGTTATTTTGGAGTTGCTTGAGTTTATTTGTGCTGCATTTTTAGTGTAACCCAAGGCACGTCAGATCTAGTATCTTTATATGTTTACATCCAATTAGTAAAATTCACTACTTATTGATAGCTCAAGGTATCTAATTTATAAATTTATTTGAAAATAAATTTTCAATTGATTAATCTGTAATACTCCGAAAAAATTTTGGATTTCTAAAGTTAATTTTTGAAATTTTTAATTTAATCTCGGTTGGAGTTTCGAGAAATATCTTAACGGGTAAATTAAGTTATAAAACTCGGAGTCTAGTTTTGTGATGGTTTTCGAAATTTTAAAGTCGAAAGGGCGCGAGTTTAACAAAATTTCAAGCGATTAAAACACGTATGGGCATTTTGGTAATTTTATTAATTAAATAATAAAATAAATTATTTTATAAAATTAAAATTTATATAAAAAAAACAACTAAACGGCTTCGCGAGGAAGCCGTTCAGTGTTCGTTTTTTTTTCGCCACAGCCGAGAGCGAACGCACGATAGAGGGCGATCGGGAGCTCGATTTTGGTCTTCGATCGGTGGACGACGAACATGAGTTTGTGAGTGGAACCGTAGCCGAGTATTGCTTCTCCGACGAACCGAGGTCGTTCAGTTTCAGCAGATCGAACTCCCCAAGTGAGAGCCTGAGTGTGTTCTGCCGACGACCGCGAGGGAGGGCCCCATTCGGTTCTGTTGCCGGTAGCCGAGCGCTCGGATTTTTGTCTTCTTCTATTCCCCCACTTGAGTGCAGAGCGACACCACCCTGTAAGTCCCTCTCTCCCTCTGCTGTCCTGTCCTATTTGGCCAAGATTAATGTTCGGCTTCCCTCCGTTTTCTGTGAATTTGGCTGCAATGTTTGAGTGGATTAGGCAGGTGAATGTGTGTGTTAGTGGATGGACAGTAGGTGTCCGGTGAGAGGGTGAGAAACCGAAGGGGAAGGTTGAGCTAAAATTCAGATTTTGTGCTTGAATTTCTGATTTCTGGTTGGATTATGCTTAATAAGTTGAAATGTGGTTGTTCGGTGAAGGAATTGGCGAAATTTGATCGAAGTTGAATTTCGGATTTTTTTTTCGTATAAAAACAGTTATGTTTTTGGAGACTTTGACGGGGCTACGGTTAATTGTTTTAAATTCAGTTTTAGTAGGTTAAAATAGGCGGTTAGAGGAACGTATAGCCGCTGGAATCGTTTGATTCCGATATCCGACGCAAAAATTATGCGCATCGGAAGTTTATGTCGGATTTTGGTCCAAGTCAAATTAGTGAGACTTTTTCGTAAAATTGTG
The DNA here is from genome assembly GCA_022433055.1 of Begonia peltatifolia. NCBI lineage: Eukaryota > Viridiplantae > Streptophyta > Magnoliopsida > Cucurbitales > Begoniaceae > Begonia > Begonia peltatifolia. Next base: position 4,684,462 of record CM039522.1, read on the forward strand.
ACGTGTGATAGTGGCATGGCTGTTTTTGATGCGTAAAGCTAAATTTGAGTGAGTTTTGCTTGAAGAGAGACAAAAATGTGAAATTTAATAAAAAGGGGCAGATTCAGTTTCAGGTTTTTCCACCTAGCTGCGGCTTACCGTTTTAAAATCCGTCTTAGTATGTTAAACTAGGTTCGTAAGGGGACGTTTAGCTACTTGAATTGTTTTATTCCGTTAACGGACGCAAAAGTTATGCGCGTCCGAACTTTACGCTAATTTTCGGCCGAACCAAATTAGCAACTCGTTTTAGTTGGAATTTCATAAGGGTAGTTAAGGAATTTCATTTTAAATTATTCGGTGAGTTTTGAAGTAAAGATTGATGAGTGAATTGTTTGCGTTTTAGGTTGAAGCATTTTTGGGGAAGCTGTGCGTCGAGCGAGCTTAGAACGCCAGGTAAGTAGTATATGCATGCGTTTTGTCCAAGTGGGCCTACACCGTAGAACGTTAGGATTTATGTGATTGATTGTGGTGTGCATGCGTATTGTTCGACATGCATCATTTTTTTTTAAAAACGGGAATGAAAATTGTTTTGAGCATGTTTTGATTATGTGGTGAGACGCATGGCAGTGGTACCGCGGATCCTACTAGTGTGTGGGCCGGTGCAACACCAGTCGCGAATTCCGCTCGAGGAGTTGGCTGGCTGGGCTGTCGCGAAACGTGTGTGTGGCAACTGTGGCCCCGTGCTGGGGAGGCTGGGACATGGGCGACTTGTCAGTGTGTAGTGTGGCGCGAGGTACACCCTCACCCTGATGTGGTTGCTGTGTGGTAATGCGTGTGTGTAGCTTGTGGATCTCGTTGCTGGGGAGTCTGGGACGGTGGCAATGTGCCAGGGTGTAGGGTGGCGCTAGGTTCCTCCTTACCCTGGTGCGGCTGCACTACGCGTCACAGATGTGACAACATGAGTGTGAGTGTAGAGACTGCATGTGATAGGATTTGCAGTGTTTGCTTTTATTTTCATATCGCATTACTTACTGAGCGTTAGGCTTATGATGTATGTTCGATGGTGTAGGTGATGACGATATTGCTGGTGAGCCTCGAGAGCCTAGTTTTAAGGCATAGGACGGTTGGCAGCGTGCGACCGGGACACCGGATGGCAGATTTTGTTAAGGCGACCTGACCTGTAGAGACGGTAGGTAGGGGCTTAGCTAGTGCAGGTATTTTATTTTACTGTGTCGATGTACAGTTGATTAGACGTGTTGTATAGGCGTCGGTTGTATAGAGGTGTATGGAGTGCGTGTGATTTCGGTGACATACGCATTTGCTTTACATGTAGGAGTTTGGTATTGCTCTATACTGTTGACTTTCCTCATTTGTAGTTAATAGATTTTTGTTGTCTTTAAACTTTGATTATTTTGTTATGGAGATTCACTGGATGGTTGATAGATAAATATTGTTAGTTTCTAGTGAACTGTGTGCAGAGTTTAAATTTTGGGATAGCCAGTTTTTAGGCGTTATTTTGCCGAAATTTCGGGAGAGAGGTATGGAGTCGAGAGGATATGGAATAGGTCGGGATGTGTGCAATGAGTGTTAGAGAAATGTGGAGGGGAGCGGAAGTGCGGCGTGGTCGCAGGTGCGTGGGGCACGCGGCCCTGCGGGTGCTCACGGGTCGTGCGTCGTAGGGTGAGGGCGTGCGTGCGGACGTGTGGTACGGAGGCAGGGTGCGTGGGGCACGCGGCGCTGTGAGAGTGCGCGTGACGTGGTGATATTGAGTTGGCACGCGCAGCACTGTGAGGTTGCGCGCGGGACGTCGAAGTGAGGGCGGGAGTGTGCGATACCGAATTTGTGTGGTTCGAGGTATGTGTTGGACTCCTTGCTAGAATTTCGAGTCTTGCCGTTTTATTTTAAACTATTTTAAATTGTTGTCTTTTCCGTTGCGTATTTTTATATTGAGGATTTCGTGTTCCCTCTTCGGGGCGCAAGTTGTTTTGGAATCGAGTCGAAAATTTTTATAATCACAAATGTTCTTTTGAATATAATTTGAAAAATAAAGTGATATTAAATTGAGTGAGTTGTGTCAAGTTTCTGTGTGTCATAGTGTGTAGACGTACTGCAACGCACCGAGAACGTGTAGGTTTTCGGGGTGTTACATGATCAATTTCTTTCCTACCTTCGCCATATACCAATGACAACTTAATGTAATGACTCTACTAACTTATTTATTAATACAGAATTTATTGCATTTTCAATCATTTTCTATTATCATAATATTATTACAAAAGTTAATTTTATCCCATACCTTTACAATTACATAGTTTTAGTAATATTTTTATTTTTGTAATTGTATTAAAGATAAAGCCTTGTAAACCTAGGTTATTTTGTTACGTCTTTATTAAAACTTCTACTTAATTATGAGAGTGTCATTAATGAGATGAACAAGGTAAAGATTAATTCATTAGATGATTTTTAAATAGGACAAAGAAGAGTGGGAGTCGTCCACCTGTAACTTCGGTCGAGCACACTCCTATGTGAGAGAGATTCACCCTTCATCAATTAGTTATCAATTTTGACTCTTTCGGGTAGGGAGGCTTATCCTTCAACGATTAGTTATCAATTTTGTTGAGTATTGATTAAAAATTGGTGATCAAGTTTCTGCACCACCCATGAGACATCAAACTAATTACAAAGCTTCTTATTTGCTAGCTTCCAAGTATATTATTCCCAACACTAAGTTCAAAAATGTATCGAATATTTTTTTAGATAATTAAGTCTCTACGAAGTATGTTTGTGTGACTATCTAATTATACAATTCATAAGGTAAGAAATTCATGACTTGGAAAATGAGGTTGGAGACTTCGTTTATAAGCTTGTGCCTATGATGGGATGGAGCAGAAATACCAGGTCAGACGATTTGATTCCCAGAAAAAAAAACGTGATCATCTAGCCCAAAGTTAAATTTGCTACACAAGTTTTAAAAAACGTATACTTAGTCAAGCTTACATAATGAAATCTCAAATAAATAGTAACAATATAAAATAATACTTAATAACATTCTACCACGCATGAAAGTAAACAATCCAATCTAAATGTTAAGTTTACAAATCTGAACAACTCGATTCTTACCAAGAGTACAATAAGGTTCAAATAGAAATTAGATAACTAGTAGACTCCTCCGATCTCCATTGAAGTTAATCACTCTTCTGTTTACTTGGATTTAGAGGGGGATCGATAGAATGAGTAACTAACTCAATAAAAACATTATATCGAATATAGCTTGATTTAAAAATGGCTTTTATCTTCATTTAAAAATGTGATTTGCATTTTGAAACTATGCATGACTTTATAAAACCATTAAGGAAACTAAGTTTCTCTTTTTTTTTTTTTTTTATCAAAACCGGCTCCATGAGCCCTCTTTGAAGTAGTTATAAATCATGTGACATACCTAAGTAGTTATACAACAAAAATAGTCCATTGAAAACGTACTCATTGAAAATGGAGGGGTCATGCATGGACTCTTCCGACACAAACCACAAAAAGACAATTATCTGAAGACCCAACAACACCTCATGAGGCTAGAGAAAAATGTGACAGCGATCCGAATATCCAACTCTTCACTCAAGTGAGTAGCGACCACACTCAGCCACGATATCAACTCGAATAGTCAACACCCTAATCAGGTTTAGGAATTCAAAACCCAAGGGATGCTTCATTACCGACCTACTGTCATTTTTCATACGTGCAAACAACACTACTTTCACGCAATAGAAGGTGAAACATGATAGCTTACTTAAAGTATCAAGAGGATTTATCCTCTCAACATACCACAACAAAACTATAATCATGTAATGCTAAAAATAAACATGAGAATTCATACGTACATATACGTATAAAATCAACGTGTTGGTGACCAAGCCTCATCATATTTTTACAGGTGTCGACCAGCCAAAATACTAGTTTTCGAAGAACATATGATGCAATTCATAAAGCATAAAATTCTTACCTTATCAATGACTACTCATCTTCCTTATAGAAGAGACAACCTCTGATACTGGCTTGAAATTATCAAACTCGTCCGAGCCTAAAGGAAAAAATCAAAGTTATGAATATCTCACTGACCTCGAAAGGAATACATAGATGGGTCCTACATCAGAACTATGAACCAAATGTGACAACACTATAAGCACCTATGAACTTAGTCAAGGCACTGAGAGGGGCTCAGCGACAAAGTTTACCCAAAACTAAGGTTTGTGCGATCGACACTTTAAGGGTACTGGTCAACAATTAAAAGTTTGGGTTGACCCACCGGTCAACAATTAGAACACTCGGGTTGCCCCGCAGTCAACACTTTCACCAGCGGTCCACACTTCATACCTCTCAGGTTTCAACCTAAAATACACTAGCAGTCGACACTTCTTCTTAAAGTGTCCACACCTTACCAAAATTAAAACGTCATGCGATTGAGACTTCTTTTGAAGTGTCAATACTTCAAACCTCTATGTTCTCGCTGAAATGCATAACCAGTCGACACTTTAAACTCCCGGTTCTTGTTGGAATACACAAACAGTCGACACTTCCCTTGAAGTTTCGTTTCTTGCTTTTAAATGGCGATTAAACCTGCATAAACTCCAAGTACACTAATATATCAAAAATAATCAGATGGAATCGAGTTCCATTATTCATATCCATCCCTAATCTAAAATAGAGAATAGAGAACAGAGAAGGTTTACTGTAACGATCTATTTTCCCAGTAAGATATTGTCTGCTCTAGGAATTGGGTCGTATCCCAATATCCTACCATCACGGATTTGTTTGACGAGTACTTTACAGTTGGTCACCCAACACGGTACTGCTCTCGTTGGAGCACTATTAACTTCAGAGTTGTTATGGGATCCGTTGCCAATTGTACTCCAAAATGCATCTTACTGTCTTAGTAGGATTTTCTTAAATATGTTTCATTTCCATATACCTCTCTAAGAGATGTGGGATTATGACGACTCCCTCTTCCACGACCCAAGATTTGCCTACACTCGACTTACGTCCTTGTTAGCTACATTTCCGGTTGGGTACAGTCTCTGATACCATTTGTAACGATCCATTTTTCCTAGTAAGATATTATTCGCTTTGGGGATTGGGTCGTAGCCTAATATCCTCCTTTCACAGATTGGATTTGTTTGGTGATGATTTCCCAGTCGATCACCCAACATGGTACTGCTCTCGCCAGAGCACTCGTAATTGCAGAATTTTTATGATATCCGTTGTCAATGGTGCTCTAAATCGCATCTTACTATCTTGGGAGAATTTTCTTACATATATTTCATTTTCATATACCTCCCTAAGCGATGTGTAATTGTGACGACTTCTTTTTCACAACCCGGGATGTGCCTATACTCGAGTCTGGGATTCACCTACACTCGGGTTACATCCCGAGGTTTGCCCCGTAGTCGTTCTCATAGTACACATTCAGGTCATCATAATCAACCCCCCCCCCCCTCCTCTCTTTTCGGGGCCTAACGTCCTCGTTGACAATATTTCTAGTTGGACTCTTTTCGGGGCCTAACGTCCTCGTTGACAATATTTCTAGTTGGTTACATGCTCTGATACCATTTGTAACGACCCTTTTCCTAGTAAGATATTGTTCGTTCTGGGAATTAGGCCGTACCCCAATATTCTCCCCTCACGGATTTGTTTGGTGAGAACTTCCTAGTCGGTCACCCAATATGGTACTGTTCTCGTCAGAGAAATTTTAACTTCGGAGTTCTTATGGGATCCATTGCCAATTATGCTCCAAAACGAATCTTACTATCTTGGGAGGATATCCTTACATATATTTCATTTCCATATTCTTCCCCAAGCGATGTAGGATTGTGACGACCTCCTCTTCCACGACTAGGGATTTGCCTATACTCAAGTCTGGGATTTGCCTACACTCGGCTTACGTCTCTAAGTTTGCCCTGCAGTTGTCTTCATACGTACACATTCGGGTCATCACATTTACCTTCAAAATGGTTTCACCAAAGTCGCTCCAAGCAAAAAGGTGAATACGATTTCGACCTTCTCTCATGATGGTTCTCACATCCAAAACCTCTCATTTTCTTCATTTTCCTCTCCTTTTTGGCAGCTGTGCAAGAATGAGGTAGCAAAAGGTTTTCGAACTCTTTTATCCAACTTTATCTTATTTACACTTTAACCCCCCTTTTTATTTATTTTATTTAATCTCATCTTGCTTTGTATTAAATAAAATCCTTCAAATATCGAACCATTTTACAAATTCATACTCATATGAAAAATCCCAACTACTCGATATCAATTTACTCCAGTTTAACTACACAGTAATTTCTCAAATTACTAAATTTATCCAAAATGTTCTAAAATTCTAACATACCAATTAAATGACAACAAAGTCAACCATTGACATGTTGTCAGTCAATAACAAAAAATTGACACGTGAAATTAAAATTAATCATAAAAATATTAATTTTTACAATGATCAATAGTCATAATTTTCATAAGCCTGACCACAATTTTTATAGTTCAAGAAAAGCTACTCCATTAATCAACTCATAGTTTGACTCAATTGGTCAACAAACTAATAACTTTTTGTTCTATTTTTTTAGAAGCCTTCCTCTTCCAACTCATCTTAATAAGAGATAGGAGCCCAACAAAACCGTAAGAAAGATAGCCCCAACAAAAAGAATAAGTTCAAGTAGAGAAACATGAATTGCTTGTGTCAAAAAAATTACAAAGAAAAGTGTTTTCATCGTGACATTGAGCGCAGTTAAAATAGACGTTGAAAGCAGTATTTTGAAGAGATGAAAAGAAAAAGAAATATAAATTTGATTTACTTGTCTCTTAATCCTCTTTAGTTTAAAATAATTTATCATCTTAGGTAGTTTATTTTAGAACAATTAATCATATTTGTTATTTTTTGAGTAGGTTTATTTCTTGAAGAAGGCCCACTATGAAGTGTGTATGGGGCAGTTGCTATTGTATAGACTTTAATAGTGGGAGAAGTCAAATTATTTTTTGAAAATATTAAATATTTATCTTTAGAACTCATTTATTTTGTGATGGGATTTATTAAAACCTCATTTACCTTTTCTTGATAATAATAATTTTATTGTTTATTCTTGGAAATGGTTTGTATATATCTTCCGGTATCATAAAGAATGTGCTTTATTTATAAATCACCGAAGAGTAGTGAAATTTTTAAACTTGAATTACTTAAACCTAATGCAAATTAAGTACAAAATTCTTGGAGCATTTTAAGAATTTAAAATTAAAGCTTAAATGCAATTAAGTTATAAAGTACCTTAGAACTATGGGCTGAACAAAAATCTAGTTTGAAATATATTCGTTGATCATCGATCAGCATCATAACTTTGATCCATTAGAGATGTCATCCTGATCTATTAGAAGACGCGACAATAGACCAAAAATTCAAAAATTATTTTCATCTATGAATTCTAATATTTGACTCCTTTTATTCATGAGATTTTTATTCCCATATAATATAGAAGAATTGTTTGATTTAGAGAATTGAAAAATAAGTTTTATTCTTGTTGTCGAAATAGAAAAGTCTTTTCTACTTCAAAAAAGAAATATTTCATGGGTCGCAAATACGTTTCTTCATAATTTGTGCGTGTTCATCATATTTTAGATGTCCATAGGTATACACTCGAGGTGAGGAGATTGTCAAAGAACGTTGGTGGTATTAAAACGTAGACATACCTAAAGTTGTAAGATCAACCAGAGTTGTTCCTATCAAAAACATGCATCTATGATAATTTTGTTGGTTCTCTTACTCAGATCTAATTTACTTAATGACCTACTGTGGTACAACTAAGGATCACATTTGAAGGTACACATGGGTAAAATACACACTGGGTCACGAACTCTGGTGATTTTCCCAGTAAGTTGGTACCCATAAAACCGGCAAGCACTTGTTCAAGCATGAAATATTTCACTCTTGAATTCTGTATTTATTTTATTTTGTTTGGTTTCTTGGTGATTTTCTCATTGCTGGAGGCTGAGTTATCAATATTAGTTTATCTGATTGGCCTTAACTCATGTCTTTTGTTTAATCTTGTGTAATTCGTTCTAGAGATTGACAAACGAGTCGGCCGAACCAAGTCTAAAAAAATTTAACTTAAATTTATCGAGTTAAACGAGTCAATTCTTATGAAAACTAGTGAGCCCAATAAACTTAGACAAAAAAAAAAATTCAATTCAAGCTGATTCTCAATCCAATGTTAAACAAGTTTATCTAAACCGACCAAATAATGTTAAACGAACCAACCCTAACAAAATAAAGATATGTAAATATTTTCAATATATAAATGCAATGAACATTTTTATCAACAATTAATTATTAAAATTATAATAATTAGTCAAAATATAATAATTAGTTCTCTAGTTGACAAAATTATTGTATTAATAATATATAAAATGATATATATTTAAGAAAAAAAATTTGGTATGATCTGATGAAAAAATAGCACACAAATATTTTTACAATTAATAACTAAGTTGTCGTACAAATAATAACTAGGTTGTTACATATCTTATTGTCAATCATTTGCAATTAAGATGACAATTGAGCTAATCGACTCAAACTAAGTTCGTTCATTTATCATCTCTACTTTGTTCCAAGGTTTAGCTCTCCAATTTTTTTTGGTTAATGAATTATGCTGTCAACACAAGCTTAGTGAGTAGAGGTGTAAAGAGGATGATGAGCAAATGAATAAAAAGGAACAATTTTCATTGAAAGTTGGATGCGTGACAACATAGGAGTTGCAACAATCTATCATAATCTATGGTCGAAATATTTCCTAAATGAGCTATTTACAACCCCAATAAAAATCCATGACAATGTCAAGAACGACAAGAATGGGATACCCATTCATGCCAAACCAAGAGCTCAAACTCAGACAGAGCTGATTTTGTCGGAATGGGTCTGAAATTCTGGCAAATATTTGGCTGAGTTATGGGTGTTCTTAACAGGGTAAGAAGCCTCCGTTGCAATTCCACACTTGCCGTTGTTGATGTCGGCCAGATTACGCTCCAATTTGAAGTAACCATTCTCACCCCAGTCGGTGCCCCATGAATTCCTCACCAGCCAGTAGTCCACGCCATTTTCGACACCATAGCCGACGGCCACCACGCCGTGGTCAATAGATGTGCCACATTCGCCGGTAAATACGCCCTGTGGAGGGTTAGAAACAAGTTAAAAAACGTACTGTTGGGATGCTTCTTGTTAAGATTTACTCGTTACAATACTCGTTGCTGCTCACCGACTGGTAGAGTTGCAGAGCTCTGCCACCGGCTTCAATGGCGACGCTGACGGGCTGATGAGCGACGGCCTTTTTCAACGCTCGCTCATCGTTGGCAGGAACATCTTCGTACCCATCTATACTGACCACCTTAGCGTTCTTCTGCATGAGTACGCACGAACACCAAACAAAATCAATATTTATGGAAGGAAAGAAATCGATTATTAACAATGAAGATCGGGTTATGGAAGCTTACTCTGATGGGATCACATCTTCCATCAGCACCGTTATAAGGGTAGTCTTGCTCCGAGTCCATTCCACCATTATCGACGATAAACTGAAAAGCATAGTCCATGAGACCTCCATTGCAGCCGGAGTTATAAGTTTTATCGCAATCTACGAGCTCCTGCTCAGATAGAGAGATGAGTTTTCCAGTAGCGATCTGGTTTATCCCCTCCACAGCCGCCACAGTTGAGAAGGCCCAGCAACTTCCTGTGAACCATGAAAAACAGAGCACCAAGATTGGAAACATTTTACTACTCAGGTTGAACATCCATGGTTGACGTACATCAAATCTCTGATCGAAAATGTAAGTCAAAACCCAATACAGTTTTCAAATGAGAAAGATACGATATTCTTGAAGATTAAAAGTTACTGATGCGAAAACTATAAGCATTTTAGACGGTTTCTTTGGCGAAACTAATACATAAGAGAAACAGACCGCAAGTTCCTTGGTTTTTTATGGGATTAACAGCGCCGTTGGCCCTCCAATCGACAGATGCAGGCAACGAATCGGCAGCCATGGCAGCATAGCGGGGGCTCGCCCTCTTCGCCTTCATCACCCTGCGAGCTCCTTCATTTCTTGTACCTAAAGACGCACGGTACTCCTCGTTCGTCATATCCGCAAACTTATTCAAACCCAACTTGTAAGATCGATTATGCAGATTATGCTCCTCCAAGAATCTCAAATTGTCCTTAAAAATCTCGAACCGTTCCTCTCGCTGGGCCACCCCATTGTACGCCTTCGGATGCAGCGCCAACCATGAGTTGTACATGGCTCTTAGCTCTCCCTCAGAGGAGGCAGATGAGAACGTGAAGAGAAGAAAGATGAGAAAAGTGAAGACGGCTATTGCCATTGTTTCCGAGCTACAAGAGGAGAAATGTCTGGTTTTGGTGGAAGCAATGTTAGGAAGGGAGGGATGAAGGGAACAGAGATTATGTAAAAAGCAGAGGGAAGCTGTTGAGTTTTTATAGAGGACGAGGGAAGGAAATAAGTTGAAACGCTTCCAAATATTTATATATTTAGGATTAAATCCGGCTTCAAGTATGCATTATGTTCAAATCAATTTTTGGTAAAAAAAAAAAAGCTCAAAGTATCAAAAAGGCGAAAAAAAAAGGCTTTGCGACGGCCAATATGCCCCGCATTCTATTTTTTGAAAGAGAACGATTTGTCGCGTGTGCCATTCTTCGGCAGGGACATTTCTAAGAATGGAGTTTGTCGTTCTCTAGACGTGACAAATTATTTTATGAGTGTTCTTAAAATGGTTTGTGTGCGTGAGAATGGTTCTCACGCACGCGGGGGACGTTCACTCTCAAACGGCAAACCATTCTGTGTTAGTATAATGTTAGTCAATCCTCATTTAGACGATTTTTTATTTGAAATCTGATTTTTCTTTCGGCTAAATCCTCATATCTTGCCACCGAAATCATCAGATCCGAACGTTTTTTGTCGAAATCTGCTAAAATTGGGGGGTTTCTTTGAGAAAATATCTAAACGAGCCAAAATCAAGCCAAATCCGAAAACCTGAGCTAAAAATTGCTAGATTTGAGTTTTTTCATGTTGAAAATCAGTAAATTCATGCTGTTATTTTGACAAAAAAAAAGTCAAAAAATTTGAAAATCTGAAAAATCTTGAAATTTTGAAAATGCCCTCTAGAATATTTATAGGTCGAAAAGTTCTCCGACAAAATTTACAAGGTGTCCTATCAAACTGGGCGTCAGATGAAGTGCAGTAACGGCCTCCTAGTTGTTTTTGTAACGAACCGAAAACCTACCCATTTCCAATTCGTTCACTTATACTATTCACTCACTATACTCAAAGGAATTTAAATAAAATTTAAAACTTTTGTTCCTCGGTTTAAAACGATTTTTTTGAAAGTATTTTAAACAGCATCGCAGCAAAAAAATTAATTAAAATCAGTTTGAATAAAACTCTATTTTAAGAAACATAAAACAGAGACACCGGTCGACACCTGGGATGTCTCGGGTTTTTTCATCTGTCGACATTGACAAACACCGGACGACACCACGTTTCTCTCGGGTCTTCTCGTCGGTCAACACAGGGAACACCGGTCGACACTTCTACGCTCATCTCAGAGAGTGGTCGACACTTGCTTTCACAGGTCGACACTTTGATCTTCTTTATGCGCGCAGGTCGAACCTGCGGTCGATACCCTCACTGATTTTACACTAACTGGTCGACACCTACGATCGCCGATCGACACCTCATTGCTCTCTATCCGCACAGGTTGAACCCCGCAGTCGACACTCATATTCCATTTTACACAAACCCGTCGACACCTATGGACTTCGGTCGACACTTTGCACCAGTAGCCTAAAAATAACAGCAGTTCAAAAGAAAACGAATACGAAAACTTCTACAATTAAAACCACCGATTCGAAACCTGAATTATTCAATCACATTCTTTCAAATAGTTTAAAAATGCGCCTATACATCAATCCCTACTATTAACATTCACCCCCCATCTATGCCTCAAAATCTGTACACTCGACATAGACCTCTAAAAAATACAACTCTCATAACCTACCTCCCGGCATCACGCCACTGGTCAGGCCACCGCGACAAGCTCCACCTACCGACACACGATAGCACGCTGCGAACCGCCTTCTCATCCTGTCTAGGCTCTTGCAACTCACCCGCTGGAATCTCTGCACCTACACTACGGAACACACAACATAAGCCTAATGCTCGGTAAGTAGTGCAATATGAAACGTAAAATGACAATGCAATCCTATCACATACAGTCTCTACATTCTCGCTCATGTTGTCACAACTGGTGCTGCGTGGTACAGCCGCACCATGGTGAGACTGGACTTTCTCGCCACCTCACACCCTGACACATCGCCATCGTCCTAGTTTCTCCAGCAACGCGGCCCTCAAACCGTACCCACGCATCACCCTACGCACCGCAACCATTCTAGGGTGAGGCTAGACGCACTCGGCACACCACCCCTTGGCATGTCGCCATCGTCTCGGTTCCTCCAGTAACGAGGCCGTAGTTGCCCACCACCACACACACATCGCAGCAGCCATCCCAGGGTGAAGCTGGACGCACTCGCCACACCGCCCCTGGCACGTTGCCACTGTCCCGGTTTCTCCAGCAACGGGGCCAAAGCTGCTCACACACGCATCGTCGTCACCATCGCACATCGCACTTCATATTCGCTCATAAAACCATGTTCAAATTCATTTTCGTTACACTTTTCAAAACATGATGTATGACTGAACGCAAATAGGCAAAACACACAATACATCCCTATCGTCCCATGGTGTAGGCCCATAAAGGCAATGCACATGCGCACACTACACACACTACTTACCTAGCGTCCTAGCTTTCCGTGGTGTTCGTTTCACCAAAAACCTGCTCAATCTACAACTAAAACGTCTTCCTATCAAAACTCATCCCACTACTTTACTCACGCACTAAAACCACCATACTAGCTCAATACCTCACGGACTCGCCAAAATCGCTCACTAACCTATCTGGACTCAAAATCAACCTAACTTCCGACGCGAATAACTTTTGCGTCGGTTATCGGAATCACTCGATTCTAGTGACCAAATACTCCAATCATAATCAAGTTTAACATACCAAAACAGAATTTAAAACCATTAACCGCAGCTAAGGAGGAATCCTAAAATAAGATAGGCCTTAGGGTCTAAAGTTCCCCCTCCCCAGCCTTTCAACAAAACTCGGCACATTGCTCATCCATCTATCGCATTTATTCTCAATAATCCACAACAATCAATAGTAAATCCAATACACACTGTAACCCTAAAATCCTAATTCCCTACCCATCAACTTCCTCCTCACACTGTTCCGTTAACCACAACTAAACCATAAACCACCAAAATCTACCTTACCGTCGAAGTAGAGCGGAAAATCGAGGTCGGCGTTGGTTGAACGTCGTCGGAAAGAGGGTTTGCTGCGGGAGGGTCTTCTTCCGTTCACTTCTTCCTTCACGTGGGTTGGGGGGAGGGGTCCTCCCTCTCTCTGTTACTTATTTTATTTTTTTTAAATAAAATAACAATAATAATAAATTAATTACTTTTTTGCCCTCCTACTTTAAATAAAACGGGTATTTAATCCGTTTCCGGTCGGATTCCTAAAATTTTCTCCTCGCCATTAGTCTCGAAATAATCCCCCACTTAACCTTACAAATTTTCCCTCTCCATTTCAACCCGAATACCGCCGATTATCACCCCGACAACCCAAAAATCGATACCACAAAAATACGGGGTGTTACAATTTTTGTATGAAATTTCGAAGTCAGGTGTGTAAGGAGCAATATGAGCGGCATACGGGAATCTACTCGATCTTTTATGGGAAGACTGTCAACTTTAGCGGTTAGGAGTGTTTGGGGATGAAGGAGATGTTTGACAACATCTCCCTCCACGGGGTGTACGACATGCGGGGCGAGAGCTGCGATAGAATTGTTTGTTTATTTTATGTGAACTTGTCATTGCTTAATCCGCATTCCACATCATATCTCTGTATGCTCTGCCCCGAAATAGACCTTTGAAGTTTGCGTACATATGTCTTAGGCAAAAGCGGTGTTCGACTTCTTTAAATTCCTCATCCACAACTTTCAGTAACCCATGATATTTTAAAAAAAAAAGAGTATTGGTCAAGATAAGCAACCCATGATATTTGAAAAAAAAAAAAGAGTACTGGTCAGAATAACACTGGACAATTTCAATTAGAATTAAACTTGAAAATGTATTATACATTTTGTCGATCTGAAATAAATGTTCATTCGCCTCTCGATCCAAGGTTTAGATATCGCTTCAAATGTTGCAAAAACCACTACCAGCTGTCCGCGGATTCTTTTTCAACGTTGGTAACAACGATGAGATATATTCCAACTGACGGCTGTGAGTAATTGTCCGGGACACGAGACTTTCAGATAACAACTGTCAAAACTGATAATAAGGCGATCATGCTGCAGCAAATCTACCTTGCAAGCAGCCATGTACATAAATATTCTTTCGCATACCATTAAATCACTCTCCAACTCATAAGCATGTATTTTTACTGTGCTACCTGAATTTGATTTATAAATTTTTACTGCGTACGACCAAACTACCTTGTATTGTTCGTCGCACTAGCCTTCGCTAAGTGTTCGAGCTATGCTTCTTGCTCTTTTGGCAATACTGATGTAATGTTAACAGTGAAATCTTTCTTAATTGTGTCGATGATGGAAAGAATTTCTCACATATGTTGTCCAGATAATGATTTGCAATATATTTTGCACTAGTGTCTCGATTCTCAACTACCCTCACATAGCTGTGAGAATTGATCAAACTTTTTATTTGAAAAGTCTCCTCGTCTTGCATCTGCAAAGCATGCAGTCACCACGTCCATCTATCTATGCATTTAGCCGTCAGTCGCCACTTGTCACTTTGGGCAAATTTGATGCCATAACCATTTTGCATAGAATATTCGAGTATTTTCGTTTTAATTTACTTTATATATCTATATTTTTTTCAAAAAAAAAACCCATTGAGATTTCTTCACGTACTGGTAAGCTTTCCACTTGATCAACGTCTGACCTAACTGGTGTTTGAGCTCCTCGTCTAGAGTTCTGGGGGTAGAATACACCTATTTTTTCGTCTCCATCTACATGATCTGAATGCTCGAATATCATTATATGCAGGAGTGGCGTGCGAATACCAATCCATCTCGATATCAAAACTTATTGACTCATCTAAATCAGCAGCTCTAATTGAATCATCATCCATTGTTGTCGCTAATACAAAAAAAATTCTCAAGCAAGATAATAGTGGAGAGATTTTAAAGTGATCGAGAAGAGGGAAGTGGGAGGTGGTATGAGAATGAAGAGGAGAGGATCGGCCTTTAAATAGGGCTGGAGAACGGCAAACCGTTAACGATTTGTCGTTCTTATGTAGCGCAACGTATGATTAGTCAATAATTGATCACGAGTCTAAAGGAGAACGGTTTTTCGCGTCTTGAGAACAGCAAATTGTTCTCACGCGAGAGCGTTTTTGAGGCTAGAGATCCCCCGCGTTCATAATTCTGAAGGAGAACAGTTTGCCGCGTCCAGATAACGACAAACCGTTTTCACTTGCCCCTCACGTGCGCGGGGATCTCCAGCCTAACAAATGCCCCTGTGGAGAACGGTTTGTCGCGTCTAAAGAACGACAAACCATTCTCCTTCAGAAAACAAAACGCGAGGGCATATCGATTTGCCGCAAGCTATTTCTTACACATTTTCTATGCTTTGAGTTTTTTTTTTTTTGACAAAAATTTTTTTTTAGCCTTCTTTTAGACTCAAGTCATACTTGGAGCTGTTTTTGGGATTCAACCCATATATTTATTATAAAAATTTTAATTTTACACGTCGTTCACTATGCTATAATTATTATAACTATGAACTGGAGTAAATAGTTAAAATAAAATAAAATATTGAATTATAAAATATTTTTTTAATTTAAATATTAAATAATTTTTTTCATCAATTTGTATGTCAAACTTACAAATTGACTCGCTCTGTTAAATAAATAGACGTTAAAACCTATCACATACAAATCACATGATATCCCAAAGGGCAAATCCAAACACATTTTTTTGTGACATTGTTTCAAAAAATCACGTTGACGAGTGGAGACCCTTCTCCCTCCTTTCATAAATCAAGGCTTTTCTTCATTTTGTTCAATTTCTGCAACTGCTTATGTTTCAATTTCTTCTAAAGGACCTGAGATGGAAGAAACTGCAAAAATTGAAGAAGATGGAGGAGGAGAAAACGCCTCCATTTTCTATGTTTTCTTGCCATGAATAGTTTCTTCAAGAAAACCTTTTAGCCGTGGTGGAAGGAAATGGTCATTGATGCTCTCATTTCTCAAAGTTTCAACAACAAATGGCAGAGAGTTGAATTCACAGCCTTTTTCTCAAATGAGTTTTTTTTTTCTCTGTACTCATTTTAGCTCTATTAAAGTTCAGACTTTGGGCTCTCTCTCTCAATCATCTGGATTTGTGAACATTAAATATTTTGCGAGATTCTCATCGCCAATTTCTATTACATCTTATCTTATGTCGTTTTTATTTGAGTTTCAAACTCTTCCTTGTGCACTCTTCCTTGTGCATTTGTTCTTGATTCTAATGCGTAATTGAGCTATTTATGTTGATTAAAGCTTTGAAACTCTAGAATTTGTTTTGTTTTTGTATAATCGTTTATTTTTTAACGTCTTTTTAACAAAATGATTCGATTTGCTAATGATGGATAGTTTGATGTTCGAATTGACAAAAAAATTATTCAATATTTGTATTGAAAAACATCTCATAGTTCAATATTTTATTTGATCTTTACCTTTAAAATAATACAAGATACATAATAATGAATTTAAGATATATAAAGATCATATAATATAAGATACGCAATAAGTAGATAAAGATACTTAAAGATCATATTAAACATTAAAAAGATTTAAATCATAAAACATGTTAAAAAATATTGAATTTGTTTAAAATTTTTATCACACACTCACCGTATCATATTATATCAAATCATGGAAAGATAATTTGTCGTAATTTTTTAAAACGTGTATAATTTATTGTATCATTTTACGTTTAGTTTTGTAAAATAATATTTTAAAAAATTAAAATAAATTGTAAACATTTTTTAAAATCACGAAGATTGGTCAATAGGATACCATATGATTTCAAAAGGGTTAGTGCAACGGGGAGGTTTCAGTTGCAGTTTGAGTTCAGGTTAAAGGAGAGAGGGTCATTGTTGCAGCCAATAGAATCTGTATTCCACCTTCGCGCTTGTCCGCTCACGCTTCAAATCCCCATTGAAAACAGAGTATTAAAAGACTTTCCAGAGCCCGACTGGCATGGTTTAAACAAATATGATTGGGAGGAACACAACACAAACCCATCCCATTCCCGTGATTGCTAAAACTGCAGAAGCAGGATCACTGTCGCCTCCCACCCCTACAATATTTAATACCATCCAGTTATTTTAATGTATGATTTTAGTTGGTATAATCATACGAATTGTTTCAATTAAATCTTTTGTTTTTCTTTCTAGAAACGCATCTAATTTATTTTTATCCATTGTTAAACTTAATGAATAATAACTTTATGTACATTATTTTATTTTGTTTTATTAAAACATTTGTCTCAAACGACTTGAACATCAATTCAATATATCATTAATGTTTAGTCAATTTCATCGACAATTATTTCAAATGTCACCAACTGATATGACCAACCTTTACTCTGATGCATTTTGGCCGTAATCAATGATGAAATTAGTTTGAGGAGGGGTGTAATATGATATCTCATGCTATGACATCAAATAATACGCAAAATTGTTTAGATATCATTGAATACTTGTAGCGTTTGTCATATTTTAAGCACAGAATTAAAATATATAATTAATATTTTCAAAAAATTTATTAATTATGTAATAAATGCAAAGGATTTTATAGGATCGACGTTGAAAAATTCAATATAATGAGAATTTTAATATTAGAAGAATAAAAATAGAATATTTTGGAAGTGATTGTTATAAGTTCCTAGGCATAACTTATGAATTGATTTTGAATTATTGAGTTAATATTTTCGATGAGGTAGCAGACATGGTTGATTGAGACTCCCAAGAGGTTGAATAGCGTAAAAAACAAAGAGAAACATGGGGAAGCGTGTGGGATGACATAATTTCCCAACCCCCTTGACTGTAACAATTCAAAGAAGCCGGCGCTTTTATTTCTGCTTAGTTTAATAAGATTTTGATATTTTAAGCGTCTTATCTTATGATAAATGTGGACTTTCGTACAGAGATGTTAAATGAACCAATTTTGCCGAGAGCTTTGCCAAACTTAAACAGTTAACTCCAACGAGTCTATTGAACTGGCCTAACAAAAATTAAAATTATCGAGAAAGAGAAAAGGGTAGGTTGGCTCGCGAGCCTGACGTGTCGAGTTAACGAGCTGGTTTGTTGGCTCATTCATTTGGCTCGATTTCTGACAAGCTTGCAAGCCTAACGTTTAGGTTCAGCTCGGACTCCTTTGTGAGA
This sequence comes from Begonia peltatifolia, assembly GCA_022433055.1. NCBI lineage: Eukaryota > Viridiplantae > Streptophyta > Magnoliopsida > Cucurbitales > Begoniaceae > Begonia > Begonia peltatifolia. Next base: position 4,703,049 of record CM039522.1, read on the forward strand.
TCGGACCAAGCTCAGCTCAACTCGTTACAGTAACAAGTTGAGCCAAGTTCAGCCCGTAACGAGTCGAGTTAGCCTGCTCGTTAAACACTTCTAGATTCATTCACTTCATCTACCATTGCATAATTATGTATTGGTAGAAATTTTTTTAATATTATTTTTCATTTGATACATGGTTTGTTGGAGATTTGATTATTAGTTGGCTATGGTGGATGAGGCGTGTTCCCATGATGCATAGTAGATGTTTTCTAGTTTGAGCAATGGCAAGTGGTAGAAACAAATGGCTTTTGAAACCCTAATGTCTGGGACTGTGAATCTAACGTTGCGACACTAGTGCATTGAAGGCGCAACGGGCATGCTATTCTTGAGCGACTACATGGCGAGGGTTAAGTTTTTGGTCAGTGCTATAACCCTTTGTGTTTGGGTGTTACAACATTGATGAAACCCAACAAATTGAGATAATTGTGGCATTGGAACCCTATCCTTTCACTCATACTAGAGTTATTTTAGCTGCGTTATGGCTTCGGCTCAAGGTTGTGCTTAACCGTTAATGAATTAATGCCATGATCAGCTTACTAGCAGTGCATATCTATCCACTCTGCCCAAGCCCATTTGTTAGGCATGAGCTGGGCACTATCACACAAGTGAGGCGAGTTCTAGGCGATGGCACAATGAAGTGCATTTTGAGTTTTAAAAGTTTTATTAAAATTATGAATGTAACACCCCGTGAAAAACCCACGTTCTCGGTGCGCTACAGTGCATCTACACACTACACACACTAACACTTGACATAACTCACTCAATTTAATACCCTTTTTGTTTTCAAAAGAACATTTGTGAGTATGAAAAGTTTTCGACTCGATTCGAAACAACTCGCGTCCCGAAGAGGGAACGCGAAATCCTCAACATAAAAACTGCACAGCGGAAAAGAAAACCATTTAAGATAGTTTAAGATAAAACGGTAAGACTCGAAATCTTAGAAAAGAATCCAACGCACCCCTCAAACTACACAATCCGGTGCCGCGCACTTACGTCCCCACTTCGACATCCCACGCGCACCCTCGCAGTGCCGCACGTGCCAACTCAACGTCACTGTGTCTCGCGCACGCTCACAGCGCCGCGTGCCCCACGCACCCTACTGCTGTACAACACGTTCGCGCGCACGCTCTCACCCGGCGCCGCACGACCCGTGAGTACCCGCAGGGCCGCGTGCCCAGCGCACCTGCGATCACGCCGCACTCCCACGCTCATCTACACTTCTCTAGCATTCACTATACACACCTCAACCTATTTCATATCCTCTCGACTCCCTACCCCTCTCCCGAAATTTTGGCAGAGTAATGCCTAAAAACTGGCTATCCCAAAAATTTAAAACCCTGCACACAGTTCACCAAAACTAACAATATTTATCTATCCATCATCCAGAGAAATCACCATAACACAATCAGAGTATGAAGACAACGAAAATCCATCAATTGCAAACGAAGAAAATTCACAGTATAGAGCAATTCCAAGCTCCTACATGTAAAATATATGCGTACGTCGCCAAAATCACACGCACTCCATATACACCTATACACTGACGCATATACAACTCATCTCATCGACTGTACATAATCACCACAAAAGAAAAATACCCGCAAACAAACCAGGCCACCACCTATCATCTCCACGGGTCGGGTCGCCCTAACAAAATCTGCCATCCGGTGCCTCGGTCGCACGCCGCCAACCATCCTATGCCTCAGGACTAAGCTCTCGAGGCTCACCAGCAAGATCGTCAGCACCTACACCACAGAGCACACAACATAAGCGTAACGCTCAGTAAGTAATGCGATATGAAAGTAAAAGTTGACAATGCAATCCTATCACATGCAGTTTCTACACTCACACTCATGTTGTCACATATGTGACGTGTAGGCAGCCGCACCAGGGTAAGGAGAAACCTCACGCCACCTTACACCCTGACACGTCGCCACCGTCCCGGACTCCCCAGCAACGAGGCCCACAAGCTACACACACACATCACCACACAGCAACCACATCAGGGTAAGGGTGTACCTCCCACCACACTACACCCTGACACGTCGACCCCGTCCCAGCCTCCCCAGCACGGGGCCACAGTTGCCACACGCACACGTTTTGCGACAGCCCAGCCGGCCCACTCCTCGAGCGGAATCTGCGACTGGTGTTGCACCGGCCCACACACTAGTAGGATCCGCGGTACCACTGCCCATCACCTTCACCATCAACATATTCACGCCGCATGACGGCCCAGCCGGCCCACTCCTCGAGCGGAATCCGCGACTGGTGAAGCACCGGCCTGAACACTAGCAAGATCTGCGGAACCACCGCCACAGGTCTCACCACTTATTCAAAATATGCTCAAAACCATTTTCGTCCACGTTTTTAAAATATGATGCATGACAAACAATACGCACGCACACCACAATCAATCACATAAACCCTAAAGTTCTACAGTGTAGGCCCGTTTGGGCAAAATGCATGCATGCACTACTTACCTGGCATTCTAAGCTCACTCGACGCACAACTTCGCCAAAAAAGTGTCTCAACCTAAAACACAAACAACCACTCATCACTATTTATCTTAAAATCCACCAAATAGCTAAAAATAACCTTCCTTAACAATACTCATGAAATTCCAACTAAAACGGAACATTGGTTTGGTTCTGCCAAAAACCATTCCAAAGTTCGGACACGCATTACTTTTGCGTCTGTTAACGGAATCGAGCGATTCAAGTGGCTAAACGTCCCCTTAGGAACATAGTCTAACATAATAAGACGGATTTTAAAACGGTAAGCCGCAGACAGGCAAAAAATGCTAAAAACTGAATCTGCCATTTTTATCAAATTTTACATTTTCACATCTCTTCAACCAATACTCACTCGCAACTAGTCTTACGCATCGAAAACGGCTATACTACTATCACACGTCGAATTTCTATGAAGAACGCTCGCTAATTTGATTCGGACCAAAATCCGCCATAAACTTCCGACGCGCATAACTTTTGAGTCGAATTTCGAAATCGAACGATTCCAGCGGCCATACGTTCCTCTAACAACCTATTTTAATCCACAAAAACAGAATTTAAAACGATCAACCCAAGCCTAGCCAAAACGGCCAAAAACAGAATCTGTTTTTATATGAAAAATAGCCAAAAATTCAACTTTGATCCAATCTCGCCAATTCCTTCACCGAACAATCACATTTCGATCTACCAATGCATGCATTAACAATTTGGGGAGTTCCTAAGTAGAAAATAGCATGATAGCACCACAAACCCTCACGGTTCTCTTCACCAAAATCGTGCATTTCTCAACCCGCCCATTGCACCATGAAATTCACTTATATTCCTCTAAAATTCTAGCATGAAATTTCAGAGACTTAGAGGTAAAAACAAACTTCACGCTCAGCCATCTAAGCAGGACAAAACCAAAAGGGAAAACTCCCTGTTCTCGGTCGGGTTTCGTCGCAGGAGGGCCGAGCCACACACTGACTCCAGAACACACACGCACTCGGTTCTAAAATGCCCCAACAACCGAGCTCTAACCGTCGAAAGTTCAAGAACAACCGAACTTCCACGCTCGGTCGACGGAACCGAAAACAGGGGACACATACCTTCGATCTTTCAGCGCGGGAAGGTCGAACAAACTTCTCCCTCCAGCTCGTCGGTACCCCCTTCGCACGGTCGTCGTTCGTCAACAGCACACTCCCCTATTCGATCGGCTTGTTCTCTCGGGCGCTCACTTCTCTCGGCCGTGCAACAACACGGTGGAATGGCTTCCACCAGAAGCCATTCCATCTTAAATTTTTTTTTTTTTTTTAATTACAAATTACCAAAATGTCTTCATCTGTTTTAATCGTCCGTAAATTCGTTAATTTTGGGTACACCCGACTTTAAAATTTCGAAACCCACCACAAAACTAAACTCCAAGTCTTATAATTTAATTTTTCCGTTAAAATATTTTTCGAAACACCAACTGAACTTAAATTTAAAAGTTTCGGGAATAAAATTTAAAATTCTAAAATTTTCGAGTTATTACAATAAATTTGTTTCCATTATCATTGGGCACATACATAATGGTATTTACACATTGTTAAGCTTGTAGCAGCATAAACAATGTGAGTGAATGAATTGTATGTATATAGAAATGACAAACGAGTCGGTCAAACCGAGCCCAAGTATAGCTCATTGAACCTAACAAATTAAACGAGTCGAGCCTAACAAATTTAGCCTAACGAGACGAGTCTAACGAGTCAGTCTGAAAAAAAAATTTTGACCCGAGTCGGCTTGCGAGCCATGAGTTAAACGAGCTGAGCCGAGCCGACTCAACAAGCCTAACGAGTTTAAACGAGCTGAGTCTAACGAGCCGAACATATATAAATATTTTAAACTTATATTAATATAAATTTTTTTAAATAATTTCATTTAAAAGTATAATAAGTATTAATAATTATATATCAATGATATTTACTTATTTAATTTAAAAATTAGTTATGTTATGCCAAGGTATATAAAATTGAATGTATTAATAAAAAAATTATTTGAGACTACTTCAATAAAAAATACCACATAAATATCATTAAAAATATACTTTAAATTACAAAAGAAATTCAATCAAAATTACAAAATTATAAAATTAAAAAAAAATTACTTCAAATTACAAAAGAAATTCAATGAAAATAATCTCTAGTCTTTAACATCCAACTACGTAAACTCCTAAAGAATTTCATCATCTCGTTGTTGATCTCTAATCTTGGCGTTATTCCAATCTTTGATATAAATTAGCACCTCTACAAAGTCCGGTGCAAGTCTTTCTCTTCGTTTATCATAAACGCGTCCACCTAAACTAAAAGTAGATTTTAATGCTACAGCAGAAACAGAAGGTGTTAATAAATCACGTGCCATTATAGAAAAAATATGATATGTGGTAGAATATCTTTTCCACCAATTTAAAATATCAAAATTCTCATTTCGAGAAAATTAATAACGAGATTTAAAATAAATATTGAGTTCAATTGTAAAAGAAGTACAATAATTTACAGTTTATAATACATTCAATATATTATCAATACTATATTGTTGACTAAAACTACCTCCACCACTACCACTACTACTACTAAGATAACTCTCAGTATGTGGAGATCGTGAATAATAACGATTAATATTAGAATATTTTGTTTCATAAGAAACATATAAATTACCAACTTCATTTGTTATGTTATCACTAGTAATTAAAGGTTTAGTACATAAATTTACAGAAATTCTATTGAGCATAAGACATACTGCTTTTAATTTAAATCTGTAATCCATGATGCATACATAACAAAAAATAAGAGTAATATTATGCCAATATTTTTTAAATTTTATTTATATTTAATTAAGAATATCCCCAAATTAATCTATTTATCGATATTTTCAAAATTACATGTTAAATCTACAAAAATAGGAAGAATAATATTAGAAGTGGGATAATAAATTTCAAAACATTGATTTGTAGCATCATAAAAAAGTTTTAAAATTCAAGAAAAATATTAGTAATATCACAACTAGATTTGTCAAGATTAATACTTTGCGTCTTATCATCAATCAAAGCACAAATAATTTGCCAATATGACCTAACAGTTTGTAATAACAAATAAGTTGAATTTCACCTATTATCTACGTTGGTTTTTAATTTTCTTGATTTAAGTTAAGCAGATATACAAAATTTTTGTATTCTTCTTGTCTCGAATTAGATTCAATAATATAAGAAATTGCATATCTAATTTGTAACACCCCGTATTTTCGCGGTACCGATTTTCGGGTTGTCAGGGCGATAATTGGCGGGATTCAGTTCGGAATGAATAGCGGAATATTTGTAAAGTTAGGTGGAGGATTAATTTGAGATTAACGATGAGTAGAAAATTTTAGAAATCTGACCGAAAACGGATTAAATAGCCGTTTGATTAAAAAATTAAACTGCGTAGACGAAATAGTAATTAGCTTATTATTATTATTTTATAAAAAATAATAATAATAAACTAATTACTATTTCGTCTACGCAGTTTAATTTTTTAATCAAACAACTATTCAATCTGTTTCCGGTCATATTTCTAAAATTTTTTCCTCACCATTAGTCTCGAATCAATCCCCCACCTAACATTACAAATTTTCTGCTCTACATTCCGACCCAAATCCCGCTGATTACCACCCTGACAACTCGAAAATCGGTACCGCGAAAATACGGGGTGTTACATCCTCCCCTCCTTAAAAGAAATTTTGTCCCAAAAATTTGCGCAACTATGGTTTCTTGACATCGACACCATAAAACCACTATCTTGTATTTCGGCTCTCTCTCCGAGCAACGTCAAATCTGTAACATCCCGAGAACCCACACGTTCCCGGTGCACTTACTACGTCTACACACCATGACATACAGAAACTTGACGCAAACTCACTTAATTTAATACTACTTTCATTTTCAAATCATATTCAAAAAAACATTTGTGAGTATAAAAATTTTCGACTCAATTCGAAAATAACTCCCGCCTCGAATAGGGAACACGAAATGCTCAATATAAAAATACGTAGTGAAAAAGATAATTTAAAGTAGCTTTATAAATATGACAGCAAAACTTGAAACCCTAGGAAGGAGTCTAACACACACCTCGAACCACACAAATTCGGTGCCGTACGCCCACATCCCCACTCCGGCGCCCCGTGCGTACTCTCTCGGTGCCGCGCGCGCCAACTCAACATCACCGCGTTATGCGCACACTCACAGCGCCGCGTGCCCCACGCACTCTGCCTCTATACAGCACGTCCGCACGCACATCCTCACCCGACAACGCACGAACCGTGCGCACCAGCAGGGCCGCGTGTCCCGCGCACCTGCGACCACGTCGCACTCCCGAGCCCATCTACACTTCTCTAGTACCTCACTGTACACACCCCTCTCTATTCCCTATCCTCTCGACTCCCAACCTTTCTCCTGAAATTTCGGCAGAGTAACGCCTATAAACTTGCTATCCCAAAGAAAATTTAAACCCTGCACGCAGTTCACCAGAAGCTAGCAATATCTATTCATCAACCATCCAGAGAATCTCCATAACAAAAATAATTGAAGTTTAAAGACAACGAAAATCCATCAACTACAAATGAGGAAAGTCCACAGTATAGAGCAATATCATACTCTAACATATAAAAATACGTACGCGTATCCATAACACTACAACCACTCTGTACAATCCTGTACAACCGATGTCTATACGAACTCCTCTATCCGCATAAATACCCCGACACAAAACAACAAGCCAAACGAATCTCACCATCACCTACCATCTCCACGAGTCGGGTCGCCCTAACAATCCGCAGTCCGGTGCCTCGGTCGCACGCCGCCAACCGTCCTATACCTCAGAACTAGGCTATCGGGGCCCAGCAATATCGTCAGCACCTACACCATAGAACACACAACATAAACCTAACGCTCAGTAAATAGTACGATATGAAAGTAAAAGCCGACAATGCAATCCTATCACATGCAGTCTCTACACTCACATTTATATTTTCATATCTGTGATGCGT